>OY390723.1:10907904-11507904 GCA_959613375.1 Heteropelma amictum
AAACAGGAATCTTAACCCTTTCAGTGCGTATGACGCATATTGCGCGGCTCAATATGCGCGTCCTGAAAAAAACCCAGTGACTTTTTTGATTCTCATAAAACTTAGTGCTCGGGGGTTTTTAGGGTCGCTGAATCCGAATATGACATTAAATTCTTGAAATTCGAAATGGCGGATCTAATATGGCAGACGAAAATTTTTTTAATCTGTTAAATTCACATAAAATTTAGTTGGGATTTTTGGGGTCGCTGGATCTAAACATGGCATTACATTTTAAAATTTTTAATATCTGATTCAATATGGCTGGATAAAATTTAGGAATCAATATGTTCAACAATGAGTATCCATGATTTCGTGAGGTACGAAAATTAAATTAAATATGTAATATTTTCAATTCACATTTCAAAATATTGATCTGCCACATTGGTTCCGCCATTTTGAGTTTCGAAAATCTGGTGCCATATTCGAATTCAGCGACCCCCCAAAACCGAGTGCTATCAATTTTTATATGGATATGAAATTTTTTAAACATTTTGATCGACCACATGGGATCCACTATTTTGAATATCGAGAATCCGATACCATAGTAATTAGCAATACCGGCTAATTTTCGCCTCGCAGAACCTCACCGGTCGAGATCACGAAAAGTGACAGGTGCACGTCACCTCGCGAGCGCAGACGGCGCCATTTGTATTTCAATAGCAGCCGTGCGATCAAAGTAACTCTCGAGTTGCGCCGTAGATCACTTCACAAAACGCGAAACATTCAAAAGTGTTAAGGCGATTTGCCCGACTGCGCACGACAAGCGAGTTTCAGTCAATTACCGAACGAGGGCAGTATCGGCCCTCGAAGGTCACCGGACCGACGCGAGAAACAATTTTTAATATCTGATTCAATATGGCTGGATAAAATTTAGGAATCAATATGTTCAACAATGAGTATCCATGATTTCGTGAGGTACGAAAAATTAAATTAAATATGTAATATTTTCAATTCACATTTCAAAATATTGATCTGCCACATTGGTTCCGCCATTTTGAGTTTCGAAAATCTGGTGCCATATTCGAATTCAGCGACCCCCAAAACCGAGTGCTATCAATTTTTATATGGATATGAAATTTTTTAAACATTTTGATCGACCACATGGGATCCACTATTTTGAATATCGAGAATCCGATACCATAGTAATTAGCAATACCGGCTAATTTTCGCCTCGCAGCGAAGGGGTTGAAATTGCCACTTATTAAATTTTACAATTATTGCTTAATGGTGAATGGAGATTGGGAAATATCCCGCTGGAACACGCCCTTTGTAAAAATAGGAAGAAAGAAAACCTGCGAGTGCCACGCGCAGGTCAACAGCTCAGTACCGTTAACATCTAAAAATTATTCCATTCTTACGCGCTACTTGAAACATACCAAACACCCGACAATGAGGACCCTTAATATGGAAGTCTAGTACACCTGGTGCCTCTTGTACGAACAAAGTGATCAGTATGTCCTCTGTGCCACTGATGTGATCGCAACGCCTTCTATATATTTGTACTGAATAATAACGATTTAAAAACCATATTTATTAGTCATAAAGTCGTGAACATTAACACTAGATTTACGGACTTTTTTTATATACCTATCTCTACGGCACCCGTCAAAAGTAAAAGGCTCAAAAAGAATCTCAGAAAGTAAAAGGCTTATGGGAAAACGGTGTATATAAATTCTTTATAAGAAATGATTAATTTATGATGCGAAACGGTTGGAATCGATCAAGCGGTTTTCGAGATATTTAATTGCAATGTTTGAATTCCGTGAAATTGACGGGTCCCGTAAACCTAGTGTTAATACAGAACGCTTGAGGTGTAATCTCTCAAGCTAATCTAAATCTAAAAAAGCTAAATAATCTTTCAAGCTTTGGTAGCGCAACTTGTTTACCTATAACGTTTTTTGTGCCGTGTATCGCTGAGAACTATGCGCAGCGTTTTTTACTCCAACTTGTTGAAAACCCCTTGAACTTTTTACATTGTGTACACTATGCTCTTTGCATTAATTGACCAATCGAAGCCCCTTTTGAGTTAAGTTGAAAGGCGGTCGTTGTATTTTTTGATAAGTATCCGCAGCACTCTTCGAAATAATACAGCGTTTCATGCTTTAATACCTATAAATTTATTCACCGGGACTCTGCATTGCCATTGAACCGTCTTACGACTAGTATGTCACGTTAGCTTGATTAAAAGGCGTCTTTTATGTGGACATTATTGTCGTAACAATGTTCATATTCATACACGATGACGGTAGTACCCTCTCTGTACATTATATTGTTGGTCGAAGCGCTCATAATGCCAGAGTTCCTTCTACCCTATTATAACATGTGAGCTTCGGGTAAACTA
Organism: Heteropelma amictum; assembly: GCA_959613375.1. NCBI lineage: Eukaryota > Metazoa > Arthropoda > Insecta > Hymenoptera > Ichneumonidae > Heteropelma > Heteropelma amictum. Next base: position 10,910,285 of record OY390723.1, read on the forward strand.
CATTGGAGTGATCAGAAAATCATTCATGTTACCCTAAAATTATAACAGAGTAATTGAAACATGCGTTATATTCATGAAAAATAGATTGACGCAAAAGCTGAATCATTCGTTTTCATCCCTTTATTGTCAATAACAGAATCGATATCAGCATGAAGAGCGTAGATATGTGGATGTACGAATAAAAACACTTGGACACATAAGAGAAAAAGGATAGTTGTTGTAAGCTATAGTAGAAATAATGTCACCCGTTAGGTAAAATCGTCCGTTCTTCGGCTTTATGGTATCGTTTTTGAGCCGCGAATATCCTAGGGAGGTGTATACGTTAAAGTTAAGGTAAATTAAAAACTCCGTCTATACAAATGCATAAAAAATATTTCCAATCGTAAAAAAACATTTTATTCTAACGTGTTTTGGTATAAAATTCAGGAATTGGGCTCAAATAGCGTAATGGCGAAAAATTCCATCAGTTATTGGAGATAAAACAAGCGGTGAGATTTCTGAAAAATGTGAAAATGTGAAGCAATGGAATGGAAATCAGAATATTGGTCTTCCTCACCCTTGCGTTGGAGGATTGATTTGAAATTCTCAGAGAGTGATGCATCAAATTGGTTATTTCCTTGACACTTGGTTTCTTGGTTTGACGCACAAACAATAAAATTACTGAGAGGAACTAATTCGCCCTTTTTAAGAAAATTAATTCCTGTTTTACTTTGAGGGCTTCAATTTCTGGCCATTTTGCTGAAATAAATTCACTGTATAATGTCATAAATCGAAAGAACATTACGAACTGACAGACGAACTGTCTGTTTAAGCTCTACTTTTCACCTGTCAATAATCATTTTATAACCTTTAAAATCAGAGTTAGCATTTTTTTTACTCTGATCTGATAATTCAACTTTCAACTTTTTTTTTTAAATCGTGAGCTTGGCATTTGCATCATTAGAATACCGGTATTTTACAACCCTTTATCGATATTCTAATGATGCAAATGCCAAGCTCACGTTAAAAAAAAAGGTTGAAGGTTGAGTTATTAGATCAGAGTAAAAAAAAATGCAAACTCTGATTGTAACACGTTATAAAATGATTATTGACAGATGAAAAGTGGAACTTAAACAGACAGCTCGGCTGCCTTATATGGGTCGCTTCCACCGTGCATCCGCATCATTTGAACGCACCATGCTAGCTGCTTAGTTATTTATTTTATTTTGCCTCTCAAACTTTCCATATTTATTTCGCGATACATTCATGTTTAACGCTTTATTAATTATCATTATATCATTTGAACGTATGTACATTAATAAGAAAAAATTCTCGATTACATCTCTTTTCTCCATTTTCTGAGTAGAAAATTAATAGAATCAATGTTTCGAAAATATGAAAAATATTAAATTTACTAGAATATTTTGCGTGTACCTACTTTCTGATATCATCATCGGAAAAACAAAAGCTAAAATCCCTTATATATACATTTTCATTTATTACGGTTATATTGTTACAATAATTTCAACGTAATTAAATATTTGGAATGAAGCGGTAAGATAATAGTGAGAGTAAAAAATGCAATTCAAATTTACTTCTCGTAAGTTCGTATGGTCGTATGGTTTTGAACGACTCGAGATACAGAAGCACCGTGCACGAAAGTGTCACAGTCTCGAATTACGGCATCACTTACGTGGAAGTAGTGTACCGACGAGGACGATCTGGCCCTAGTTGTAATGTTACGTCCCGAGAGAGGGATCGAGTACGAGTCTCGTGACCACCGGATTTGGAGCGCGAAGATTTAAATATCTTTCGCCGGAGAGTCTTTGTTGGTTGGTCCGCGACTCGCGAAATACAATTTTATTATCAATGAGGGTTTTTACGCCCGATACTCTTCGGAGATGTTTCGGAGTTTCTGGATCGGAGAAATCTTGGAGTGATTTCCCGAATAAACTATTTGTCGATTTAACAAATTAACAGAGTTTTTATTTAGTATTTTTATTACTATTGTATTACAAGTCTGGTACAGTTGTTATTTTTTTGATAATAATTCGGATTATCGCGGATTGTGAGAACACAGTCTCGTCAATCAAGTTTTAATAATTCGGTCGGAGTTCGGATAATTTCTAAGTTAATTTTTGTTCGAATTTTAACGGACGTTACGACGACGTGAACAGAGTTGAACTTTTTATCGAAGAGAGCTGCCTTTGTAACTTATGCGGAGTTTATATAATACTTTCTGAAAATACGGTGGGAGTCGGTAAACGCCGCCCATATGTTACAGTTTGATAAAAGATATTTTCTTCTCGTTAGACATTGGTCTATTTTAAATGTGGGAGGGATTACTCCCCTTGCTTTAGGGTGTTATAAGAAAGAGATGCAGCAACAAGATTATTTGGCTGCGTCTTGTGCATAAGAGATTAGGATAACGCTTAGACGCGACAGAGTTTAGGCATGAGCGTCTTGGTTCCCGAAAAGTTGTTAAGATTTGAACATTGATGTGATAGGCGACGCGTCGCTGCGTCGGGGTTTAGGCAACTTCCTATCTTTTGCTTGCTTTGGATAAGAAATACCGTGGTTTTAATATAGAATCGGTATGCAAGATTACATTCCAAAGATTTACTAGAAAAAGATGGAAGAAGAAAATATCTGTGTGGGAAAACTCTTATCGGGTCTTTCCCTTACGCTGTTTTTATCTGTCACCGTTTTTCCATACGACGTCTAATATAAATATCAGAAGAGGTTTGTTACAAAGTTCGTGGAATCTCCTACATGTGGTGGTTTATAATTTGTTGAAAAGATAGTGGAGGTAGAGAAAGGAAAGGTGCGTATGCATCTGGTTTTCGAAAGAGGGGTGATTTATGGTTATCATAAATTTAGGTGTGCTTAGGGACTACGTGCTCTACGTCTCGTCGAAAGGAGATACTGATGAGTGTGTGTCCTGCATATACCTACTGTCGGTATTGCGTGTTTTATTATTTTTTTTGTGGGGCTAAAAAAAACTTCGAGCGTGAGAGCTGGGACGTAACAGTAAGACGGTCTCCCGGTACGCGAACGAACTGACAGTCATATCTATTAGAGATAGAGTTTGGGAAAAACTCTACGATACTCAGGGAGTACGAAGGCGAAAGCCCAAGGAAAACGAGTACTCGTAAGGTTTTGAACGACTCGAGACACGAATGCACATCGAGCATTAACTCCTTGTGAGGTAATACCTGTGGCGATCGTAATTCCGAGTGTTCCCGGCGTATTGTGACACACGACGATTACTGAAGGCTCTAGTGAGTACTTACCTGAGAAGGAAGGAAAACAGAGGGATCAGGAAAACGTGCGAACGAATACAAGAATCACACAAGGAATCTACGAAAACCACGTTTTGTGATAGCTGTCAAAATCAGCTGTGGGAGAAGGAAATAGGTGCGAAGTCGAGGGAGGAGTGACGTCAGAAACGAGGAGGACGTACGAGTACACATCACATCACACGAGACTGACGTGACATGAAAACACACACATCATACAACACAGAACGACACTACACGACACCACACACAAGAACACAGTAAGTTTTTACACAAATATTAAAAAGAACCTCACCGGTCGAGATCACGAAAAGTGACAGGTGCACGTCACCTCGCGAGCGCAGACGGCGCCATTTGTATTTCAATAGCAGCCGTGCGATCAAAGTAACTCTCGAGTTGCGCCGTAGATCACTTCACAAAACGCGAAACATTCAAAAGTGTTAAGGCGATTTGCCCGACTGCGCACGACAAGCGAGTTTCAGTCAATTACCGAACGAGGGCAGTATCGGCCCTCGAAGGTCACCGGACCGACGCGAGAAACATTCGAACAGCGAAAAGAGAGCACCGCGCTCACCTATTCAAATTCCGCCGCGTTAAGTAGAAGAGAGGGGGCGCCGTGATAGCTCCTCTGCGAGCGACACATAACCGCCCGAAATTTCAAATTATATCGAGTCACGAAACACGATATTACGAGCATTGTTAGTATTTTAAGTATAGAATTAAGATTAGCAAGTAAGCAGAACAATTATAAAGCGAAGTATACGATAGATACTCACCGTTACATCAAGACGCAACAAAAACATTGTACACACACACTATTTATTCAAGAATACATCTTGTTTTACCGATTTTACCTGACGTTAAATTAATCTACTCCCTGATCGAGTCTGAACAAACAAATTTAAATGTAACCAAAACTGGATACGTTACAACATATTTGTTTCACCACCCGTGACCGCCAAATTTGGTTGATTTGAACAATATTGAGTTGAATTTACCAATCCTTTTTTTCAGTGTAACGAATGATCTGCGTGCTGCAAAGGAGCAATATTTAATCCGGTGGTTTGAAGGTCTTCGTGGTTTGAATGAGATCTGGCGCGAGCTTGCCACTTTGGGTTTAATCAAATCAAAGAAGGCTTCCCCATTTAATTTCTTTACACTTATTGAACTTAATAATTATTATTCGGGTATTACGAATCAGGCGTTAAAAGTTGATCTAACTAACTTTGTACTTAACCTTTGTCCGTCAAAGTTTATTTCGCTGTCTCGGCAGTTTCGATTCATGCCAGTATCGGCTGTGTATATTGAGACGCTAATCAAAACTTCTACTAGTTCTTCTCTGCTTGTTAGACCTGATGGCTTCTCGCTATTCGTGATTCATAATGCGTTGCCGACTGTTGCTTCTATTTTAGCGCTTTTTTTTCAATGAGGGGTTCCGATTATCACATGTTCCGTTGCTTTGAAAGCGTGTTTATATACGTCCGCTATTAAAGTTCAGTATTCCTGCTTCGCCCTCTGACACGCGTCCGATTGCTAACCCCAGCTCCATTGCAAAGAGAATATTGTGTATGATCAGCTGTATGCATTTGTAGAAACTCGAGATCTATTGTCTCCCTATCAATCTGGCTTTCGGAAAGGATACAGTACTCAAACTGCGCTTCTTAGGATTTGTCAAGATACTCGGAAAGCAGTTGATGAGAGGTGTGTAACTCTCCTCGTCTTATTCGATTTCACGAATGCATTTGACACGGTTCCACACGATAAGCTTTTTCTTAAGCTTTGTGATATTGGACTATCTAGATCCTCTCTTCTTTGGTTCGCATCATATATCAGTCACCGCTCACAAGCTGTCGTGGATGACTATGGCAATATTGCGGAATGGTCACTTATAAATTGCGGTGATCTGTTCTCGGCCCACTTCTATTCTCGATATATGTAAATGATATTGGTCGAAATTTACGCTACTGTCGTTATCTGGTTTATGTAGACAACACACAAATTTATTATAGTTGTCCGGTATCTAAGTTGGCGGATGGTATTGTCAAGGTCACGCATGATGCAAATATTATAGCTGACTTTGCGAATGAAAACGGTCTCAATTTAAATACCGCGAAGTGTAAATCGCTTCTTCAGGGTAGTCGTGCCTACTTATCTAAGAATAATCTCGATGCCCTTCCGAAGATTATGATTGATGGTTGCTGTTTGCCATTCATTGAGTATGTTAGTAACTTGGGAGTAGTTATGTCCTCGGATCTATCTTGGACCAGGCATGTAGCGCGCATTTCTACCAAAATCAATAATGTAGTTCACAAATTAAAACATCATAGAAACTCACTTCGGATACACCTGCGAATTATCCTAGTTTGCTCTCTGGCATTTCCACATCTTGATTACTGCTGTTTAGTCTTCAATGATCTTACTGATGAGCTGAATCATAAACTCCAAAGATTGCAGAATATGCTAGTGGGTTTTATTTTCGATTTGCGACGTGATGAGCACATAACTCCGTTCCGGAGAAAATTAGGTTTCTTAACCGTTTGATCGCTTAGGCTCTACATGATGGGCACTATGATGTTTAATGTTGTTAAGGGAAGGCTCCATCTTATCTCTTAGATCTCTTTCCCCGAGCTCGTGATTCATCAAGACCTCTGCGTGGCCAAAGTCACAAATGTTTCGATATTCCCTTACACCGTACCGCTACTCTGCATAACTCTATTGCGATTAATGCTGCATGCTACTGGGTATCTCTACCGAGTGAATTAAAAGCTATAGATGCGATTAATTCATTTAAGACGCGCCTGAGGATGTATCTCTTTGATCGTGATCTGTAATTTTGCTCTTATGTATATAGATATGCACTTCCTAACTTTACTTGCTTTATATACTATATTCTATATTTGTAGTTGAACCTCTGTTTTCTTCTTGACTTGGAGCTTTGATGATAGGCTCAAAGTAAGCATGTTTCTTGCATTTTTAGAGTGTTTCATTTTATTTTACTTTATTTTACTTAGTGTAGTTGCTTATGCATATACATTTGCAGCAGTTATTTAGTATTTAGTATTGTAATTTAAGAGTATTTATTGTATTATACGATATTATGTACTTGCCCTATAGTGTTGGGCATGACATAAAAATATATATTCAATTCAATTCTCTGTGACAACCGGGAAATCGAGATTAATGGGGTTAATCGTATCAAAAATATATTTTGGGCTAATGTACGGGGAGCCTTGAGGCAGTTTCAGGCTTAATAAGGGCACGAGCCTCCGACATTCGCGTTTGTGTTATTTTGGGTTATTTCTTTGTGGTTTCAATTGTCGATTTCCCGGTCGAACATTTCGTACGATTCTGCCTATGTTATTCGCGTTTTGGAAAGTTTATTAATTTGTGGACACACGATAGATAATATGACCTAGTTTTATTCTATATTCCTCCTTTACATAATCTCCTTAAATCTACAAGTGTGTGTGTACGTGTGTGTGTAATGTTTGTTTGCGTATTTTATACATAATGATTTGCTCTTTAAATGTTTTCATTTCGGAGAACGCCTAATGAAATTATTTCGTAGCCGTTATCTCGCTTGCTCTGTTTATGTTTCTTCCACCGCCTCCGCGCGCGCTCGGCTTGCCCTGCGCGGTCTCTTCTCTTTTCCTCCCTTTTCCCCCCTTTATCGCGTTGTTTGCCTTGTCAAATGTCTGTCTCTGTCTCTCGTTCACTTTCTCATTTCTTTTCTCTCCTTCTCTGCTCCGCCCACATGGAAATTTATATATGCAAAATATACGCAGAAAATATATGTGCCATATATTTATATCGTTTCCATATAAAGCGCCAAAAAGTTCTATACCGGCAATATAATACGTATACAGCCTGTCCCATAATGGTCGACCGACCTCTGAGGGGTGGGTAGATGGGGTGATTCTGGACCGAAAAGTCCTCTTCCATTTTTTCCTCCGACGCCCCTCTGATTAGATATTAATTAATTCAGTTCAGCCAATAGGACGCGTCGGATAAGCGGGCTACACGGCGAGTAGTGGTGTGCGTGCAAGCGTAGCAGCCTTGGAAGCGTGCGTGTAAAGCGCGAAGGACTTCGATAGTGTGGAACGTCGAACGTTGCCAAAAACATGAATAGAGCGAGGTAGTGTTAGTGAGGGCGCAACAATATAAGGAGGAACGATAAAAACTGATTACGTTTGCAATCAGTTTTCGAATTAATTGTTAAATGCGATGAAAAAAAATGTCGATGATTTTGAATCACGACTGGACGAAAATACAATTTTTGATTAATTTTTTGGAATTACGATTTACGAAGCTTCTCAAATCATTTAGTTCTGGTTTTGAAAAAAATATTTTTGGAAAAAATCTTTATTTCATTTTAGAGAAAAATGTTGATTCTTCAATTTGTTTGAAAATCAAATGCTATTTCCGATTGAATATTTTAGCAATACAATGAAATTGAACTTTTCGAACTTTGCTCATTGCAATTAGAACAAAAATATTGCGATTACATTCAATAAAAAAATCAACATTTCAAATGGTTTAGATTTCAAGGAAAAAGGCATTAATAATACTGTTTAATAACAGTGGCAGGAAGTTTGAAAAAAAGTTGATGATGACTCGAGCGTCACGCGAGTATTGCTTGCGGACACTACTCGGATGGGTGACCGCTCGATTCCAGGGGGCGGGGGATTAATGAAAAAAATTAATAGTTCAAATCGTTTATATTATTTTCAGAAAAAATGCATTATTTTCATTGTTTAATAACAGTGGTATCAAGTTATTAAAAAAGTTGATGATGACTCGAGCGTCGCGCGAGCTTATCTTATTGCATGCGGACACTACTCGGATGGGTGACCGCTCGAAAATAAAAAAAAAATTGTGAGTTAAAAAATACAATTCTTCACGTTGTTCACGTGAAGTTATTGAAAAAAGCACTGATAAGCACTGTTTAAATGACACTTATATGCTGTGAAAACAAAAAAAATAAAAAAATTATTAGGTCTCGATCCCCGATCGCTAACGCCGGGATGTAATTACTCTCAACTCTAAACGAATATTAATTGTAAAGATACAAGATAAAATTCGTTCGACGCAATTTTTTTGCAATTGCATTCAAATAATATTTGAAAATGTTTACTGTACTTTCTGAAATCCACAATTTTTTTTTACTTATCAGTACTTTTTTCAATAACTTCTCGTGAACAAGGTGAAGAATTGTATTTTTTAATTCACAATTTTTTTTTTAATTTTCGAGCGGTCACCCATCCGAGTAGTATCCGCATGCAATAAGATAAGCTCGCGCGACGCTCGAGTCATCATCAACTTTTTTTTTAACTTCATGCCACTGTTATTAAACAGTGTTAACAATGAATTTTTTCTTAAAATAACATGAACGATTTTAAATATTGACTTTTTTTATTAATCCCCCCCCCCCTGGAATCGAGCGGTCACCCATCCGAGTAGTGTCCGCAAGCAATACTCGCGTGACGCTCGAATCATCATCAACTTTTTTTCAAACTTCCTGCCACTGTTATTAAACAGTATTATTAATGCTTTTTTCCTTGAAATCTAAACGATTTGAAATGTTGATTTTTTTATTGAATGTAATCGCAATATTTTTGTTCTAATTGCAATGAGCAAAGTTCGAAAAGTTCAATTTCATTGTATTGCTAAAATATTCAATCGGAAATAGCATTCGATTTTCAAACAAATTGAAGAATCAACATTTTTCTCTAAAACGCAATAAAGATTTTGTCCAAAAATATTTTTTTCAAAACCAGCACTAAATGATTTGAGAAGCTTCGTAAATCGTAATTCCAAAAAATTAATCAAAAATTGTATTTTCGTCCAGTCGTGATTCAAAATCATCGACATTTTTTTTCATTGCATTTAACAATTAATTCGAAAACTGATTGCAAACGCAATCAGTTTTTATCATTCCTCCTTACATTGTTGCGCCCTCACTAACACTACCTCGCTCTATTCATGTTTTTGGCAACGTTCGACGTTCCACACTATCGAAGTCCTTCGCGCTTTACAGGCACGCTTCCAAGGCTGCTACGCTTGCACGCACACCACTACTCGCCGTGTAGCCCGCTTATTCGACGCGTCCTATTGGCTGAACTTAATTAATTAATATCTAATCAGAGGGGCGTTGGAGGAAAAAATGGAAGAGGACTTTTCGGTCCAGAATCACCCCATCTACCCACCCCTCAGAGGTCGGTCGACCATTATGGGACAGGCTGTATATGCACTCAGTATATAGCGTATACATGCCCAATATACACATTAGGATGTCCCCATAGATGGTGCATGTATGGCGCTAAACATGCAGATATACCGCACAAACATGCACCATATATGCACCATACATGCGCTATAATATGTGGCATATATGTGGCGTATATGTGGCACATATATGGCGTGTACGTGATTGCCATGTATGGGATTATGTATGTCAAATACATGAGCCGTATATATCTCATACATGCATCATACATGTGCCATATATGTGCACCATATATGTGCCATATATGCACGATATATATTCTATATAATCGCGCCATATATAGCCCTATGCTATATATCGCATTTGAAAAAATTTTCACAAGTACTGAAACATATTTATGTTGGAAGACTGATGAATAATTTTCAATTGTTTATAATTTATTCAATGATAATTTTCCGTTAATAATTTTTCGAAATTGTTATAATCTTGGTTTTGTCGGAAACGTACCTCTGCAACATCGATACATTCAGTCACCCATGTTACTGCTGTACAAATGTAAGTGTACTTTGTAACTCATATGTCCTTAAAATCTTAGGAAGTTGTGAAGTGATCGTTGGTCTAGTGGTTAAAGGCGCGGTTATGTAGTTAGACTTGTAGACTAGCAGGTCGTGGGTTCAAGTCCCACTGTCGGCACAATTAATTCATTCGGTTTTTTCCGGTCAAATTGATTGGTGGACAGGTCATAATGAATAATACTTCCGCAATAATGCTCGCTTCCAATCAGGAATTTTTTTTTTTTAAGGTTTTTGAGAGTTTTTGAAAATTACATTTATATGTGGTGAATATATGTTGCAAACATGACGCATATATCTTACATATATGACGCATGTATTGCGCATATGTGTTGCATACATGGCACAGTTATCCTACATACACGATGCATGTATAGCACATATATGGCGCATATATTCTGCATATATGGCAGATGTGTGGCGCATATATGTCGCGTGTATAGTATATATACGGCACATGTATTACATTATATATTTTTCATATAAAAAAAAGCGCCAAAATCTTGCATATGCGCCATATATTTTCCATATATGGCATATACGGTGCATATAATGAAATTGCAAATGTAATATAATTATAATATATGAAGTGCATATATAAATTTCCATGTGGGCGGAAAGACCGTTTTCCTTACGCTTTTCCTTTCCTTACTGTTCGTCCAGTACTCAGGAACAGCGACCAGTACTTGCGATACTCTCCGTTCTCACACTCCTTCACCTGAGCAATCTTGCTTTCCTCACGTCCTTCCTTTCCTTACTATGTGTCCAGTATTTGGAGGTGACGATCAGTAATCGCAATTTGCTCGTAACACTGTGTGTTCTCTGCTTTTTGAATATCTAGTTACCTCTTTTTCCTCACGTCCTTGTCTTCTTACTACTAAGGCCAGAATCACAAGGGCGCTCGTACTAATGATTTTCGGGACATTCATCAAACTCTCCTGAATGCATTCGCCTTTATTCTGGTTTGCTCGCTTCCTTGACACTCTTCTTACTACCAGGGCCAGTTGAGTCTCTCGGTCGCTACTTACACCTTTATAAAGGGCGTATGTACTCAGTAACACGGCGTGTTCTGTTCGATATACTCGTTATCGCATCAATTAGCATGAAGTTACTGTTCATGAAAGATCTACGGTCGATAAGTAGGTGGCGACGTATCGATGGTGGCGACGCGCGACAGCGTAGACAGAGAGCAAAAGAGCGAGAGTTAGAAAAGATGGGAAGCAAGCCGCACGTCGCGTCATCCCGCGCTGTGATCAAAAATCAATGAAGTCCTTTTTAATAAGATCGTGAGTTCTTCTTCCATCCTTAAACATTGGCGCCCAACAAGAATGTACTCGCGTAAAGATGAAAGGTAAAAAAGTGTCGAGAACACTCAAATGAGAGCTGCTGCGAATAACAAAGATAAACCGGTACGCGTGAACGCCGCGTGTCGACGCCTAGACGTGAACAAATCAAAAACGCGAGGAGCTGAGCGGTGTGCTTCACTCGAAAACGCTTCAGACAATATAAACCGCGGTGCTTAAAATAAAGTATAATTCCGTTTGGGGAATTCAAATCGCAATGTGATCTCGTGATACACAAAATGTGATGAGTTCACGAAAAACATAAGAACGATAAATGCAAGGAAGTGGTCGTCGAGCCACACAAACATTTGAAGTCGTGACTGTTGTCACATACACATTCATCGAGGCGGTCAGCGTACCGCGCAAGCGTTCAGCGTTGTGACTGAGAGTCACAATGCAGCAATGCATGCAGCAAGGTGGCAACGAGCCACACTCACGCACGACAGCGGGACGGACGAGACATACACATACACACACACGCATCGAAGACAAGTAGCGGCATTCGTATCGTCAACGCCATTACATAGAAGTACAAAGCACAGACGAAATCGACAGAAAGGAGGTTTCGCTGCAACGTGGGACATACGAGAGGAAAATCAGGCTAGTGAGTCGCCTAATCCCGTCCTTTCCCCACTCATTGTCAAAAATGGCAACAGCGTTAGGAAAATTGAAACAAAAACGCGCTCAAGTAAAGGGCCAGGTTACACAAGCTCTTCATTATTTCGAAGCAAACGAAGATATAGCATTAGCAGACGCACAAGTAAGACTGAAAAAACTAGAAGAAGCTTTTTCGCGATTCGACATTTTGCAAGACCAGATCGAAGATGAAACGGTTCACAACGAGGCGGGCGAAGCCGATGCCAACGGCGCTGCAGAACGACAACTTTTTGAAGAGCAATATTATCAAACAGCAGTGAAAGCACAAGCGATTATCGACGCGCATCAAAGACCGCAACTGCGACAAATCATTCCGCAAAACGCAAACAATTACGAATATCGTGTTGTAGCGCGAAATAAACCAAAATTCCCCGAGATTAAATTGGCGGAATTCAATAGTGATTACACAAAATGGATGTTTTTCAAAAACAGTTTCGAAACAACGATTGATCAAGATCCAGAGCTTACGTCGATGCAGAAGCATCAATACCTCATCGGCGTATTACAAGGCGAAGCACGTAGCGTAATTCAAGGGTTTCAAATTTCAAACGAGAATTACGAAAATGCATGGTCTCTTTTAAAGGAAACTTACGATAACCAAATGATAATTATTCAAACGCATTCGGACGAACTACTAGAGTTCCCGGCTATTACAAAAGAAAAAAAAGCAGATTCAATTCGTCAGTTTATATGGCATATACAAATGCACATGTCGTCTCTAAAGACACTCGCGCAGCCTGTAGATTATTGGGAAACGATCATAATTCATCTAGCGAAGAAAAAACTCGATTTCATAGAGCAACGCGACTGGCAAAATTTGATGAAGGACCGAACACCGGAAAATATGCCGAAGATGACGGACTCCCTCAAATTTCTCACAGACCGATGTCATACAATACGCATCCTGGAACAGGGAAAACCAAAGGCTTCTACAGGAGGAAAACAAACACAACATAATACCGCGAAAAATGAAAAAGGAGAGAGAAAAGTCGCTCTATCTTCCGTACCTGCGAACTGTAGAATTTGTAACGGCGAAAACACGATCTATAGATGCGAGGAACTGCTGAAACTGGCACCGGCTGACAGAATGAAAGCAGTCATGGAAAAAAGATTATGCATAAACTGCCTGACGCCCGGACATTTTGTTCTTGATTGCAGAGGGTCATCCTGCAAAAAATGCAATAAAAAACAATTCGATTCTTCACCCAGAGGAAATCAAAACGAAAGGAACGGGAGTCGTCTCGCATACCCGAAAAGATGGCGATCCGGTCGAAGACGAGGATTCCATCGCAATGAACATTTGTTGCGTTCAAAAACCGAAGTCTCGAGTCCTTTTATCGACTGCGAAAGTATACGTACGCGACGCGAAAGGCGACGAGAAACTTTGTCGCACATTACTAGATCCAGATTCGCAACTGAACCTCATAACAGCAAAATTGGCTCAAAAATTGAATTTGACGTGCACGACGGAAAATCGTTCAGTCATTAGGATTAACAATGGAACGACGAATGCGAAAAAACCCACACAAGTCGAAATAAAGTCAGCACATAGCGACTTCACTATCGTAATGGAATGTCTGGTGTTGCCAACCATCACCGAACAACTACCCCAAACGCGAATCGACGTAACGAAAATTTACGTGCCAAAGAAGGCTAAACTGGCAGATCCGGCGTACGAGACACCCGGACTTATCGAGATCCTCATCGGAGCTCATCGTATACTGGAAACTTCTTATCGGAGCACCGAAAATTCGAGTCGAAGGACAACCAGCGCTACAAAATACGCAACTCTGGCTGATTATCGGCGGAGAAATATCCGACAGCGGCTCGAGCGCCAGGACTTCGTGTCATCTTATCACGAACCACGAATTGTATCGTCAAGTAGAGGGATTCTGGATGCAGGAAATTGTTCCCGAAACTCGTCTACAATCAAAAGAAGAGAAAGCATGTGAAAAGTACTTCGCTCATACCGTGCGTCGCGATCAAGATGGTCGATTCATCGTTCCCTTACCTCTACGTCAAAATATTACGTTGGGAGACTCTCAGAAGAGAGCGTTCGAAAGGTTCACATCGTTGGAAAAAAGATTGGACAAAAATCCGCAACTGAAGCGCGATTATTCACAGTTCATGCAGGACTATTCGGATCTCGGACACATGTCAGCCTTTATCAACAGCGAGAAATTGCCGCCTTCAGAAACTTATTTTATCCCGCATCAACCGGTCATTCGAAAGGACAGTATGACCACTAAATTGCGTGTAGTATTCGACGCTTCCGCGAAAACGACGTGCGGCACATCTCTAAACGATAAGCTCATGCCAGGTCCGAACCTTCAACAGGATTTACTGAAAATCGTTATTCGATTCCGAACGCATCAATTCGTGTTAACGGCAGACATCGCAATGATGTTTCGCCAAATAATCGTTGATCGCGAGATCGTCGATTTCAAATCATCTGATGGCGGCCCGATCGAGCCCAGCCTATTCAAGAATTCCAATTAAACACCGTTACATGCGGCACGAGCTGCGCTCGCTTCATAGCCATGCGGTGCTTAAGGGAGCTAGCCAATATCCACGAAAAAGAATACCCCCGCGCAGCGGCGGTCATAAACGAAGATTCGTACATCGACGACTTCCTCACCGGAGGTCCTACATTGGAGTACATCAAAGAACTGCAAAAAGAACTAACCAAGTTACTCATTCGTGGAAACTTCCCGTTAAGAAAGTGGAGGTCGAATGATCCACGAGCCATCCAGCACCTTACGGGAAGCGGGGAGGAAGATCACCTTCTCGTCATCGAAAAGGAGGAAGCTCTCAAAACACTGGGTCTTCTATGGAATGCAACCACCGACGAACTGCAGTATCAAACAGCCGTGCCTGAGCGGCATTCGAATACGAGACGGGGCGTACTTTCGAAAATTGCACAGATTTATGATCCACTTGGCCTAGTCGGCCCGATACTTATCATAGGCAAACTTATAATGCAACAGCTATGGAAAGAAGAACTAGATTGGGACGTAGAGCTTCCCGCAAACCTCGCAGCAGATTTGAGCCTCTATCACGCTTTTTTGCAACGCATAAACGAGTTAAAATTAAACAGAAACGTAAATTATGACAATTAAAACGAGAAATTCGATCTGTACGGTTTTGGAGACGCCTCAGAACGAGCTTTCGGGGCAGCCTTCTACGCGGTAAGTACCGATCATCAAGGTAAGGTGCGGGCGCATTTGATATGCGCTAAGACCAAGGTCGCGCCCTTAAAGATAGTGTCGCTACCAAGACTAGAGCTGGAAGCCACGCTTCTGGTCTCGCAGCTGTACAACTCCATTAGGACCGCTTGCGGCCGGAAAATTGGCAAGGTCCGGTTGTGGAGCGATAGCACGACTACTTTAGGATGGATCCGTACGGAGCCACATCGTCTTAAAACGTTTGTCGCCAACCGAGTAACAAAAGTCCAAGATCTCACTGACGATGCTATATGGCAGCATGTACCATCAGAAGGGAATCCAGCAGACCTTTTATCGAGCGGTGTATCCGTTGACAGCCTAAAGAGCAACGATCTTTGGTGGCACGGACCTCCATGGTTAAGAAGCGAGAACTCGCAACCAGCATCGAGGTGCGAGCCTGTCCAAGATCTACCGGAATTGAAAATCGCGAAGGTAACTTTAACAGCGGCGATCACTTCGGGCATCTTGACGAGATATTCCTCTTACAGCAAGCTGTGTCGAATAATAGCTTACTGTCATCGGTATCGAACGAATCGAAGGCCCCAAAAGAAAACGGGACCGATCGATCCATTGGAGTTCGAAAGGGCCGAAAAGACCGTTGCTAAGCTCGTACAAGAAGAGACATTCGCAAAGGAAAAACGTTGCTTAAAGCCTTAGACCACCCTAGAGGCTGAAAAAAATAGGCTTTTTGGCGATTTTTTTTCAGAAAAACTACAAAATAAATCGAGATAACAGAAACGTGATTTTATTATCTTTATCAGTGACTGCTTACAATAATTTTTTTGAAGCGATTTATTACAAAATGGCGGCTGTGCAGCGTTTTTGCGACGACGTCTTTATTTTCGGGGTCCACGGCCGGACTAACAGCTCCTGTAATGTTTAAAATAATAATAAGCAAATGAATTTCCCGATTATATATAGTAATTACTATAGAAGTACGTAGGATTTTTGCGATATATTGATTTTTGGCCAAATGGCACCCTTCTAAAGTGAAAAGTGAAAAACTTGCCTGAAAAATTGTCAGATAATTGTTAATAACAAATGAACTACGCAATATAAAAAAAAATCCTACGTACTTCCATAGACAATGTATATTCCAAGATATTTTCAAAATTTCAAGTTAATCGGTTGAAAATTGCTTGAGTTACGAGTCCGGCCAACTTGAAAAATACAGTATTGAGATAAACGCGTTTAAAGTTTTGAGTAGTAGAAAATCATGAATAATTTCACAATACCTTTAATCTGCGATGCCTGCACCATACAATTGGCCTTCCAGATTATCTTCCTGCTCTTGCATTTCTTTTCTGCTTGATCTTGAAGCGATTCTTGCCTCTTTTACCCGGTCGGACCGCGATCTTTCTGCAAGCTTTATGCGCTGTTTGTCGATCTCCAGGCACATTTCGTAGCTGTTCGGGCCGATTTCCAAGTTCATTGCTTTGATTATGTGCAAAATTGAAACAAACCCGTCATTGAACACACAAACTGCAATATCCGTGGCTACATCCAAGATTGTTTTACCACTCGAAATGGATTTCGGGGCCAATGCCCACACAGTGGAATTGAAGCTTTCATTATTGTTTTGTGTGTAACGACCGATGCACCGAGTTAAAACATCTTCACTGGTCTTCATAGATTGGTTTGATAGCTTCATAGACTTCAATTGCAAGAGCTGGCTTATGTTCGTACTCAGCCAAAGTATTTGTAGCTTTAGCGCGTTGCCATGAGCACCATGAATCCTCTCCAATAGGACATTTGTCGTGCTGCGGTTTATCATCAGTAGATAATTTGTGATCCAGTGTAGCCCATATACTGCTTCTCATGTTTTTAACTGAATCACTGTTTCTACGAATCGCTAATCCATAATAAATAGATAGCTCGTCTATAAGTTTCCCAATCAATTTGCCCCTTCCACCGAGACCTTTTGTCTTCTTTTTCAAATTACGTAGTCGGGTGCCCATTCGCTTTTGCACGTGATCTATGCACTCTTTCTTGAGTACTGTGAAATCCTCATACGGCTTAGCATCTGTAATGCCTTTGAAAGTCTTAGAATCACCACCACCAATGTAGTGAGTATATTTGAGCTGGTGCAAAGTTTCAGAGCGGCGAAACATCTCAACAACTGAATCGACTTCCATTTTTCCTGCCGATCCATCGTGATTCACAGCGCATTCTTCTGCATGATTTTCTGCCCACTGCACATATTCTTCGGTATCTTTTTTTTTAGCCCAATATTCACACGCCTTACAGTTTTTCGATTTCACTACACAATCAACGATTTTTCCACCGTTATAGCCAATAAGAGTCGTTATCCCATACAAAGACGTAAATCCACGTTTTCTCCACGAGCCATCGCCTGATACTACAATTCCATTTTCTCCATTTTCAATAGATACGGTTTTCTCTTCTTCCGCAGCTCTCATCATACTGTTCTTGCAATCTAGATTGGTTGCAGAGCTCATTTTTTTGACAATCTTATCGTAGAATGAGTGAAAGGTAGGCCGAGGTAATTCCATGAATGCACAGAATTTTCTCATTCCGTGCCAACCAACTCCAAGCAATCGCATGGCAAATATGATTCTACGGTTGATTTCGTAGCCTTTCTCAACAAGTGGACAACTCGGTATCTCAGTCTTTTCACAATTCTCACAGGACACTACTAGTTTGAATCCCAAACCACGCTTACTGCTTTCAGTAAATTTCACTTCCTATTGGCATATCTTACAAACGACAGCGTTCGAAATAGCTGAAAATACTGCGATAAAGTTAATTATACGATATCCAAACGCTGGATAGACTTTAATATCATATAAATATTCCGATTGCTTTAGTTCTTTTGCCGATGTACTGGCATTCAAGTCGTCTGGTGCTTCTAGCTCATGGCGATTCAATGGTCTTCTTCGAGATATTTTTGGTCTCTTTCTATTGCAAAACGACGTTTTCATTTCTTTCTTCGCACTGTACACTACTTTATCACTCATTGTAAAAACTCAATAATTATACAGGGAAAAAGAAATGGAAGTTCACAGAAATATCGAGGAAAACAAGTCTTCGTCGACTAGCGTCCTTCTCAAATGCTTGGCTGTGCCCAACTAACTAAAAGAGACGTTCGACAAGGATAAACTCGTCTAGACTAGTCAGGAAATAAATATTTTCAATAACATCTGCCGTATACCTGCTCTAGTCCCCTAACGTACCTTCCCCCTAGCGCTCACAAAAGGAGCTCGCTGCGGACCAGATGGCCTTGTACTAAAATTCGAAAACCGAGTACCTAAAGGTTTTTCCCGGCCATAATCTTCTGGGACATCATTTTTGAGGTCCTAAGGGACCATTTGGAATTTAAAAAAAAATTAATTTTTCGAAAATTCTAGGGTGGCCTAAGGCCTTAAGCGAAGGCAGAAGTTTTCGCGAAAAAGTCAGCTGATCGCCTTACGCCCTTTCTTAGACGACAACGGTCTAATCCGCGTTGGAGGAAGATTTCGACACGCCGATCTAGACCAAGCCCGGAAGCATCCTATCGTTTTACCGGCTAAACATCACGTAACCACGTTGATCATTATCTCATTAGAGAACGCCACGCGCAACTTCTTCATTGTCCACCAAAACAACTTCTTCACGATGTGCGACGCCGTTTTTGGCCTATTAGCGGCCGACGAGAAGCGCGAAAGGTAGTCAACCGATGCCTCGCCTGTTTCCGCTTCAAACCAACAACCCCGGACGTCATCATGGGTGATATGCCTTACGAACGCGTGAAGGCTAATTCACGCCCCTTTACGATCACTGGTGTGGATTATGCCGGACCTCTACAGATGCGCGAGAGCAAACGTCGAGGCCGAATCCCCACTAGTAAGGGATACATAGCCGTTTTCACGTGTTTCAGCACCAAACGGTGCACCTCGAAATCGTGACCGATCTGACCACTGAAGCCTTCCTGGCGGCCTTGAATCGCTTCACCGCGCGAAGAGGGCTGTGTGCAAAAATATATTCGGATAACGGCACTAATTTCGTCGGAGCCGCAAGGGAACTCAACGAAATCTACGAGTTTTTGACAAAACACCGCAACGAAATTGAGACTCATTTAGCTTAGCGGAGAATTAAGTGGAAGTTTATTCCTCCGCATTCCCCGCACTTTGGAGGCTTATGGGAGAGAGCCGTAAAAATGACGAAACGCCACCTCTACACGGTCACTCAAGGTCGCGTGTTAATGTACGAAGAGTATAACACCCTGCTCACCGCGATAGAGGCAGTATTGAACTCGAGGCTCCCCACACCCTTGTCCAGTGATCCTACCGACCTCACTGTCCTCAGCCCCGCCAATTTCCTCATAGGCGACTCACTACTGCAACATGTGCAGTCTCATCTTCTCGAGGTTTCAGACAATCGTCTTTCAAGATGACAATATGTGCAGAAGCTGGGTCAGCTCTTCTGGAAACGATGGCAGTCCGAGTATCTCCTCGAACTGCAAAAACGGACCAAGTGGACGGAGACCAGAGCTAAGATACAGCTCAATGACTTGGTTTTTTTAAAAGAGGACTGTGCGCCCCCACTACAATGGGCCCGAGAGTGCGTGACAGAAGTCCACCCAGGCCAAGACAATGAGATACGGGTCGTCACCGTAAAAACCTCCAACGGAAGTTTCAAACATGCCGTCAAGAAGCTGTGTCTTCTCCCTGAGGAGAACTCATTTGGATGAACAGAGATTCGATTATCTGTTAATCCTTGTATTTTTTAATTTTTTTTATGTTTGTTCTCACCAAAGATGGTTCCTTTATGTTTCTCTCACCAAAGATGGTATTTATTTGTTTAATGTTTGCTCGCGAAGCGACGGGCCAAATTATCTTTGTTTGTTCAGTTTATTACTCAATGCCACCAAAAAAGGGTGCCCTTCAGTTCCTATATGTTTTTTGAAAGACGACCTTTCAAAGGGGCCGGTATGTTCATGAAAGATTTACGGTCGATAAGTAGGACGCGACGTATCGGTGGTGGCGACGCGCGACAGCGTAGACGGAGAGCAAAAGAGGGAGAGTTAGAAAAGATGGCGAGCAAGCCGCACGTCGCGTCATCCCGCGCTGTGCTCAAAAATCAATAAAGTCCTTTTTAATAAGATCGTGCGTTCTTTTTCCATCCTTAAACAGTTACTCTTGTTAATGCTACAAAACAAGTATCCTTTTTCCCTGCAGAGACCCAGTATTTATACCCGGTTTTCAAATGTTTAAATTTCCCCTTCCCCCCTTGCCTGTGTGACATTTCATATGTATTTGTTTAAATGTTAAATTAAATTATCGTTTCCGATGAAACTCCCTTAGTGTGTGTCCGTGTTTTTGTTTTTTCGGAATTTTGTTAGTGTGTGTCTGTCTATGTCTTTTCAAGATGTTAGTTTATCTGTGTTTCATTTTGTCGTAACGTCTTATGCTTTTGCGATCATCCGTTTGGTTGGGAAGGGCGCTGCGCTCGGTCTGTAATTTGGGTATGTTTCAATATATTCTATTATAAATTATTTAAGGCGAGAAAAAAGTAATACAATGTGTTTGGGCGCCAGCTAGTTTTGCGTGAACTTGCAAACGATTTACAACAAATAACGATATTGCCGAAGGGATTGATTCCGCAAAAAAGGGGGGGATCTCAGGGGGAGGGTTCCCGAACCCTATTGCGTCTCTTACTCTTAACCGTCGAGTCCAAAAGAGAAAACGCGAGGTACAATCAGATGTAAAAAAAAATAGAAAAGTGACGCTCGAGCACGTAATAACGACGGGGGTGGGATAGCACGGAAGGGAAAAGTCGCAACGCAAGGGGGAACGCAGGGACAATCGCAAAAGAACGGGCCTCGTGGCTGCACGCGAACGCAATCTCACAAAAGCGAAGAGCTAGAGAGAAAGAAAAAAAAATGACCAGACCGGTAAAGACGTTGAAAAAACTCACGCTTTTCTCTCTCCTCGCAATCTTCTCGTTCCTCACGCAATCCTCTTTCGTTTTCGCTCACATCTCTCCGCTCTTCACCCTCACACTCGTCCGTACTCCTTCACAACTTCTTTCGCAGTCCTCTCCTCACACAAAAATACGATTCTCCTCTCACAATCTTTACATGCACTCTTTTCTTGACTTTTCCTCTCACACACTCTTCACACAATACAACTCTCCTCTCTCAAAAGAACTCCCACACACGCATACCAAAAAGAAAACTAAAAAAAAACTAAACGCAATGGAGACACGCAATAAATGGTTATCGCTAATCGCCTGTCTCAATCAGCACCTCGCTCGCAAGTGACGATCTCGCCACTCGCTTCCGGGTTCTTCGCGTGACGGGGAAAGTGGGGCAGCACGGTGGCGGTTTATTGATCGTAGATCCATATTATTTCGGGCCGCGGAGACGACGTGTCGCCAGATACTCCTCCCCAGGGGTCGATGCATGTTGTCGATTTTCGGGACGCAGGGGCTGGCCAGCGATGGTAGTGGCGGCTCGATTACCCAATGCTCGATTTTTCCACGGAGAGTGGGCCTTCTCTTCCGTGTCATGATGGTGTCGATAATGATGATTTTTGGGTTGTGTTTGGGTCGCTCGCTTCGCATCGCATCGCATCGCAGCGAAATTGAATATCCTATCGCAAATAAGCGACCAAGATTGTAATAGGAGTAAACAAATGCTTTAAATGTATGTATAGTAAGGACATGTAAATATTTAAAAATGTAAAATGAACTTTTTGATTAGAATCAATATATATTTATAATTATTCAATCCTTCTACGAAACAATCCTATATCAAGTCAACATTCATTTCCTATGTCACGACGTTATTAATCTTCCAATAAATGCATTTTATTCACTAAATTTGCAGCGTAAAAATTGAATTATTTGTGATTTGAGGGATTTCCGATCACAATCCGGGAAAGCCATAGTGATATTCGATCATATCTCGATGCACTAGTGCAAATTAAAAAAAGAATAATCAAAATCCGTCAAGTAGTTCCCGAGATACAGACAGCGAGGTCAGTTTGAACCTTTGAAATCACTTTTCGCGCTATCGGATCGACGGCCGCGTAGCGCTGGGTCGCTCTCTCCGGCTACCCCTCCGCGCGGCGCGTCGAACGGTCCCGGAAGAACCTCCACTTCCCCCATCAATAAATACGATGAATAATTGTGGAAAACAAATTCTGCTGGTTCCTGTGGATAATATGACTCTTCCTCTGTGCAGTCGTCGAGGTCTCGTTGCTTCATATAAATAAACAAAGGGAGGGGGAATTAAAAAAAAAAAGTGTTATCTTGGCTCCTAATTATCATGGACTAAAAGTCAGGTTGGCAAAATTCGTAGAAAAATAGCAGCTTTCCAATCCATTTTGTCGCATTTTTATACGACCATTTTTTCCTCATTGTTTTTTACTTTGAATAACGTTGTTTTTTTTACGCCATTTTTGAAGGTCTCAAATTGCAAAAATCGATTTTCCAATAATAATAAGTTGTAGTTCAACTCTTTGACTATCCAAAACCGTTTTGTTCATTGCTCTACGATTATCCATAGGGCAAGAAATAACAATCTGGTGGGACACTTTTTTTAGTTGCAAATTAGATTGTTGCTAAACTATCAACTTTTTTTTAACCAAATTAAAACCATAGTTTCTACTAGTTGAAAGCTTCCCAAATCCACAATTGCAACTCCTCAAATGCTTTCTAACATTAATAAAATAATGGAAAAAACGCCTTTTTTTAATTTCCGAGCGCTATAGTTAAGCAACAACTTAGAATATCGACATCGGACCAACGCTAATCGATAGATTTTTCAGTTCTCTACAACTTTCAATTTAACTTTTTTTCGATCCGATCAATAGTTTTCATTATATAAGCGAAAAACAAAAAAAATCACTGACTTCCGGCATTCAACCGCTATTCGTTGCTAAACGCACGGACAGAATCTGGCGCAAACTTTAGGGGATAATAAGGACACCTGTTTCTGCCGAAATCCACAGCTACTTTTCGGGTAGGCGAAAATTTTACGAAAAAAGTTTATTTGATTGGACTATTAGTTCAATAGGAATCTTTGCAGAACTCAGAATCCGTCTTATGATGAATACCTGTTATGTTCGAGATACCGTCTATCAGCTGAGAGCGTACGAGTACGACGCTTTTTGATTTACACGCTTAATTTTACATTTGATAGCTTAGAGCCAATCGAAGCGCTGTAAATTTCCACCGGGAATATTCAATTTTATCTCGTGACAGGTTACAGCCTGTACACGAATTTTCTTCGATTTCTTGATCGAAGAGCGAATATATGTTTCAAAATTTGCCAGGTTTGGAGCCTGCAAATTTTGCTTCTTCCAAACCTTTTTTGACGAATTCATATTTTTTGAATACTTGACAGATTAGAGCCTACGTAAGTAGTTCTCTATCTGTTGTTGTACACTTTCGAAAGCGCTGTTCTTTTTTTTATGTGCCACGCGGAGACCTAGTCCGAAAAAAATGTTGATACTTACGACGACACTGTCTCTTTTCTGCAAGTCGTTGTAAACGACGAATTCATTTCTCCAAACGTTCCTCATATTTCCTTAATTCCTCTGAATGCTCCCTCCAGCGCTTTTTTCCCCATTTTTCTTCAAACCTTCCAACAATTCTTCCATTTCATTCACACAGACGACCGTGGACGAGTCTAGCACGAGAATAAGAATTAACATCTCGGAGAAGAAAACAAGGTCGGCGCACCTTAAGAGAAAGGAATACTTAGACTCAGAATCGTGGTTTTCTAGTGGAGAGTAGGGGTACTACACAATGATCTTGCGGAAGAGGCGCGAAATACAATTGGAAATACATTGTTATTTGAAAGAAATTAATAAAGTAAAGGAAACATAACATTTTTACGAAAGAAAATGAATTACTACTCAACTCTGTAGTAAGAAAGAACCCTGTAACTCTGTAGTAACCAGCTTGTAACACTCTTGTTTTTGGAGTTACAAATTATTTATCACAAAATACATAATGCAATACAAAAACTTATACAATTTATTTATTTATCACCGCAGACAGGCATAATATATATTTTTACAACGATTTGTAAAAATCGGCATTACTCGCGCATTACTAAAATATCGTGCAAGCTAATATTAATCTCCCTCAATTTATCGAATAGAGAATTGTTTTAGATGGGTCGACAGCAGCGATCATTAATTCGTTATCTGTAGATGCAAATTCTCTGATCGATATAATGACTTCGTTTACGTATCTTTCTTCACCTGAAGAAGGACGCTGCTCTATATAATTACCCGAAATTATAACTGTAGTATGAAATATTGAGGATTCACAATCGAAGATGGTGGATGAGAGATGATGACAGAATTACTGCAAATTGATAATTGAAAAATAACTACGTTGTAGCATTTAGTTAAAAACTGTCTCACTTATATCATGTTGTTTCGAAAGGACAAAAAAGATGATAAAAAAATCAAAAATCTGAAAAACATACTGAAACGTCAAACGCCTCATATGCTCCCCCCCCCCCTTGTATCCCTTGTCGTGGCTGTCCAAAACTCGGGGTGAGCGACCGAGGACATCTGAAAAACAAAAATCCTAAATTATTATATATCACGTCAAACAGATGATCGCGGGTCAACGACCGAAATGTAAACAATACATGGATACACACCAACACAACCACGACAGCTGACAGAAAACACGAAACTGAAAACACCAAAAAACTTAACATTTATAAACATTAATACTCAACAATCACGAACACAACACAGAGGCATAAAAGTCGACAAACACAAGCACCGAAACACACAGAAACGACAATTTGGGAGTAATTTGAGGGAAGGGCAAAAGTTAACAACATTAATTGCAACAAATGATACGAAGGGAAGGGATATTTAAACAATTAAAGCGGGGTATAAATAGGGGAGCAAGGGAACAGAAAGGTAGACTTGGTCTCAAGAATTGAACAGAGCATTACATGCTAAATACTCTTGGGAATCGAAGTCCAGTGCACAATTGTGTCACAAGCTCGAATTACGGCATCACCTACGTGGAAGTAGTGTACCGACGAGGACGATCTGGCCCTGGTTGTAAGACGGTCTCCCGGTACGCGAACGAACGGAAAGTGATTCGTATCAGAGTTAGAGTTTGGGAAAAACTCTGCGATACTCAGGGAGTACGAAGGCGAAAGCCTGAGTAAATCGAGGACTCGCACAGTCTTGAACAACTCGCGACACAGAAGCTCCGTGCACGAAAGTGTTACACGCTCGATTTACGGCGTCACCTACGTGGAAGTAGTGTACCGACGAGGACGATCTGGCCCTGGTTGTAAGACGGTCTCTCGGTACGCGAACGAACGGACAGTGCTACGAATTCGAGTTAGAGTTTGGGAAAAACTCTACGATACTCAGGGAGTACGAAGGCGAAAGCCTGAGGATATCGAGTGGTCGTATCGTTTTGAACGACTCGAAGACACGCAGGCACATCGTGTATTAACTCTTCGTGAGTCAATATCTGTGGGGATCGTCATTCCGAGCGTTCCCGGCGTACTGTGACCACGACGAGTACTGAAGGCTCTAGGGAGTACTTACCTGAGAAGGAAGGAAAACAGAGGGATCAGGAAAACGTGCGAACGGCTACGAGAATCACGCGAGGGATTGACGTAAACCACGTTGTTTGACGGCTGTCAAAATCAGCTGTGCGGGAGAAAAATAGGTGCCGAGGCGTAAGAGATAAGGAGTGGAAGCGAGAGACAGGAGAAACAAGGAGGACGTACGAATTCACATCCCAGTACACGAAACGGACGTGACAACACACACATCACCAACACAGGACGACATTACACGACACAACACACACAAAAACACCGTGAGTTTTACACAATTCTTCAAAAAAGTATCTTACCGGTCGAGCACCCGAGAATTTGACAGGTGCATGTCACCTCGCTCACGGAGACAGCGCCATATTGTATTCTAAACACTACCAAGCGAACGACGCGACACTCGAGTTGCGCAATAGATCGAGCCCCTACGCGCCAACGTTTAAAAATATTAAGCCGATTGATTGCGATCTCGACGACTCGGCGAGCAAGTCTCCGCCATCGGCCGCACAGAGGCGCCCCAGACGCTTCAAGGTCAGCGGACCAACGCGCGAAACCTTTGAAAGCGTTATAGTCCAGTCAAATTAGCATAAGTTCTATTCAAGAGGGGAACCCTCTCGCCAATTTTTTCATAGGTTGTTTGGACCTACAAGAATGTAATCGTCAATTTTCGGACTTTCCAAAGTGTATATTTCAACAATAAAAAAATTATTGAAAAAAAAAAAATTTATATTTTTGAGATATCTTTTTTGGAACGCGTCTTATCGAAAAAAGTTTCGAATAAAATTTGTTCATCATAACGTCCTCTGTAAAAAAGGTCCTAAAAAAAAAGTGCTAACATTGTTAATTAAGCGGTTAATGGCAAATGAAAATGAAAATTCGACATTTCGTTTTTGCAACCGCGATCGGGTGTTTATCAAGATATCGGTTTGAAACTCGTACATGATGTAGAGGAGCCGAATCTCAAGAGACTCGCGCAAGATTCATCGATCTGCAAGATATAGTTTAGCAACAATCTGCGATCATCGAAAAATCTTTGCCCTTCGATACAGTTTGAAAATGAAGGCCCACAGGCTGGAAAAAAATCGAGGGGCTTCGTATCATCATGCACAAGCGATTTGAGAAAAAAAAATAAAAAATTTGTTGAAAATAGATACTGTTTTTCGGCGATTTCTGAATTTTGCTAATAAACAAAAACAATTCCGACCAAAGTTGCAAAGATATCGGAACAATTATTAAACCATCGAACTAGCTTTTGAAAAACGAACAATTTAAAAAAAAAAACTGGCAATATTTTGATTACAGCCCGAGATATGAATGTTTTTACGTTTGTTCAATTTTATATTGTTGTAATCAACATTTTTGCAAAATTCGAGTTCCTCAGCGATCCCTACGCTTCCGGCCATGGGATTCAATAAAATTATTCCCTTTACGAGCAATTATGCCATCGCAGTTATCGATGTATTCCGATCGACGGCTGGCCGCCGCGCGCTCGGCGGCCAGCCGTCGATCGGAATACATCGATAACTATGATGACGTAATTGCTCGTAAAGGGAATAATTTTATTGAATCCCATGGCCGAAAGCGTAGGGATCGCTGAGGAACTCGAATTTTGCAAAAATGTTGATTACAACAATATAAAATTGAACAAACGTAAAAACATTCATATCTCGGGCTGTAATCAAAATATTGCCAGTTTTTTTTTTTTAAATTGTTCGTTTTTCAAAAGCTAGTTCGATGGTTTAATAATTGTTCCGATATCTTTGCAACTTTGGTCGGAATTGTTTTTGTTTATTAGCAAAATTCAGAAATCGCCGAAAAACAGTATCTATTTTCAACAAATTTTTAATTTTTTTTTCTCAAATCGCTTGTGCATGATGATACGAAGCCCCTCGATTTTTTTCCAGCCTGTGGGCCTTCATTTTCAAACTGTATCGAAGGGCAAAGATTTTTCGATGATCGCAGATTGTTGCTAAACTATATCTCGCAGATCGATGAATCTTGCGCGAGTCTCTTGAGATTCGGCTCCTCTACATCATGTACGAGTTTCAAACCGATATCTTGATAAACACCCGATCGCGGTTGCAAAAACGAAATGTCGAATTTTCATTTTCATTTGCCATTAACCGCTTAATTAACAATGTTAGCACTTTTTTTTTTAGGACCTTTTTTACAGAGGACGTTATGATGAACAAATTTTATTCGAAACTTTTTTCGATAAGACGCGTTCCAAAAAAGATATCTCAAAAATATCAATTTTTTTTTTTTCAATAATTTTTTTATTGTTGAAATATACACTTTGGAAAGTCCGAAAATTGACGATTACATTCTTGTAGGTCCAAACAACCTATGAAAAAATTGGCGAGAGGGTTCCCCTCTTGAATAGAACTTTGTAAAATATGGCCTAATTTGACTGGACTATTAAGGCGGACCGCTCGCCAGTCCGCGACGAACGCGCTTCAGTAAAGCGCCGTCCGAGGGCAGCACGTCCGTTCTGAGGTCACCGGACCAACGCGCGAACTGTTTGAAAGGCAAAAAGGGGGGCACCGTGCTCAGCCATTTCGAAAGTTGCCACGTTTCACAAGAAAGAGAGGGCGTTGCGGGCGTTTCTTCGCAAGCCACCACTGACCGCGCGGTAATTTTAAGATTATATAAAATCACGACACACCACATTACAAAAATTGTTAGTATTCTAAACATATGATTAAGACTAGTACGTAAGCAAACAATTATACAGCGGAGAATACGCAAGATACTTACTGTTACCGTAAGAAACAAACAAAATTCACTGTACACAAGTTATTTATTTAAGAATACATCTTGTTTTACGAATTTCACCTGAAGTTAAATTAATCTACTCCCTGATCGAGTCCGAACAAATAAATTTAAGTGTAACTAAAAACTGGATACGTTACAATACGTTGACGAATACACTTTTATGACTAGCTGCATTAGAATATTTTCAATCATTTAATTGCAATAATTATCATTATCAAGAATGATAATTATTGTAAAATAACCGCGCTGGAACATTTAATGGAATCACAATTTTTCGATCATATGCTAGGAAATTTTTTAATTTTTTTGGACAAAACGGTGATTATTTCAAAGTTAACAAATTTTCATTTTTCATTTTTTCTAGAGGAATGTTAATTTCATCTGCGTTGAATGCCGCAAATTCCAAAGTGGGGCAACTTTCTTTCCTATCTTTTTTTAATCGAAAACATTTTTCTTACTCTTTTGCAATCTATCTTAATTCTTATAATGAAATATATTCACCAAAATGGATTTTACCATAAAAGTAAAGTTGTATTCAGAAACAATTTTAAAAACATTATCGATATAAAAAATAAATAAAAAGTTTTTATCAATTCAAAACATTTGTTGTTTTCTATTTCTTGGCAATGCCCATATTTTTTAAAAGTTCATCAATATCAGTTTACCCTGCAGAGTAAAGTGCAGAGTCCTCGTCCTTGTACCATTAACCATATGCTTTTTCAATTTTGTGATGCTTGCGAAGATCGTTGAGGGCTGGTTATTTTATCCTATAGCGGATAATATAAATAGACCGATGTAACAAAAAATAGAAATAAATAAAATCCATAAAAATACTTCATCAAGTTTATTTACTTTTATTCAATATCTCTTGTCATGGCCAATAATTTGAAATCTTCGCAAAAAGTTGTCAAAGAACCGCAAAAACACCAAAAACGGTGTGCAAAAATTCCAGACAAGTACATTAACATGCGACATATTTCTGACTATGGTCTATCTCCAAAAAAAGTCGCATAAAAATAGTATATTTTTTAGTAAAAGCCAAGTATATAGACTCATCAGACTGCCGGCATCCGATAATCCTTTCTTCTGGAGATCGATAAAAGACGTTTCGCGATTGAGAAATATATAGCTTCAAACGTAATATGTTAGGCAAGTTCGTGAGAAATTCCCGACTTCAAAAATCGCATATTGATTGCGGCAAGGTATTACCAAATATTGTCAAAAAATAGTGATGTTTGCTGCTGGAAATAATGAATTGTAGATCAATATAAGGTAAGAAAGTAATCAGAAACAGGTGATTAATTCAATATTTCTAAATGAAAATTCAACCGTTAATACACCGGTGTACTTGACCCGACCATCACTTTTCATTCAAATTTCTCAACTTAAAAAAAAACTGTCGTTGATTTCCGTTGAATAATCCAAAAAATATTGCTGGGTAAATATGCAGGATGAAAATAGAAAAATTGATTCACTTGCTTTCACTTGCTTACTTACAAATTTCGAAATAATATTGTCACAAATATGATTGGGATACGAAATTGTCATGCATGTTCGAGATGGGTGTATGCGTTAAAATAATCCAAATTATTCTCGTCGAAGGAGTAAAAATAATGTTATTAGAAAATTGGTGCTTCGGTAGCTCTGTACCATTACTACACTACGACCAATTTCGTCAATGATCACTAATTCTGCTAATGGGATAAATCCAAAACTCTTCTTCGATTGCTTTCAATTATCTGGGGAAGATTCATTACCTATTATTTTACAAGGTACGTGGTTTGCGGAGATCAGTCCGGAGTCATCTAGTAATTGGCAATCGTTGATTGTGTTAGAAAAAGAAATGAAGATTACACAGGGAAACATCACAGACAAAAAATCATTATACGAGACAGACGGGACGATAAAACACATTTCATAACACCATACGCGAGAACAATACTACATATTACAATAATTTTAATTCAATTAACACACAAAACACGAAAAATAACGATAATATATTACCGTGAGATATCGGATAACGCGAATACACGGGAAAAAGAGCGCGTAATTACGAAACGCAGTCGGAATAGTTGAAATTCGAACAGACTTCTATTCAAAAACACAAGAGCAGCACCAATTTTTTTTAAGGTTGTTTGGATCTATAGAAATAGACAGCCGAGTTTTCATAAAAATCACAATTATTTTTTAGCAATTGAAAACTATTTAAAATTAAAAAGTCGCTTTGCGTTATTTTTTTTTGGAATGCGTTTTATCGAAAAATGCTTCCTACAAAAGTTGTGCGGCGTAGTGTACTCGATAAAATAGATCCTTTGCAAAAATGACCTAACATTGTCAGTTAAGCAGTTAATTGCAATTAACAAAAATTCTCTCTTTGCTTTTTGTATCTGTGATGTAATATTATTTCAAATTTCACACATCATCTAGGGAAAAACCTTCTTAAGAGATATATGCAAGATTTATTTATGTACATTATATAGTTAAGCAACTTATAGCCGGAGTTTTCAAATTTCCATCTCCGACAGCAGCTTACAGAGTAGAAAAAAGTTCAGGAGCTTCGATTCATCGTGTATATTCTCGATAAAAAGAAATAAATATTTTCGTTGAAACGAACATTCTTTTGCAACGATTTGAAATTTTTGCTTATAAACAAATAGAAATAACCCTTTACGTAATGTATTGTGACGCTTTCCGCGGGGGAAAGCGAGACAATGCGGGGAACGAGGAGAAAAGGGGGAATTACAAAAAAACTGAAAATAAAACGAGAAATAATATATTACAAAAAAAAAAGGAAAAGACTAATGTATAATAACAAAAGAACAAAAAAATTGGAACGGTTTGGGCGCCAGCGAGTTTGTCGCGAACTCGCAACGACAACAAAATTTATAACGAACCGAAAAAAACAATGCAAAATTTTAATACTCGCGCGGGGCTGGGGGAAGGGGATCTCAGGGGGAAGGTTCCCGAACGCTAATCCGCCTCTCACTCTTGACCGCCGAGTCACCAAAGAAACAAGAAAAAAAGAAAAAAAAGAATGAGGAAAAACGTGATCCTCGCGAAAAGAAAAATGAAAAAAATCGACTCTCGAGCGCGGAATAGCGACAGGGGAATGGTACGGAGGAAGCGGGCTAAACGGGCGCGGGGGACTATAGGGGGAACGCAGGGGGAAACACCACGCACTTATCGCAGGGAAAACGCAGGGGGGATCCGAGAAAACGGGGCCTCGTGGCCGCTCTCGCCGAAATAAATAAAAAAAATGATCGGACCGATAAGAGAAAAAAGGAAACTCACGCTTCACGGCCGTCTCCTTCGCAGTCTCGCCCTATCTATCCTTCTTTGCTGTCCTCTCCACGCCAATCTATGTAACGTCCTTTCCAAGCCTTTTTCTATCGTCCTTTCAACGTCTCTCCCTTCACACTCTTCCTTTCCCGCCTTTCTCTTTCGTCCTTCCCACTTCTCTCCTTACTCTTCACTCGCAGTTTCGCACACAATTTATTCTCTCACCCAACTTTTCTCACACACAACTTTCCTCACACATAACTTTTCTCATACACTCTCTCTCACACACGCACTCTACCGCAACAGACAATTAACGCAATAAAAGAAAGAAAAAAAAACCAGAAGGGCTCGAACGCAATAATGAATTTAATCCGGGTGTCACCGATCAACGCTCCGCTCGCAAGCGACGAGCTCGTCACCTGCTTGTCGGGTTCTGGGCTAATGAGAGAAAGTGGGAGAAATTTTCGGGGGGGCTAGTTCGTAGGAAAGGGGTGGGATGGCAGCACGGTGACTCTGCATCGATCGTAGATCCTTCAAGGTGCGCCGCGGGAGCGAGGTGTCGTGGGATATTCCGACCCCGGGGATCGATGCATAATCTCCGTTTGTTCGCTGTTGCCGGCCGGTGATACTGGCGACGGCCCGATTGCCCCATGTTTGATAAGTCCACGGAGGATGGGCCTTCTCCTCCGTGTTTCGACGTGTGTAGGGACGTTCACTGGTGCGGGGAAGCACTATCCTCCACCGCTACCCTGATGCACCCCCGGGGTGGCGTCGACGAGATAAGACCCGCTTCGGCGATGATCTTTGGTGTGGCTGAGGTCCACCGCTGATGCTGCGCAAAGGGGGGCGGGGGGGAGGATAGGATCAGGGGGGAAAACTGAATCGAGCGAAAACGAGGGCGAACCCTCCGGCGTACTTTGCGACATCGCTACGCTTAAACTAGTTACACGAGGTACTGCTTATTTCGCGACATTAGGGGACGACTTAAATTAATTCGGCGCGTTATACGGGGATCGCGGGGGGAACGTAACGCGGGGGGAAGGAAGTGGAGGGGAGGCGTGCGTGGTGGACTTGCGAGGGCAGGTCGGGGCAATCTGTGGCGTAACGTCACAGTATATATTTTAAATATTCTCCAAAATCTATTAACGAGAAAGTCAAAGTAAAGGAAAACACAGTTAAATAAAATTTTGGTTGAGTGAAAAGAAATACCACGAGCTCCTGAGTATGCGGGAGAGCTTGCCACAAAGGAGTGAAACCATCTTACCGACTTCTCCATTGTCGAATGAAGACTAACTGGCCGTGGCACGTGGGTCAGTGGCATGTGCTATTGATTCGGTGAGGTTCCGAAGGTGCTCGTGGGGGAGATTAAGATTGCGACATGGGTTGATGATATTTAGGGACGATTTGGATTCGCAAAATTTGGCGGGTTTTGCAATCGGTTTGCTCGCCTCTGTCGAAACGCTCGCTGTTCTCAGTGAGTGCTACTGGTGCTCACACTACAGAAATTCTGCAAGCGATTGGGCCCTGTCTTGTTTGAGCAATGTTGAGAAATGAGGCTGAACAATGCTAAAAATGATTTTCAGGTTGTTACATTTATAACAATTACATAAAAGTTGTAAAGCACTACACTTTAAGTAATAAAAGTAGCAGTAGATCTATCTCATTATGATTATATAATTCAAGTTATTTTGCAGTTTTTTCCCTTTTCATTCTTTCATTCGGAGTTTCCCAGTGACCAACAGAAATCGGCAAGCATCGCTTCTGACCATTTCTCATTGTAGCGTCTTTCAATGTGGAATATATCCTGGTGAAACCTTTCACCATGCTCATCTGATACGGCACTAAGATTTTCAGGAAAAAAATCTAACTGCGAGTCTAAAAAATGAATTTTAACTGACACATTGCATTGTAGAGCTTTATAAGCAGAAATAAATTCTTGAACGATTTTTTGACAGTTGTCAGCTTTATTATTACCGATAAAACCATGCCACACCTCTATAAAAGCCGCCCAAGCTCTTTTTCCGGTCTGTTAAACTTCGAATTAAGAGCTACATTCGTCATATGCTCACGTATTTGCGAACCTACCAAAATTGCTTCTTCCAATTTTGCGTTACTTATTCGGGGAAATGTTGTTTTAGGGTATTCAAAGCTTGCACTATCTTTGTCCATCGCTTTTACAAAGGTTTTCAAGAGTCCCAGGTTTATGTGAAGTAATGGCAGAACAATTTTGTCGGTGGGCACTAAAAGTTTTCGAGGTACATTTTTAACTCCAGGTGTTAAGCTTTTGCTTTGTGGGCGATTTTTCACTACGTAGTGTTTATCCCTTGTGCGATTGTCCCATCCACATAAAAAATAGCAAAATTTGGTATATCCTCCTTGCAATCTGGTAAGTATATCTACGGCTTTCACTTCAGCACAAATATTCCATAGATATTGAGAATATTTCATTTTTTCAAGTGATACCTTCATATTTCCTTAATTTCCTTTCATGTTTGTTGCATATGCGAGGGGCACTGACGGGTATTTGTAACCTTTGTGGAGTAAAACGGTTTTCAAACTAATCTTAGGCGAATGAATAAAAAGTTTCTATTGATCAGATTTTTCTGGGAAACTCAGTTTGTGTAGGAACCCTTCAGCATCATTACAAAACACTAAATCGCCATCTTTGGAAAAATGACTCGTAAAATCTACTTGTCTTGTGCGAAAATATAAGATTCTCGTATTTTTATCCAACAAATTCCACTGATGCTTTTACCTTGACCCAAGGAATTGAGCCTTAGATTTTGATAGCTGTAAGTCTCGAACAAGGTCATGCACATCAGATTGCTTAAGAAAGTAAGGTTCTTTTGATGCACTTGAAGATTCAGATGCAGAGTATGAAGATGACTAAGCACATGTTACGAACCCTCCGAGCCCCACGAAGCTATAAAGTACGATGGACCAACGTAGCTAATATTTAGTATTGATCGAATGAAAGAAATGAGAACACAAGACGTGTGATATTACTTTTCCTTAAGTACCGCACAGAAATAGACTGCAATGTACGCGCACTTATATAATCATGGTAACGCTGTCGCGAGATAAGGAAACTCGGTACCACCCCTTGAAAGCAAGAACCTATAAATTTACCCTCTTTGAAACTTCATCACCCAAATGACAAAACAACATTAACAGAAGACAAACCATAAATTCGTCACCGACCAATGGCCAAGGCATGTTTACATGAAAGATCACGTCTTGAAAGAAAGGGAGCTACCACTACTCGTAAAGTACCCTGTCAATCGTCGAATTCAAACATACCATAAAATCTTACGACCAACCACTCAGGTAAATTAACCAAAATTTCATAATTCGCGAGGATTGACGCGGTGGAAATAAAAAGAAATCACCACCGGACCAAAAATAGTCACAGGGAGGAAACGGGTGAAATCAACAAGGGGAGCTAGGTGACTCAGACATCCCTTCCCAAAAACAATACAACATTTACTAACGCCCACGCAGCTAAGAAGTATAAAAGATCGCGATTTTGCGACCCCGCATCTCAGTTCGAAGTCAGAATTCATGTCAATCAGTTCAAGATCAGTTTTTCATCAAAGTACCTTTTCGGACTTTGTCAGTTTGTCAAGTCGAGTCTCACTCTAGAAATCAAAGTCTAACGTACCGACTTAGAACAACCTTTTTATTCTAACTCACGCTACTACTATAACATCGGAAGCTATTTCTAAATTATAACCGAGAAGAACCATTTCGCGTGTCAACGCTTAACTAACTTTATAATCAACAGCTTGCGTATAATCAAGTGTGCTTATATTTGCGAACGAACATTATAACCGAGTGCGAAATATAGTGTGTGAATTTGTAACCAGCGCTGGACCGATATTGTAACCAGCTGCTTGACTATCTATTGTATCACGGCGACAAACCGTTGAGAGTCACCCTGCCGATTGTGCAACTCCATCTGCAAAAATTGTACAACCAACACCATTGTAAGGGGAAAAGGAACCTCCGGATTTGCTTGATCAATAAATCTAACCAGCGTGAGTAACATCTTCTTCATAACATGTGTGCAATCCCTCAACATCTTGCGACCATCGACTAGACGGCTCCAAGGTCATCCCACATTCCCGTATCGTTGACGAGACTTCCGTCCCTGGGTAAAGGACTTCACTGTCTTGACCCGAAAGAGAAGTCGTTACATACCGTGTTACGTTCTCCCCTTCGTATTTCCCCCGCCGACTAACCTCAACCAACTCCCGAGGACGTAACACACATGCAAAAAGGAAACTCGAGTGAGTCTGCAGACAAGAAATATTTTCATTATCCATTTCCTCGTTATTTTTAGAGGTACTGGAGGTAAAGCACCGTCGTTACGAGGAACTGGTCTGTTTGCAGATGCGATGTCATACAAAAGTGGCAATCATTTTCATGAATCTGAGGTTCACTTCAAATAAATTTGTGACTTCCTTCAAGCCAACCTCTTAACGGGCATCAAGCTCAGCTGTTCAACTCAGAATCGAGGGTACCGCCTCTCGCGGTAGCAGAGCGCAACTCCGTGCCACTAGTAATCAGCGCCTTCAGCGGCAATATTGTTAATCAAAGTAGGTATATACATTCAGTGCCGTGCTGCGAAGAAGGACCCTGAAAGCACGACTCGCGCGTGACGTCACCCGACGGCCCGCGCGAGTCTTCTAATAAATTGTTCACGCTTCACTCA
Organism: Heteropelma amictum; assembly: GCA_959613375.1. Lineage (NCBI taxonomy): Eukaryota > Metazoa > Arthropoda > Insecta > Hymenoptera > Ichneumonidae > Heteropelma > Heteropelma amictum. Next base: position 10,946,911 of record OY390723.1, read on the forward strand.
CACCCGTCCTAATGCCAAATGAATTATAATCCCTATAAGTAAGCGGAAATATATTTATATTTGTATTATTATATTAATTCTCATACATTCATCAAACGATAAAGCATTATCCCCGAAAACAAGCCAATCATCCATCCGGCCGCGAATCACAAGTACCAGAAGGTGCACCTATTTCATAAGCAATGAGATGGTCCAGTTGGTAGCGTTCCTGACTTCGGTCCCCAGGGGCGCGGGATCGTTCCCCGCGCCCAGTATTAAAATTTTTTTTTTTTATGGGGCAATTGTTCATTCGTGAAACACGCTCATTGAAAGAATAATTTTGTAATCGTATGATAATACATCTATAATTTAGATGTATTATTATATTTGTTAGGGAATTGAATAAATTTCAAATAGTACTCATTCCTTCACATTATCTCACTTTATTCTTTCATTGTCTCATTTATACGTCCTAACTTCGCATCTTCGAAAAACCATCTTCGCATAATAGACTCAGGACCAACGTACCACACCGGAACAGCGGATACTTGGCTCGATGTTTTCCTCATCGACAACCTGGAGAAAATCACATCGTTCAACAAATCTGATGTCCCGTTTGTTGGCGGACATGACCTACTGAAGCTGAGTTATGACTACTCCATCGCGAAACCGCTCTCCCGCAGTATCGTACGACGTAATACCAAGTCTTTCGATGCACCACTGTTCTCCAGTACTGTTTTGCATTCTGACGCATTCGTGGCACTGGCGCAGGCCACTACTCACACCTCTCCTGCATCTATTGATCAATCGGTAAGTGGCCTGTGCTCGGTACTAAACGGTGCGCTGGACCTGGCTGCTCCCCTACGTACCTTGCGACCCAGACGGCCGCATGCTCCGTGGATTACTGCACCGTTCAGGCAGCGGCTCCGAGAAAAGGACGCTCTCTACAAAAAAGCGAAGCGGTCCTCCTGTGTTCTAGCTCTAGCCCAGTTCAGAGAGTACAGAAACAACCTCACGAAAGATCTTCGCTCGGCAAAGGAACAGTTCTTTGTTCTGCGCTTTCAAAATTTGCACAACCCTGCTGATATCTGGCGTGAATTGTCTACCCTGGGTTTAACTAAATCAACGACTGCTTCTCCATTCAACTTCTATTCGTTATATGATCTAAATGAGTTCTATGCTTCTGTTGGGGGAAATTGTGAAACCGGTGACTTAATGTCGCTGGCAAATGGCATCAGCGTTACCACTGCACTCACTCCTGCTTTCGACTTTAAATCAATAACACCGGAGTACGTTGAGAGGCTCATAAGAACCACAACTACTGCCTCTCTGTCCTTTGGTCCTGATTGTCTAACACTCTTTGCGATCCACCGTGCTCTAAATTTGATAGCTCCTGTTCTCGCGCGCATTATCAATGAGAGCTTCCGGTTATCCTATATGCCGTCGGGATGGAAGCGTGTCTTTATTCGTCCGCGGCTAAAAGTAAACCCACCAACCTCGCTGTCTGACACACGTCCAATCGCTAACCTCAGTGCTATCGCTAAAATCTATGAAAAAATCGTCTACGACCAGCTGTACGCTTTCATTCAAGAGCGGGGGCTCATGTGTCCCTACCAATCTGGCTTTAGGAAGGGTTATAGTACGCAAACTGCTCTGCTCAAGATCTCTCAAGATGTTCGACAGGCGGTTGATGACAGAAAGATTACTATCCTGGTACTATTTGATTTTTCAAAGGCATTTGATACTATTCCTCATAACAAGCTTATTGTCAAGCTTTCGAACTATGGCCTTTCAAAGTCGGCCCTGTTGTGGCTCGCCTCTTATCTCACGTGTCGCTACCAAGCCGTCGTTGATGACTCAGGTAATTCCGCTGACTGGGTGCCGATTCACAGTGGTGTTCCTCAAGGTTCGATCCTTGGACCGTTACTTTTTGCGCTCTACATCAATGATATCGGTCTTAAGCTGAAGCACTGCCGTTACATGATCTATGCGGATGACACTCAAATATATTACAGCTGCCCTGCCTCTGAACTGAACGAGGGGATTTCCAGGGTTTTACACGATTCGAATGTCATAGCTGCTTACGCGTCAGAAAATGGCTTAAAGCTCAACACGGCAAAGTCAAAGGTTTTGCTACAGGGCAGCCGGGCGTATATGTCCAGGATAGACACAGCCTCGCTCGAAAAAATAACCATTAATGGATGCCCCCTCCCGTTCGTTGATCACGTGCGAAACCTGGGGCTAATCATGACAACGGATCTGTCATGGAACAAACATGTTGCACTTATTACCACCAAGGTGAATCATGTCTTATTTAGACTAAAACACCATCGTAATTCTCTTCCGAGGTCACTACGAATTATGCTGGTCCGATCGTTGGCTTTTCCTCACTTCGACTATTGTTGTCTAACCTACAACGATCTATCTGATGAGCAGAACGCGAAACTGCAAAAATTGCAGAACATGCTAGTACGTTTTATCTATGATCTACGCCGCGATGTCCATATTACTCCATACCGTAGGGAGTTGGGTTTCTTAACTGTTAGGTCTCGGAGGCTGTACCTAATGGGCATCATGATGTTCCATACACTAAACGGCTCGGCCCCCTCCTACCTGCTCCAACTGTTTACTCGGGCACGGCGCCCCCTACGGCCTGTGCACGGCAAAGGGCGAAGTCACTTGATATCCCCCTTCACCGTACCTCTGCATTGCATAATTCGTTCGCCCTTCGGGCCTCTTATTTCTGGGAATCGCTCCCCGATGAGGTGGTACTGGCCCAGCCTCTGTCATCTTTCAAATCACGCTTATTCTCATACCTATTTGACTGCGAAAACTCGTGAGTACAGTGACTCTTCCCCTGATACGGTTTAACTTATCTTTTTCTCAATATCGTACTCTTTATTATCGCAGTTATGAACTACTCGAAAACTACCAAGCTCAACATAGAAACCATTAATACTGTCTTATTTCTAAATCTTAAATCTTACTACTCATACCGTACGCTCTCGCCTACGGTTCTAAGAGACGCTATGACGCTAGGTAGGTAATAACAATGTATGTACTTCATGACATATGCTCTATGATTGCGGCATGCCTACCACCAAATCAGTTTTGGTGCTGCTACTACTATTACTATTACTATTACTATAATCGTATCATTAAAATATTATTATAAAGTCTTCCGTTACTTAGTCTCTAAGGTATCGCTAATTGCGCCTCACCTACGATGTTTAAACAATTAACCTTACACTTTTGTAAATCGCTTTTGTTAACTCGCCTGTGGACTGTATTTTACTCCCCTTGCCCAACAGTGTTACTAGGGCATAATAAACGCTTCAATTCAATTCAATAACTTACACCCATCTGGAGAGGAACTGCCTTCCTCGTCTCGCCGTTCCGAAATTATTCGCTCACATAATCGGAAGTCGAAAATACCCCCCTTCACATACATATTTCGTATTATATTATTTCGTATTACATATTATACGTTATAATACTTCCATACTTTCTCTACTTATTCATACTTTCATCAAGCGATTAAACATTATACCTGAAAACAAGCCAATCATCCATCCAGCCGCGAAGCACAAGTAACAAAAGGTGCACTCAGTTTTCAAGCGATGAGATGGTCCCGTTGGTAGCGTGCCTGACTTCGGTCCGGAGGGGCGCGGGATCGACCCCCGTGATCAGTATTTAAAAAAAAATTTTTTTATGGGACAGATTGTTCATTCATGAAACACGCTCAAGCAAATTTTAAAAGAATATATATATCACATTCGTCATGACGCAAAGTAGGCAAAACACCGAAAAATCAAAGCGTTAGTACTGAATGTCAAAGTATTTTAACCTTTTCCGATGTCAGTCTTTACGCTTGAAGAATTTTTTGTTGTTGTTTCTTTTACTTACATGATTAAATTCGGTGGTTTCCTACAAAAAGAAGTGAAATCCACATTTAAAACTTTATCATATTTCATATTTCATATTTCATATTTCATATTTCATATTTCATATTTCATATTTCATATTTCATATTTCATATTTTATATTTTATATTTTATATTTTATTTTTTCGATATACGAAGATACTATGGCTGCATTTTCCACTTATCTATCGTACAAAGTTCTCTTCGAAATGGTTTTTTTTTGGCAACATCCTTTCTTTCTTGCTGTCGTTCCAGCTTAGTGTTACAGCGTACGGCGTAGCGTAAATCTTCAAAGGAAAAGTACAGCGTATATGGTACGAAGGATCGCATCGTGGAATCAGTCCTTTCTTTTGCGAGGTCTAACAGTAGAACCACTAAATCGTTTTTACGAAGTTCCTATTCCTTTCATGAGATTTCAACATGTTTTTCAATCCTTAAGGCATCTTCTCACTTTAAGCGCCTCAAAAATAGGCTGTTTTTGCGATTTTTTTTCGAGGATTTTTGCTTAAAATTATGGGATAAAACGGATCCTATGTAATAAACACATCTTTCAAGTACATGAAAAATTTTTTTTTTTATTTTTTTAAACAATTATTATAATACATCAGTAGCATCGAAAAACCCGTGTAAAAATGTTATGGTCGTGGCTTGTTGATGGTATCTCCGAGACGGGTCGTCTGAAACAAAAAAATAAAACTGTTTTAGATTCAGTATGTCAGTGGCTACAGCGCATATCATCAGATTTTTGATATTCGCGAAAATAACAAAATGGCGCACGTTTTTCGAAAAAGTAAAAAAAAAACACGATTTTTTTGCAGTTTTTTGTAAAAAAAAAATTCTTAAAATCAAAATTTCAAAAATCTGATGATATGCGCTATAGCCATAACTATGAAGCATATGTCACTCAAATTTCATGACAATCGGCCGGATAGTTTCCGAAATTTCATCAACAAAGCACCGAAAAACCTTGTTTTGAGATAACTGCGTTTAAAGTTTTGGTTGCAGAAAAATCATGAAAAAACCTTACCTCGGGTTAATCAGCGATGCCTGCTCCATACAATGGACCTTCCGATTCTTCGTAGAAGGTGTGTTCGTCCAAAATAGCTTCCCTTCGTCTCGACCTAGTCTCTTTTGAAGCGTTAGAGCTGCGGCGGTTCCCTACGCGTACGCGATCACTGTCGCGTTTCTCGGCGTATTGAACGGCGATAGGGCCTAGTTTGACACCCATCACCTCCAAAATTTTTAAAACAGGTTGTAGCCCTTCGTTATAAATGCATGCCGCTGTTTGGCAAGCAATTTCCACGGTTTTTCTTCCCGTAAAAACGTGTTTCGGCGCCATTGCCCAGACACAGCTGTTGAAACACTCGTTGTTATTTTGGGTATTTCCTCCGAGGCATCGTTCCAGTAACTCGTCCTTCGTCAGTTCTTCATAGATCGGTTTCAAAACCTCTTGAACATCATCAGCTAGAGCAGGAGGATGTTTAAAAGTTTCTATCTGATTGTTTTTCACTGCTTTCTTGTACTTGCACCATGAGTCTGAAGCTTCAGACTGGTGTGGAAGCACTCCACGAAATTTTCTTTTTTTAGATTTCGAACTTGGACGTCGCCACGTGGCACTTTGTTGCGAAGTCTTTTTATCCATTATAACAATCCTGAGCGCAGAGATGTTGCCGTTACGAAGTTTCAAATTAGACTGATGAAATAACAGTTTAGCATCGTTGCCGAGTGATTTTCTTTTGAAAAATGCACGTGTTAAGGTCTTATTACATGAGTATAGACCCGAAAACAGAATATACCTAAGCAAGGGGTACTACATTAACAAAAGAACACGGCTATTCAATTGTATAGAGTCAGATATACAGGGACCGTCCGAGCGGCGTGAAAGGGATCGCCGGGTACTCTCAGGTAGTCACCTAACGGTCGCCAAAAAATGTAGTTAGACTCGTCCGATCTTTATGAAATTTCGAGATGACATTTTTGAAGATATGTACTTTCAAAATTAAAAAAAAAAAAAAATCGATTTTTTTTAATTTCCAAAGTGAGAAGACGCCTTAAACGCGATGAAAATCGGCGGGGCAGCGATTTCATCGTGAATGTTTCCAATTGAAAAAATCCATATTGAATATTTCTGCTGTCCATGGAAAATCCGATACAACGCGTTTCGTGCAAAAATAATATTGAATAATGCTGGGGGTTAAAGTTGAAGAATTCGTTGCGGACTTATATTATAATTATAATGCTCTGGTTCAGATTTGTACTATTGATGATTGGAAGAGAATCATGCAAGACAGTAATGTGTCTGTATCAGTAATTCCTAATGAACCTTCAAGCTTGCCTCTATAATTGTATACTGATTTAAAGAAATCCCTCAGATTGAGAAAAAGTCCTACAGAGTATAAAAAAACAAAATTGCTAAGCAAATTTAGAGAGTGGCATATTCTTTACAGGTTTTATGATAAATATAAAATACTTTGGTATTGAAGTACTGCAGATGAAACCTCTGTAAATTTGGAGCTTCAAGTCATAATCTGTTTTTTCATCGCAAAATATACACTACCGCTCAATAGTTTGCATACACCCGACGAAATTTCGAAACGCACTAAAAACTGTAAGTTTGATAAAAAAAAAAGATATTCAAATTTCCAAAGCGGCGTTTTAAAAAGGATCAATCAGGTTTCATTTTGCTCTTTTAAAAAAATGTTTGCGATTTTTTGTGAGCCGAGTGCAGCCTTTCTGAAAAAGTCCGTTTTTTATTTTCTTTTTTAAAGAATTTTCTTTTTGCTGTTTTTAATTGGTTGCAGAACTTCCAAAAAAGTATTTCGCCAATTTTTTTTTGGAATACATATAAAACCGATAGCTTTAATTAAATTTTTTAGAAAGTTCCATGCGATTTTTTTTAGGAAATTATGATTTGTTTGACTAACATCAATCATCAACATAACAATTTAATGGATCGTGAGAAGTATGCCAATTTTTTGAATTTTTAAACACATAATTGTCTACACGTAACTATAACAAATATATATTAGAATCGTTTGGTATAATGCAATCCAGGGGATGAACATTTACAAAAATTCCTATAAAAAAAAATTCGAAATGTTCATCCATACTTAATGTTAAAAATACGAAAGTGACGCTATCCGTTTATTAGTTTATATTAGTGTTACTAGAATATTATTATTCGATCATAAATTAAATTTAGTTCATTATCTTGCCGTTTAAAGAAAACTGTCTTGATATGAGGGTTTATGTTGAAAAGCAGCTATATGAAATAACTTTCGAAATGTTTCTAGGCAAATATCTGAGTACCGTAGAAGAATGAAGATGGCATTCTGTCCAAGGGAAAGACAATCACATTTTTCTTTCATTCCAACGTCGTTTTAGAAGGGTGGGTACTTTCCTCAATCTCGCTCACTTATCTTCCACCTCACCTTTGCTGAAAAGTCTCGAGACAGCTTTTAACAGGAGCCTCTTTATATATATGTCGTATAAAAGAGAGAGTGAGAAAGGGTGAGAGTGAAAGAGTGAATAGTGTCATCTAAGAGACATGCGTAAATGCAAAAGAAAAAATTGGAAGAGAAAAGTGGGGAGAGAACGATAAGGAACAAGTGTAAAAATAAGATTTACCGAAGCTTTCGACACCAACACACAAGCGTTTTAATACATTTCGAATATGGTATTTTTCTTTTTTCAATAACTGTCTACTCTGTCTGCCTGCTGTTTGATTATACACTCTCTAATTCGAATCGACTAAGTGACGGTAAAATTTTCCCGGTGAAGTAAAATCACCGTCGATATGTATAGAGCCAACTTGTGAGTCCCAACGAAAAATAAAAGACAATATAAAACAAAGTATTCGTAAGTATCGGTGCGAACCGTGCCTCCGCTCGCGACAACTCTTTGCACTCAGAGATTCCTCCGGTATTCTCAGATATTTCTGCACATCGGCGATGTTCTCGACACTTTCCCGGCTAACCTTTGAAATTTACACATGCCGCGGGGCAAGATCATAATATTACCACCGCTTCTATGTACGTATGCTCTTGAAAAATGGTATATAAAAAGCGAGAACAAATGTGTGTCTGTGTATGATTTCGAGATGCGACCTGGAAAGTGAAAAGTCAACCCGGCACACGGCAAAAGTTTGCGAGAAGTCCAACCCTACCCACATACTATGTATAAAATCAAATGTCGCGTGAAAACAAAATTCTGAGTAGGTTATAGTATTGGTTACCGTTTTATATGTATTCAAAAAAAAAATTGGCGAAACACTTTCTTAGAAGTTCTGAAACCAATTAAAAACAGCAAAAAGAAAATAAAAAAACGGACTTTTTCAACAAGACGCACCGGGCTCACAAAAACCGCAAAATTTTTTTTAAAAGAGCAAATACTTTTTTTGCAATACAACGAAATTAATTTTTTTATTTGCTCATTGTAATTCGAATAGAAAAATATTGAATTCAAGTCTTTTTAATTATTTTTTTTGCAATGACACGAAAAGAAATTTTATTTGGATATGCATGTCGGCGGTACTCGGATGGGTGACGGCTCAATTAGAGAGGGGATACGAAAACTGAAAAAATTACATCCTATACGGTGTTCAAAAAGTGCCTTCTCTTGTCATCGCAAGAAAATTAAATAAAATGAATTGAATTCAGTGTAATTGTAATATTTTTTATTCAAATTACAATGAGCAAATCAAAAAATCAATTTTGTTGTATTGCAAAAAAACTCAATAAGAAAAACAATTTGCTTTAGGTGCAATTTGGAAAGCCAACATTTTTCCATGAATTATGATAAAGATTTTTCTCAAAAATTGGGCATTCCAAAAACCGTAACTAATTATTTGTAGAAGTTTAATTTCATGTATTTGCAAAAAAATTACGTAAAAAATGTATTTATTTCAGTTGCAATTTAAAATCATCGGAATTTTTTACTACATTGCAATAAACAATTTTTTGAAAAAGTTTCATTTGATACCGAAAAAATTGCAATTAGAGAATGTATTTTGAAATGAGAGCAATCTGATAAATTGAAAGCATCTTGAAAATTGCAGTAATCAATTTAATGATAATTTCGTGAAATCGATGATAGATGTTTTGTTATTATATCTGTTATATCTTATTATTATATATGTTGATAGCATGGCCGATTTTTTAAATTTTCATCTTGCTAGAGATTACATAACGTAATGATTTGCAAGATTTTTTCAATTAAAAAATTTCAAACACATACAGACAATAAAAATGTATTGAAATTTATTCGAAGGATTGGTTATTGTCTTTCAACTCAAATTTTTTATAAAATTTTCAAATAATGTTAGTTAATAAATATCGTTGACTCATGATCGCGCTTCAGGACGTTGTAGTGCTTCGAGGTTACATAACAGGTACATTATTCAAATGTGGAAATTCATCATTGCTAACCCTGCGCGGTCCCACTGGGTCGTTTGCGACCAGAGCGTAATTTCACTTGCTCACATTTTCGCTCAAATAGCTATTTACAGCGTAAAAAATAATAACTTTTGGGCTTTGATAACTATTAGTTCTTATTGTATAAACATTGAGGGAGTACTCAGGAATTTTTTTAGATTTTTTAAGGCGTTTCAACCCGTTGAAAATTGCACGTGGTCACAAACGACCCTGTGGGACCGCCGAGCCAGTCAAAATATAGTGGGACCGCGGAGGGTTAATTAACAAAGACGATAGTCAAAGAAACGTTATCTTCCTACCTTTTTTCGATTTTTTCAATTTTTTGAAAGAATAATCGCGCAGAACACGCTCTTAATTTTCAAGCGTCCCCTCCTCATATTGTTCCTACTTCACTAGCGCTATTTCATTTTATTTATGTTTCGGGAACGGTCGACGTTTATCTCTCCCACTGCACGCACACTATCACGCTCACTCGCGCGTTTACACGCACACTTCCAGGCGCTCTACGCCTTTACGCACACCACTTACTCGCCGTGTTGACCGTTTATTCGGCACGTGCTATTGGCTGGGCTTAATCAATTAATATCTCATCAGGGGGGCTTCGGAGGAAAAAATGACAGAGGCCTTTTCGGTCCAGAATTTCACCACCCCTCAGCGGTCGGTTGACCATTAGGGGACACGATGTATACTCTAGGATACTTTGAAGCCCATCAGTTCAACGTACGGTAACATATTCAGTTTTAGTCACATTTAAAATTTGTTTTGTTCAGGCTCGATCAGGGAGTAGATTAATTTAACCAAGAGTAAAATCAGTAAAACAATATGTCTTCTTAAATAAATGGTGTGTTCGTACAGTGATTTTTGTCTGTGTCGTGATATAATGGTGAGTATTTATCTTGTTTTTCGCTTTGAAACTGTGTCACTTACGTACTAACCTTAATTCTAGACTTAAAATACTAACAATGTTTGTGATTCAGTGTTCTGTCGACCCGATATAATTTAAATTTGTCGCGCGTTTGTGTGTCGTTCGCAGAGGAGCGATTGCGGCACCCCCACTTTTTCTCTCGATTCACTTTACGCGTCGGAATTCGAAACGGTGAGCGCGGTGCTCTACCTTTCTCTTTTTGAAAGTTTCGCGCGTCGGCCCGGTGATCTTCGTGTGCGCGCACTGCCCTCGTTCGGGAACTGACTCAAGATCGCTCGCCGCGTACTGCCGAGCGGTTCGCCTTAGCGCTTTCGTAATTTCGCGCGTTTCGGGACGATTTACTGCGCAACTCGAATGTCGCCTCGATCGGTCGGCTGCGATCGAAGATGCAAATGGCGCCGTCTGCGCTCGTAAGGTGACGTGCACCTGTCACTTTTGCGACGTCTCGTAATCCCGAACGGTGAGACTCTTTTAATAAAGTTGTGTAAAAACTCACTGTGGTTTGTGTGTGGTGTAGTGTAGTGTTGTCCCGTGTTGTGTGATGTGTATTCATCACGTCACGTCCGTTTGATGTGATGTGATGTGATCTCATTTGTCCTTCTTGTCCCCTAAACTCTCCCTTGACTCTGTACCTTTTTCTCTCTCTCACAGCTGCTTTTGACAGCTGTCAAAAAATGTAGTTTACGTATACTCCTCGTGTGATTCTCGTATGAGTTCGCACGTTTTCCTGATTCCTATGTTTTCCTTCCTTCGCAGGTAAGGACTCCCTATAGTCCTCAGTAATCGTCGTGTTTCTCAGTACGCCGGGAACACTCGGAGTTACGATCGCCACACGTGATAAACAGTGCCAGATCTGCACCGAAATACACCTTCCCACTGTACAGAGACAGCGTCCGGTGATTTCGTACCGCCGATCTACCTCTTTATCACGTTATATTAACTCACGAGGAGTTAATGCTCAATGTGCCCTCGTGTCTCGAGTCGCTCAAAATTATATAAGTACTCGTTTTCCTCGGGCTCTCGCCTTCGTACTCCCTGAGTATCGTATCGTTTTTCCCGAACTCTACCTCTAATGCGAATCACTTTCTATTCGTTCGCGTACCGGGAGACCGTCTTACATCCAAGGCCAGATCGTCCTCGTCAGTACACTACTTCCACGTAGATAATACCGTAATTCGAGATTGTGACACTTTCGTGCACTGGACTTTAATTCTTGAGAGTTTGTTAGCATGTAATGCTCTGTTCAACTTCACGAGACCAAGTCTGATTTTTGCTCCCGGAGCTCCCTTATTTATACCCCAATTTAATTGTTTAACTATCCCTCCCCTGTGTCAAATTGTTTATATTAATATTATTAACTTTTGTGAATTTTGTTTTTGTGGGTATCCGTGTTTTGTTTTCGTCGAATTCTGTGTTTGTGTGTCGTGTCCGTGATTGTTAAGTGTCAACATTTGTAAATGTTTAATTTTTTCGTTGTTTTCGTGTCCGTCAGCTGTCCGTATTTGTGTTTGTGTATATATGTGTTTGTTTTGTTTTCGTCCCCGTTCACTGACCTGTCATCATATGTTCTTCGTTATATATAATAATTTTCGATTTTTATTTTCCAGGTGAACGACGTTCGATGACCGATAGCGAGCAGTGGGGGGGGGGGGGGGGGGACCAAGCGCATGGGACGTTTGACGTCTCAGTACATACTGTTTGATACCATAAATCACAATAGTAATGATGAGATATTAATTTCATATGGAGCAAAAGTTCTCTGGTTTCTAAGAAACTGGAGAACTTTTTTTTTATATGATGTATGAATCCTCTGGTCTCTAAACGGTCCGTTCTGTTGACTTCTTTCAAATTTATTCAGTTACCGATATCTTCAATATCGAAAGTTTATTTGTTTAGTAACTTCCATATAGGGATATATGAGACTTGTTTTAGATGTGCAAAACAATGAGTCTGAAGTTTGCATCGTTGGAACGCAACGAAAGTATTAATCAAATTCCTTTTTTTTACAATTTCACTTTACTAACATATATTTTTCAACAAAAATACAGTGTATGTCTTTCAAGAGTAAAAAAAAGTATAAATATTCGAAATACAATAATGACATTGCGATAAAAAATCGTTGCATTCCAACGAGGTAAGAAAGTTCGAAGCTATGCAAACCATTGCTACATTTTCAAATTTCGATTCGATCATATTTGTTGCGAAATTACACTGCACTTTCATTGTCAAGAATAAGAAAGTTTTTTTACTACACACTGCACCTCGTCTTGCACCTCGAATTGAGACGGATACATCATTTGCAAGAACTTTGGCGGCGAAAATAGCGAGAAAGACCCACATGGAATTTTGTATATGCGACGTGGTCAGTTGCCTACGTATCTGTAGGACCGAGAATATCTTTAAGAAGCAAATTCGCTATACGCGAGTACGAATTGTCGATGTGTAAGGTATTTATGATCGATATCCATAAGTTAAATATCGACTGTCGATCTTCAGATCTAAGGGCAGACGCGCGTGCGCCAATTTGTCAACTAGGAAGGGCATAGAGACCCAACAGAGGGGATATAACCCGAGGGTCTAGCGTACCGCGTACGAGGAATTATTAATTACTCCTTATCGATATCTTGTTTCGTAAAGACGTCAACTTGTGACTCCTTGTTCAGGCCCTGTACCCTTGTCGTCAAACTTACGTCTCGGCTCCGAGTTTGTCTAAATTTATTATTTGAGGCATTGTGAAGAATTGTAGATTGTGTGTCTTCGCCTGCGATCGTCGAAATTGTCAAATCGGCGTCAGCGAACCGAGTGTTGAGATTGTCAATTTCTCGGAGCAAAAGCGATTCGTATTCGCCGGAGGAATTGAGAGAAATTTTTATTGTCAAAGGATTTACGTAAGTGTTAAATAAACCGTATTTCTTTGCTTTAGCACGCTATCTTTGATTCTCGCAATCCATGGGTCCCCAACTGATCCCCCCTGTAGATTTGTCTCATGCCGGTTTTGAACGTAATAAGTGAAGATAGATTTGATAATATTTTTAAAACTATCTGGCGCCCAACAACTGTTTGTTAATGAATGATTTGTAATTTGAAATGTTTGCCAAAGGGCCCTACCAGCCTCTGACCCGGGCCGCGGTAGGTGAAGGATTTTCTCGGCCAGTGTGAGGTGAAAAAATAAATCCTGTCTCAATTTAATGTGATTTATTTTTGTATTATGGACATTATCCTAAAAAATACGGTAATTTTGTTCAGTATACGATAATTCTACGCCCCTGGTACGATAGGTAGCTCGCTTCAGGTTGCTAAGACTGCCTAAGACCACCCGATAAGAGCCCTGTAGAATATACGTGGGAATTCCATATCAAATGTATTCGGGTCTCTTCAGGGAAAAACAGATTAAGGCCCCATCGGGTTTAACAATGGAATATGTTAATTGATATTAAATGCGGATTTCCATGTTACCACCGTACGAGGACTAAAGTGAGGCAATGGTAATTTGTAGTTATACAGGGTGGCATGTTAAGGGTGGCCACCCCCTTTTATTTCGCCCCCCGTAAAGATAATCGGACGGGTCGTGGGTGATTTTTTAAGGAAACTTTCCGAACTTTTCGATAAAAAATACGGCGAAATACAATAGGGCTCGTGCCCTATTGTCTGCCTTTGTATCGTTCTTCGTGCCTCTCATCTTTTGCCGTAATATTTTGGAATCGCGACTATTTCGTCGAAAGTATTATTGTAACATCGAGGCGATCTTCGCATTTTTCAAAGTATTACTCGGGCGTGTTGCTAACTCGGCATGGTGATAACAATTAATGTATCGGGCATACATTTTATGTAATATATTTCGGAACTTATTTTATGTCAATTTTGATTGTCCTCTATTATTTCATTATTATTTATTTATCGTAGGAAACTGCCTTTATTGTCTTATTATTATTCATTTATCGTAGGGACCTGCCTTTATTATTTTCTGATCAGTTACCTGTTTAGGGAACTGCCTTTATTATTTTCTGATTAGTTACCTGTTTAGGAAACGGCCTTATTAATTAATTATTATTTATCTGCGTTTATTATTTTTCTTATTAGTTACCTGCTTAGGGAACTGCCTTATTGATTAATTACGTTATTAGTTACCTCTTAGGGAACTTGCCTTATTATTTTCGTTATTAGTGACCCGATTAGGAAACGGCCTTTATTATTTTCGTTATTATTATTTTGTTACTCTTAATTTCGATGTAATGCGCCCCGATGTAATGAGAATACAAATGATCGAATTAATGTGTAAGGTTTGTATTTTGACTCTGTCGCCCGTCTCTATCCAATCACCCCGCCCCTCTATCGATATATTCGAGTCGCGCTAGCCGGCTTAACTTCGGCCTCGCCGATAGCTGACCACCTCGACGGGCGGGTTCGTCTTCGTGGAAGAAAATTTAAAAGCCAGTTTTGCCGGCGGTACCGGTGGTACCTGGCGCCCAACCTCCTCGCGGCGGACCGGGTCCGCGCCTCGGGTCACGAGGCCGAGAAGAATGTGCGCGGGAGGAAAATCCGTCACAAGCAAAGATATAAAGAAAAAGTAACGACGGGTTTTGGTACTCTTTTTCAGTCTTCTTTTCAATATAGAATTTAGTCCTGCAAGGATTATACAATAAAAGTAACGTAGACTATACCACGACCGACCGGGACATTTTTTTAGTATCGTATTTTCGCGTGTTTTTGAAATTCGATTTCTGTAGCGCAACTGGGGAACCCATATCGGGGCTCCGCTAATTTTGCGACATAGGGACCGATTATGAGAGCGTGACCGTCCGTTACGGGCACCTACAAGGCGTCCTCACTAGGGCACTAACATTAGTAGGGAAACCTGACTAGGGCCATATAGTAGCCACAAAAAATGTTCTACTCGGGTTTGAGCAGTGGGAGTCAACATTTTTTTCGCTTTGCCTTCCTGTCGAAGTGATTTTCTAATGCCTCCTTTTCTCGGTTATTTATGAAAATACGAAGATTAACGTAGAATAGGTTTCAACTATTTTGACATTTTCAACAACTTTCGTTTGAAACATTTTCCATTTAAGTTAGGAGTTTTCGTTAAAAAATTGTTTTTATACGATTTTTTCCCTTCAAACATTTCTTTCTCGATGTAGCCCGAGGATAATCACAAAAAAACTCTTTCGATTAGCGACATCGAACTACTCTTAGACTAAGTTTTTAGAAACGTACAAAAAAGTACTATCTTTTGGGCATTTTGACCGGTCTACAAGGTCTTCAAGGTAAAATACGGGGAATCTCGAACTTCTCACACTGCTGCAGGCTGTTCTCCCCACTTGCTTTCTGCCAGGGCTTCTCACTCGCCCACCTTGAAAACTACTATCAACATGGGATATTCGAGTTTGCCTTTGAACATCACCGCAGGAGAACATCGGTTACCGAATTTACCGAATCTATCACCGCTGTCACGAATGCCTCCGCAGAGAACCGACTTTAGCCACCTCAACACTGAGAATTACGCGAGTGCACCGATGTACACAAATCAACAATCAAAGCGACTGGGAGTCGTCACCTCACACTAAACGGAGCTACATTCCTCCATCAAGGCTAGTTCCCTAGTCTTGTCGCTACTGAAAGGTCCCTCTCCTTCACCTGACCTTAAACCAGGTGAACGTCGAATGGGGACTCCCTAGTATCGGCTGGAGCAAAGCTTCGTTGTAAATAGTGTTTTTTAATGAAACTCGGACAAACTCCATACCAACGCTTCGTTTTTCCTGCTCTCCTTCATTCTGTATGTGATTCTCATCGTTGGGAGTCCGCTCGATAGCGGATCCTTTCTGCGCTATCGAACATCGAGGAAAACTGTTTTTGAATTGCGTGCATTCATTTTTTACTTTTTCAAGTTTTAAAGCATACGTGGAAACGCGAATACAGAGACAGACGTGACTGAGTGTGAAGTATTAAAATCTGTATTATTTCAAATACCATTAGTAATTGTCTTTCTCAAAAAAAAAAAATTATATATTTCGTGTATAAAATATTCTATGTTTTTCTTTTCATATTTCAGTGAATATGGTTTCCTTGTTGAGACTTAATTTCAAAGGTTTACGCATATCAATTTACTATAATGACTTTATTATTTTTTATAGTAATATTATTTTTTTACATTCTTTTATTATTAAGCATTTTCTGAGAAGTGTTCTGAGTCATTACTCTGTATGATTGCTGCAGACTGACTACAAAGTTTCCATTTCATGACAGTATTCAGCTTTTATGGCAGTAGCCATAAAACATCTGTACGTTAACATACGTTCACGACACAAATTCGTAGATCTCTAAATTTTATTATTTTAATTTGTGATAGTAATACATTATTACATTACTAAGTTGTGACCCAACTTATAAATAGTTATATTTCCCGCCTCGTTCTCGAGATTAGAATTATGTAGTGACTCTCGAGTCCGCCAGATAGCCACAACGTACAGAGTCCTATACCAAAAACTTTGAGTGGGGGTTATAGGTCCCGCTCCTAGCGCCACCTCCACTGCTACCTCATATTCTTTCGTTGTGCGCCAGAGGCGACTTCGTACAGAAATTCTGAGGTTTTTATTCAGGGTATTTGTTATTAGAAAAGGTCAAGTATGTCGAAAAGGAAGAACATAGTTATTAGTGAAATCGAGGAAAAGATTAGGAGACTACAGGAGGAGATCGCAGGACTTCAAAAGCCAGTGGAAGAAAAGTCCGATGAGTCGAGCCAAGATGAGAGTGATGGCGACTCAGGGGACGGAAAGAAGATAGACTTTGATGGTAGGCAAAGATAAATGAATTATGAAATTTACCCGGACGACGAGTTTACACGAGAGGTAAAACAAAGTCGATCCACTAGCCCGATGAGCTTGTACGAGAGACAAGACATATCGGCGCAATATATAGACGATGAGCGTGTACGAGAGACACGACAGATCGGACTCAAGGTTAGCAGAGGTCGTACGGGAGACGACACAGCTACACCCATAACTCGAACTAAGCTCTTACAAGAGAAGAGACGACGTTTTCGATGCAAAGAAATAAATGTTACTATTTTTCTATTTTTACAATCCTTATTCATTAATCTTGGTAAGTACAAGAAACAGCTTTTAGTTTGTTTTTGTTTTTTCTTTTTGCTGCGCATAGATTTGTGCACGGACCCTAACGTGGAGCAGGATAAAGAAAATAAAAGGCCGCTCACGGGTGAGAATACTCCCCAGGTAGATAGCGATACGAACAAAGAAGGAGAAAAAGAACTCGACGAGGAGATTCTTGAGGTGCTAGGCGAGGATCCTTCGGCTTCGCTAGCACTCGATTTCGATTTACACTCCTCTATAGCCAGTCGATGGCGACATTGGGTCAAAGAAGGCATAAAAAAGGATGAAAAAGAAAAATTATTCGAAAAATATCCTAGAAAGGAGGGCTTTACTGCACCGGAACTTAATCAAGTCATGGTACCAGCAATGTCAGAATCGGCCGTCAGACGCGACGCCTATGCGAAAACATGTCAGCAATCAGCAGGCTCAGCATTAATGGCTCTTGGGGCCGCAGTTTCTACTTTATTAAACGAGCCAGAAAGCATAGATAAGCTGGCCTTCTTAGAAAATCTCAACGACGCTGCTAAGTTTATGGCTGAGACGCATTGCCAGCTGAATAAATCAAGAAAGACCCTTAGTTTACCGGGGGTATCCAAGCCCCTTAGAGACTTGTTAGAAAAAACTAAGTCGGACGCAGAATTGTTCGGCAGAAATTTGGCCGAAAGAATCAAAGAAACGAAGGCATTGGAGAAAATGGGCCGCAGCGTCAAGAACGTGGATCACTCGAAAACCCCTAATCGAGCTCGTCAAACCGGCAGTCATTTAAACTTCCGAAGCCCGCAGGGAAACAGAGCTTTTTCCAGCTACGCGGGCAACTATCGTGCAAGCGGACAGGCTCGACCAAGATTGCCATTCAGAGGAAGACAACAAGCTTACAACAACAAAGCATCGAACACGAGGCAAAGACCACCGAGGAAGTAAATGAAAAAGTATGGGCTGCTGGTCGATTGACTAATTTTTTGCCCAATTGGTTTCAGATTACGAGTGATAATTTTGTTCTCAATAGTATAAGGGGCTATAAACTTAACTTCATTAAGATGCCTTATCAGAATCAGACGCCAAGAGCTCAAATTCCAGCTGCCCTTTTTACTAATTATCGCGAAGCCATAGATAATTTAATAGAAAAAGGTGTAATTGAAAGGTGTAACTCAACAAAAGACCAATTTTTATCTTCATATTTTCTTGTGCCAAAGCCAGACGGTTCTTTCCGATTCATATTAAATCTCAAGAAATTGAATGTATTCATTAGAGCTCCACACTTCAAGCTAGAAGATATCCGAACTGCAGCCAAATTAATTTTTCCCGGAGTGTACATGTGTACAATAGATCTGCAAGACGCATATTACGCAGTTTCAATAAAAAACGAAAGCAGGAGATTTTTGAGATTTGAATTCGAAGGGCAGTTATTCCAGTTCACTTGTCTGCCTTTCGGTTTATCTATGACTCCCTTTATTTTCACAAAAATTATGAAGCCAGTAATTCGCTATTTGAGATCGAGAGGTTATTCCTCGGTTATTTACCTCGATGATATTTTGTGCGTAGAGGAAAATGCAGAGAAATGTGAAGAAAATGTTCGTGAAACCACAAAAATACTGGAACAATTGGGTTTTCTTATTAACGAAAAGAAAAGCAGCAAGAAATCTTCGACGAGATGTAAATTTTTAGGCTTTATTATGGATTCGGAACAATTCTCTATCGAGTTAACTGAGGAAAAGAGAGAAAGATTGTCAAAATCAGTAAGAGAATTCCAAGTATCGAAGCTGTGTTCTATAAGAGAATTCTCGGAATTAATAGGAAAACTTGTAGCTGCATGTTTAGCGATAGAATACGCGTGGCTTTACACAAAGAAAATGGAAAGAGAAAAAACTTTGGCCCTACTAGCAAACAATGGAAATTACAATTCGAAAATGCAAATTCCACGATCAATTGGTCCAGATCTACGGTGGTGGATAGAACATTTGAAGAAAGGTTATAGCACCATAAAATCAGGCAATTTTCAAACAACAATTTTTACCGACGCCTCAGACACAGGTTGGGGAGCCGTCGAGGGACATAAAAAGATTTACGGTTTTTGGTCAGTGAGCCAAATGAATTGGCACATTAATTACAAAGAATTGTTTACAGTGTGGCTAGGCCTTCAAGATTTAGCTAATAATAAACGAGACTGCCAGATCCTCCTTCGCATTGATAACACAACTGCGATCGCATATATCAATAAAATGGGGGGTACAAGATACCCAAAGTATAACGCGTTAGCTCGAAAAATTTGGCAATGGGCGGAGGAGAGAAACATTTTTCTGCTGGCTTCATATATTCCATCAGAAAAGAACGTTGAGGCAGATGAATTATCGAGGCAGCAGAATATTGATACGGAATGGGCGCTTAATCCGGAAGTGTTTACTGAAATTGTCAGATTTTTTGGTCGTCCCGATATAGATTTATTTGCTTCAAGCCAGAACAACAAATGTAAACTTTTTTGCTCCTGGTTCCCGGAGCCTGGTGCGACAATGATCGACGCCTTTACAATAGATTGGTCAAAATTGAATTTTTACGCTTTCCCACCTTTCTCAGTTATACTTAGAGTATTAACTAAAATAAAAAGGGACAGAGCAGAGGGAATTTTGGTGGTGCCCGATTGGCCGAATCAAGCTTGGTATCCGCTACTACAGTCCCTCTGTATTGGAGAACAAATAGTATTTAAACCAACTCGTGATTTATTATATTTTCCGTGTAGGTCGATCGTGCATCCCAGGGCCAAGGATCTTGCTTTAATAGCAACAAAAGTATCAGGAAGGCATTTAGACGACAGAAGGTTCCAACAGAGGCTTTGAATATCATTTTAGCGTCCCTATCGACAGCAACGATAAAACAATACAAGTCAGCGTTGAAGCAATGGTGGAATTTTTGTAACGCGGAAGGGACAAATTTTTGCAAGCCAAATGAGAGGAGCTTGCTACGGTTCTTATCTAAAAAATTCGAAGAAGGAGTGTCTTACGGCTCACTAAATTGTTTCCGTTCAGCTATATCTTTAATCTCTACAGAAAAAATTGGGGATAGACCCATTATTACACGTTTCCTCAAAGGCGTCTACAAGTTGAAACCCTCAATGCCAAAATATACAGTCACATGGGATGTTGCTACTGTTTTGAATTATTTAGCAAAACTTAACCCGATAGAAGATTTGTCGTTAGAAGATCTTACCGACAAAACAGTCATGCTCTTAGCCCTATCGACAGCTCATAGAGCACAGACTCTTGCTTGCATTGAGATTGACAATATAAGAAAATCGGCGAGAGGACTGGAGATAATAATCACAAAATTAATAAAAACATCCGGCCCGGGAAAAAGTCAGCCGGTATTAATAATTCCGGAATTCAAGGAGAAACCGGAACTGTGCGTAGCGTCAGCGGTTCTAACATACTTAGCAAAGACCGCAGATTATAGAGGAGCCGAATCGAACTTGTTTTTAGCAACACGGAGACCTCACAAAAAAGTAGGATCCCAAACTATCAGTAGATGGATTAAGCGAGTTATGAAGAAAAGTGGTATTGACACGACTATTTTCACGGCTCATTCGACTCGACATGCTTCCACGTCTAAGGCATACGGTAAAGGCATTCCTTTAGACACAATTTTGCGAAAAATTATTATCGCCCAATCCAAGTTGAATCAACCTCTTTCGCGAACTCAGTTTTTGATATCACCAGTTAAAAAAAAAAAAAAAAAAAAAAAAAAACTATGACGTTTCTCTTATGCAGGTGTGTTAAACTGCGTTAATTATAAGTCATTCTATGTTCTTTTGCTATTATATAAAGACAAAAACTCTTTTGAATAAAAAGAAGAATTCCCGTTGACCACGAATGCGGATTGTTATCTGCTCTAAACAACTACATAATTCTAATCTCGAGAACGAGGCGGGAAATATAATTGGTCGATCAAACGAGCCCGCCGTAGGCGGGCGAAGTTCGATCGAAATTATATGTACAGCCTCGTTCGAAGAGATTACAACCCACCCTGAATGAACCCCGATCCCTATACCACAGACAACAATCACTATTTACTCTAAAACATATGAGGTAGCAGTGGAGGTGGCGCTAGGAGCGGGACCTATAACCCCCACTCAAAGTTTTTGGTATAGGACTCTGTACGTTGTGGCTATCTGGCGGACTCGAGAATCACTACATAATTCTAATCTCTTCGAACGAGGCTGTACATATAATTTCGATCATTTTAATAATCGAATTTTAATATACATCATACGGTATTCTGAAAAAGATTTACATCTTCTACAAAGTATGAGTATTAAAATAAAAAATGCGCCAAGTACTTTTTTTCATGGAGTGGTTTTGCACGTTTTACGAACAGCTTTACTCATGTGGTGTGGTTTTTGTGACTACATGATGAACGTTTATAACTTGGCCAATATAATGATATCAAAGGTTTTTTGTTGTCGCGTCCAGTTTTGTGGGTGATAAAAGAATAGAGCAACCACACGACAAAGTACTTGTCCAATTTTTTTTTCGTCGTAGACGATTTTTTCTGGGATATCATTCGTTTTGGTAAAGATTTAGTTTTACCAACAAAGTATATCGAATTTCTTAAATGAACTGATTTTAAATCAATATTGATAGAGAGAAATCGTTTGACTAATAACTTTACGATTGAGTCAAGTTGTTGTTAAGTTAATTGTTCTTCTTACCTTTGTCGATCTTGTTACTGTGCATTTTTTTTTTTTATGTATTCGTTTCTATTTATTTTTTTTCTACGTTAAATTAACAGATGAGGTTATGTATGATACCGGTAAATTGAAACCACACTGTTTTTTAATGCACCATTAGCGATCTATGTGAAGTTGGCCATCTTTGTATGCATTTATTTTTGTTTCATCCAAATCTCACGTCGATGGTTATTTCATCAGATTTTATTTACGAAAATATTTTCATCTTACTGGAAAGGACTTTTCACTGTTTGAAATTCATAAGAGCTGACGTTTTTTTCTAATCCACATTTTATAACTTTGTTCGAAGAGGTTAGAAAACGCGTAGCGTAAACTCAGTTTGCGGGAAAAATATACGTCGAGATACTCGAGATATGATATGAAGATACTCTCGTTCATTCCATTATACAGCATGTAAACGCGGTGGAAACTCGCCCTGCGTGAACGAAAACTAGTCGCGCTCATGAAAATCCGGCATGCGTGACATCTCAAGCAGACGCTACAGCGTCAAAACTAAGGCACGCATTGGAATCATGAAATTAATGAAACACGAAAATCCGACGTCTGGGCGCAATTTTATCGACACCAATCGACAGATCGTTATCACATTACCTAATGAAACTGTGATCAAAAGTTAATTTCATTCTTTAGATCGATCTAAAATTAATGGGAAAAGGTCGGCAATGCGCGTGAAAGTAGTTTGTTCGGGAAAAGATACTCGGCGAGCCTCGGGACACGTACTTGTCCCGAGACTCTGCCGAGTCTCTTGATGTAGACGAGGTGCTTTGAACTGTGAGGATCTGGAGGAAAAAAACCTCAGACTCAAGCATGCCGCTCTTCTGCTCTCTGCAAACCTCCCACTTTCCACCCTGTTTTACTCTTGGTACATTTTACATTGTCCTTCATCTGTTCAGCCGCTGTTATTATGAAAATACTTCCGATGTTCGTGAAATTCATCATTAACGGAAAGAAAGTAAAACAAGATTTAATATGGAACTTATATAGTCGTATAGATAAGGAACAAAAAATTATACCCAAATTTTCGATATCTTTGACTTCTTTTGCTCCTATTGGTGCGATTATATGTATAGAAAAAAGTAATCGACTATAAATGGAATACCTCTAGTCCAGAGTAATCGTATCGCGATACCTTTCCGTACTTAGAAAATTTATACTGAATCCATTTGTGCCTTACCATCAAATATGCGTGACTTATCAATGAACTCGGAACTTTTATTTGATAATTTACTGGATTGAAAATAAAAAAAAATGCTTCGGCCAGACACTACGAGTCACTTTGGTGTATGAACCATTGAGAACTTTCGGAATGGGTACGAGATAAGAAAAAAGGGTCTACGACCATCCTTGAGATATAAACAGCGGTAGTGACCGAGGCTGAAGAACTCTCATGGCAACAAAGGAGCTTGAAAACGTGACTGAACAATGATCTCTGTTACATAGAGCATACTGTAGAGTATGCAGCAGGGTCCTACAGAAATGCAAAGCACGCGGCCGCTCGAGGGAAACATTTGCCGGTTTAACTTGTTCATCGAATGCATCTATGTATATACAGGGTGACATGTTAAGGGTGGCCACCCCCTTTTATTTCGCCCCCCGTAAAGATAATCGGATGGGTCGCGGGTGATTTTTGAAGGAAATTTTCTGAACTTTCCCATAGAAAATACGGCGTTCATCGGAAAATGATAGGTTTTGCAGCACAAAAGTGGCCACTACGAAAATAATGTGAAAACACATTTTTTTCTGACAGGAATAAAGTAGACTCTATTCCGAATACGGGCCATACGCGAAAAATTTTTTTTGAGTATTGCATCATTGAGAAAAGTGATATCAAAAATGCGCGTTATCGAATAAATTTGAATATGACTGAACGAAACAACGGAATTGAACGAGCGGTACGAGAGTGATTTGCTGCGTCGTCTGCTTGTTGACGGCATATTTTTCAATCACCTGACATTTCTTAAATAACCTTTTTGGCATTTCACACTGACAGATACAAAATTAACATTGGGAGAGTGAACTTGAGCGCAAAAGACAAACCGAGTTTGAGACAAAACACTACAGCCCTGTTCATTCGATTCCATCGTTTCGTTTAGATAAGTTTAAATTGGTATTATAACACCTAATTTTGACATAACTTTTCTCAATGATGCGATACTCAAAAAAAAATTTTCGCGTGTGTCCCGTATTCGGAATAAAGTCTACTTTATTCCTATCAGAAAAAAATATATTTTCACATTATTTTCGTCGTGGCCATTTTTGTGCTGCAAAACCTATCATTTTCCGATAAACGCCGTATTTTTTATCGAAAAGTTCAGAAAATTTCCTTCAAAAATCACCCGTGACCCGTCCGATTATCTTTACGGGGGGCGAAATAAAAGGGGGTGGCCACCCTTAACATGTCACCCTGTATACGAATATATGTATGTTGCACCTAGAGACGTGGCAGCGTCAAGACGCCAAGTATTCAAAAGAAAAATTGTTTGAATTATGAATCGGCCGCGGATAACAGTAACATGGATATAGTATCCCATATGTATATAGTTACTTTATGTTTTATACAACCCGTGTAGAAAATTCATGAGGTTATCCCCAGTTATACAAAGGCCCTTCATAGGATGGAATGTGGAATCGTTTTAGGGATAGCCATACGATCACCCAGTTAGGGCCTTACTGGTTCGCGCAGATGGTTTTATAGAAAGATTAAATTATCTTTTAACGTAGTATAATACTTAAGGCATCTTCTCACTTTAAGCGCCTCAAAAATAGGCTGTTTTTGCGATTTTTTTTCGAGGATTTTTGCTTAAAATTATGGGATAAAACGGATCCTATGTAATAAACACATCTTTCAAGTACATGAAAAATTTTTTTTTTTATTTTTTTAAACAATTATTATAATACATCAGTAGCATCGAAAAACCCGTGTAAAAATGTTATGGTCGTGGCTTGTTGATGGTATCTCCGAGACGGGTCGTCTGAAACAAAAAAATAAAACTGTTTTAGATTCAGTATGTCAGTGGCTACAGCGCATATCATCAGATTTTTGATATTCGCGAAAATAACAAAATGGCGCACGTTTTTCGAAAAAGTAAAAAAAAACCACGATTTTTTTGCAGTTTTTTGTAAAAAAAAAATTCTTAAAATCAAAATTTCAAAAATCTGATGATATGCGCTATAGCCATAACTATGAAGCATATGTCATTCAAATTTCATGACAATCGGCCGGATAGTTTCCGAAATTTCATCAACAAAGCACCGAAAAACCTTGTTTTGAGATAACTGCGTTTAAAGTTTTGGTTGCAGAAAAATCATGAAAAAACCTTACCTCGGGTTAATCAGCGATGCCTGCTCCATACAATGGACCTTCCGATTCTTCGTAGAAGGTGTGTTCGTCCAAAATAGCTTCCCTTCGTCTCGACCTAGTCTCTTTTGAAGCGTTAGAGCTGCGGCGGTTCCCTACGCGTACGCGATCACTGTCGCGTTTCTCGGCGTATTGAACGGCGATAGGGCCTAGTTTGACACCCATCACCTCCAAAATTTTTAAAACAGGTTGTAGCCCTTCGTTATAAATGCATGCCGCTGTTTGGCAAGCAATTTCCACGGTTTTTCTTCCCGTAAAAACGTGTTTCGGCGCCATTGCCCAGACACAGCTGTTGAAACACTCGTTGTTATTTTGGGTATTTCCTCCGAGGCATCGTTCCAGTAACTCGTCCTTCGTCAGTTCTTCATAGATCGGTTTCAAAACCTCTTGAACATCATCAGCTAGAGCAGGAGGATGTTTAAAAGTTTCTATCTGATTGTTTTTCACTGCTTTCTTGTACTTGCACCATGAGTCTGAACAATACGTATGCTGTGGGTTGCTGTCGGTTGAAATTTTATGATAGTATCCTGCCCAGATCTCCCTGCGCATATCTTCGACAGAATTCAGGTTTCTTCGAATTGCCAATGAGTAATTTGTTGATAATTCTGTCATCAATTTTATTGTTAAATCTTGGGTTTTTACGACAGGAACTTTTTTTATAACAACTTTTTTTTTTTTTACTACAACTTTCTTGGCTGCTTTTTTCTTTGGTGAAGGTTTTTCAGCGTCTTTCTTTGCAGCTTTTCTCTTTTGTGTAAGAATTTTCTTAGCGTCCTTAGCACGCTTGAAAATTCTTTTCGCAACGTGTAATACGCACTCCAACTTCTTAACCACAAAGTCTTCACCATACGGTGCTGTGTCGAACAATATTTTAAAAGTTTTAGTGTCGCCATCACCGATGTAAAAACCGTAGTGCACAGCAAATTTTTCGAGTGATCGCAAAAACATCTCACATATACCGTCAACCTCCATTTTTCCAGAACTACCTGAATGATTAGCACTACAAACTAGTTTGTGCTTTTCATACCACTGTGCATATTCGATCGTGTCTTTCATACCTTTTTTCGATTCACAGCTTTTGCAGTGACTCGACTTCACAACGACGTCTGCAATTTTTTTACTGTGTTTATATATTAATGACACGATTCCAATAAGAGAAGAAAATCCTCTTTTCTGCCAGGAACCGTCACCTGAAACGGTTAAAACGTCTTCGGGTTCTCCGTGTTGAGCGTTCAACAGTTTTTCTTCTTTGACAGACTTGCTCGTCACTATATCGAACACACTTTGCACTGCGATGGCGATCGAATTGAGTATTTGATAATAAACGGTGGAATTGATTCCATGTCCCAGTTCCATGAGCCCACAAAACGTATTGATACCACTCAATCCAACACCAATCAAACGCATAACGTACACTAAACGACGATTGATTTCGTACCCAGTTGAGATTAATGGGCATGAGTTAATATATTTTTCTCCGCAATCACAAGTCACACAAATTTTGAAACCGAGTCCTCGCTGACCGTACTTTGTAAAAGAAACATCTTTGTTACAAACTTTACACTTCACATATTGTTGTAATGTAGAAAAAACAAGAAAAAACTGAATAATACTATATCCAGCCGTTGGATCGATGTGTACATCGAAACTTGTATCGTCCGATTTTTTTAATTTTGCTGCACTCGCACTAGCATGACTCGTATCTGCTTCAGACTGGTGTGGAAGCACTCCACGAAATTTTCTTTTTTTAGATTTCGAACTTGGACGTCGCCACGTGGCACTTTGTTGCGAAGTCTTTTTATCCATTATAACAATCCTGAGCGCAGAGATGTTGCCGTTACGAAGTTTCAAATTAGACTGATGAAATAACAGTTTAGCATCGTTGCCGAGTGATTTTCTTTTGAAAAATGCACGTGTTAAGGTCTTATTACATGAGTATAGACCCGAAAACAGAATATACCTAAGCAAGGGGTACTACATTAACAAAAGAACACGGCTATTCAATTGTATAGAGTCAGATATACAGGGACCGTCCGAGCGGCGTGAAAGGGATCGCCGGGTACTCTCAGGTAGTCACCTAACGGTCGCCAAAAAATGTAGTTAGACTCGTCCGATCTTTATGAAATTTCGAGATGACATTTTTGAAGATATGTACTTTCAAAATTAAAAAAAAAAAAAAAATCGATTTTTTTAAATTTCCAAAGTGAGAAGACGCCTTAACCATGGAATCGATCAATGATACCCCGTGCAGAAAGATGTTAGGGAAACAGAATTAATAACAGAGCTTTGGTCAGGCTGGACTGTAGATTCCATACAAAATGTATTAGGACCGAGGAAAAACAGATAAGGGCCTCATCGGGCTTAACAATGGTATATATCAATTGATATTAAATGTGGATTCCCATGTTACCACCGTATAAGGACCTAAGTGTGGCAATTGTAATTTGTAGTTGTATCTTATTGTTATAATCATATGTTCATGTTATAGATACATGAATAGTATGAAACCTGAAGAATATGCATGCATTTTCCAAAGATTTTGAAACTTTCTGAATTTTTTTTGGTAATTTCGAAAAATGTCATGAAAACTATATTTTTTTATTTAAAAAAATTTAACGTTTTTTACCACAATAATTTAGTATGAAAAGAAAAACGGTTCACCGAATATTTTCAGAAATTTTTTTCCACAGTATGTTAATAACTTTTTGATATCTTTATTATTGAAAATCATTGAGCTCAGTATCTTTTGATAAATAGTTTATTTTTTTTAGACTCTCATACTATTGCTCAGTGTGTGAAATTCTCATTTTTTTAAATTATCACATGTATATGGTATAAAAATCCAAGAAAATATAAGAAAGAAGAAATAGGAAAGTATAAAATCTAAGAAATAATCCATAATAACAATATTACAAAGTTATTAACAAATTGTTAAAAACAAAAAAAATTAAAATATTCAGAAAACTTATTGGCTTTTCGTATTAAATTCATTTATCGATAATTTTAATGCACTTGCATTTTTGCAAAATTTTTCGCACGTTCTGAAATCCTATGTTGTTGTTTTCATTTTAAAATGTCTCACTAGTGTGTAACATCTCACGTTGATTCAAATCCTAGTGTTAAAACAAAAATTTAATTCGGTTTTTCCGGAAAAATTGAAAACTTTAGAAAGTAAAAAATGTACACCAAATAATTAAAATAGTAGCTTTCTTTGAAAAGTATTTTTTTCAAATAGTGTATAAAAAAAGTAACATTCTCCAAAAAAAAAATAGACACTGAAACTTGGCGTGTATGGTTGAGAAAAAGAAGGCCAAGCTTCATTTCCTGTTTTTCTCTTTAATTTTTTGACAATTTTGCCAATATTTTGAAGTTTAAAAAAAAATAATTATAGACAATAAAAAATGTTTCATCATTCCTCCAATATAAAGATTGCTGATCACTTTGAGAAATTATAAAAAATGAAAATTACAACAAAATAGAATTTTAAAACACACAAAAAGTTTTTACAAACGTCAAGTTCATTAAAATAATGGACGAATTAATTTAATGTGATGAAAAATAGTCTTCTGAATATTTACAGTTTTTTTTTTCACGTACTGAGCAGTGCCATAGAAATCTATTAAAAAATCTATTTAACAAAAGATACTGGGCTCAATCATTTTCAATATCAACAATATTAAAAAGTTATTGATAATAAATTGTTGAAAATAATTGAAAAAAAAATTCTGATAACATTTGGTGAACCGTTTTTCTTTAAAATTTTATCATTTTATCGTTAACATTTTTTTCATATTACGAAAAACATTAATCGTGCTTTATGGTGTCACTGTTGGGAAAACTCTGAAATATCGGTTGGAAAAGAAATCTCATATTCTTACGATTCTTACGATTCTTCAGCGTACGATTTCTGAAAGTATGCATTTGACATAAAAGCATGAACTTGGCTTTGACATTGGAACGATATAAGTCTTTTCGAATTTGCAAAATATGTACGAATATCGAACGATGTTCTCATATGTATATTTTTACCATTCAATTATTTCGAATAATTTTATCAAATTTCGCGATATTGGGTATTTCTTTTTCTCTCTTCATTTTTCCTTGCTGCGGCAAAAGTATGGCGTAAGAATAATAATTTAATTTTTCTGCAATCATTTTGGTGTCATAGTTATTCCGTAATGAACAATCTGCTTTTTTGTATCGTACGATAGACAAAGAGTACAGAAAAGGATACCAGAAAAAATCGTCTACGACGAAAAAAAAATTGGACAAGTACTTTGTCGTGTGCTTGCTCTATTCTTTTATCACCCGCAAAACTGGACTCGACAACAAAAAAACTTTGATATTCTTTTATCACCCGCAAAACTGGACGCGACAACAAAAAACCTTTGATATCATTATATTGGCCAAGTTATAAACGTTCATCATGTAGTCACAAAAACCACACCACATGAGTAAAGCTGTTCGTAAAACGTGCAAAACCACTCCATGAAAAAAAGTACTTGGCGCATTTTTAATTTTAATATACATCATACGGTATTCTGAAAAAGATTTACATCTTCTACAAAGTATGAGTATTAAAATTAAAAATGCGCCAAGTACTTTTTTTCATGGAGTGGTTTTGCACGTTTTACGAACAGCTTTACTCATGTGGTGTGGTTTTTGTGACTACATGATGAACGTTTATAACTTGGCCAATATAATGATATCAAAGGTTTTTTGTTGTCGCGTCCAGTTTTGCGGGTGATAAAAGAATATCAAAGTTTTTTTGTTGTCGAGTCCAGTTTTGCGGGTGATAAAAGAATAGAGCAAGCACACGACAAAGTACTTGTCCAATTTTTTTTTCGTCGTAGACGATTTTTTCTGGGATATCATTCGTTTTGGTAAAGATTTAGTTTTACCAACAAAGTATATCGAATTTCTTAAATGAACTGATTTTAAATCAATATTGATAGAGAGAAATCGTTTGACTAATAACTTTACGATTGAGTCAAGTTGTTGTTAAGTTAATTGTTCTTCTTACCTTTGTCGATCTTGTTACTGTGAATTTTTTTTTTTCATGTATTCGTTTCTATTTATTTATTTTCTACGTTAAATTAACAGATGAGGTTATGTATGATACCGGTAAATTGAAACCACACTGTTTTTTAATGCACCATTAGCGATCTATGTGAAGTTGGCCATCTTTGTATGCATTTATTTTTGTTTCATCCAAATCTCACGTCGATGGTTATTTCATCAGATTTTATTTACGAAAATATTTTCATCTTACTGGAAAGGACTTTTCACTGTTTGAAATTCATAAGAGCTGACTATTTTTTCTAATCCACATTTTATAACTTTGTTCGAAGAGGTTAGAAAACGCGTAGCGTAAACTCAGTTTGCGGGAAAAAGATACGTCGAGATACTCGAGATATGATATGAAGATACTCTCGTTCATTCCATTATACAGCATGTAAACGCGGTGGAAACTCGCCCTGCGTGACCGAAAACTAGTCGCGCTCATGAAAATCCGGCATGCGTGACATCTCAAGCAGACGCTACAGCGTCAAAACTAAGGCACGCATTGGAATCATGAAATTAATGAAACACGAAAATCCGACGTCTGGGCGCAATTTTATCGACACCAATCGACAGATCGTTATCACATTACCTAATGAAACTGTGATCAAAAGTTAATTTCATTCTTTAGATCGATCTAAAATTAATGGGAAAAGGTCGGCAATGCGCGTGAAAGTAGTTTGTTCGGGAAAAGATACTCGGCGAGCCTCGGGACACGTACTTGTCCCGAGACTCTGCCGAGTCTCTTGATTGAAAAGTAGAAATTTATCCTGGAACATTCCATACCCAGATAGGATAGGTATTCATAGTTTGTCGTCGTTTCTCCTTCTAACTTTGATATTGCAGACAATGATGGCACGTCTCCCGCATAAAATGACGTAGCGGAGAGACGTATAAGGTAGCATCTCTGCCTTTAAAATTTGATATGACGTTTTCAATCACTTTTTAAAAGAGCTCTTCTTACAAGTTATCCATCTACGTTACAGTATTACTTGTACCATTTTTCAACATGCCATATACTTTCCTCGAAAAACAACGTTTAGAATATTAAAAAACTTGGCAAACTTTGAAAGTGGAAAAAAAAGAACATGATTGAAAAACTTTCACCGTCTTTCGAGCAGTGAAAAACAATTTCTGTTTGATAGATGTCAGACACAGTGTAAAAAGTCTAGCTGTGGTCAGACACTCCCGTTCTCCTTTGGGCAACATTTCTTTGGACGATTGACGAATTGTTTTTAAATTACTTTTGTACCGTGTTAGCACATGTATGGGGACGAGACAATGCTTTTCCCTCGTGGCAGACCACAGCATATATCATCTTGCTATAGGTCTGATAAAACATTTTGAGTGCCTTTGGGGATGTGGATGTATCTATTCAAGATTCATCACTCTCATCTCTTGGTCGGTTTGGATTATAGTACTTGTTTATAATTCATTTGCCAACACGGCTAACACATCTCGATAACGTACAGTTATTGCTCGAAACTTTTGAATGAGAACATTATAATAACGTACTATAATATAAATAAGTGAAAGTCTTGTCACATTTAATACTGGAACAAAAATTAAAAAAAAATTTTTTTTTCAGTTTTTTATTTAATACTGGGATTAATATAAGGTAGCTGTTGCCTCCAAAAACACTGCAGGAGACCCCTTTTTTAAAAAATCGTGAACAAATTCCCATGAATTATTAATCGTGGTTTTATAACCACGATACGTGAATATTTAATATTCACGTTCAAAAGTTGTTGAATTTTACAGCACTGCTAAAGAATTGATAAACCTAGAAAAAAAATTTGTTTACAAATTTTGTTGCGTACCAAGATACGCGATGCCGAATTAGGCCTTGAATACTTATAACGGAATGATTGAATACCTTCTCTTGCTCGCGTGGTAACACACCTATGCAGCTGATAATTATTTTATATTAAAGCTTGTACTGTACATACTTACAAATGTACACATTTTATTAGTTAAACTCATTCAGTTTAATAATGCTTTGCTTTCGTATATTATTTTACGGTGAAGAACCTACTTCATAAGATTCTTTATTTTTTGCGCTGCCAAAAATATTAGCAATAAACCGCTTAAGAAACATTTCTCAATAAGTACTCCTTTTATGCACATCTCGCTAAGACATTACAATGTAAATACTTTCCAAATATTGTACGGGATTATCCTCTTATTACTTTAACAAATTGTATCTGTTGAATATTGTATTCTTGAGCATTTTTTGTATGATCGACAATTTCCATATATTCGAGTTTCTTTCGAATATATCGAGACAACCATAGGTAAATGTTTTACGACACTCCGAAATTCCCAATCCCAAAAAATTCCGACGAATCATAAAACAATCGAACAGTCCAACTCGGACAAGGCTGCCGCACGGGTTATATATTGTTTATCCTTTCTCGTGCATTGTTAATGGGTTTTTTCTGGTTTTAAGGAACCAAAAACATGTCCATCGATGTCTCCCTTCTCATTGTCCTGGATTTTCCATTTTTTACTTTAGAAAGTAAAAAATATACACCAAATAATTAAAATAGTAGCTTTCTTTGAAAAGTATTTTGTTCAAATGAATGAAATTAAATTAAGGCCATGGGGGATAACCCCTCTCCCATCGAAATTTAGAAAAATTCTCGTGCAAAATCTATAAGTCGGAACGATTTGAATTTTTTTGTGAGTATTTAGAGACACAACACGGAGGGACTGACGATGTCGCAATGTCGAAATTTTGCAAAAAAAATTTTTTGTGGAGTGAAAAAATTTTGAAAATTTCGAAATTCTAAAATCGTCAGTCCCTCCGGGCTATATCACTAAATACCCACAATAAATTTGAAACCGATCCGATTCATAGATTTTGCCGGAGAATTTTTCTAAGCTTCCATTTACGGATGTAACACATCGCCTTAAGGAATCAAAAACATGTCCATCGATGTCTCCCTTTTCATTTTCCTGGATTTTCCATTTTTTAACAAATGAGAAATTTGTCCAGCCCACTTCCCATAATTCCACCAATGGAATTCCAACAATATAGTTTTACATTTCCTCATCCCCTCTTGGATCGTCACCGCAGGAGGATATTTTAATTGAATATTTGGCAGTCTTCAATCAACTTTCAACAGCACCGGTCTTCTTCAGATTGTCTAACCAAGCGGTCTTCAACCGACGGTCAATCATAATTCAAACACAACAAACTAAGAATTTCATGTAATTATTCTCTTCCAGCTTGTCAACTTCATTGTACGTCAAATTTTGTGAACAATATATATCTGTTATCTGTTATTATCAACATCAGTGTTTTTTAATCATTTATTCGTAGTTGGTTATACTCTCTTAATTTGGAGTATAACGTATCGGGCAAACATCGTCGCGATCGTCTGCGCATTCGGAATTAACGCCTCCGATAGAAATTTTGTAAGTTCGCGGTGTTCACGGTACAGATTTTTCTTCAATCAATTTGGAAAGAGCCATGTGCACCGGGTACTTCACATGACTCTGAGATTTTGGAAATATGGCAATATGTTATGAAACCTTGCCATTTAAAAACCAATTTATATTTACCGATTTTCTTTAGGTGCCCTGCTGGGACGATTCTGTCCCCGCCTGCCCAACTTTTTCTATCATGATAGCTGATGATAGACGTATGATATCAGATGCTGCTCTGCACTTCGATATCGAAAAAGCAGACTTCAGTATTTTCTGAAACAAATCATGGCGATAGCTAATTAAAATTTAGTCAATTTTCAGCAATTTTTTAATTAATTATTTGTTAGCAATGTTGTTTCGTCATAAATGACCGAATTATTATTATCTAAGGCAATTATTTTGATCAATCATTTTGGTGCGGTCTTCTTTATTTGTGTCTTCATAATGGTTTATAATTAACAGTGGAGCAAAAAACCCCTTCGTATAAGTGATATATTTATTCATTATTCGTGCTTATGATTTGCATTCTCAGCATATTGCACATTATACTCGAACTCCTGAATCACGGGGTTATAATCTTCCATCAGTTACAATACTCTGCGAAGCTTCACTTTAAGAAAGACCAATGAGTTTTTTCAGTAATTCGGGTTCGGTTTAAGTGAGCTTTCAGCGATACGAGGAACTAGGCAGTAGAAAATGACAAAAAGGAGTGAGGTGAAAAGCCCCAAGGCTGTAAGAGACAAGAGGTCATTTGCAGAAATTCCGACAAGGGTCACTTGGGTGCCATCCAAGATACTGAGTCATGTTGCTCGGTGAAAAAGAGAAAATGTAAAAATATACAGAACAACCGGATGGGAGGCTTCCTGTTAGCTGAACGAAAATATGAAAAGCAGTGACTTTTCACCGATAAGAAAAAATAGAATTTATATAGGAAAAACTTTCTCACGAAACCTTGAGGTGATAAAAAGTTTTCAAACTAGCTGATAGTTTACAAAGTTACTAATTCATTCATAACACTTCGATGAATGCATTATTCTCTCACAATTAATGAACTACACTCATATTTCTGTGTTCCACGCTTCCTAGAATTATTCTTATTATTCATTACGTATTGTAGTTTCTGTAACTGCGAGAAAAGTGACGTTTACTCGAAAATTATCGAAAGTGTTTATTTTATTTGTTTTATGGACGGACTATATGTATATATTGCCTATCAGTTGCTCTAACCTCACTGTGATTTTCCATGTATATAATTTTCAGGTAAATATATCATTCTGGAATAGTTTTTTGGTCGAAATTCCTACTGTTAGGAGTTGGATTACCTGAATATAACGTAATGAACGTATTGGCAGAGACCGATCTTATAGATAATCGAAACTTCAGGCTGATTTCATCAAATCGATATTGCAATAGATATTTAATAAGACAATATCGTTATGAAATATCTTCATCACGTCAATTGTACCGAGTAAATTTGTTTTTCTCTATTCTCATGTTTCAGGCTGTTCGTGCGTCGTTTATAGCAGCTCTTATAGCCCTCAAGGGGGGACATTTATGTCACCCGATTATCCTAGGCGATATCCTACCGACATAGACTGCCTTCTCTACACTTTTACCGGTCATCCCGATGAGATAATCGAGTTGACGTTCCATCAATTCAACATACGCCAAATCAACGACGAGTGAGTAAAGGATACATACACTATCTTCTCCCGCAGCTCCGTCCTCGTTTAATAAATTCTTATAATAACATTTCAATTGAAAACAATCTTGAAAATATCGACTGATATCATTACAATAATCCAATCCCACTTAATTTTTTTTATTACATTTAATTTCGATCGGTATAAAAAATTTGGTTTATTTTGAATAACTTGTTTTGTACTATTTTTGACGTAAGGAGCGCGCTTATTACAGGTCAGAGTTCAAGAGTCGATCACTTTTAATTAAACCAAAAACGAATAACTCATGTTTCACTATACAGCCTGTCCCATAACGGTCAACCGACCGCTGAGAGGTGGGTAGGTGGTGAAATTCTGGACTAAACAGTCCTCTGTCATTTTTTCCTCCGCACGGATCGGTGGTGACTACGGGGTCGGATTTACGACCCGGAGACGACGCGCGGTCTCCATCTCAGCGCGTGAAACACGGCCAGCTGCCGCGAGTAACCCGAACCGGGGGTTTTGGTGGCGGGAGATGAGAGAGAGAGGATGCATAAGCACTGACGGGGATCCGAGTCGCGCGAGAGAAGAGAATTAAAATATAAAACATTTTTATTTCACCGCTATTATATTTTGGAATTCTGTTGAATTTGTTCTTGCATTTGCCGCGGACGGTGTTCGTCCATAGGCAAGGTCTCTTGAATGTAACGGAAATTGAGGTATTCAGGGAAGATAAGGGGTTAGTGTGAGTATTGAAGGACGGAAATTAGGGAATATAAGTCTTCGAGCAGTTATGGAGGTGCATATATCGGCGAGTGTCGCGCGGGAGTTCGTGGATCTGGTGTCGCCTCCTTCTGTTTATCATTATCTGCCTTTATGTGCCTGGCCTCGCATGCAGGCTTTTTGCACGCATTTATCGGGGGGCGTCGTCGCCACGCCATCCATAGCCCTGCGTGGGTTTTGGGCGAGGTTTTGTTTGCCTCGGGGTTATCGCGATAACCCCACCGCCCCATTTCCCGATCTCGCGGTCCGCAAGTAACGGCCGATCACTCTTGTCGAGGTCGCTCCTCGGAGAGTAAGGGAGGTCGCCACCCATCGTCCGGAATTACCGGCAATATCCTCGGGGAAAGAGACTACGGGACGGCATTATCATGAGGCGCAAAACTCGCCCGGCGTGGCACGAAAAATCATATGGTCCACGGGAGTGATCGTCCCGCCATCGGACGGTGTCCGTACTCACTCAATACGCCAAAAATGGCGCGGGCATGGGTGGGACGCCGTGCGCTGCTAGCCGGCCAGATGGTGAGGCGCTCCGGGGTCCGCGTGCTTGCCGCCGGCAAGCACGCCGAAGGGCAGTCATTGTCTCGATTCGGCACACTGTAGCCGTCAGTGAAGCCAGATCGTGCGTAAAACTTACCCTCTCTCTAGTCCCTTACGCACCCATCACACAATCATAGAAGCGCGTGTCCGTGAGCAAGCGACGCTCGGACACTTTCGGAAAGAGCCGAGCGCGGTCGAGAAACTTCGACCGCGCCTTCGGCAGCTACCGCAGCTACACTAATCCATACACGCTGAGCACGTTCATGTGGCGCGTAAGAGACTAGAGAGAGGGTAACCTTTACGCGCGATCTTGCTTCTGGCTTCTGGCTGCACTGCTTAGCACGACTCCCGCGTGACGTCACCCGACGGCCCGCGCGAAACTCTTCTAATAAATTGTTCCCGCTTCACTCACACCCGTCCCAATGCCAAATGAATTATAATCCCTATAAGTAAGCAGAAATATATTTCTATTAGTATTATTATAATCTCATACTTTCATCAAGCGATAAAGCATTATCCCCGAAAACAAGCCAATCATCCATCCGGCCGCGAATCACAAGTACGAGAAGGTGCACCTATTCCACAAGCGATGAAATGGTTCAATCAGCGTTCCTGACTTCGGTCCGCAGGGGCGCGGGATCGTTCCCCGCGCTCAGTATTTTTTTTTATTTATTGAAAAAAAAAATGTTTATGGGCTGAATTGTTTATTCGTTACACACGCTCATTAAAAGAACAACAATTTTGTAATCGTATGATAATACATCTAAAATTTCGATGTTTTATTATTATACTTCATCGTACTTTCATACTTTCTAATAATACATCTAAAATTTAGATGTATTATCAAGAGACACGGCAGCGTCTCGACACCAAGTAATAGAAAAAATTTGATGTCCTGACGTCAGAGACCTGCCTCGGATATTATACAGGAAAATGGGCTTACAGCTGTCAACCAAGAATTTCAATCACGTATATTTCCGAAACCGTTCCCCGAATCGGAAATGTAATTACATTTTGCCTATTAAATATGATTTTTTTCTTTCCATTAAGCCTAGTTTAAGCACGATTTGGTTATTGGATATGTGCAAACTCATAATCTCGAGCTAATTTTTTCTCTACTAAATTTCAAAATAATATATGTATCACATTCGTCATGTCGCGAAGTAGGCAAAACACCGAAAAATCAAAGCGTCAGCGCTGAATGTCAAAGTATTTTAACCTTTTCCGATGTCAAAGTCTTAACGCTAGAAGAATTTTTGTTTTTTTTTGTTTTTTTTACTTACATGATTAAATTCGCTGGCTTCCTATAAAAAGCAGTGAAATCCACATTTAAAGTTATATTATACTTCATCATACTTCCATACTTTCTCTATTTATTCAAACTTTTATCAAGCGATAAAACATTATCCCCGAAAACAAGCCAATCATCATTCATCCGGCCGCGAATCATAAGTACCAGAAGGTGCACCTATTCCACAAGCGATGAGATGTCCCCGTTGGTAGCGTCTGCAGGGGCGTGGGATCGATCCCCGCGCTCAGTATTTAAAAAAAAAAATTTTATGGGGCGAATCGTTCATTCGTGAAACACGCTGAAATAAATTTCAAAATAATATATACAGTGACGTGTAAAAGATTTGGGCCACATTATTTTTCGTGCATATTGCATAGAAATATGGCTGTGCAAAAAATCAAATAAATAACAACACCTTGTATTGACTTATACAGGGTGTAAGGTAACTATATAGACAGACCTAAATAGCGGTGTAGAGAGTGACGAGTCGAGCAAAAAAGATTTTGAGCAAAATGTTGTACGACCAAATTTGGCCAAGTTATTAGCGTGACAAGTCGACCAATGAGAGCGCATATTATAAAAGGTCAGGACGTCGGCGTCGAGGCACGCTAGATACGCGGCTAACTTGACTGTAGTATGACTTTCATTCGTCTTGTGTTTTCTTTTTTTTTCTTGACTCGGCGATATACATAGGTATATCTGCTATGTATGGCACCGATAGGAACCTTTGTGACAAACAAAAGCCTTGCGTTAAAGTGCGCACACATACATGTATCGTAAAATATGAATGAACTTGTAATAAATCCAGTGGAATTAGAGAAAATAATGAGGGTTGGAATCAAGATCTAAACTATCGCAAAAATATCCCCAATGTTACACACAAACAGATGCACCAGCAAAAATTTTCATCTCATCCTTCCAGGTAGTTGAAATAGTCCTCGTCGCCTTTCATCGACAGGAACGCATCGTCGAAATTCTGAAGGTCGAATGGGGATGAAATCAGGATCGCAATTACCACAAAAATGTCCCGAATGCTACGCAGAACGAGATGCAAAGAACGAAAAATCTGATTTCATCCCTTCAGGTGGTTAAAATATTCCTCATTGATTTCCATCGACGCAAACACCATGTCAAAACTCTCAAGGTCAAATGGGGTTGAAATCATGGTCAAAATCACCGCCAAAATATCCCGAATGCTACGCACAACGAGGTGCAAACAGTGCAAATTTTGATTTTATCCCTTCAGGTAATTGAAGTATTTCTCGTCCATTTCCACCGACGCAAACACGGTGTCAAAATTCTCAAGGTCGAACGGCGATGAAATCAGGGTCGAAACTATCACAAAAGTATCCCCGATGCTACGCACGAGATAAAAACAGCGGAAATTTTGATCTCATCCCTTTAGGGGGTCAAAGTATTCCTCGTGCACTTTAATCGACAGGAACACGTTGTTGAAATTCTCAAGGTTAAACGGAGATTAAATCAGGATCGAAATTACCACAAAAAGATCCCCAATGCTACACACAACGAAATGCATACAGTTTTTGTGATAGTTTCGACCCTGATTTCATCTGGGTGCGACCTTGAGAATTTTGACAACGTGTTCCTCTCAACTGAAGCCGACGTGGAATTGTTCGACCCCCTGAAGGAATGAGACCGAAATTTTCGCTGTTTGCATCTCGTTGTGCGTAACATCGGGGATATTTTTGCGATAGTTTAGATCTTGATTCCAACCCTCATTATTTTCTCTAATTGCATTGGATTTATTACAAGTTCAATCATGTTTTACGATACACGTATGTGTGTGCACTTCAACACGAGGCTTTTGTTTTTCACAAAGGCTCCTATCGGTTCTATACATAACAGTATACGTATCGCCGAGCCGAGAAAAAAAGAAAACACATGACGAATGACAGTCACAGTACAGTCAAGTTAGCTGCGTATCTGGCGTGCCTCGACGCCGACGTCGTGACCTTTTATAAGATGCGCTCTCATTGGTTGACTTCTTATGCTAATAACTTAGCCAATTTTGGTCGTACAACATTTTGCCCGAAACCTTTTTTGCTCGACTCGTCACCCTCTACACGGCTATATAGGTCTGTCTATACTATAGTTACCTTACACCCTGTATTTGATAACCATATATTGTAAATAATAATACTGTTCTCGAGGAATTGATAATTCAAACATTTTTAATTCTCGAATGAGCAAAAGTATCGGGCCACATATTATTGCTAATGAAAAAAATTATAAAAAATGTTAGAAATGATAAATATAATTCGACGTTCTTCATGTGAGTTAGTACTTTGTGGCCATGCCCTTCGCAGCGATAACAGCAGCGCACCAACGAGGCATGGACTCGATTAACTGCGATATTCGTTGTTGCGGTAATTTTTTCCACTCACCACACAAATGCTTCCATAACTCGGTCTTGTTGGAGTGATTTTTCGTTCCAACACGATGTTTGAGGTCTTGCCACAAATGTTCAATCGGATTCAAGTCCGGTGATTGCGACGGCCAGTTCAAGGGACGCACTTTTTTGCTTTCGAGAAAGTTGGCGAAGAATGTCGTTATCGTATTGAAAGATCCAACCGCGTGGCATATTTTTATTGGGAAATCGAAGCATATGTTCCTGCAAAATGTCATTATAAATCTTAGCGTCCATATTGCCATCAATTTCCGCCAACGGACCAACGCCGGCATCAGAAAATGCATCCCAACATTTAATATTCCTACCACCGTGTTTTACAGTAGGAATTTGATATCGGACATTATACCTAGTATGAGTTAGGCGTCTTACGTACTTCCGACCATCACTTCCGAATAATTGAATCTTTGATTCATCGGGAAAAAGCACTTTTCGCCAATCCGATACCGTCCACCAAAAAATTGGGTGGCCCGAAACTTTTGCACACCACTGTATATCAAATTCGTCAAGTCGCGAAGTAGGCAAAACACCTAAATCAAAGCGTCAGTGCTGAATATCAAAGTATTTTAACCTTTTTTCGGTGTCAAAGTCTTAACGCTTGAAGTATATTTTTGTTGTCGTTTTTTTTTGCTCACATGATAAAATTCGGTGGTTTCCTACAAAAAGAAGTGAAATCCTCATTTAAAAATTTATAAAGTAAAAAATGTACACCGAGTAATAAAAATAGCAGTTTTCGCCGAAAAGTATCTTTTTCAAATAGTCCGAGAAATAAAATTAACATTTGTCAAAAAAAAAATCAAACTTGACGTGCATGCAACCTCTTTTTCTCAACCATGCACCTCAAGTTTGATTTTTTTTAAAATGATTCATTTGGCATTAGGACGGGTGTGAGGGAAGCGTGAACAATTTATTAGAAGAGCCTCGCGCGGGCCGTCGGGTGACGTCGCGCGTGACGTTATTAACATTTTATTATTTAGTTAATTAATCATGCCTTAGGGACCTACTTGGGGAATTTAGCCGTAGATATTATTTCGTTAATTAATTATGCGTTAGGGAGATGTGTGTTGAAGTTAGCCTTAAACATTATTCTCTCGTAATAAAGTATAGGGGAATTTACTATGAAATGTCCTTTGTTCGCCGCTCAGTTACGCTACGAAGTTAGTATAATAAGATATCCGGAGTTTGCTAAGTCATTATGCCGGCGTTGCCATTGTTAATTGTTATTGATTTAATTATACTGTTTTGCGTAATAAACAATGTATTGCGGAGGCTGCGGCCAGATACGGCTATGTTCGTCAAGAGAAGATAAAGAGAAGTAATAAAGAAGACCAACATTACAACGTGTAAGCCTTTTTTGTTTTTGACTCTGTCGCTCGTCTCTGCTCAACAACCCCGCCCCTCTACCGATATATTGGGGTCGCGTTAGCCGGTTCACCCTCGGCCTCACCGCTGGCTGACGACTTCTTCGGGCAGGTCCGTCGCTGAGGAAAAAAATATAAAAGCCGGTTTTACCGGTGGTACCTGAGGTACCTGACGCCCAACTTCCTCAGGGCGGACCGGGCTCGCGCATCGGGTCACGGGGCCGAGAAGGTTGTGCGCGGGAGAAAAAGCCGTCACAGTGTATGTTGTAACTGATATGTCCTTAAAATCTTCAAAAGTTTTCATGTGGTCACTGTTGTAGTGGTTAGAGGCGCGGTTTACCTAGTTAGGCGTCGTGGGTTCAAATCCCAGTGTCGAAACAAAAATTTTCTTCTGTTTTTTCCGGTAAAAGTGATTCGTAGACGGGTCGCCAACAATGGTTGGTGTGAATAATGGTTAATACCGCTCACAACTTTTTTTTTATCGTGTCGTCGCGTGTTTTTGCAGTTTTATTATTGTGGAACAACTCGGAAATCCATAATGGGGCTCCACTAATTTTCCATCACCCATTTTTTCCCCATTATGAGAGCGTGGCCGTCCTCTACATGCCCTAACGAGGTTTCCTGAGCAGGGTCCTGATATTATTAGGGACACCCCACAGGGGCCCCCACTAAAGACTTATTACAATTTCTATTCGGGTAAGAGTTACATAGGCAGATCGAAAAACTCGTTCGCACACTGAGGAATCCGCTGGTTCAAATAACAAATAGATTGTTCGAGATCCATTCCCTGTAATATTTTAGTTTACTTCAAAAGTATTCCTCCCTTCATTTACAAGTTAAATAATATAGAACATTTATTTATTTTTGGTCGGTAATAAAAACTTGAATAATAATTCTGCCTTAGGGCAGAAAACACTCATTTTCAGCCCTATAGGATAGAAAACGCGGGCAGGAAGTGGATGTTTTCTAACCTAGCGCAGAAAAGATTCACGTTCTTCGCATTGGTCTGAAATTCACTCGTTTCGGCTGGATCAACAGGCATTAAAACTCGTATTTTCAATGCAGGTGATATAAAAAGATAAAAACGAGCATATTTTTTAACCGTCATATGTTGAAGGATCTTTTGTATGTACATCATTTAAGAGTACGCGCATCACTCTTCATAGTACACTAAAACAATTTCATTTATTTTATGCACATCAATCTACGTCAACATATTTTTTTTCTTCTGAAAGGGAGTTAGAGAACGAGAGTTTTTGATGCATTCTAAATCATTTCAATGGATATTCTCTCCTCTTGAACCTCCTTTTTTCGTTCATATCGGTTTCTCTCTTCAAAGATTGGGCATTTGGCATATTCATTTTTGTGACACACTGGGAATTCTTTAAAATTCAGATGCTAATCTTCTGTAAAGTATAATTTTATGGTAATCATATGTACCATGTACATATATACAAAATATTTCTGTATACTCTTGATCCTTTCAAAAACTTACCAAGCAATAAGACAAAATAATTTAATAAACAATCTATATTCAAAACTAAGAGTTCCAAGAGTAAGTCAAGAGAGAGCCAAGAGTAAGTATTCAAAACTTCAATCCATTGGAAAAAACAGAAATCTCGTAGCTGCGGCAAAAAGTGATTTACAACTGGCACGAGCACGTAAGCTCTGCTCAGTCGTCTTCAGTCATATCATTTCGCAATTACACACCTCTGTGATCGCCAGATGTTTGATAGATATACATATATATTAGGGTGGTCCTTATTTTTGATAATTTCGAATTGTACTGCTCGCACCAACCAAAAAGGTTATTAATGTATATCAAAAAAAGTACACGAAAGGCGCAG
This sequence comes from Heteropelma amictum, assembly GCA_959613375.1. Classification (NCBI taxonomy): domain Eukaryota; kingdom Metazoa; phylum Arthropoda; class Insecta; order Hymenoptera; family Ichneumonidae; genus Heteropelma; species Heteropelma amictum. The sequence goes on from OY390723.1 coordinate 10,990,770, forward strand.
CCTGTAAGTTAATTTTAAAGGGTGCATCCAAAGGAGAGCATTTTTTCATTTAATTAACATGGGCGTATGGACCCTAGAACTACAAACCGGGGTAGATGTCTACCCCAGGTAAACTTTTGTTAAATGACAGTTTGACCATTTTTCAGCACTTTTATTTATTCAGATCGATTTTTCACCAACTAAACCTTAATAAAATTGAATTTGCTTTTCACCATTCTCTTCGGCATGAAAAAACAAAAAAATTCAAGTACTTATGAGTCAGATTACTGCTTTCAGAACGACTTTAGGAGCAAAAAACCCGTGGGGTAAATATTTACCCCGGTTTGTAGTTTAAAGGTAAAAAAATGGGTTAGTAGTTCTAGGGTTAATATTGCTCCGAAAAATTAGAAACTTACTGAGTGTCTGTACTATAGTTATATGTACTTCAGAAAAAAAAGAGATTTTTAGCGACACAAGTTTTGTACGAACCGCTCGGCTAACATCAAATATTGTTTGAACTACTTGAAAAAGAAGATAAATCAATTCCACCGTTACAAAAAAAAATAAAAAATTAATTTTTATCATCAGAGCTATGTTTTTTTATTGCATAATTATTGCGTAACGTATTACGTAAATAGTACACATATATTACAACGTATAAATGTGATACATAAAGACAATGCGCTGCATTTTATGAAAATTCTTATTTTGAATAAGATTTTTGCGCATCAGGCACTCTTTTTCTCCAATCCGATACTATTTACAAAATAAATTGTTTTTGCTCACCGTCAGTCGTGAGTGTGCTGTTGTACTCTTTGATTAATTATACTGCTCTTTCTGCAGTATCGTTAACCACCTTTAGATGACTAAACAGATGGAGAGCTGTTTTATAATCCAAAACTTGTGTCGCTAAAAATCTTTTATTTTTTTCTGAAGTACCTATAACTATAATAGAGACTCAAATTTCAAATTTTTCGGAGTAATATTAAATCAAACAAAAAAAATATGCCGTAACTGATCCATACGCCCATGTTAATTAAATGGAAAAAATCACTCCTTTGGAGGCACCCTTTAAATTTAACGCACAGGCTGCGTCTTTCACGTACTTTTTTCGATATACATTAGTAATAGTCCAGGATGAATACAAAAAAGGGTCTTATTTATGACACCGACCCAGACCGATTGTAACCGACGAATTCGTGTAGGGCCGATGCCCTGATGAAGACCTGATACTTTCCAACCACAGATTTTGGGAAGGCCTCCACGGATATTATACAGAAAAATTGGCTTCCAGCTTTCAAACAAGAATTTAAATCATGTATATTTCCGAAACCGTTCCCGTAATCGAAATTTCAATGACATTTTACCGAATCAATGTAATTTTTTTCTTTCGATTGAATCTAGTTAAAGCATGATTTGTTCAACCGATATGTGCAAACTCATAATTTTGAGCTGATTTTCTGTCTACTTAATTTCAAAATTATAGATATAAATATCACATTCGTCATCTATCGTTTTAACACAGGCGACGCGAAGTAGGCTAATCACCGAAAAATCAAAACGTCAGTGCTGAATATCAAAGTCTTTTAACCTTTTCCGATGTCAAAGTCTTAACGTTTTCTGATTTTCAGAAAACACTCTATTGACAAGATTTTATCATAAAAGTTCCATTGACATAAGTTTTGGAGGAATTTTTTTTTTTAGTTTTTTGTTTAATTTTGTCTCAGATGATTGAATTGAATTAGTGGTTTCCTACAAAAATAAGTGAAATCCACATTTAAAACTTTAAGAAGTGAAAAATATATACCAAGTCATTGAAATAGTAGCTCTCTTTGAAAAGTTTTTTTTTTAAATAATGTGAAAAATAAAAGTAACATTTTCCAAAAAAAAAAGAAAATCAATCTTGGCGTGCATGGAACTTCATTTTCTTAACCATACATCGTTAAGAAAAATCCACCAAATTTAATCATCTGAGACAAAATTATAATATTATACAACATCGATCTTTTTATTTTTTGTCAAATGAAGATCAAACCGGAACATATTATTCTAACCAAACTCTCAAGCGGTAGAAATTTTAAGAATAATGTCTCATTTTGATCTAAAGTCCGCCCGATATCCGAATCGTTTAAATTCTTACCAGGCCTATTTTCGAAACCGTAGGTCAATGAAACTAAGTGAAAAATTAAAGGTATCCAATACAGAGACCTTGAGTGATACCGTGTTAGAATGCAATCGTTTCTAAGTAATGTTTGTGACGTTTGATAATTTAGCGTAATAAAGGCATTGCATTACTCAAACATCTAATGTGAAGCCGCGTTTTCTCACGAGCCAATTTGCTCATATGACCGAATCATTTCTTAAGCTCTACATAGTCCTGTCCGTCGAGAGTCTAACGCCAGGGAAACTATAACAAAGCTGTATACATATATACTATCTATTCATTTTACTACACTAATATACACTATATTCATCGTTATACAGCGTGACAATTATAAAGTGGACGCTATTTATTTGAGGGTATAACGCAATGATATTGGGATATCATATTGGGACACATCAGGATATTGGGACACATAGTTTTCGCTGGTGGAAAATGTAAATTGGAAAATGGAGAAAAAAGTTGTTTTTTTATTTTTTTTTAAGAAAGCTTATTTAATTCTAAACTCAGACCAGTTTTTACATTTCGTTTGCGGATAATATTCGTTGAGGAAAAAAATAATAAAGTTCGGTAAAATACAGGTTTTAAAATCGAGACAATGGGCCAGAACCGTGATGTGTGAACTTGCATAATGATGCAAGTGATCATGTCAACGTTATCAGCTGCAACGATCGTCTTGTCGTCTGCACTGACGGCAATTACAGCTGATGACGATTGTGAGGTTGAGAGATCCCGGTTAATACTGACATGACATATCATCAGGCAAATTGAAAGTTCGAATAGGGGGGGGGGGGGGGGGGGTGGAATGAACTTTTATTCGAAGTAATAAGAATAGTAAATATCAAACAGCGCCCGGTGCTAAAGGTCGTAATAAGTGCTATGAAAAAGGATAATACATTGAAAAAAGCCAAAAAAGCAAAAAATTTCAGAAAATGCTCGGCAGTTTATCTGCATTAAACAACCGTCGAAAGATCATCGCCACATTCTGCCGTGTTTCTCGATCAAATGATGTGGCAGAGAATAACCGGTGTTCGACAGTTGTGCGAAAAAATAATATTAATAATTAATAATTGATTAATAGTTTATAGTTGGTTGATTAATAAATGAACTTATTGATTACTAATGCAACAATTGTCAAACACTTCAATAGAATGAATGAATTATGGAACAATCTTTTTTTCAACTGGAGCAGCACTCTAAAACAATGCAGCTACTTCCGAGCTGCATTTTCCAGAATGCTTTTAATCAAGTATCTTTTTCCTAATTATCCACGAGTTGTGCAGTATCAAGAACACATGTGAGAACTCGTATGAACTGTTAGAAAAACGTTAGAACTTGAAAAACGAAATCACAGCACTTATTACTTTCAGCACCTGGCGCTGTTTGATATTTACTATTCTTATTCCTTCGAATGAAACTTCATTTCACCCCCCCCCCCCCTTGAGCATTTGAACTTTCAATTTTCCTGATGATATGTCATGTCCGTATTGTTCGAGGAAACGGTTTAAATCAGTTCTCACACACGGATTATAGTGAATAATTATGGATGATCTTTATTTGCTGTTGCGTATAAACAAACTGGATCGGCGTACAAAAACAAGATGGCGCAAAAAGAGTTACGGAAAAGGAAGTGTAGTCTTTCTTTTTGCCCCCTATGAGAAAATAAAATAACTAGGCTTTTGATGCCGGGCTATTCGAGCACGAGCGTCAATAGTTTTAACAAGTATTAACCGAGATCTCTCAACCTCACAATCGTTATCAGCTGTGATTGCCGTCAGTGCAGACGACAAGGCGATCGTTGCAGCAGTATAATAACGATGCAAGTTCACGCACCACGGTTCTGTTCTATTGTCTTGATTTGACAACCTGTATTTTACCCAATTTTGTTATTTTTTTTCTCAACGAATATTATCCGCAAACGAAATGTAAAAACTGGTCTGTGTTTAGTATTGAATAAGCTTTCTTAAAAAAAATAAAAAACAACTTTTTCTTTTGATTTTCTAATTTATATTTTCCGCCAGCGAAAACTATGTGTCCTACATTAATGCTGTATTTTTTTTTCCAAAAAAGCGGGAAAAGTTTCTCAAATTACGATTTTTATATATCCCGATATCACCGCGTTAAACCCTCAAATAAATAGCGTCCACTTTATAATTGTCACGCTGTATATACATACGATATAGTATACTATATATACTATATATATTATGTATACATATTCGCAGATACTAACGATCATAACACTGCATACGCACATATGCATACCACCCCTAGAACTCCACAATTCTCAACGGTTCCTACGGTATACGGGTCTAATAATACCTTGGGCACATGAATTCAGTCGCTTATTTACATATATAATCGCTTGCGTATATCTCTAATAACCTCTGGATAGTGTGAGTTTCATGGGTGCGGAAGCAGGCTCTTTCTCCCGTAGAATCTCACACAGCCGAGAATTTCGAGATTAGCCGACATCTACCCCCGAACCGTCCTTCCTCTGAACCCATTCTCATATTCCCACCACACTTATTCCGCGACCAATTAAATCCCTACCTCCTTCTCACCACCCGTACTGGTCGCACCGGAACATGAACGTAACGGTGCAATACATATACCTGGGCCATGAAAATTTTGAATGGAATTTATGAGATTCGGGGTTCTATTGTCACGGAAGATATTTCCAAGCGTGCACAGAAAGAATGGGGAAAACCGAACGTTTCGTTCTTTCATACATTCATACCACGTATACATTTATATACATGGCATGTCCATACATGTATGTATGTACGCTGTGTGTAGGCTGTGAAGGATCTTGTACGTTTACCGTTTTCTACACGCCAACTCACATCAATCAACCAACATTCGGAGCATGAGTTGTGCTTGTCAAATGGATAAAATGATGAAGCTAAACAAAAAGAAAAGAGTAGTCTTGGATTTTTTACAATATTCGAATTGTTTATTTATATAAGGTTATTCATGCCAAACAGAACTATTTCGATCCACAATTCGTGGATTTCTTTAAACATGAAGTTTTCCTGGTAATTAAAAACCAGGTCAACACCGGATTATGCGATGTATGAATTCAAATACAATGCAAAATTTTAGTAGAGCAATTGTATCCGGAGATTATCCTCGTCTTTATTGATTGATAGTTGTGGATGAACTGACAGACGAGTGACCAAAAAGCGACTCATAGTTGAAAATAAAAAAGTCCTGTGCCACGGTTGCTCGTTTCTTTTATCTTTTGTGCTTTGTATTGATTGTAAATGATTTGATAAAACTTTCTCAAGAGATTTCAAGCATTTTCTGTCTCATATATCAAATATATCTTCAGACGCAATAGCGTATCGATGCCAAGTAATTTACAGAGATTTTAAATTATTTAAATTACATACCACGCGCTCATAGTAAAACGGCACCTTTCGTCAAAAAGAACTTTGAACCTATTTTATTTTACTATTTTTGCTCATATTCGAACGGTCAAGAATATAAAAACGTTTGAAATAGTGAATGCCAATGCATGGATTTGCAACATCGATTATTTCCCACATAATTTTATTACCATGATTGTCTATTTTAAGTACGAATTCAAAGTATCATTGAAAATCTAAGATTCGAAATGGCAAACTGCGATTTTCAGAAAAAGGTGAATTCGCAAAACATTGTTCCTCACGTTATATGAAACATTCGATACATTTATAATGTAGATGTAAGTTTATGTACGTATAGAGAGTTAGATGCGAATGAAAACTTGCAATGGGCGTAATATCTCAAGTCTTTGGCCTGCCGGAAAAGTTCCATACGGAGTACCGTTTTTTAATCGTACACCGTCATGTGTATACTCCACGTTCCGTTTCATCTTGCAACCTCCTTCCCGTGATACGCACATATGCATGTGCTCACACCGATTTCCGTTTTCGCCGACTGTATCCAAAGTGTACACGAATATGGATGCATAACTATAATATTATATATATGGGGTATTCCATGCCAAATCGACCACTTTTGAACCCGACCCCTTTAGATTTAGCTGAAACTTTTCTATTCTTTTCTACCCTTTGAAAGACATTTTTGAGAATTTTTGAGAATTTTTTTATCTAACCCAAAAAAAGTTATGAATTTTTCAAAAAAATGGCTTTTTTATTTTCAAATAGCCATAACTTTTTTAGACATTGACCTTTGGGTACCCTTTTTTTCTTTTTTAATTTTTGTTTTTGAATGAACTTTTCGAAAAAATACACAAAAAAAATTAAATATGATCAATTCTATAAAATAATCGGTTTTTTTGAGCAAAATCATTATTTTTTCAAAGTTCGCCACTTTTAAAAAAAAATTTTTTTTCTCAAAAAAAACTTCAATCAATTTGACAACTATTTCCGCTCATCCCGGACAGGGCCGATTTTTTTAAATATTTTTTTTATTTAATTAATGTCAGTTGCTGGACGTAAACCCATTTTTAAAAAATGTGATTCAAACTCAAATGGATTACAGCAGCGATCGAGAATTGCTTTTTTGATGCCATCACGTCTCGATGAAATTATTTCAATCAATGTAGATTAGTATAATTCAAATAATTAGCCTTTCAAATAAGGAAAAATCAAAAAAGTGTTCATAAACTATTATAATTATTTTTTAATTTAACAAACGTAATGACAAAAATCTTTCATTGAACACTAGATCGCACAAAAGATTTACAGGTTATGTTTTAGATCTCAGTATAAAAGAGCCATGGTTATAAATCAAAACATACTAGCGTATGGCTTCTAGTATACTGACTATAGGTAAGTCTATAATTGTCATACCCTAGCCTATCGATCTTACTGACATGTTAAAATTTGAATCTTAGCCATTACATTCGTAAATTAAGTCTATAAATTGAGAATATCATACCATAAAATAGTTAAATTACATTTATTTTATGATAGAAAAGAAGTTTACGAAAAAAAAAAAAAATTTATTTTAGAAAATTTGACCATTTTTTTTTCAATTAAATTAAAAAATTATTTTAAAAAATCGGCCCTGTCCGGCATGAGCGGGAATAGTTGTCAAATTAATTGAAGTTTTTTTTGAGAAAAAAATTTTTTTTTAAAAAAGTGGCGAACTTTGAAAAAATAACGATTTTGCTCAAAAAAACCGATTATTTTCTAAAATTGATCATATTTCATCTTTTTTGCGTTTTTTTTCGAAAGATTCATTCAAAAACAAAAATTGAAAAAAAAGGTACCCAAAGGTCAATGTCTAAAAAAGTTATGGCTATTTGAAAATAAAAAAGCCATTTTTTTTTTAAATTCATAACTTTTTTTGGGTTGGATAAAAAAATTCTCAAAAATGTCTTTCAAAGGGTAGAAAAGAATAGAAAAGTTTCAGCTAAATCTAAAGGGGTCGGGTTCAAAAGTAGTTGATTTGGCATGGAATAGCCCATATATACCCATACAAAAAGTCTATTGATATAGCGTGTATCCTGTAGCGAGTATGCATAAATCTATTCGCAAAACGAGGACAGAGGAATGTAAGTCGTCGTTTCTCGCCCCAATCTAAGACAGTAATCTAAAGCCTAAAATCTGTTGATGCTAAGGCCTTTCTCGCAAAACTATTTTCAGAATCTTGATCACTCCACACTATGTAATGTACCTTTAGGAAAACGAATTTCGAATGCAGGGTGCGGAAGATGAAAATGTGTGGGGAACACGATTCCTTTTTGTCTCCATAATACTCTTTCCGATGGGTTCACTGAAAAAGAACAGGAGCTCAGTTTTTTCAGGTAAAGCGAGACAGCGAGGACATCTTTTTATCTCCGTTTAGAAAAGTCCGTTATTTAAAAAAGTTTGGCTGGTTCTCTAAAAATCTCTATGGCGGCTGACATATTTAATTTTTGGTGTACAATCTACCTCTGCATAGGTGAATATTTTTGAAGCTGTAATCATCTTTTCACGATTTTAAATGTAATGCAAACATAATGAACAGTGATATTTTACTTAAACCCATCTGTTTTGAAACCACCGGAAGTTTCAAAGCTCATTTCAACCGATTAATAATTTCCGTAATCTTCCATCCATTCATTCGTAGCCACTTATCTTTAAACATCCATGCAATTGAGGCCATTCATAATTGCAACCTATCGGGGCATAGAGTGGGAAATCCTAGACGTTGGCTGCTAATCAAGGATCTGAAGAAAAGTCGCAGCGAGTTTGCTCGTACACAGTTCTGCTTTTCTCATGGGATTTACGATACGTGAAAATGAGTTACGCTCGAGCTGTTGCGCTGTTACGCCGTGGCTGTTGGATAAGTAGACGGACACGAAACGGGTTGGTTCGGCAATTTTGACCGTCTCCCATTGCAAGCCGCCTCCTTTCTGTATTCTCACCCCATCCTCTTGAATTGCAATCTTCTTTCTCTCACTATACTATGGTCTACAGATGGTAAGACTCGCCACGGGACGGAATCTCAGAATGGTAAACGGAAATGATTCCATATATGAAATAAATTCTTCTACCGCTACGCCTTTCCACTCCACAATGTGCCCAGTATTTGCATCGATCATTTTGGTGCCTTGAAGATAATTTATCTTGAGCCATACATTATACAGATAGCTTCCAGGAGGACTAGACATGAGCGTGACCAAGCAGACGAAAAATAACTTCCATCGCTTACACCTGCGCACCCAATTCAAATGCTTTTCTTTTATGGTTTCCAAGTTATTATAGAATCATGAGTTTCTTAACCGACCAACTCATAAATTTTATGCCAGTTTTTGTACTGGTTATTTTGTCACTCGCAAATAAACACTGAACTGTCGCTGAAAGTATTCAAAATATTTCTGCGCACATTGTTCGTGTGGCATCATCAATATTAACAATTATCATTAACGGTGCTGATCACTAAAGTAATGAGAAAAAAGTATACCTAGTCCTTGATCTGATTTCCGATATACTAACGTCTAAAATTATGCAAATCACCCCTTACATTATAGATTCTACTCATGAATTTACAGTAATATTGTCCTAATTATTAAAGCAATTTAACATACGAAGTGAACATCGAACTCGATTTTGAAAATAAAAAATGGTCAACACATTGTTATTGACTGGTTGCAATGTCAATATACATGAGACCAAAATTGACACCGCTCACTTTACGTTGTCTACCGAGTAGGAAAAGTTCCAAACATCTTCTGTACACTGAGACCTTGTGTGCAAATCCTTCACGATGCTTGGTGGCAGAGTTTCTCTGTGAACTCCAGTAATCAAGTGAGGTGGTACAGAGTTTTATATACGTGCATATATATTTCTATAAATATACACACAATGTGATAGTCCTTATTTCATTCCAAGGTGCGACGGCTAGCGGAAGCAGTTTACGACGCTGCCATGAGACGGCTTATCGTATTCGCCTACCAGCATCATTTCCCCATACGAACATTCTTTCCTAGTTGTGTCTTCTCAACCGAATCCTTTATAGGATGCGTGAGTAAATGTTCTATGTTCAACCTATATCCAGTAAAAGGTGTCCCTGCTGATTTAACTCTTCGTAACGTCCTCTAAGACTCTTTCTATCATTCTCGCCGACTGTGTTGACCGTGTTGCTTACTGACTCGGTATACGAATAGGGTTAGATTAAACGTGGCTACTTGGGAATTAGTGAATGTATATAAAGTAATATAAAAAAGAGCGTAAAAACTTACACCGGTTCATGTCAGGAATCAACAAAAATATTATAGTGTCAACAAAAAAAATAAAAAATAAGACAAAATAAAAAAAAATTAACATGAATTAATCCGTTACATGATTCCAAGTAACTTTACTATTTTCAAAACGCTGCTACGCCGGGATCTTGTACCCCATCGAAAATCTCATAACAATTTACCAATTTAATGTTATTTTTTGCTTTCAAATGAGCCTAGTTGGATTAAAATCCATCCAGCCAGTCATGAGATCTTGAAATGATTTCTGAATACTCTCTTGAAATTATTGCATGACATTCTCCCGAAATTTTGTGGCCCGTACCTTATACATAGGGTTACCCCCACTGTCACGAAAAGTACGTCATGTACGGAACATGTGATAAGCACACCAAATACTCCAACTTTGCGATCTTTTTTCTAAATAACTGTAGTGTGGATTGTTTTAAAATATGACAGGTTAATTAGTAAAGGGATTATGAACGTTCACAAAAAATTTCATCTCAATGACAACGTTTCTTTTTTTTCATTTTTTATTTATAACGAACCGATGTACGAAAGTCGCATTGTTCAAGAGTGTTTGTTGTATGACCGTTGTATTTCGGCTCGAAATATCCTTTTTTTGAACATGATTTGCAAGTTATTTCACATTCAATCGGGGAAGAAAAGCAGTAACATTTTTACTAATGATTTAAACGGTGTGAACATAAATTGTTATGACGTAATCGAGCAACTGACTTTCAAAGCCTAAACAATTTCCGATAAACCGTGTTTTCATAAGTCCATATACGTTCATTTGTGGCAGAGATGTCAGCGAGTAAGTGAACAATCACCCTTTCAACGTTGAATGCCTGCAATTTCTGAACCACGCCAGCTGGTCGATCAGTTCTCATCAGTTCCAAAGTATACTCTTTGAGACTCTTTATTTGTTTTCGTAGTAATATTTTTTTTCTATGGAGATAATCGTTTTGAAAACGGGTAAAAAAGTATATTTTTTCCAGTTTCATTAAACTTGCTGGCACTTCCACAATATTGGTCGAAATACGCATGATCTTACGTTTTTTTATGTTGAATGTGTCACAAAATAACGTGGAATACCCGAAATCGCTGCGATTTTTTCTGTCAATCCCGAATGGTGGAAGTTGTCGTTTGGCATTACGACAGCTGCAGCTTGTTATTATTTGTAACCTTTTTTTTTAGTTTAGTTATATAAATAGCATTTCTATTCATAAAAAAAGTTTTTCTATTTGCAAACAACAAAATGTATTATTTTTGTGCTAAAAATTATACAAAAATCAATTTTGATAATATATTTTTTTAATTGAACAAATATTTTTCTTTTTGTATAGCAATGCTTGTATATTACTGAATAATTGTATATTACTGAAGCAATTGGAAAATAATGTCTTAAATTTCCCGGAGCTTCAAATGAAGAAAGAGTTCACAAATAATGAAGGCAAGCTTTAAGTATTTAATGCTGTATGACAACGTCGACCATTTGGATATTGACACAATAATTGCAGCAATTTGAGTTTTTCCACGTTTTTTTGTGATTCATTTAACGTCAAAAAACGTACAAACATGCGCTTTTCGATTGAATTAAAATCATTTTTTCTTCTCCGGGTAAACGTTCTCTAACTTGCTAACCATATATGATGATTTCTTCTGATTTCTTCTGTCCTACAGTCACCAAAATGCAGCCGTTGCTCTGGCACTTCGAGCAATTGAACGGTCATTATCCCGATGGAAATATTCGGGAAAAGCGACATCAGCTTTCAGAGTATAAGATTTGCGCAGTTTCCATCAATTTTTAAATGACCCGTAAAACACTACATAATTGAAATATTCTAGTGGAGAATTGCAGTGTACATTTGTTTCTACTGGTTCGAATGAAATGGCCATCATAATATTCGACCAGCAATTTATGGCAACACTCCACAAGACGACCATGTTGGTTCATTGACGGCACGTTCAAAGTATTTCCGTTACTCGGCGGAATCCGAGTTGTAGGCGCTCCGAAGTGCTGATTGTTACAGTGGTATGCTACAACCATGTAAGTGAATGAAAAGAAAGTGAATGAACGGTGATGTTGTTATTACTCTTATTATCCTTGCAATAATCATTTCATTTATCAAGAGACGCGGCAGCGTCTTGACACCAAGTAATAAAAAAAATGTTATGACCTGACGTCAGAGACCTGCCACGGATATTATATCTTATATACTTAGTATATACTTAGTCGCGTCAACTTCAGTGTTTGTTCAGTTTCTAGTGAATGTCAGCTATTTGTAGAATTTATAGCCCCATATGCAACTGGACTACTTATTGTGACTGATTGCTGTATATTACTGATAAAACTTTAAAAAGTAAAAAAAGTACACCAAGTAATAAAAATAGTAGTTTTCGTCAAAAAGTATTTTTATCAAATAGTGTGAAAAATAAAAATAACATTTTAAAAAAAAATCAAACTTGACTCGCATGGAACGTCTTTTTCTTAACCATGCACGCCAAGTTTGATTTTTTTTTTTTTGAAAATGTTATTTTTATTTTTCACACTATTTGATAAAAATACTTTTTGACGAAAACTACTATTTTTATTACTTGGTGCACATTTTTTACTTTTTAAAGTTTCAAATGTGGATTTCACTTCTTTTTGTAGGAAACCACCGAATTTAATCATGTAAGAAAAAAAAAACAACAAAAAATTCTTCAAGCGTTAAGACTTTGACATCGGAAACGGTTAACATACTTTGACATTCGGCACTGACGTTTTGATTTTTCGGTGTTTTGCCTACTTCGCGACATGACGAATGTGATATACATATTATTTTGAAATTTAGTAGAGAAAAAATTAGCTCGAGATTATGAGTTTGCACATATCCACTAACCAAATCGTACTTTAACTAGGTTCAATGGAAAGAAAAAAATCATATTTAATCGGTAAAATGTAATAACATTTTCGATTAGGGGAACGGTTTCGGAAATACACGTGATTGAAATTTTTGGTTGACAGCTGGGAGCCCATTTTCCTGTATAATACCCGTGGCAGGTCTCTGACGTCAGGTCATAACATTTTTTTTATTACTTGGTGTCGAGACGCTGCCGCGTCTCTTAATAAAAATTCTAATCCTTGTTGTTTCAAACAAATAGGAATTTATTCTAATCCTTGTTGTTTGAAACAAATAGGAATTTACGATTTGCTGGATATTGATGGGCGCTCGGACGGAAGAAATATACGATGCGGTCTTTGAAAAGATCTTCCATACCTTTAATGATTTTTCAGCCTTGGTAATGACAGATTTTGAGCGGGCGACGAGGAGCAGCCTCGCGAAATTTCTTTCCCAAGCAACATACATAGGATGCTATTTTCATTACGTGCAGATGCGTGTTATACCATTTTATGTCGGAAAAGCACAACCTACCCTCAACCCCCAGCTCTCACAGATACTGCAGTTTCATATAGTTACACACGTCGCGGTAAATCGTATGGATATTATTTATTTTATAATTTCGTAAACATGGGTGTTGCAGAATCAAGTGGTACAAATGGGAGTTATAAGAAAAAAGACAACCGGAAAGCGTACTGAAACCGTACTACGGAAAACAATGGTGTTGCCCTTGTTACTCAAAAAAGCCATTTGTCAGGCCTTTGATGTATTAAAGCAAAACACGCGTGGAGATCTACAGGAAGTATTCTCAGAATCCTTCCTGTATATCGGCAGGTTTTGGCTTCATATTCGAGGGCCGGAAGAAAAAATAAATAAACAATGGGTCTACGGCAATAAAATGATACGAAAAGAACGAGAAATTTTTGTAGAATCGAAAATTGAATACAATAAATCGAGGTATGCAATCCAAAAAAATGTTCACACCAACATAAGTCTCATCTTCTCGGTCTTATTTTTCTTAAACATGCACGCCAAGTTTCTAGATTCGTCAAATTTTAAATTTTAATTAGCTGATTTCTGGGATTTCCCTTGATTTTTGTTTATACTATTTTTTTGATATTTTTCAAGGAAAGCTATTTTTAAATTACTTGGGGCTTATTTTTTACTTTTTAAAGTTCTATCAATATCGACGCGTACAAAAGAAAACTTGGGAAAAAAGTTGCGAGAGGAATAACAGCAAATAAATGCGGATATTTGAAAAAAAAAATGTCAATATGCCGACACGACTTAAATGTGTTAAATCAAGAAGATTCGAAAATATGCAACTATCTATCAGTGCCCGAACATTTTCGTAAAACGCAAATCAGACATTATATCACTTAATGGCTGAAAAAATATAATAAAGGTTATAAAAAATGTAATAGTATGACATATTATTGATAACTACATTCAGTGGTTTATCAATAAATGTATAAAAAGTTATTCCTTTTATAAATAATTAATACGTGTAGGTTTATTTAGATATGCCATGGTGTTCGAATATTTTGGTTACTCACTGTACTGAGTTTATTTATTTCTCAATCCATGTTTCTGTAATACCTGTTAATTCAATGATATTCAAGAATGAACGATCACACCGTTGCAATTACAGCGCTAACTGAATCATACCCTTTAACATTGAAAAAGGTTAAAAGACTAACACTCAGCCCTGACGTTTTGATTTTCCGGTGATTCGCCTATTTCGCGTTGACTGTTAAAAGGATAGATGACAAACGTGATATATATATATGGTGAGGCAACAACTTTCATCAGTAGAAATATTTCTTCAATTAACGGACTTATAAAAAAACTTTCGAAATAAAAGTTGCATAGTTCCCAGGGGGTCATCGAATGGTAGCTACGAGCTTTATCCGTGTGGAGGCGCTTTCAAGATTTCAAGGTCACCTCTATTTTTTCAAATGGGACCATCATGTTTTTTCTTTAGGATTCCATTAAAGAATCGAAAAAAAGTTCACACACCAATTTTCAGAAAAATCCATTCTGAAGAAAAAACTTGATGGTCCCATTTGAAAAAATAGAGGTGACCTTGAAATCTTTAAAGCGCCTCCACACGGGTAAAGCTCGTAGCCACCAATCGATGACCTCCTGCGAACTATGCAACTTTTGTTTTAAAAGTTTTTTTTCAAGTCCTATACCCACACAGCACAGAATATTGCAGCAATGTTGCTAGAATCTTTCAATATTGCATGTTGCCATGCAACATTGCGGTAATGTTGATAGAATCTTGGTCATAAAATATTGCAGGCTCACAATATTATCACAATATTGGTAAAAAAAATTGTGAATTTGATCAGAATTTTTGTATTTCGTGATTTAATAAAAATCTGAAAAAATTCAACGATAATTGGCATGCTATGAACGACAATTATGAACATTAATATCACCCAAAAATATTAACAAATTGTTTAAACGTTCAATTATTCAACAATTTATAGGTCCAGTTTTTTTTTAAACAAACCAAATTTGTGCATTTTATTAACGCTTATCAGTTTTTTTTCATTTACCTACGTTTTTGAAATATTTTTAAAAAATTATAAAATATAAACAAAAAAATGTAAATTTGAAATATGTTTCTGCGACCTGGTGTACAATTAGTTAAAAAAAGTTTCAAAGATATTAGGCCAAGAAATGCATATATACGGCCAGTCTAAAAATTTAGAAAACGGAATTTCAGAAACGTAGGAAAGTTCTGTAAATATTCCTAAGAATCGTTGAAAAAAAGGACAAATTTTGATTCGTCTGAGAAAAAAAATTACTGACCTACAAACTGTTGAATAATTAATTGTTTGAACAATTTGTAAATAACTTTTGGGTAAAATCAATGTTGATAATTGTTGTTTTTAGCATGCCAATTATTGTTGAATTTTTTCAGATTTGTATTGAGTCACGAAATGCAAAAATTCGAATTAAATAGAACTTTGATGTGGCAACCCTGGTAGAATTTTTTTCCGAATTTCTCATATTTTCTCCGTTTTCCCCCAATTCGGGGAAAAACATGAGTAATATTAATCTTAAAATATGCCGATTTTCCCCAATATTCCACTTTTTCCCGCATTATTCCGATTTTCTGATTTTATTTACGAGAATTTCCCATTATTTCCTAGTCTTCTAAAATGCCTTGGGAGAATTTCGGAGAAGTGATAGAAACGCAGAAAATGAATTTGTCGGAAAAAATTCCCATTTTTTCCTTACTTTCGATCAAATTGTGAATGACAATTCCTTGATTTTTTTAAAAGGGCGATGACCCAAAAAGTATTTAAAGTTGAAAGTATAGTAGGAAATTCAACAATGCAGAAAATGTTAGGAAAGCCACATAAATTTTACTGAGATTAATGGAAACATCGCCTTGGGACACTTTCAGAGAAATGGGGAAAATGAAGGAATCGAGTTTTTCGGAAAAATTCCTATTTTTACCTTGCTTTCGATCAATCGTGAGTGACAATTTCCTGATTCTTTTAAGAGGATGGCGACACAAACATAATTTAGGATTTCAAAGTGTAGTAGCAAGTTAAAAATGCAGGAAATATCAGAAAATTCACATGAACTTTACTCAGTTTATATTGAAAGCATTGCCTTGGGAGAAGTTTGCAGAAATGGTACTTTTATTCGTTTTTCAAAATGTAAAAAAGTAAAAAATTAAATATTCTGAAAAAATGCAACCGTCTTTTCATGTAGCAGATAGGAAGCATGCGTGGTACGGTAATTCGAAAGATTATACTTGTGCAAAGCAAAGTATGTTCTTTGGTTTGCACAAGTATTATTGCACTGATTTCTATTTGTGTAGGGAAAATGACGAGGACTAATGGTAAAAAAGGATTTCCGAATTTTCAATAAAAAAATTAAAAGAATTCGGAATACAGTTGGGATAGTTTACCGAAATGCGGAGAAATTTGGAAAATTTCGGATTAATGTGGAAATATTTTTTTCGGATTTCTCAAAAGTCTCAATTCACTGAAAAAATCGGAGAAAATCGGATAATTTTTGGGAGAAAATAGGAGTTTTTAAGAAAAATACGGGGGGAAAAGGAAAAATTTGGGAAATTTCGGAGTAATGTGGAAATATTTTTTCTCCAGATTGCTCCGAAAAGTCTCAATTCACTGAAAAAATTGGAAAAATTTTGGAAGAAAATGGGAGTTTTTGAGAAAAATGCGGGTAAAAATTTCTACCAGGAAAGTGTCCCACATCCATCTTTAAAGATATTTGCAACACTTTGACGAATAAATGTATAGTTTGTAAGAGTGCATAATATTTGAGGACTATGGTAATGTTCTAATACAAGAAGTCTAACGTAGTCTAGTGGTCAGGAGTAGTCTACCAGGAATTGGAGGGTTCCGAGTTCAAATCCACACCAGCGCATCAAATTTTCTTCGGATTTCTCTTTGTATACAGGTTAATTTGAGCTTCACAAGTACGTATTCCATTAAATAATAGCAACTAAATGACTCCATAAAAACAAAAAAAATTTCATCAAATTTCCCTTCATTGGTGGGTATTCAGACTTTGCTGCAATGTTGCTGCAATAGTTCACAACGTTTCAGCAATATTGTTGCAATATTTCTGTGCTGTGTAAATGTTTCTAGAGTATTTTTAAAAAATATTGCGACAATATTTTATTGTAATATTGCACCAAGCGGACATTTAGACATAGCTACAATATTGCAGCAATAATGCATAATATTTCAGCAATAATGCATAATATTTCAGCAATATTACAATGTTGTCAATAAAATATTGCAGCAATATTGTTGCAATATTTCTGTGCTGTGTGGGTATGTGACGAAATATTTCTACTGATAAAAGTTGTCGCCTCACCCTGTATATCGTTTTGAGATTTAGTAGAAAAAATCAGCTCAAAATTATGAGTTTCCACATATCGGCTGAACAGATCATGCTATATCTCACTAGAAAAAAAAAAATTATTTTGAATCGGCAAAATGGCATTAGATTTTCGGTTAGGGGAACGGTTTCGTAAATACACATGATTTAAATTCTTGTTTGACAGCTCTGTACAGTACCCGTGGTAGGTCTCTGATATCAGATCATTAAAAAAATGTATTACTTGGCGTCGAGACGCTGCCACGTCTCTAGATCTTTCAGACAAAGACGAAACGAAAATATAGATGAAACAATTGAAGGTTCGAGGTAATATTGCCTGAGGGCTGTACAATGAAACCGATCAACGAGACGTTTGTTCAATCGTATTTTCAGAAAACATATCCGTATTTTCAGAAAATAGATGTCAATGAAAATCGGCAACTTTTCTTCACCTTAATCTTTCTAACTCCCGACTGCCTTCCGGCCATATACGCGATATACGCGTTTCACAGCGATCAGCTGATTTCATCGATCTCTTTCAGCGCAATGATTGAGAAAATGAGGATTAATTTCTTAACGAAATTTATGACATTGATTCTCCGACTGCCAATGATGGTTCATCAATTTGTATCGTTCACTGACAGGATATATACTTATAATTATAAATATATTATTAAAAACTCTGTTGAATATATCGAAATAAACAATAAAATATCGAAGTAATGGCGTCATGACTATGTTCACTACCCTCATCGGTGACGTACTTCACAGTATTCCTTCAATATTACACGAATGAGTTCGGAAAATACTTCTGAATAAAACTTCCTTTTTTATTTATTATTTATATTTTTGCAATAATAATTAATTTATTGTCTTATTTTGACAATAATAACAACACAAGATTAATAACTCTCGTAACGTAACATCTTTCTTTTTATCGAAACTAAAAACATATTTATGAATACATTTTTAGTTATTATAGAGTATCAAAATCGCCTTTGATGATAAAAAAAATGATTACTTTTGAAACACAATAACTTTGTTCTCATAGCACGCCGTTTTGCTATTTAATACCAACGGTTGTCACTTCAAAAATAAATTGGTATAGCTGATTTAACAAGATGTAAGCAATGTTTCAATAGAATTTATTTGAAGCTATCCTTCAAAAGAATTCATTTAAATTATGTTACAACATCATTTTAATTTAGAATGCACGTAGAGAAATCCACACAAAGTGGAATTATTTTTATGTTGTAAGATAATTTGAATTCATTTCTATTAAGCCATAAGATAAAATTAATGCATTCAGTTGAAGGTAGACCATCAAAATAAATGCAGAACTTGAAAAAAAGCGGGCTTCACATTAACTCTCTGAATAAAAATGACAATACCAAATAAAATGAACCCATGCGTTAAAATTACACGACGAATCATCAAAATTAAAAAAATTAGAATTAGGTTTTGAGATAATGAAAATTCGGAATTTCAATGGACCCATTATAGTCCACCCATCCAATTATAGTCCCATCGGATGAATTTTTATGACATCACGAGATAATTTTAATTCCCAATTAAATTTAGGGTAAAGTACCCAGTATTCGGCCCTGAACCACTAGTCGGCCTTTTTAGAATTTGCGATGCGTGCGAAGAGTATGAACACTAGTGTCAACACTCTTTGCACGCATCGCAAATTCTAAGAAGGCCGCCTAGTGGAGTTGGGCCGAATACTGGGTGCTTTACCCTATGTATTATGTAAAAGTATAATGTTTGGTTTTGAGTAATCTTTCAGGTTATGTACAATTTTGCTGCGCGAAGTGTAACGTTTGCGTCGAGGGTGTAGCGCGTGTTGCGCTTGAAAATGCGTAAAGAAGCGACGCTAACTTCACAGAGATATTCGCAAATTCTTGCAGGGCTGCCACCATAACTTTTATCGTTCGCCTAAAATCTCTAGACGAGTATAGATAGAGAATTCACATTATGTTCATAATGGAAATTCCAGAATTCAAATGATGTACATAATGGAAATGATGTACATAATGCAAATTCGAGAATTTCTTTTATGTTATAAGATCAAATAAAATGGAGAATTAATGTTATGTCTAGGATAATTCAATTCCATTCGTCATATATGCTTCTACTTCATGATAATTCAATGAATCACAATTATGTATAGGCATAATAAAAATGTATTTTCACGAAGATAATTTTTTTGACCGTGAATTTTTATGACTACATTGAATCGCAAAACGGTGTGCCATAGTTCATCGAAAAATTGAAAAAAAAAAAATTATTTTCGTTTTACATTATCCATCCGTATTTGCATTTTATTTGTGATTTTTGATACATTTCTACCCAGCAACATGTTTGTACTGCCAAGATTAATAAGCATGAGATTTAAAAAAAAATTGAAAAATTTTAAAAACTCCCATCTGAAAAAGCAGCTTACGGAAAAAATATTTAAAAAGATTAAAATAATTCTTGTGTTCTCAATTTCTTTATTAAACTGCCTCAAAAGTAAGTTGTTTTATAACAATGATTTATTTAGAATATAAGAATGAGAAAATCCAAAACATCCGAGTTCAGCTCAAGTCGGAAGACGTTTTCGTACTCATTAAATTACTACATTTTTTTGCGTTAATGGCATTATATTTTCTGTGACAATTAATATTTTGTATTACGTATCAAATTGTTTTCCAACCAAATAACGACGTTTCCCGGCTCAAGCTAAGTTCGGATATTCTGGTTTTTCTCATTCTTACTTTTTAAGTAAATAATTATGATGAAACAACATACTTTTGAGGGAGCTCGATAAACAAATTAAGATTATACGAATTATTTCAATCTTTGAAGAAATATAGGTATACGCTGATTATTGCAAGATATATCTGATAATGATTGATGGAAATGCGGTGGAAACTTTTCTAGCGAAATGATTTGCAGAGACCGAGATATTGCATGGCGTCCCGGCGAAAAATGGTTAGACCTGAGCAGCTATGATCATGGTGTTTATCTACAACATAAATGAATCTAATCTGGTCATGCATGATGAAAGATGAACATACATGTATTTTGATGCGCTATATCTGGTCAAATATGATCGCGCATAAGTAAATATGTGCAGATATGAATTTGTAGCTGAACATGTCTGCCCATGTGTGGTCATATCTAACCAGATATAGTACAATTCATGACTACATTCGAGCTCACACATGACCAGACTTAAATATGTGCGCCCATGTATGAACATATCCAACCAGGTATGGATGAACACGCAGTCAAACCCAACTCGTACATGGTCAGGTTTGGAAAAAAGAAAATGCGCGTCTGTTTATG
Organism: Heteropelma amictum; assembly: GCA_959613375.1. NCBI lineage: Eukaryota > Metazoa > Arthropoda > Insecta > Hymenoptera > Ichneumonidae > Heteropelma > Heteropelma amictum. The sequence goes on from OY390723.1 coordinate 11,011,684, forward strand.
GCCTTCTAGAAAAAAATTAATGTAGATTTTATTGAATAAGTTGAACATCCGTTTCAGGGCAAAATATATTATAAAATATATTACCGATTGAGATCTCAAAATATAAAAAATACCAAAAATCCGTTTCTCGTATTCAGAATTCGGGGAAATTTTTTAAAATAATATATCGAGTGTCTTTCCTTGAGAAAAAAATATTTTTTCATATTTTTGAAAATTTTTGACGGATTTAGTTATGTCTGCAACACAGTTCGTGAAGCACCCGGGAAAAAGATCATATATGAAATATATATAGAAAAAAACAAAAATATACTTTTTTAATTTTTTAATTTAACTGACTTGAAACTTAAAACTTTTTCAATCAAATATATTGGAAGACGTTGTGTTCTTATAAGTAGAAAACGTGTTTATTATCTTTGGCGATGCACTTAAATCAAAATATAAACTGCCGCTTAAACGTAAAGTTCTCACAAGTAACGAAAAATATTCTTTTTATACGTTAAAACTTATAGTGAAAAAGAAAATATACTTTATTTTATTTTTCAATTTAAGGGGTCTGTCTACTTTGGACGCATGAAAAAAGGCTATTTTTATTAATTTTTTTTAAGAATACTGTTATGTTTATTGATATAAAACTTATTATTAGGCTTCACAAAAACATTCTCAAATTATAAACAAACAAAAGATTCTGTTGATTTTAATGACTTTTTTAGTGTGAAAATGGCAGGTAAACAAGAGTTTTCAAAAAATTGGGCAGGTGTGCGCTGTTGAAAAAATCTGAACAACGGCCCATCTGAAAAAAAATGGTTTTAGATTTAGTGTGACAGTGGCTATATCCCGTACCTCTAATATTAATGTATGTGCAAAAATAACAAAATGGTGAACCAAAAAAAATTTTAAAACGTGTTTTTTTGCCAAAAAAATAAAAATAAAAAAAACGCAAAAATAAAATAAAGTATTTTTTCGTTTTCGCTATAAGTAAAAATAATATTTTTCGTGACTTGTGAGAACTTTACGTTTACGTGGCAGTTTATATTTTAATTTAAGTGCATCACCAAAGATAATAAACACGTATTCTACTTATAAGAACAAATCGTCTTCCAATATATCTGATTGAAAAAGTTTTAAGTTTTAAGTCAGTTAAATTCAAAAAAGAAAAAAGTATATTTTTGTTTTTTTCTATATATATTTACATATACTATGATTTTTTTTCCCCGGGTGCTCGACGAACTCTATTGCAGACATAACTGAATCTGTCAAAAATTTTCTGCAGCAGTTCTGTTTTCTTGCGAGTCGACGGAACTTGAGTTTCCTCCATTTCGGAAAAGTGGAGGATAAAAATTATCAGATCGGATCACATCTGATCTGATAATTTTTTTTCGGGGCTAGAAGGGTGGAAACAGTGTCACTCAATCAAGAAGATGGTGCGAAGTCTGTGCGGATATCTCATCCTCGAGTATTACACAGAAACGCAGGGATGCTTGAGAAGCGTGTACTATATTGCAGGGAGAAGCTTCGCTTGCTAACATTGTAATACAAAGCTTCAAGGAAATGTATAGATCTCTGTTCTGCGAATCGATTAGAGAGTTGACAAAGTGAGACAGAAGCTGGAGCAATATCGTCGGATGGAACGTCCTCTTTACCCGTTCCCATAATAACGGTGATTATCATTTTTCTAATTTTTCAATGATACGCACATGCATTTTTCATTGATTAAAATATCTGAAGGCATATTAATATTTAATTTATGAAACATCAAAGAGCGAAGATTGCGTGCTAGAAAAAATTAGGAAATGCAATTAGAACAAAACCTTGCTCGTGGGTGAAATTTGGTAACACAGGAAAAAATATTTTCATGCAAGTTACCAATTCATCAATGAAATATGACGAAAATCTCAAGAATCATCTTTTGAAATGTCAAGAATCGAATGCAATTTCACTTTACATCGTTGTAATTTTCAGACAACCACTTTACCGTCGACTTTTTTGTTCATGTACGAAAGCTATTCTTTAGTAGAAATAACCCAATGTGCAGGGTATTCCGCAACTCGATTTTAATGCTGAAAAGTATTTTCGTATTCTGTTATATGACCAAAATGGAGCGCGTGCCTTCCCTTTTCCAGCACGCATAGCGAGAGGACACGCGTACTATTGATCCAAGAATATAATATGATAACTTCTCGCGGATTCGTCGGTTGAAAAAATGTTTTACTTGAGTCCAGATTTTGTAGTTATAGTCAATGAAAAATTCATTTACTGAACAATATTAATAAATTGTAAGGTCTCTATAGTTAAATTCATTCTTGCATATACTATTCCAAAGAGAGGAGAAAGTATGCATTGTAATAAACAAAGTACTGCTAAAATCCTTAATAAAATTCGGTATCCATTCCCTTACGCTAAATAAAATAAATAACAAAATTTAAAAAAAGGACCAAATCATCTTTAAAGTTTAACATAATTACGATAACATTTTTATTTCGAAATTTTATTATACTTATTAGTGAATATAATAAAGATTGTCAAGAAGAACGAAATATATTTGCTTGATATGATATTGTACAACTGAATAATCTATCCACTTCCGGTGGGATACCTCGGATGGAAACAAAAACGCATGTACACAAAGTACAACGTCGTTTGCAGTCCTCCGTCACCTTATTCTGTTTGGAATTTGTGTATACATTATACATATTATATAGTCTATGCGCTGTATCTATGTATAGGAGTAATGAGTCTGTAGCTCGGCTCTGATTTTGCGAAGCGCAACAGCATCTCGCCTCCTCTCAACTCTCGCTCTGGACCAAGCACAGCTTCTCTTCGTCCGTATCGAATTCCATTATATACCCATAGTCCAGTCACCTTAGCATAAGACCTATTCAAGAGGGGAACCCTCTCGCCAATTTTTTTATAGGTTGTTTGGACCTACAAGAATATAATCGTCAATTTTCGGACTTTGCAAAGTGTATATTTCAACTATAACAAAATTATTGAAAAAAAAAAAATTGATATTTTTAAGATATCTTTTTTGGAACGCGTCCTATCGAAAAAAGTTTCGAATAAAATTTGTTTAACATAACGTCCTCTGTAAAAAAGGTCCTAAAAAAAAGTGCTAACATTGTGAATTAAGCGGTTAATGGCAAATGAAAATGAAAATTCTACATTTCGTTTTTGCAACCGCAATCGGGTGTTTATCAACATATCGGCTTGAAACTCGTACATAATGTAGAGGGGCCGAACTTCAAGAGAATCGCGCAAGATTCATCGATCTGCGAGATATAGTTTAGCAACAATTTGCGATCATCGAAAAATCTTTGCCCTTCAATACAATTTGAAAACGAAGGCCCACAGAGTGGAAAAAAATCGAGGAGCTTCGTATCATCATGCACAAGCGATTTGAGAAAAAAAATTAAAAATTTTTTGAAAATAGATACTGTTTTTCGGCGATTTCGGATTTTTGCTAATAAACAAAAACAATTCCGACCAAAGTTGCGAAGATATCGGAAAAATTATTGGACCATCGAACTAGTTTTTGAAAAACGAACAATTAAAAAAAAAAATCTGCAATATTTTGATTACAGCCCGAGATATGAATGTTTTTATGTTTGTTCAATTTTCTATTGTTGTAATAAAGATATTTGCATAATTCGAGTTCCTCAGCAATCCCTACGCTTCCGGCCATGGGATTCAATAAAATTATTCCCTTTACGAGCAATTATGCCATCACAGTTATCGATGTATTTTGATCGACGGCTCGCCGCCGAACGCGCGGCGCCGACCGCGTGGCCAGGGGGCGCGGTGGGGATGGCCCCTCTTACTCCGCAGCCCCGCGCGAGCGGCTTAGTTAACAAATATAATAACTCACTTAAAAATGGCCGTATAACAATTTTTATTTTTTTATTTTACGTGATTTTTTCTAACGAACTCGATGGTGTTCTTGAAAATTATGTTCACCCCATAGCAGACCCATGACCATATTTTTCACAAATTTTACATGTAAACATGCTTTAAAATTATTTAACTATGGATGGGAAAAGGTATCATAAATAAATCTTTTCTTAGAAACTGTTTCATTCATTACAATAAGCTAGCAATGTATTTATAATCAATTTTCTTTGCAACATTTTTTTTCTTTTTTCATCAATAAAACTATTGTAATAGCCACTGTATACAGCCTGTCCCATAATGGTCGACCGACCTCTGAGGGGTGGGTAGATGGGGTGATTCTGGACCGAAAAGTTCTTTTCCATTTTTTCCTCCGACGCCCCCCTGATTAGATATTAATTAATTAAGTTCAGCCAATAGGACGCATCGAATAAGCGGGCTACACGGCGAGTAGTGGTGTGCGTGCAAGCGTAGCAGCCTTGGAAGCGTGCGTGTAAAGCGCGAAGGAGTTCGATAGTGTGCGTGCGTTGGTGTGAGAGAGTGTGGAGCGTCGAACGTTTCCGAAAACATGAATAGAGCGAGGTAGTGTTAGTGAGGGCGCACAATGTAAAGAGGAACGATAAAAACTGATTGCGTTTGCAATCATTTTTGGAATTAATTGTTAAATGCAATAAAAAAAAATGTCGATGATTTTGAATCGCAACTGGACGAAAATACAGTTTTTGATTGAGTTTTTGCAATTATGATTTACGAAGCTTCTAAAATCATTTATTGCTGTTTTTGAAACAAACATTTTTGGAAAAAATCTTTATTGCAATTTAGAGAAAAATGTTTATTCTTCAATTTGTATTAAAATCAAATGCTATTTCCGATTTAATATTTTCGCAATACAGTGAAATTGAACTTTTCAAAATTGCTCATTGCAATTAGAACACAAAAATATTGCGATTACTGTTACGCGCCAGATTGATTGGCCGTAACGTTATTTAATTTTTCCCGAAGGTAAAATGTATTTATAATTGTGCACAAAAGCTGAAAAGCATGGCACATGGATTCTTGTCCGAGTTAAAGCGGGGTAACGCACCTCACCTGTAGTTATTGCTGACGCTGCTTGGGTCGTCGACGCGAGAATGCAGGTGGATTAAATATAGGTGAACAATCTGCTGAATTGGCACTGATACACTTTATTCAATAAGGTGGCGTCGATGACCGCACGGTATAAACATACGTATTGAAAGATTTTCAATTTGACACTATTTAGAGGTTGATGGAATAAATATTGTACATCGGTGTCTCACGACACGCAATGCCGCTAAGGTAATTGTCGCGAACGCGATAATCCGAGAGTATCGAACGGAGTGCCGCTAAGGTAATAACTCCGATCGGTTAACACAATATTTATTGAAAGAAAAATCGTAGTAATAAAAACGTTAACAAAGAAAATAGAAAATTGATAATTAGTAATTTTAATAATTGAGTTCTTGTCACTGCCGATACGATGGTTATGAAAGTAATCACCAACCACACCCACGAGAACCTAAGTACGCGAGCGGACTTGCCACTAAGGAGTGAAACCTTCTTACCGATCTCTCGAATGTCGAATCAAGACTGCCCGGCCGCACACCGGTGGCGTGTTTTATTGACTCGGTAAGGGGACTCCTGAAGATGCTCGTGGGGGTGATTGCGACAGGGGTTGACGACTTCGTCGGACGATGACTTTATCGGACGATTGGAATTTGCAAGGTTCGGGTTTTGCAATTGCGGGTTTTGAAATTTGGTCTGCTCGCCCCTGTCGAAACTCTCGCTGTACTCGGAAGTGTCAGCGCTCGCGCTGTTGAAATTCTACAAGCGATCGGGCGATGCCCTGTCTCGGTTGGGCAATGTTGGGAAATTTGACCGAGTTCGTTGATCCGTAACATTACATTCAATAAAAAAATCAATATTTCAAATCGTTTAGATTTTAAGAAAAAAAGCATCATTAACACTGTTTAAACACAGTGGCATGAAGTTAAAAAGAAGTTGATGATGACTTAAGCGTCGCGCGAGTATTGCTTGCGGACATTACTCGGATGGGTGACCCCGCTCGATTCCAGGGGGAGGGGGGATAAATAAAAAAGTCAATATTTCGAATTGTTTATATTTATTTATGAAAAAACACTATTTGCACCGTTTAATAACAGTGGCATTGAGTTAAAAAAAAAGTTGATGATGACTCGAGCGTCAATCGAAAATTAAAAAAAAATTGTGAATCAAAAAATATAATTCTTCACGTTGTTCACGAGAAATTATTGAAAAAAGTACTGATAAAAAAAAAGCGTGGATTTCAGAAAGTACAGTAAACATTTTGAAATATTATTTGAATGCAATTGCAAAAAAATTGCGTCGAACGAATTTTATTTTGTATCATTACAATTATTATTCGTTTAGAGTTGAGATTAATTACATCCCGGCGTAAGTGATCGGGGATCGAGACCTAATAATTTTCTTATTTTTTTTGTTTTCACAGCATATAAGTGTCATTTAAACAGTGCTTATCAGTGCTTTTTTCAATAACTTCACGTGAACAACGTGAAGAATTGTATTTTTTAATTCGCAATTTTTTTTTTCATTTTCGACCGGTCACCCATCCGAGTAGTGTCCGCATGCAATAAGGTAAGTTCGCGCGACGCTCGAGTCAACATCAACTTTTTGTTTTACTTCATGCCACTATTATCAAACAGTGTTAACAATGAATTTTTTTTGAAAATAACATAAACGATTTGAAATATAATCTTTTGTTATTAATTTCCCCCCACCCCCGCCCCTCCAGGAATCGAGCGGTCACCCATACGAGTAGTGTCCGCATGCAACACGATAAACTCGCGCGATGCCAGAGTCAGTATCAACTTTTTTAATAACTTGATGCCACTGTTATTAAACAGTGAAAATAATGCATTTTTTCTTAAAATAATATAAACGATTTGAACTATTAATTTTTTTCATTAATCCCCCCCCACCTGGAATCGAGCGGTCACCCATCCGAGTAGTGTCCGCACCAATACTCGCGTGACGCTCAAGTTATCATCAACTTTTTTTCAAACTTCATGCCACTGTTATTAAACAGTGTTAATAATGCTTTTTTTCTTAAAATCTAAACGATTTGAAATATTGATTTTTTTATTGAATGTAATATCAATATTTTTGTTCTAATTGCAATGAGCAATTCGAAAAGTTCAATTTCACTGTATTGCGAAAATATTCAAGAGGAAATAGCATTTGATTTTCATACAAATTGAAGAATCAACATTTTTCTCTAAAACGCAATAAAGATTTTTTCCAAAAATGTTTTTTTCAAAACCAGCACTAAAAGATTTTAGAAGCTTCGTAAATCGTAATTGCAAAAAATTAATCAAAAATTGTATTTTCGTCCATTTCGTATATTTTCGATTGCAAACGCAATCAGTTTTTATTGTTCCTCCTTACATTGTTGCGCCCTCACTAACACTACCTCGCTCCATTCATGTTTTTGGCAACGTTCGACGTTCTACACTCTCTCACAGCAATGCACGCACACTATCGAACTCCTTCGCGCTTTACACGCACGCTTCCAAGGCTGCTACGCTTGCACGCACACCACTACTCGCCGTGTAGTCCGCTTATTCGACGCGTCCTATTGGCTGAACTTAATTAATTAATATCTAATCAGGGGGGCGTCGGAGGAAAAAATGGAAGAGGACTTTTTGGTCCAGAATCACCCCATCTACCCACCCCTCAGAGGTCGGTCGACCATTATGGGACAGGCTGTCATGTCATGTCACCCTGTATATACAGGGTGTATATACAGGGTATATACAGGTATATACAGGCTGTATATACAGGGTGACATGTTAAGGGTGGCCACCCCCTTTTATTTCGCCCCCCGTAAAGATAAGCGGACGGGTCGCGGGTGATTTTTGAAGGAAATTTTCTGAACTTTTCGATAAAAAATACGGCGTTCATCGGAAAACGATGGGTTTTGCAGCACAAAAGTGACCACTACGAAAATAATGTGAAAACATATTTTTTTCTGATAGGAATAAAGTAGACTTTATTCCGAATACGGGACACACGCGAAAATTTTTTTTGTATATCGCATCATTGAGAAAAGTTATATCAAAAATGCGCGTTATCGAATAAATTTGAATTTGACTGAACGAAACAACGGAATTGAACCAGCGGTACGAGAGTGATTTGCTGCGTCGTCTGCTCATTGACGACATATTTTTCAATGACCTGATATTTCTTAAATAACCTTTTTGGCATTTCACACTGACAGATACAAAATTAACATTGGGAGAATGAACTTGAGCGCAAAAGACAAACCGACTTTGAGACAAAACACTACAGCCCTGTTCATTCGATTCTATCGTTTCGTTCAGATAAGTTTAAATTGGTATTACAACACCCAATTTTGACATAACTTTTCTTAATGATGCGATACTCAACAAAAAATGTTCGCGTGTGTCCCGTATTCGGAACAAAGTCTACTTTATTCCTATAAGAAAAAAATATGTTTTCACATTGTTTTCGTAGTGGTCACTTTTGTGCTGCAAAACCTATCATTTTCCGATGAACGCCGTATTTTCTATCGGAAAATTCAGAAAATTTCCTTCAAAAATCACCTGCGACCCATCCGATTGTCTTTACGGGGGGCAAAATAAAAGGGGGTGGCCACCCTTAACATGTCACCCTGTATATATGTGTATATATATATATGTATATATACAGTGTATACAGCATAATACGAGTGCCCCGTATATATTATCGGCATAAATTTGGCAAAAGTCAACCGTGTCGACTTCAAACAGCGATACTTCCTTATCGTATTATAGTTTCGTCCGTATTATACTTCCTATCGTATTATAGTTTCGTCTGGCATCAAATATATTGCCTTAGACTGATTCAAAAAAAAACTTTTTTTTTTTCCTTCGGGATTCTTGTGCTACTGTTGGGCAGTAATAAAAGAAAATTTTCCGTAAAAGATGGGCGTTGTCACTCAATTTTTAGAGGTGGCTATCTCGACTTTTTTGTTTTGAATTTTTTTTAATGAACGTATTGCAGTTAACCATAGTTATGGCTGCGGATTACGGATAAAAATCAGATCCAGCACCGTAACTATTCTATTTCGTAACCAAAAGAAACTCTTACAATTCGAAATGATTGCAATATTCACAATTCTAATCCAGGTAGCTCAATAATGGCATCTATACTACTCTCGTTATTCATATAGATATATTTATACGCATTAACATTTCGTGCTCTGTACGAAAAATTAAATTATAAGCTTTCCTTCATAAATCATGTATTTACATTTTTAAAATGCTACACTTACATTATCTTCAAACTCATTCATATTTCTTCCCAGCTACTGTGCATAACATCGCGCATCCCACTGCGCAGTAAAAATGCACGAAAAATAGTGCAAAATTTAAAAGTAATTAACTATGTCGCTGAAAGGGCGTACCTCTTGTCGAAAATTTCAATAATAGCTCGACAAAAAAAAAGATGAAAAGCAGTACTTGCTGTAAGTGATCCAGCTACATCGACAACGCTTTCCAAAGTGCAATAAAAAACAATCGATTCAAAATTCGGTTCAATAATGAATAGGAAGCGTAAAAGCCTTACCGTTACGTTATGGTTACGTTAATATGATTTTTATTATTTAGTTCATTATTATTATCCATTTTTGTTGAATTATCGATGATAAAATAAGTCGTCATAATAATAAGTTATTATGTTTAATTAAACAGCGTTTAAAATATTGTTTGGGCTAAATTTATTTACCGGTAATATTTTCGATTTTGGTTTTTAGGGATTCAATGTGTGTGCGATATACTTTTCTTTGTCGCAAAACAGCTGTGAAATTTCCTTCATTTATTCTATTTCCGGTGTAATCTATACTATGATCATATTTAATAAATAAAATCATGAAAAAAATAACAAAAAGTCGAGATAGCCACCTCTAAAAATTGAGTGACCGCGCCCATCTTTTTGGAGAAATTTTCTTTTATTAGTGCCCAACAGTAGCACAAGAATCCCGAAGGAAAAAAAAAAGTTTTTTTTTGAATCAGTCTAATATTGCCTATTTGCAAAAATTGAGGGAGTTTTTGTTAATTTTCAATTTTAATACGATTATAAAAAGATTTAAAAAAGTGTGCTGTAGTTTTGCAGGTAAAATTCGAAAGTAAATATTGCCACTTCAACGCAAAGCGTATCTTATTACGAAATAATCGTGACCTTATAGAGTCGAATTATCTCCGCAGTTCAGAATGAGCGCTTTGAGAAATCGAACCTTTCGAAGCCGCTAGAATAAAATGAATTAGGTAAGCGTAGTTTCTTGCGCCGCATGGTTGAAACGACACTACTGGCATAAAAAAAACAGATTTGGCAAGTTTTAACAATAATTCTTATAATTTTACAAGGAAACGTTACAAAATATCCCCTTCCGATTTTAATTACCTTCAAGTACGTTGTAGACCTCGAAGAAGCAAGAGAGACGTTTTTTTTATCGGCTCTTAAGTTTTTTTGAGGAGTAAAATCAACGCTCAAAATTTGGGATTTCTGGGGGTTGCTTCGCTGTTTCACCTAGAAGCAATCCATCGATCGACCCGAAACTAATTGCAAAATGTTCTTCATGTTAAATCATAAAATTTCGATGTTTGACATCGAATCAAACCGAAGACAGTGAATCAAACCTTTTAAACGTTTTTAACTCTGTTTTCCATTGAACTCTTTATCGATTTCAATTTAAAAATTATTAAATTGAAGAGCATCCACCTATAGAAAGTTCATGGTGTCCGAAAATTGATCTTTACTCGAAAAGAATATTGCGCGACTGTTGCTGTTTTATTCGAGCCCCCATTGGTTGGTGAAAAAAAAATAACTTTCGTGAAAAAATTCCGTTTGCTTTCTTCTGCGTGCATGAGTTTTGTTTTTTCTCGGATTTGACAGTTACTGCCTTTGGGCAGATTAAAGAGAATAAAAAATTAAGGCGCTGCAGCGCAATCATGTAACCAATCGCGCGTGAGATCGCGATAAAAATATAAAGTTGACGGGTTTTTGCATTTCTTGAAAACGAAAGATTAAGGGGTGAACCATCTTATCATGAAAATTTCTCCATTCCCAACGTTTCAATAATTGTTTCTCATTTTAAAGTCTTACAAATGATCGAAAAATCAGTAAAATGTAATTACTATGTTCGACTTCTCATTCACCCCTGTTGCGTACCCTCGTGTGTAAATTTTTTCATCTTTGGTACGCATTATGTTTTTCCTCTTGAAATGTTTCATATAAGCTCAAAGTAAGTAAAAAACATTTGCTTGTTTGTTTTCGAATATGCTTCTGTCCAGGCAGGAATAACCCCGTAATATGTTCAATTTTACACTTTCTCGAATATGACGTAATGAATTGTGTGTCGATTCATGTGATACCAAAATCAAATAGAAAGCCGGCAGAACTAACTTGAACTGTTTTTTTTTCATTTAATCACAATTCAGGAGTCACACTAACGCACATCGCGCAGTTTCGTCTTTCAAAAAACCGCAAAACACCAAAAATAGTGTGCAAAAATTCCTGACAAGTACATTCACATGCAACGTATTCCTAAGTTGCTAAATAATTGCATATCCTCTATTATAAGCCAAGAACATAGATTTCATAAATCTGCCGATTACTGTGGAATAAAATAATCAGAAACAGGTGATTAATTCAATATCTAGATGAAGACTCAACGTCACGATACAAGCGTTAATACACCGGTGTAGTTATCCAACCCATCACTATTCATTCAAATTTGGCAATCAAGTATAATAACGATCCAATAACAGTGAGTGAAGAGTAATGGGTCAGACAAGTATACCGGTGAATATTTGGAAATACGTTGCATGTGTAATATACATATAATATACATCTAGAGACGCAATAGCGTTCGACGCTAAGTAATTTGAAAGAAAATTTTTAAGTATTTAACTTACGTACTACGCTCTCTACTATACAGTAATATGGAACTTTCGGCAAAAATAAAAAAATTAAAAATGCTCCTTGTACCCAATCGAAAATCTGATGACATTTTACCAATTGAATGTTATTTTTTCCTATCAAATGAGCCTAGTTGGGTTAAAACCCATCCAGCCAATCACGAGATCTCGAAATAATAACCGAATATTCTCTTGAAATTTTTCGATGACATTCTCACCAAATTTTGTGACCCATACCTTATACATACAGTTACCCCCGCTACCTCGAAAAGTTGTGTCGCCCTTACCTTACGCACAGGGCTACCCCTACCACCTGTAGAAAAAGTTTCAACGGCGATGAGCAGAAAGACAACGACGCCGACGACCATAACGAAAACGACGATGATGGCCAGAACGACAAAGACAATGATGACGATGACCAAACTGACGACAACCACTCACCATCGGTCGATGGATAATCTTCAAAACGATAATCCCGACCATTTATTACTCAACACTGATAGGTAATTTGATTTATAATCAATTGGATTTTCTTTACAAGTCCATTCTTCATTTCTCAATTATGAAAATTTCTGTGTACTTATGGGTTTTGGGATTAAATGTACTATGAGTAGCAAAAATATTTGGACACCACGACATATGTAAATAAATCCCCATAAACGGAAATGGTAGTGTACTCGTTTGGAGTTTCGGCTACCGGTTTTTACCGGTGATAGCGATTTGGTTTTTATTGGTGGTATTATGGACGAAAACATGTACGTAAACGTATTGAAAGATAATTTGATTTAAATTGCTAAGCGAATGGGCATTCAAAACTATATAAATTTCATCAGGACGATTCGAAGCACGAAAGACGCATTGTTTAAGAGTGTTTGTTGTATACCGCTGGAAAGTATTGCATCCTCCACCTCAGTTGCCAGATTTGAGCTCAACTGGAAAATTTGTGAGAAAAATTGGATCAACATATTTTAGTAATACCCAGCATGCGTACAAAAAAAGACTTGAGAAGGAAGTTGAGAACTTGAGGAAGAATTTGAAAATCAGCAAGAGGAATAGCAGCAAATAAGTGCGGAATATTTGAAAAAAATTATTTCCATATGCCGACACGTCTTAGAGATGTGCTAAATCAAAAAAGTTATGTTACGAGAAATCAGACGTTCGTAAGTTATTCTAAAACGGTGCGATGACTAGGACGACGGTGACCAGAACGACGGCGACGGTGACCAGAACGACGGCGACGGCGACGATCGTCGGGGCGTAGACGCTGATCAGGACGATGACGACGACGACAACGATGACCATAACGAAAATAACGTAACGACGGTATCAGGATGCCTATGATGATCAGGATCACGACGACGACGACAATGATGACCAGGACGACGATGATAGCGATGACCAGGATGACGACGACGACGATAGCGATGACCAGGATGACGACGATGACGACGATGATCTGGACCATGACGAACTTCACCGTACGTTACCGCACAATGGATGCGCTTCATCATACTTCATCGCGCAATCATAGTATTTTATTGTACTTCACCGTACAATAACAATACATCGCCGTACTTCATTGGATTTCAACGCCCAATATCCGAACTTCACCGTACTTCATAATTAATGGACAGAAGATGAACAAACTTCATCGAATGTAACTACACTTCAAGGTCCGACGGCCAACCTTCATCGTACTTGACCATGTTTTGACAGCTGACGACCGAACTTCACCGTCCTTTATCATCCGAAGACTGAACTTCATTGTACTTCATCGTGATTTCGCTTTAGGCAACCTAACTTCACCGTAATTTGACATCTAACGACTGAACTTCATCGTACTCCACTGGGTTTTCACATCTGACGATCAAACTTCACCGTCCGTTGACAACCGACGACTAAAGTTCATAGTATTTCATCGTCCGTTCACATTCGACGACCGAACTTCACCGTGCTATGACATCCGACGACTGAACTTCATCTCACTTCAATGTTCTTTGAATCTGACGAGCGAACTTCACTGTACTCTGACATCCGATAACTGAAATTCATCGTACTTGGCCGTGTTTTTACACTTGACGACTGAAATTCATCGTACTTCACCGTGCTTTCACATCTGACGACGGAACTTCACCATACTTTGACTGAACTTCAAAGTATTTCACATGCCTACGACCGGACTTCACCGTACTTTACCGTGTTTTGACATCCGACAATCGAACATCATCGCACTTTGCCGTACCTCGGCATCCGACGAATGAACTTCATCGTATCTCATTGTATTTTGCCATCCGACGATCGAACTGCATCATACTTCACCATATTTCAAGATCCTGCGACCGTAATTTATCGTGCTTTGGTGTATTTCGGCATATGACGGTAGTACTTCATCGTGCGTCGTCATGTTGTGGTTGTACTTCACTGTACTTTAACATATCTTGACCGTACATTTCGATTGTAGCTGACATCAAAAGTTTTATGAAGTAACTTTTTGCATGTATTGTTACGTCCCAGCTCTCACGCTCGAACTCTTTTTTTAGCCCCCATTAAAAAAAAACACGCAATACCCACAGTAGGTACTTGCAGGGCACGCATCTATTGGTATCTTCTTTCGGCGAAGCATATGTAGTCACTAAGTGCACCCAAATTTACGACAACCGTAAAATACCCCTCTTTCAAAAACTCGAAGCACGTGCAGCGTTCTACTTTTTTACTGTTAGACTCTTCTCAATATAAAAAACCACTGCATACAAATTCTTTTACAAATTTAGTAACAAGCCTCCTCTGAGATTGACAGTGGACATTTCCTCGAAAAGTCGTAAAAGTTAAAACAGGGCACGGGAAAAACTCTTCAAGTGTTTTCCCACAAGCAGCATCTTTTCCTCCTTTTCTAATTATCTTTCGAAACACGCATAGGGTACAACATAAACTCTATAATATACCGCCTTTTATTTTCGAACTGCGACAACTCCTATCCAAAGTCATAAAACGCTCGAGCCCCAAAAACAAAAGTCAGGAAGCCCCCTCGAAAAGGGTCAACGACTCCTAGACGCAACGCGTGCGTCTATGCGTCGCCACGATAAAAACTCGTAAAACGAAATCTCTATACGCTGCAATGAAATATCCAAATGCAGCTCAACAACTTTGTAACATTCAAAATAAAGAGGGCTGTTTCCTCCCACCGTGTAACGGGTGAATGCCCTTTTTTGTTAATCCGTGGGAGACGCGAATCATCTCCCACTACCTAGATCAAAACTTACTATATAAACTCCGTATAAGTTACAACAAGTGCTTCACTTCGATAAAAAGTTTACTCTGTTCACGTCGTCGTAACGTCCGTTAAAATCCACACAAAATTTACTTTGAAATTATCCGGACTTCGACCGAATTATTAAAACTCGATTGACGAGACTGAGATCTCTCAATCCGCGATAATCCGAACTATTATCAACAAACTATACATTGCACCGAACTTGTAAAACGATAGTGAGTAAAATATTAAATAAAACTCTGTTAATTTGTTAAATCGGCTAATATTTTATTCGGGAAATTACTGAAAGATTTCTCCGATCTAAACCTTCCAAAACATCTCCTAAGAGTATCGGGTATAAAAACCCACCTTGATAATAAATTTGTATTTCGCGAGTTGCGGACCAACCAACAGACTCTCCGGCGAAAGATATTCAAATCTTCGCGCTCCAAATCCGGTGGTCACAAAACTCGTTCTCGATCTCTCTCTCGGGACGTAACAAATTATATATCAATAAAACTGGTGGCAGCGGAAAGCAGCAGAAACAACTCAAATCCGCACCAGTCAATAAAACTGGTGGCAGCGGAAACAAACGAATTCGCACCAGCAATAAAACTGGTGGCAGCGGAAACAAACAAATTCATACCACCAATATAATTGGTGTCAGCGGAAAGCAACCGATTAATCTACACCATAATAAAACTGGTGGCAACAGAAAACAACAAATAAACCATATCACCAATAAAACTGGTGACAGCCGAATGCAATTTAAATCGCACCATCAATAAATTTGATAACAGCGAAAATCAACCAAAATTACACAAAATTAACAAATTTCGTGTTACAATTCTTGACAGAGTATCGCTAACAAGTAAACCGGTATACAAAACGTGAACTTTTCAAATAAATCGTGAAAAAAGAAAAAAAAGACAATCTTTGTTCGCGCCATAAATCATTGAACACTCGAAAGCGAAGTCATCCTTCGATATCGTGAAAACGGCAGCAAGTGTGACCAGACGGCACGCGTACAACCATCACCGAATCTTCAAGGGCCAGGTCAACTTCCAGCAGCTACTCGACACCTTTTTCGACCGCCTGCACAAACATCATAAATTGTCGTCTACTACATCTCCAAGAACCTTTCTTCTTCTCGACATCTACAAGATCTTCAACGAGTAAGTCAAAACATTTACAATGCCTAACGACACCGAAATCCCAATGGAAACATCGACGGCATACAATCCGTCACGGCCTCAACAGCAACAAGGACAGCAATCGAATACGTTCGCATCTTCATTTCAAGTTCCATCAACTTCACAAATAAATAATGATACGTCACAATTATACAATAGATATAGAGATTTTTCAAAAATTATACCAGAGTTTGATGGAACAAGCAGAACGATTTCCTTATCAGCTTACTTAAAATACTGCGAAAGAGCTAAACAATACATTGCTGTTGTAACAGAATCAGATATCGTAACGTATTTAATTAGCAAATGCAAAGAAGCAGCTTTTGACACGTTAGATGATTCATCAATCACAACGATAGATGAATTAATAGAAGATTTAAAAGAGAGATTCAGTATTAAAAAGCCTACTGCGACGTGGTTTTCAGAAATATCGAAATTTCAACAAAAACACAAAGAATCAGTCAAAGAATTCCATAAGAGAATTACTAAATATTTAGACGAATTCAAGCAAGCAATCGACAGTTCATCTCTTAAAACCCAAGCCGGAGCAATAGAGCTCGCACAAGAATTAGCAGCAGATCAATTTCGGAAAGGTATTGAACCTATTTATCAAGCACATATTTCATTCGATGGCGAACCTGATATGAAAAAGATACTTACACAAGCTCGAGAAATCGAACGTTTTCTGGGTCACACCGACACAGAAAGTGACAATTCAAAAATTTGCTTGCCGATAATACAACAAAACAAATTTAAAAGTAATCCAAATCTCAAGAAATTTTGCAATCATTGTCGTAAAACCAATCACACAATAAATGAATGCTTCGCACTCATGAAATTAAATAACGAAAAGAAATCAAATGAAAGTCAAAGTGATCAAATTTGCAATTATTGTAAAAAGAAAGGTCATGTAATTAAAGATTGCCGAAAAAGAATGTTCAATAACAACAAGAAAACTGAGCAAATAAAGGCAGGTACAGCCCAGGGAAACGAGAAATCGACCCCTCGACAGGGCGCTGCGACGGGGCAACACTCGCAAGAGCGCCAGGAATAGATAAAATCGTTCCACAAAAAATCCTTCGAGCAGAATGCAATCTCAACTTCACATCCATTAATAACAATTCTCCTACAATATTGTTGTGCTCGAAAGATTTCATAAAATCAGAAATTTTATTTTTGGCAGATTCGGGATCTCAATTAAATCTATTAAAACTAAATCATTTAAAATTTCCCGATGACATTAATAATTCAGTAATTTACGAATTACAAGGAATTTCAAATCATGATAAACCAATAACTCTTGGAGAAATTGCAATCGAAATAAATAACAAGCAGAAATATTCCACGTAGTTTCAGATAATTTTCCAATAGAATTTGACGCAATACTTGGTAATAAATTATTAGGAAAAAACAAGGGTAGAATCGATTGGTTAGCAAAGTACGTACGGCTGAACGATACAGATTATCCATTTACAAACACAGAATCACTTCTTCTGCGGGCCAGACAGAAAACGATCATGTTTGTTCGGGTAAACAACGCGTTAAAGACGGGTTACGTACCGCGCATACCCTTAGGTGATGACATCTTCGCAGGTGAAGCTTTGGTTTCTAATACTAACGGCAAAGCCTACTTATATGCCATCAACACCTCCGACAAAGACGTTAAGATAAATGTTCCCGTAATTTCACTATATCCATTCGATATGAGCATAGACGAGAACGATCAGACGGACGATAATTCCGCAAAAGACCAGACCTTCGTACACAATGATAGTACTCGGACGCGAGGAAACCGTGCTAGTGAGGTAATGAAGCTTTTAAATCTTGATCATCTTAATGACGAAGAGCGTAATGCAGCTTCCACTCTCGTAGAGGAATACGCAGACCTTTTTCATTTGCCGGGAGAATTTCTTAAATCAACCAATGTTTGCACACACAAAATTCCCACTATAGACGATATTCCAATTAACACAAGACAGTACAGACACCCACCTTTTCAGAAACCAGAAATTGAAAAACAAATTAATAACTTGTTGGAATTAAACATTATCGAACCATCCGAATCTCCGCACAATTCACCGCTGTGGATTGTTCCAAAGAAAGCTGACTCACAGGGAAATAAACGATGGAGACTTGTGATAGATTTCCGAAAATTAAACGATAAAACAATCGGTGATGCATATCCACTCCCCTTAATAACCGATATATTAGATCAATTGGGAGGAGCAAAATATTTTTCTATTTTCGATCTAGCTTCTGGATTCCACCAAATTGAAATGGATATAAAAGATAAACACAAAACAGCTTTTACAACTCCTCATGGTCATTATGAATTTAATCGAATGCCTTTTGGTTTGAAAAACGCACCAGCTACATTTCAGAGAGTCATGGACCTCGTTTTAAAGGGTCTGCAGGGGAACGACCTTTTCGTTTACCTGGATGACATCGTTATATACGCACGTTCTATAGACGAACATAAAAATAAATTCCGAAAACTGGCTGAAAGATTACGCAATGCAAACCTCACTTTACAAACTGATAAATGTGAATTTTTACGAACAGAAGTGCGATATTTAAGACATTTAATTTCTGCAGATGGAGTAAAACCTGATCCTAAAAATATAGAGGCTGTAAAAAAATTCAATATACCTAAAAGTCCAAAAAATGTTAGAGAATTTTTAGGTCTCGCTGGTTATTATAGACGTTTTATTAAAAACTTTTCGGGCATTGCAAAACCGTTATCAGACCTGACGAGCAAGAATGTTAAATTTCATTGGACATCCGAACATCAGCTAACTTTCGAGAATTTAAGAGAAAAATTATGCACCACTCCGATCCTGCAATATCCAGATTTTTCAAAATCGTTTATCGTTACAACCGATGCATCAAATATTGCAGTCGGCGCGGTTCTATCACAAGGCAAAGTCGGAGAAGATCCTATGGTAGCAGCAGCATCTAGAGTCTTAAATAAAGCAGAAAAGAATTATTCTACTCTAGAAAAAGAAATGGTCGCCGTCGTTTTTGCTTTAAAAACCTTTAGACCGTATCTTTATGGCCGGCAATTCACACTACTGACCGACCATCGACCACTCGTTTGGGTAAATTCAATGAATGACCCGACGTCTCGTGTACTGAGATGGAGAGAAAGATTAAAGGAATTTGATTTCAAAATCCAGTACAAACCAGGGAGAGTAAATACAAACGCAGACGCACTCTCCCGTAATCCGATTATTTTGCCTATCAAATGCAAATGGCGAATTAACGTGTCTCCACACGGAGAACGAATACTAAATCTTAATCCGGGAATCGCGAGAACATATACATCCTCGTCAGACTCTCATTCCCAGGGTAAAAGTAAACTTCAGAAAATCGAAAAATCTGATTCCGAGGAGGAAACTCCGGAAACTTCCGTGGAAAATCAGTCTAACAAAATTCCTCATATACCTGAACCCGCAGATGTGGCAATTCCGAGAGAAACACACACGGAGACGGTCATTGAAGGAAGTTCCGAAATCCGAAATCATAATGAACGGCCTGATCATCCGTCATTTCAGAACCTCAATAATAAAGAAGAACAAAATCTCGCGAACGAAATTCAGAACCTCAGTATAGACAATTCAAATCCTCGCGAGAAAAATAAAAATCAGAGCATCGAGACAAGCGCATCTCAAAACTTAAATCAAAATCTTAAAATTAACGATTTTAATCAGAGCATCGGGATTAATGATTCCATAAATGAAAATCAAAACCTTAACCAGAGCATCGAGACTAGAAATTCTCAAAGCAATACAGAAAATCTTAAAGAAAGTTCGATCTATCGATCAAACAAACCGAAATCGGGTATCAGACAAAAGAGTCGCGCTAGTCGACATCTTTCATTCAAAAATCTATCGATTCACGATAAATCATCATCGTCTGATGAAGACGAAGATAACACAATCGCAATACCTGTGGACGTAGAATATATGAATAAAACTCCTATATCCTCAGATGCAGAATCAGTAAACGATGACGCACAAGAAAGTGTAGTTATAATAGGAGAAAAACTCGCTTCAAATGATCTAACTACACTTAACTCAAAAGAAAATCAAGAATCTCCACGACATAAAACTACTATGCCCAAAGTTAAGAAAATCTTCAGCGATCTCTCACATACTTCAACTCCTTACGACTCGAAAATCGCTAAAAATAAAGGAATTCAAAAGCAAAATAATTTTCAACGAAATCTTGCTAGGGAACTCTTAGAAAAACGCTTACATAAATCAACGGATTATACTCCTTCCCCCGCAAGACGAGTTAGGAAAAAATTTAATTGAATCTATTAATGATAAAAGAATAGAATTAGATTCGGCAACAGATAGACTCTCCCCAGAAAATATGTCTCTCACAGAAGAAGCAATCATGCAACAAAGCATTCAAAATATAACTATGCATGAAGATAACATGAACATAACTCCTATGCAAATGTCACTTTTGGAAAAGTCAGTCGATAGAGTATCTTCGGATGAGGATATAAAAACAATCATAGAAAGTGCACCGGCCGTAACAAAGCCGAAAATAATAATTCCTCGTGCCCCTATTCAAAATTTGGAGGCACAACCGCTTCGTAGATCCACAAGAGAGAGAAAACCAAAGAGATGTCCCTGTTGTACCGACGGTGAACACCACATACAGGTCAAGAAACCTCGTATTGAAGGAAAAGCAACGAAAAACAAAAAACAAATTCAAATTCCAGAAACTATTGTTGAAATGTCTCCTCAAAATATTGCATCAATAATTAATGAAAATAACGATAAAGGGAAAAATTCATCCAACACTGAAGAAGCTAGGTTATCGATATTAAAAAAATGTATGCGTCAATGACCAAAGACATTCCAGCTAATGTATCAGGATCACAGACTTTTCAGGTAGAAAATGATTCAGAAGATAGTCAGAAATCAAGTAACGGCAAAAACGAAAATATAATTCCACCTCCAATAGAAATTGCATCACAAAGATCGTCAAATAGCGATAGCAATTCAGATTCAGATACAATTAACGTTATAGAATCAAGAGACAATTTAGAAATGAGTAAAGATCATTATATTTGCTTTGTATCTGCAGATGGAACAGTTTCCAGCGAAATCGGTAAAAGACTGATCGAATTAGGATTATTAAAAAATTTGACTCCGCAAAATACATTTGAAGTCGGTCAAGTCCTTTTATCAGGCACACCCAAAAAGAAGGTTTTCGCTTTAGTAATCCAAGATAACAGCACAGCACCCTTAATTCAAGATAACGTCATCAAAGCATTTAAAAATCTAAAAATCGAAATGAAAAAATTAAACATTAAATCAGCTTCGATCTCTCGTAAACGTAGCAACCTAGATGATACAATTTGGAACAAAATAAAAAATATCATCAGATCGGTCTTCGACCAAACAAACATACGAATCAAAATATGCAAAGACGAAATCACAATACCTCCTGTGGAAGATAGAAACGACATAATCAGAGAATGCCATGAATCACCAATAGCAGGTCATAAAGGCGTCACGAAAACATATAATAAAATTCGACAAAAATACTTTTGGGATAATTTGAAGAAACAGGTAGAGGATTATGTGAGAAAATGCGAAAGTTGTCAAAGAAGGAAATTAGTAAGAGTCAAAACCAAACAACCAATGGTTATTACGGATACTCCATTAAATGTATTCGATAAAATTTCAATGGATATTGTCGGACCAATAAATCCAGAATCTGACCTCGGTCATCGATTCATTCTGACGATACAAGACAATTTATCCAAATTTTCATTCGCAATTCCATTAGTAACAGCAACTGCCAACGAAATAGCTTATGCCCTTGTAACAGAATTCATATGCCTTTTCGGTTGTCCAAAAGTTATTTTAACCGACCAAGGTGCGGCTTTCATTGGTAGAATCATGAAACAATTAACAAAAGTATTGAAAATCAAGCAATTTAAAACGACTGCGTTTCATCCACAATCTAACGGCTCACTCGAACGAAGTCATCAAGTTCTAACAGACTATCTCAAACATTACACCAACAAAAAGGATTGGCATAAATGGCTACGACTAGCAACATTTGCGTATAATACAAGCGTACATGAAGGCACGAAATTCACACCATATCAGATAGTACTAGGTAGAGAAGCTCGACTACCATCTCAATTCAATTATCTCGACGGTTTATTAACATACGACGATCACGTTAAAAATTTAGCGGCTCATTTGCAAGAAACGAGAAAATTAGCTCGGAAAAATTTGGAAAATGCAAAACAAAAGTCAAAAGTCGTATACGATAAAAAAATAAATCCAATTAAATTCCAAACCGGAGACAAAATTTATTTAGTAAAGAATCAAAAAATCGGAAAATTCGATGACAATTATAAAGGTCCATACTTAGTAACACAAGTACTCTCAGACCATAACGATATCGAAATAGAAATGGAAAGAGGAAAGCGTAAAATCATTCATTGCGACAGGGCAAAAATAGCGCATTAAAACAAACAGAACAATCAACGTCCTCCAAAACGCAGCTTTGGCACCCAAGATCGCTCTCAAAGAAAATAAAGGAAAACAAATTCGTTCAAACGTTCCAAAAACTTCCATCAAACTCAGGAAAATGATAAATAAATCTAAGAAATATTATACTATGATTAAGAAACATTGTATGTTATCATTTCTTCTATGTATAAACCATATAGGAACATAATATCCTGTTAAGAAAAACTATTCTTAATACAACAAATATCATATGTACTCGAATATCTGTAACAAACAATTGCGTATTATAAATTACAACCAACGTATAATATTACGTATGCGATAAAATAATAAGCGCGAAATCAATTCGATTGAATTATCATAATTATAATCAATCACATAATCATTCATCTCTAACTTTTTTTTATATATGTAACGAAAATACAAAATTCAATACTATTTCGTAAACACTATATCTTACAGAAGCAATTAATGCATTTCAAAAAAATACATGTATAATATATATTATACTTACTCTTAAAATTTACAATTTATTCTTGTAAATCTTTTGTAATCGACGAACGAAGATACAAACAATATTACAGTGTCACTTACAAACATTTCGCCAATTTTTTAATTGAGTGAGACGCTCAATCTCGGGGATGGGAAGTGTTACGTCCCAGCTCTCGCGCTCGAACTCTTTTTTTAGCCCCCATTAAAAAAAACACGCAATACCCACAGTAGGTACTTGCAGGGCACGCATCTATTGGTATCTTCTTTCGGCGAAGCATATGTAGTCACTAAGTGCACCCAAATTTACGACAACCGTAAAATACCCCTCTTTCAAAAACTCGAAGCACGTGCAGCGTTCTACTTTTTACTGTTAGACTCTTCTCAATATAAAAAACCACTGCATACAAATTCTTTTACAAATTTAGTAACAAGCCTCCTCTGAGATTGACAGTGGACATTTCCTCGAAAAGTCGTAAAAGTTAAAACAGGGCACGGGAAAAACTCTTCAAGTGTTTTCCCACAAGCAGCATCTTTTCCTCCTTTTCTAATTATCTTTCGAAACACGCATAGGGTACAACATAAACTCTATAATATACCGCCTTTTATTTTCGAACTGCGACAACTCCTATCCAAAGTCATAAAACGCTCGAGCCCCAAAAACAAAAGTCAGGAAGCCCCCTCGAAAAGGGTCAACGACTCCTAGACGCAACGTGTGCGTCTATGCGTCGCCACGATAAAAACTCGTAAAACGAAATCTCTATACGCTGCAATGAAATATCCAAATGCAGCTCAACAACTTTGTAACATTCAAAATAGAGAGGGCTGTTTCCTCCCACCGTGTAACGGGTGAATGCCCTTTTTTGTTAATCCGTGGGAGACGCGAATCATCTCCCACTACCTAGATCAAAACTTACTATATAAACTCCGTATAAGTTACAACAAGTGCTTCACTTCGATAAAAGGTTTACTCTGTTCACGTCGTCATAACGTCCGTTAAAATCCACACAAAATTTACTTTGAAATTATCCGGACTTCGACCGAATTATCAAAACTCGATTGACGAGACTGAGATCTCTCAATCCGCGATAATCCGAACTATTATCGACAAACTATACATTGTACCGAACTTGTAAAACGATAGTGATTAAAATATTAAATAAAACTCTGTTAATTTGTTAAATCGGCTAATATTTTATTCGGGAAATTACTGAAAGATTTCTCCGATCTAAACCTTCCAAAACATCTCCGAAGAGTATCGGGTATAAAAACCCACCTTGATAATAAATTTGTATTTCGCGAGTTGCGGACCAACCAACAGACTCTCCGGCGAAAGATATTCAAATCTTCGCGCTCCAAATCCGGTGGTCACAAAACTCGTTCTCGATCCCTCTCTCGGGACGTAACATTATTAAACGTTAACTTTTTAATATTTATTACTATTCATCTTATTCCACATTTACTATTTCATTTTCACTATTCTACATTTCATCTTAGATTTTCTACATTTAAAATTCAGTAATATTAGAATGAATCAATTTTGTTTCCCAAAAATCCGATCAAAAGTTCAATGTTTCTATGATAGAATGCTGATAGCATAGCATAGATAATATTTTAAATTATTTTTGATTGATTTTGCGGAAGCATGACGAATCATTATTTTCACATTTCTATTGATCGCTGCAATATTTGAGTGAAAATAAATACTAGTGTTTGTGAAGAAATCTGGTATAGGTGGAGAAAGAAGGGCACAAGCTCCGTTGTTCATAAAAAATAATAACAAAAATATATTCTCCAAATACTAACTATACAAGAAACTGTGCAGATGATAAAAGTGAGGAAAGTTGCCCGAAAACCCGTGAGAACGTCGCCTGGATTGGATCGACCGAGATCTCGACGTTCCGCTCGACGAGAGATAATTTCGCCCGCCAAACGTGTGAGAACAACTACCCCGAGCACTCGCGTTTGATTATTTCCCGATTCGAATGGTTATCCCGCAATGAGAATCAAAAAGTCACAGAGAAATTTCCCGTGTGCAAATCTCCACGTGAGACGATGCGTGTGGTCCGTGAGATTGATGAGGAAAGAATGAGGAAGAGAAAGGGAAAAACCGAGCGATCACGCGATCAATGGGAGAAAATGCCCCGAAAAGTGGCGCCATCGTCGGCTGCCACGAGTAACTGCCCGGCGTGACTCGCCCGTCAATTTCCCGCGATAATTATGAATAATTCAGGAATTAGAAAACCTTGCAATTCCTGAACAACTAGGATTAGTAAAAAATTTTCATCAATTATAATTTACACTTTATCATTCATTACCATTTATTTTCAATTCACATTTTTTTCTATTTATGGGGAATTTTCTTTCCATTTATGTGAATTATTAACAATAAATTATGTACATTTATTATGTCATTTATGATTGTTTTGGGCATTATACTCTTCAATGATACTGATTTTAATAGTTTTTATGTCTTACATTTCTATGCATGCACTTTTTCTGCTCTTACAATAGAGCCATAAAAATGCTTCTACACATTTTCTTCATCATTATTACAATATTCAACTTGTATCAAGTTTTTCTCATTCATTTACATATCATTCAACGATCAATAATGTTCCAAAAATAGGTTAAATCACAATATATTACTTTGAAAAAGTAAAAAACACCCCAAATAATTTAAAGAACCATCCAAAATATTTAACGTATTAAAAACGAGGAGATAGTAAGAGCAAAAAAGCGAAACCAGGAATGTAAGCCAATCAATATAATATGAAAATATATTCATGGTATTTATAATTTACCATCATTGATAATTACAAAAACATCTATCGGACGAAAAAAAATATTCAAGACTTGTGTGCATGGTTAAGGAAAATAAGCCCGAGAAGTTCAATGGATTGTCCAAATGAAATTGCAATTGTGCTTGACATGGGACTGATTCACAATGAAATATTTACGACTAAAAAAATGCCACATTACTGTATAGTAGAGCGACATGTAATATCAATTTAATTAAATCACTCTTCTAAATCACTTGGCGTCAAGACGTTGCTGCGTAGAGATGCAGGAGCGGCAGCAAGTTCATCTGTATCTATGTATAGTAAAGAGCCCAAATCGTTATGTGAAATTGACCTCAATTACTTGGAATCGAGATCGAAATAAAATTGGATGTCATAGAAAAATCGCATAGAAAATCGAAATAAAATTGGATGTCATAGAAAAATCGCAATACTGCTGAATGCAATTCATTATACTGCAAATGGAAGTCACCATTTTTATTCGACACTTAATTTTTAATCCAAAATTCTGTCGACGGAACGTTTGATAAAAAATCTTATTGGCAAAGTTTTCTTTAACACTTATGTCGTTTATTTTTAGTTTAAGTAAATAAATAAATTGAATTTTAACTTCTTCAGTAGATATTTCGCTTTCCATTAAGGATTTACAATTACACATGAATTCATTTCATTCATTTATCATCCATTTCATATAAAAATGTTTCATCGCGGAGCGCTACTTATTGTTTTAGCGTTCTCCTTTCAAGGGTATTCATATCAGATTGTACCAATAAAAGAATTTGATATCTAAAAATAACGCTGCTAAACTCGGTTGAACGTTATCAGAAACCATTAAATATAATCACAATGACATTGAATCAAGCCAATGACCATTTTAATGCTTTCAACTGACTTTGTGTCTTTGATCAAATATAGCAGAAAGCAGTAATAAAGAGGTATTGACAGGATTTAACGCAATGTCGTTCACGGCTTTTATCCGTTTCCTTACTGTGGTCTCTAGGCAGGTACGTGTGAGGAAGTAGGTACTCTTTCATCTGTATACAGCCGGTCCCAAAAGGGTCGAAGGATCTGTCAAGGGGTGGTAGAACTCGAAATTCTGGATCGAAAAATCCTCAGCGGTTTTTCGATCGGATGCACCCCTGCACGCGTTGCTTGTATTAAGCGGGAAAGTTGGATGCTGCATCCATCTTTTACCTTTGTTTATGATTTAAGCGTGTCACGAAGCTCTAGGGCCTCGGAATGTAACTCATTGCAGCACTTGCAACTGGAGCGAGGAGGGTTATCCGCAAACCACGTGAAACACCTATGTTATAGTGCATGGCTCATAACTTTTATGGCGCCTGTACGTTACGCTTCACGAATATTCATCTCAAATTATTCTCGTAGTCCTATCCTTCGTCCAAGCACGCGTATCCTCATAGAACTACTTCTCTTCCCTCACCATTCTTCGTTATTGCCAAGATTAATTATGTGCGAGATGAAATTCCTGATTGTCGGAATGTGACGATTCTAAGCGTCGACATCCTGTCGACGTGTCTGACAATAGAATTGTCGGTAGCAGGCACGTACTTCTGCCGATTAGGAATAGTAGCTATGCACTTGCTTTGGTGCGGCATGTTGTAATTGAATCATCTGAATGTTCGTAGTTGCCGTTGTCTTTATTTGGAAGACATAAACAAACGGATTTTTCTCGAGTAGTACCGTTTTTTTCAAGAACATGACTTTAGAAAAACTTTAAAATCTGGCCGAAAATTTCTAAGATTCGCAATTCTTGTTGTACTCATCGGTTATAAAAAAAAAACTACTGATAATTTGCATATAAACACCGTGGTTTCTCATTTAGCATCTTTCTCTTTCAGGATAAATGAAAAAATATCTCAATACAAAAAGGTTTCATTATTATCATCCGATTTTATAAGTTATCAACAGTTTATAATTCATTAAAGAAGAAAAATATGTCTGAAGCAAAAAAAGACTCGGAGAAATTATTTTCTGAATGGCAGAACTTAAGACACAAAAATAGGGCCGGTGACGGGTGAGTTCGAAATTAACGATTGTCAGTTGAGCGGTGCAGGAAGCTATGGTCTTGCGGCTACGTAGATTTGTGCTCTATGACTCCTGGATGTACCGAACCTGACTAACTCATAATGCACAATGTTCCAGTCTGTTCGCCCACTGACTGTCGATGGTAATCGTAACTTTTTCAGATGAAAAAACTTTTTTTCTTTACCTTATTGCGCTAAGGTGCGAAGTACTACCATCGTGTGACTTGCTCGGCGCGTAGTTCACTTCTCCACCACGCTACTCGGCTACAGGAGTTAAAACTTTACCGACGACGACGTCTGTTAATACACTCTCTCCCTCTCACTTCGCGTGTCGTTTCTTCTTGTCCTTCTTCACATACTCGATGTCTTCTCTTTCATCGCAGTAATTTTACTAAAACTAGAAGTTCAACGGACAAAAAAAAGCCCTGTCTATTCAGAATGGGGTTTTTCGCATTTTGTCCTCAATTTCGGTTTTCTGTTGACGTCTGTGTGGTGTACAAAGCTGTGTCTGTTTCTTCTCTAATCTCCTCTACCGCGAAACTACAGTCTCTTCGGTAGCGGTGCTGCTTAAGCACCGTGTACTTTTTTAACATGTGCCGGTCCGCTGTATTACAAGCACGTTTTCGGCAACGATATTAACAATATAATGCACAGTCGTATTAGCGAGTATCCGCTGGTTGGAGTGAAAGAGAATCCTCTCTGATTTTCATGCTTTCCCAGATTTACTTGGTGAACACTGAAGCAGCGCCATGTAAAAAAGATAGCTTAATCCTCTGAGCAGCCAATTTAGCTGTCCCATTCATTTTCGTTTCGCAGCAATTATAATTATTATTTTGAGCACCTTGAAGCGGTCTGCTTGACAGCAGTCTTAACCCTTAGAAGCATCGTGGTAACCCACGTTACCACCTCGATTTTCTTGAACTTTCCTTATTTATTCACTTTTGAACTTATCCCGGTACGGTTTTTTGCACTTTTAAGTTATTAAATGGATGAAAGAACATAACAATACAGTCTAATTGGCTTGATTGTTTATAATATAGTATTTATAAACAAACAAACTGAAAAAAATGACATTTTTCTAGAAAGAATTTATTATTGAAGAATCTATCAAGGGAAAGAACTTGAAATTTGGTATACAGGGGTTTTTGGGGGCGCTGATTACGAATCCGAAGTCAGATTTTCAAAATGCAAGATGGCCGATCCAATATGGCCGCCGTCAAAACGTAATTCTACGAGAATATTGATGAAAATTTTTATTTCGGGGTTTTTGGGGTCGCTGCTCACATATCCATGGTTTTGGAGAATATTGATGAAAATTTTTGAATAAAAATTTCGTTTTTGCGTCGGCCATATTGGATCCGCCATCTTGAATTTCGAGAATCTGACTTCGGATTTGTAATCAGCGACCCCAAAAATCCCCGAGCAAGAATTTTCACCCTTATACGATCATTTAAAAAATGCATGCTTCTAGGGGTTAATTGGAGTTTGGGATGTAGATATTGGTGAAATCTAGACAGCTTCATTCTGCTCGATGTATAGCAGTTTTGTTCTCATACCTGTTTCTGGAAACCACGTGGTGTTTCCATTGAGTACTTTGTTCTTGGTCGCTCATTCGGAAGTAATGACTTGGCACGTGAATGCACCCCTCTTTTGAATGAGTATACATACTCTGGTAAAACTATACAGGATGTTTTAACGCTGTGAATTCTCTGTTCTCTATGATCCTGTGGGACATACTTCCGGTGCCGTGGCGAAACTGTTGACCACAGTTACCGTACCAGCTTTACTCACGATTCTTGTATAGTTCTACACATTAGGTTGATACTTTTCTTATTCACGTAGACAGCTTTCGTAATTTCATCCTGCACCAGACATTTTAAGGATTCTCGTTGATTCATTTACTTATTTGCCCAGAGTTTGCTGAGTTACGATAAAAGATTTATTCACGGATGAGTCTCGTAGGCTATAAATACTATTTTCCACGAGGCGTCAAATGATCAGCACTGCCCTCTATACTGAGATGAAATTGTAAACGATTCTTTGCAGGTATAAGTTCAATGCTCGATATTCGAAGCAGCCAGTTACGAAGGTGTCGGAACGTCGACCTTGAGCCGTTCAATGGTATGCGTATGAACATGACTAGACGAAACATTGCTGGAAAAACTCTCTACCGGCAACTAATTACTTCGCTTTCTGCCGCGTTCTTTTTTGTTTCCATTTACCATCAATATGCTCATAAATAGTGCAGGTTATAATGGAGTACACGAGGCATTGCGGTACGTGTAGTGATGGAGCGATAAAAAATATATTCCAAAATCATTTTTCAATAAGAACATGATAAATAATGACAAATCCTCTGAAGAGCCTTCTTTTCCGACACAACTCAAAATATTAATGAAAAGCATATCAAGATATCTTAAATACAGTTTCTAGATTGTCACTTTCTAAAGAATGGGTCGAGGGATAAGATAAAGACTCAGCAGTCATAGAGTAACATTAGTCGCCGCTTATTCGCGATCCTCGAAGATTCACAAGGCCGCGAGGATTTACTTTTGGCACCCGTGGCCCTGCGTGAATTCACGTTAGCAATATAAGGGAGAAAGATTCCGAAAAGTTAAAGGCAACAAAGGAAGACTAGAAACGAAAGTTAGAGGGGGAAAAAGGTAGAAAAGGATCGACTTATAATACATATAGCGATCCGTGCCGCGTGTCGTCGAGACCTTTGGTCAACGATTCACCTTCCAGGCCATTTCATTCGACTCTTGGTCGCGAATAGAGTTTGATTTCTCACCTTGTCAGATATCTATTCGTTTCTGCAAAATCCCTCTGCTTACCTCATCGTTCTATACTGTATTTATCTTTTTTCCCTCTCTTTCTTATTCTATTTTCTTTATCTCATCGCGGACACTTTTCAGGCAATCCACCCGTGAACAGTTGATCATAAACTTTTTTATCCTTTTTTTTCTCGGTAGTTTCAGTAAAATGGATTATGACGTTGTCATAATGCAGTCTACGACTTTCCATTTTCAATTGGAAAATAAGGTCGGGCTTAAACGGATTTCATCTTTCTAAAGGTGTTGTTCTCGCTGTTATTTACTTACATAGTTGCATAACTTGTTAACCATATAATAATGAATGTTTTCGATTATATACAAAATCTTATACAATAGTGTCATAATGCTAAAAAGTTAAATTTTCTTCGCTTTTTGTATTTAGTGTATTTTTTTTTCTTCATCTCCATTTATTTAATGATATGAGAATTGTACTCTTTTCCTTAGTAAGATCGTTCATGTCTTGGCATTTCCTCCAACACAATTACATGGTGCAGAGATTTTCGTAAGTATATTTATAAATAGGAACAAGTACAAGAAACTCAAGAAATTTGTAGGCAAACTATATCTAGAGACGCGGCAGCGTCTCGACGCCAAGTAATAAAAAAAAATGTTATGACCTGACGTCAGAGACCTGCCACGGATATTATACAGGAAAATGGGCTTCCAGCTGTTGACCAAGAATTTAAATCATGTATATTTCCGAAACCATTCTCTTAATCGAAAATGTAATGTCATCTTACCGATTGAATTGATTTTTTTCTTTCCATTGAGCCTAGTTAAAGCACGATTTGGTCTGCCGATATGTGCAAACTCATATTATGAGCTGATTTTTTCGCTACTAAATTTAAAAATAATATATATATTAGGGTGGGTAAAAAACATCAATTAATTTTTTTTTACAAGTGACACAGAAAAATGGGTTGCTAGACACCTTAAAAAAGTTCTCACCAAATATGAGCTCTTAATTTTGATAGAAAGATCCTCCGCATCGCAGTTTTTTATTTTTTTCTCAGTCCAATAAAAAAAATTCGTACCTCATCATTAATTGATTGTACAGAAAAATGTTTTTAAAGAATTTTGTAGGAAATTTAATGCTCTATAAAAAAAGGTATCTTACATTTTTTCCGCATACCTCACCATTTGAAAGATATTGAAGATTTAAGTTTGATTATTTTAAGACAAATTTCATTCTTGTTTATGAATTTTATAACTCGACAATAAATGACTATTATAAAATGCGCAATTCAAATTTTTAGAGGAAATTGACTGCTCTATAAAAATGGTATCTTATATTTTAGCGATTAAATCAAGCGTTCAAAAGATATTCATCATCAAACTTTCATGTGTACTGATTTTGATGATGAATATCTTTTGAATGCTTAATTTAATCGCTAAAACATAAGACACCATTTTTATAGAGCAGTTAATTTCCTACAAAAATTTGTAGGATAATTCTCACCAAATATGAGCTCTTCATTTTAATAGGAAGATTACATATCACAACTGTGATATCTAAATGTACTTCGGCTCTCTATTTTTCAGAGATCCCGTAGCTCCGTTCTTTCATCTTTCGTGCATATTTATTTTTCACCAATGCAAAATAAACTTGTTACACCATTTATTTGGATTACATAAACTCAGATACACTGTGTAACACATACAGAAATGCATGTATAATATATACGATATCGCATCTCTTAACTTGGGTAAATGTCTTTCTACACGTAATACATCCTTTTCAACTTTTAGCTAAAGACTTGTATTTGCAACACCTTCACGAAAGCTTCCGTTGAGTGTACGGATATGCCAAGAAGTGTTCTCTCTCTCTCTGTCTCTTCTTGTTTCTCTCTTGCGCATGCAAATATACTATATTCTTCACTTTTCCTTTTTCTTCTTTGCTAGTTTAATAGCGAGCACCCTGACATTTAAGCTTTATCCTACGGATCAAACGCTAAAGAGCTCTCAGTAATTAAAATTCTTCGTGTTATATACCGGGCTACTGAGATATATATACAACGTACATTGTTGGTTAAAGTTCTTGCATTTGTTTAAAAAATGTTCATAGAAAAATGAAACGAATAAGAATTAGAAACTTCGGATTTGTCTATTATAACTACCAATTTCGATGGATATAATAACTAGAAGTCGTAGTATTTTTGTTTTTATTTTATCTGTAACTACAGGTGAGCCCGCAGCTCCGCTCGCTTACATAATTAATATTTTTATTTCTTTTAAAATAAAATCTTATATCAATTTCTCAATGTTCATTGTAATAATATAAATAATTATTACAATGGATAATAAATATAAAATATATATATTCGATAAATAATAAAAAATGAGACCTACTATTATTTCTACCAATATCATATCAAATATTTCATCGCAGAGTGTCTTTGTACACAATATTCCTCGTCTTTTTATTGAACGCAAGTACAGACAAATTGCTAGAGCAACTCACACTGGAACATGGAATATATGAGAAGAGCATGAATGTCCTAGATGTACTGACATACAGGGTTTGTCCTTGAGATTTATTTACCGTCGTTGCAAAACAAAACGCAATAGCGAATTGTACACGCTTAAATTGAAAGGGTTAATCCAGTAAATTCATGAGTATTTATTACGGGTTTTCATTTTATTAATGCGTGTCATTTTCTGTCTGTCATGTACCGAATCTCTCACTGTGAAAAAGTTCCAATTTGTCTTTGTAATGCGCATTTTTTTGTATCAGAAGCAAGGCGTGATTGAGTCTGCGTAATTTTATGTGAAGACTGAATGTTATATCTGAAAGATCGCTTGCAATTGAGCGCGTGAATGGAACAATTTTCTGTTTCTGCACTACTTTTATTATTAAATGCTAAACTCCTTCTTTTAATTCCAACTACGTTTGTACCCAAAGAAGACAGTTGACGCCACGGCATTTTGAACATTAGTTAATCGCAAATTTCACTTAAAATATGGTACTTCATATGACATCAAACTTTATCAAATTATTAACGAATTAGTTATATTAATTAACGTAGTTCTATCGTTTCATTCAAATCGAAAAATTCAATATGTGAACAAGTGATGTAGAGGGCGGATTTAAAGACGATGAGAGAGGGAAAGAGAGAGAGGGGAGAAAATTTATATCATGCGGTGAATACCCGAATTGTATTAGTAGCCTCACGATCATCAATCGATATACATCGATCGCTCTTTGCGCTTCCTCTCTTTCTCGTCTACGTGTCTTATTCGTCGAATAATTTGCTAACAATAATATCAAGTAATAAATGACAATGAAATTCTTCAATGTGATTGTCGATCAGGAGCGTTTCTTTATTGATCCCACGATCGGCTTCGACTTCGTAAAACTTGCGAGATCGATGGATGCCGGCAGATTCTCACCATTGATCAGATCGAATCTCGCGAGTTATTTTTATTTTGGTGCTTCGTGGCAGTTTGACGAGAAGAGCGAGAATGGAAGAAGTATTTTTGACGTTAATTTGAAAAAGAAAACGAAGTAAGGATAAAATCGTTATAATGGCGCCCAACGGTCAGGCATGATCCACAAAATTTATTGAGGCGAATATAGATATCACAATTTCTCTCTATTGTCTCATATCGTAAACACAATAAGTATACATGTCAAGCAGTCAAGTAAGGACGACGCGATCAGGTAGTCGGCCAATAAATATAAAAACAGCTTCGACACAGCCAAAATTCAAGAAACTTGTTCAAAACAAATCACAAGAGCGTAGGAAATTGTCTGCGATTCTATCGAATAAACGTTCAGATGTATTAACGGATACAAGTGAGCCCGTTAATTATAATTTTAATAATATACTCACGACTGTTGATACTTTGACACAGAAATCATCGCATACAATGGCACAATCTTCGATAAATGATGAAATAAGAACCGAATGGGAGCGTGTACGTGAGGCTCAACGAAAACTTGACGAAGAACGCGCAGCGTTTGAACAGACGCGTATGCGAGCAACAGCAGCAATAGCGAATGAAGAAGAAAGAGAAAGAACGCACAACGATCAACAAGCTGGATATTGCCATGAAAATCAGGGGGATGCACTCGATGGTGAGAGGCTGATGAATGGTTTGGTGAGACATCTTCAATATTTGCATACAGATGTGAAAATGCCAAAATTTAGTGAAGATAGTAATCCGATAGAATTTTTAGACCAAATAGAAAAATATTTAAGGGAACCGTATGGTCTAGAAATTTGAAAAAATCGATTTTTTTTTTTTTCGATATGTCGAAAGTATAGTATCTCAAGGATATACTGTGAAATTTTCATGCAGAAATTCTCAATATTACAGCTTCTACAGCCCATAACGCAGGTAGAGAGCGGTCCGCGCGCTCCTAACGGGTCTAGCGCTAACCGGTAACCTAATCGGAGCACAGCAGCTGTCCCAATCCTTCTCCGAAAATATATACCTGTATATAGTACATACTATATACCTATATATACTTTTCCCTTCCCCGAAATATACCTATTGTCGAACATTTGTGAGGGAAACGGTCATTTCGCTTTCCCCTGACTTGATCAGTACAACGTTACGTTTTGACGAACCAACATCGAAAATTTTGAAATAAAATATCAGAAAATATGGATAGAAAGCAAGGCCGTAACTCTTCTAGACGACCATCTTCTGTAGGTCGCAAAAGATATTTCAAGGGCAATCGATTCACTATCGAAAATACTACTGATTTTACGAGCACGTCTGCGAAAAAATTAAAAGGCAATGAGGAATTGGAAGTAAACGTTAATCCTACTTTCAATTATTGCATCATCGAATTCAGCATGATATTTTTAACGTTGCAACAGTTGTTGAAGTGTAAAGATTGTAACGGTGCGGTCACTTTTAGCAAAAACGGACAACGTGGTCTAGGATTCAAACTCTCTGTGAAGTGTGAGTGTAAAGAAACTTTTATTTTGTCTTCGCCGTTAATTGATAAGGCATTTGAAATCAACCGTCGACTTGTTCTCGCCCTGAGAATGCTTGGAGTAGGATTTGAAGGCTTGAAAAATTTGTGCGGTCTCATGGATCTTGGACAAGGAATTTGTAAGAGTACATATTACGGCATCGTGGACAATATAAAAATTGCAGCTGAAGCCGTCGCGAAAATCGTTTTCCAAAGAGCATTGAAAGAAGAAGTCGAGTTGAATGTAAAAGCTGGGCGTCCCGCGGATGAACTTTCTGTGTCTGGTGATGGATCGTGGGCGAAACGTGGATTCTCATCGCTTCTCGGTATTGCCTCGTTAATAGGGAAATACAGTAATAAAATTTTAGATGTTGTCGTCAAATGCAGTATATGTCAAGCCTGCTCTCAATGGAAAGGCCAAGAGGATACGATTGAATATGAAGCGTGGTATCGAGAGCATGAAGATCACTGTGACGCAAATCATACCGGAAGTGCTGGCAAAATGGAGGTAGACGGCATCGTGGAAATGTTCAAGAGATCGGAAGAGTTGTACAACGTAAAATACGCGAACTATATCGGAGACGGCGACACGAAAACGTTCAAAGCCTTATTGGACACAAAGCCTTACGGGGATGATTTTTTAGTTTGCAAAAAAGAATGTGTTTTGCATGTTAAAAAACGTTTGTACAAACGTGCTGTTGATGCGAAAAAAAAACATGCACAAATAAAGAAAGCAACAAAGAAATTGACAGAAAAAGAAGAGGGAAAAAAGACACAGCGGAAATCGATAAATAAAACACCGAAGCGTCAACAATTGACGAATAAATTATTGCAAGAGCTGTCAACTTATTACGGTCTAGCAATTAGACGTAATTCAGATTCGACTGAAGGGATGAGAAGTGAAATATGGGCAGCATATTATCACAAAATTTCAACAGATGAAAATCCGCAACACTCGTACTGTCCTCCAGGTTCCGAATCGTGGTGCAAGAGATATTAAAACCAATTTATGAAGAATTGACAGCAGAGACTTTATTGGAAAGGTGTATTGGCAGTAATACGCAGAACAATAACGAAAGTTTCAATGCTTGCGTGTGGCACCTTGCGCCGAAACATCTGTTTGCCGGAAAAAAAATCATTGATATTGCCACTCACATTTCCGCTTGCATATTCAATGAAGGATTCGCATCCCTATTGAAAATAATGGAGACCATGGGCATAACAATCGGGCCACAAGCGGAGCAACTAGCGCAAAACCGAGACGAGCTGCGAGTATCGAGCGCCAACCGTAGGAGCACGGACAACTCCAAAGAGGCTCGGACAGCTCGAAGAAATGAAAGGAGTGAGGAAATCTTGAATTATGAACGTTCCGAAGGAATCCTATATGGTGCCGGAATCGCGGATTAACTGTAAGTATTCAAAATTTGCTCAATTTTTGAAAATATCTGTACCTCAAACTTTAAACTCATTTATCTCGAAACGACTTTTTTCGGCACCGCGCAGGTGAAAACAAAAAAACTATTCAACCGAATCACTTGAAATTTGGATATGTTGTTCACAACATGTATGGCTATCGTCGGGGCTGCAATCATAATTTTATTTAAATAATTTCTTATTGTTTATACTAAAAAACTAGTGAAAAAAACCCGATTTTACGAATTTTTTTTTCAAAAGCGCGCCATTTTGTCAATTTTTAATTTTTTCGATTTGTTCCAGCCCCGACCATAACTGCACTCTTTCTGATTAAGAATCTTCTTGAATTTTGTGTTTCAGATGAGTAGAAGTCTCGGATCGATCTTCACCGTCCGGGTCGGATTTTTCGAGAGGGTCGTCTTCAATGCCAATTATATGATAATAAACACTGTTTTTAAAATTAAAAAAAAAATTTTTTGTATACTTAATAAAGGTAGTAATAAACCCGAAAAGTTAAAACATCGATTTTTTAATTTTTTATGGCAAAAAAAAAATCGTGAAAATAGGTGAAATTTTCGTGCTCTAGACCATACGGTTCCCTTAAAATGTAAAAATGTACCTCAGCAGCACCAAATGATAGTGATCGAGAGTATTTTGGAAGGCCGTGTCAGAATATGGTATGAGATATCAAAAGATAATATACCGAGCTTTGAGGCATTTAGGGCAGCATTTGAGGAGGAGTTTTATTCGGTGCCGATTCGCCTACGATTTAAGAGCCAATGGTTATCTCGTAAATATAAAGCTCAAGATGGTAGTTTTCAAGCAGACTATTATAAGCAAGTTAAAGAAGCCAAATATTTTCGGCCAAAGTTAACAGACTATGAGATAAATTACACTATCGTGCAGCAGTTGCCGTACAGAGTTCGATCCGCCCTGGCGACAGTTGATTATAATAATAACATTTTGGTCAGTCAAGCTCTTACTCAGTTGGATGGTGCGCGGGCCGAATTTGAATTTGAAAAGACAAAAGATCAGACGAACATTCCAAATCGTAATAATGACAACAATCATGCGCACAATACTTGTTATCGAAATACTCAAATTCAAAGTATCGGAGTAAGGAATGGCCAACCGAACCAATATCGCAATGAAAGCAGTAGATCCATCAATAAGGAAAATATCCCAAGCCAATCTGCTCCACACATTGCTTCTAATTTCATGGGTTATCCATTTTTTAATTATCCTAATTTCGGGATTCCGTTTATTTATCCGCCATATCCCATGGGCCAGAATTTACCCGATACGCGTTTCCCTCCACCGAATATGAGAGGTGCTTCGCCCTCAATAGTGACCGGAAATAATTCGCAATGTGCAGCTCGAAATAATTTAAACCGCTAGTAGGTACGGTAAAAAAGGTCCCATATCGTGCCAGGAATTTTATGATTTTATAGAGGACCTATCTGAAGATGCAGAGGGAAAGACTGTGCCAGCAAATGACTTGTCCAAGCGTACGCCGAAATCTCCGCAAATCTCTATAATCACTTTCGGTCAAAACATCTCTGCGCTAGTAGATACAGGCAGCCAGGTGACGTGTCTGTCGGAATCGTTCTATCAAAGTTTATGCTCCAAATTTTCAATAGATGAATTTCCGGTAACAAATATGAAAGTAACTGCTGCGTTTGGTGGAAAAACCACAGCGATAAAACGTCAAGTATATTTAGAATTTACTATTGATAATGATAAATTTAATTTCGTATTCTTTGTTGTTCCATACTTATCATCTTTATTGATTCTAGGCAATGATTGGCTCACGCAAAATAAAGCAATAGTCAATTATAATAAATATACAATCGAAGTAAATGGTCATAGGTTGAGTAGGGGGGTTGTTTCGTTCGGTCGAGGACCTTCGGAGAGAATCGGGGTGTCGGCTGAGAATGGTATTGTTTGTATTGAAATTCTCCCGTCGCTCGAGGATGGCATGAGTAATTATAGGTCTAGTGATAAGAATAAATATAACGACAGTGAGAATAATACTTTCTGTAACAAAATTAATAATGGTCAAGGAATTCAAAGTTCGATCATAAATAAATCTGAACGGTGTGTATTGACTATAAAAGAGTGGTCACGCCGCGCTGGGGAAACAAAGGTTCCTCTGAATGATAGTAGCGAAGCTTGGGCTAACTGTCAAAAAAATATTGTAAATCCTTATAAGGGAATAAGTAATGTAGATTCTCGAGCTGAGGCGCTTTTCTCCGACGATCTTCGAGCGGTCGCGCTTAGGCTAACGTCGCTCTCTCCTGGTCAAGCGTGTCAATTGCTCGATTTAATTAAGTTATATAGACTGTTGTTTTCAGATAAACCTGGTTGTACGAAAATTTATGAGCACCGTATTGAGCCAATAAAAAATAAACCATTCGTCCGACGTTCTTATCCGGTGCCAATGGCCTTACGTAACGCCGTTAGCTTGGAGATTAAACAGATGTTATATGCAGGGGTAATAGAGCGGTCAAATAGTGCATACTGCAACCCTCTTAGGATCGTCAAGAAAAAAGATGGTCGAATTCGGTTGTGTTTGGACGCGAGATTTTTAAACGATGCTATATATGGAGATAACGAGTCGCCTCCGATCATTAGTGAGATGATGCAAAAATTTCATGGAGTAGGATTGTTGTCAACTGTCGACTTAACTCATGGTTACTGGCAAATCCCTCTGGAAAAAGGCTCAAGACAATATACTGCCTTTGTTTATGATGGGACGGTGTATCACTTCTGTAGAATTCCCTTTGGGCTGAAGACAGCAGGAAGCGGATTCATTCGAGCGCTTAACTTGGCACTTGGTGATAAATATTCTCGGTTTTTGACTTACTATATTGATGATCTCCTTGTCGCATCACACACATTTGAAGATCACCTACGACATTTAGATGCATCGTTTCAAGTTCTCATGGCTAATAATTTTACTCTTCGACTCAACAAAGCGATTTTTTGCCGAACGAGTGTGCCGTTTTTAGGTTTTGTTTTATCCTCGACGGGAATTACTCCTGATCCAGCGAAATTAAGTATTATTCGAGATTTCTGCGAACCTGTTAATAAGTTGCAACTCCAAAAATTTGTAGGTGTCTGCAATTATTACAGGCAGTTCGTGATCAAGAGACTCGGCAGAGTCTCGGGACAAGTACGTGTCCCGAGCAGTGCAGCCAGATCGCGCGGAATTCTTACCCTCTCTCTAGTCCCTTCCGCGCCTACCACACAACCAGAGAAGCGCGTGTCCGTGAGCAAGCGACGCTCGGACGCCGTCGGAAAGAGCCGAGCGCGGTCGACAAACTTCGACCGCGCCTTCGGCAGCTACACTCATACATGGGGACGCTGAGCACGTTCATGTGGCGCGCAAGAGGACTAGAGAGAGGGTAGCCTTTCCGCGCGATCTGGCTGCACTGGTCCCGAGGCTCGCCGAGTATCTTTTCCCGAACAAACTACTTTCACGCGCATTGCCGACCTTTTCCCATTAATTTTAGATCGATCTAAAGAATGAAATTAACTTTTGATCACAGTTTCATTAGGTAATGTGATAACGATCTGTCGATTGGTGTCGATAAAATTGCGCCCAGACGTCGGAATTTCGTGTTTCATTATTTTCATGATTCCAATGCGTGCCTTAGTTTTGACGCTGTAGGTTCTGCTTGAGATGTCACGCATGCCGGATTTTCATGAGCGCGACTAGTTTTCGGTCACGCAGGGCGAGTTTCCACCGCGTTTACATGCTGTATAATGGAATGAACGAGAGTATCTTCATATCATATCTCGAGTATCTCGACGTATCTTTTTCCCGCAAACTGAGTTTACGCTACGCGTTTTCTAACCTCTTCGAACAAAGTTATAAAATGTGGATTAGAAAAAAACGTCAGCTCTTATGAATTTCAAACAGTGAAAAGTCCTTTCCAGTAAGATGAAAATATTTTCGTAAATAAAATCTGATGAAATAACCATCGACGTGAGATTTGGATGAAACAAAAATAAATGCATACAAAGATGGCCAACTTCACATAGATCGCTAATGGTGCATTAAAAAACAGTGTGGTTTCAATTTACCGGTATCATACATAACCTCATCTGTTAATTTAACGTAGAAAAAAAATAAATAGAAACGAATACATAAAAAAAAAAATTCACAGTAACAAGATCGACAAAGGTAAGAAGAACAATTAATTAACAACAACTTGACTCAATCGTAAAGTTATTAGTCAAACGATTTCTCTCTATCAATATTGATTTAAAATCAGTTCATTTAAGAAATTCGATATACTTTGTTGGTAAAACTAAATCTTTACCAAAACGAATGATATCCCAGAAAAAATCGTCTACGACGAAAAAAAAATTGGACAAGTACTTTGTCGTGTGCTTGCTCTATTCTTTTATCACCCGCAAAACTGGACGCGACAACAAAAAAACTTTGATATTCTTTTATCACCCGCAAAACTGGACGCGACAACAAAAAACCTTTGATATCATTATATTGGCCAAGTTATAAACGTTCATCATGTAGTCACAAAAACCACACCACATGAGTAAAGCT
This sequence comes from Heteropelma amictum, assembly GCA_959613375.1. NCBI lineage: Eukaryota > Metazoa > Arthropoda > Insecta > Hymenoptera > Ichneumonidae > Heteropelma > Heteropelma amictum. The sequence continues at coordinate 11,053,594 of OY390723.1, forward strand.
GTTCGTAAAACGTGCAAAACCACTCCATGAAAAAAAGTACTTGGCGCATTTTTAATTTTAATACTCATACTTTGTAGAAGATGTAAATCTTTTTCAGAATACCGTATGATGTATATTAAAATTAAAAATGCGCCAAGTACTTTTTTTCATGGAGTGGTTTTGCACGTTTTACGAACAGCTTTACTCATGTGGTGTGGTTTTTGTGACTACATGATGAACGTTTATAACTTGGCCAATATAATGATATCAAAGGTTTTTTGTTGTCGCGTCCAGTTTTGCGGGTGATAAAAGAATATCAAAGTTTTTTTGTTGTCGCGTCCAGTTTTGCGGGTGATAAAAGAATAGAGCAAGCACACGACAAAGTACTTGTCCAATTTTTTTTTCGTCGTAGACGATTTTTTCTGGGATTGGATATGCTCGTTATCTGGAGCCATTTCGTGTACTATTACGAAAGGATAGCGCATGGAAATGGACAGGGGATCTACAGCGTGCATTTGTTGAGTTGAAGAATAGATTTGTCGAGGTCATAATGTTGAAGCATATCATGCCCGATGTAAAATTTAGTGTGCAAACAGACGCATCGGATTTAGGCATTTGTGGCATTCTTTATCAGACGGATCAGGAAGGAGATCACCGGATAATATCGCTAGTTAGCCGTTGTCTTAATTCTGCCGAAATTAATTATACCACAACTGAAAAGGAATTGCTAGCTATAATATATGCAGTAACTAAATTTCGTATATATCTAGTAGGGCGAAAATTTTGGATTATTACCGACCATAAGTGTTTAACCTTTCTTAATACAACGCAATATCAAACCGCTCGGTTGTGCAGATGGAGCTTATTTTTACAGGAGTACGACTTTGACGTTGTACATTGCCACGGACGTGATAACTATGTAGCCGATTTTTTTAGTCGAAATCCAAACTCTAAATTTCACAATGAGGAATCAGATAAGGTTCTTATCGCGGGCCTCAATAATTATACTCCATTATCCATCGAAAATGGAGATGAGGAAAATAATGGATTGAGTATTATCTGCGGTTTGGAATCGGATGGGAATCTTTATAGTTACTTGAAGAACTTGGAAAAACTACAATCTTCTGATGATAATTTGCAGTCGTATATAGCAAAGTTGAAGGAATCTCATGCAGAAAATATTCAACAACATCGCGGAATTTGGTTTTATCGGAATAAAAATTCCACTCACTGGTGTATCATGGTCCCTGTCAATTTACGAGTCACTATAATAAAATTAACGCACGAATATTTAAAACTATAAAATATTTACAGCAATTCTATTATTGGAGAGGCCTGAATCGAGACGTTAAAAAGTTGATCATGGCCTGTGACTTATGCCAAAGGGTTAAGCATCTCTCATATAGTATGGAGGGCGAGCATGGAATGGTCAGTTCGCGAAAACCGGGGGAATTGGTAGCTGTTGATTTTTATGGGCCATTGCCCAAGTCGATAGGAGGTGTACAGTATATCTTTGTCGTTCTTGATGTATTTTCGAAGTTGGTCACGCTTTATACAATTAAAAGAGCAACAACGCAAATCGTATTAAGGAAAATATTGGATGATTATATCGTCCGAATCGGCAAGCCAGCTAGAATATTGTCAGATCATGGCACGCAGTTCACCGCACATGCGTGGAAGTCCCGATTGGAAGAACAAGGGATTTCAATAATGTTTTCTCCGGTTCGTCATCCACAGTCAAATCCGTCGGAACGCATTATGCGTGAACTGGGTCGCCTTTTTCGAACTCTGTGCTCCGACAAACACACGAAGTGGGCTAAATATGTATGTGAGATAGAAAATATCTTGAATGTTACGACCCATCAAAGTACGGGATATACTCCTCATAAGCTTTTCTACGGAGAGAAACCGGGTAATGAAATTTATAAAATTTTTGATTTTCCAACAACAGACAGTTTGACTCAATCTAATTTAGTAGTGTTAGCGCGTAAAAACCTGTATAAACATTTTGAAGCCAGGAAGAAGCAGCAGAAGAAAATAAGTAAAGTAGATTTGAAGATCGGTGACCTCGTTTTGCTGTCAGTCCCAAGAATATCATCTGCATGTGATAAAACGACGCAGAAATTTTTCCATATATATGAAGGGCCTTTCAGAATAGCTAAATTTATAGGGATGAATGCTGTTGAGTTGTCGGATATAGGTAAGGAAAACAAAATTAAAGGCGTTTACAATCACGCTAGTCTCCGACCATATCATCGGCCGCTCCAAGACAGTGTGTCTCCGCTGAGAATTATTTATGTTTAAGTATCAATGTAATTTTGGAATATCGTACGTCATGTAGCAAGAGTCTACATGGTCTACATGCGAATGTTTTATTATATTAGCATTACCTCACCGGTTTTCAAGCAACGAAAGAGATATCGCATTATGTATATGTTGCATGTTTATTGACGATGGAGAACAAAGTTCTTCCTTACAAGGTATGGATGAATGTGTGAATTCTTATCGGGTAGGACAAGATCCTTAGTGGGATGGCGTCAAGGGTGAATGTTATCTAATATGTGGTGTGAATGTTAATTTCGTGTCAACCAAGGCACTCGAACCGAAATTAAAGGGGGATAATGTAGAGGGCGGATTTAAAGACGATAAGAGAGGGAAAGAGAGAGAGGGGAGAAAATTTATATCATGCGGTGAATACCCGAATTGTATTAGTAGCCTCACGATCATCAATCGATATACATCGATCGCTCTTTGCGCTTCCTCTCTTTCTCGTCTACGTGTCTTATTCGTCAAATAATTTGCTAACAATAATATCAAGTAATAAATGACAATAAAATTCTTCAATGTGATTGTCGATCAGGAGCGTTTCTTTATTGATCCCACGATCGGCTTCGACTTCGTAAAACTCGCGAGATCGATGGATGCCGGCAGATTCTCACCATTGATCAGATCGAATCTCGCGAGTTATTTTTATTTTGGTGCTTCGTGACAGTTTGACGAGAAGAGCGAGAATGGAAGAAGTATTTTTGACGTTAATTTGAAAAAGAAAACGAAGTAAGGATAAAATCGTTACAGTGAATAAGTACGAAAAGAATGCTTGGAAAAAATGAGTTTTGCATTAAAAAGAGGAATCCGCTCTTATTGTTTAGTGAATTTTTTTTTAACGATAATGGTTTTCAACCAATAGTGTATTTTATTTCTAATCGTATTGTTATTTTTATTTTTCGAAAGTTATTATGAACTTCTTTTTCTTCCTCGAGCTTGTATGAACAATGAATCGAAAAAAAAATTATCACAATTATTACTTTGTAGCTTTGTTTTAAAAATAGAAACGGGAAAGAAAGAAGCTGTCACAGGTAAATGAAAAAAGAATGTCAAAATATCATAGGTTGATCAATTCATTCATGTAGTTGTTTACAAAAACTTCCGAAGTATTTTAAAATAAATATGGACGAATTTGTCCATACTTATTGCATGATGAAGAAGTATGCTCCGTGCAGGACCATACGAATGCACTAGTGGAGGAACCGGGTATGAAAAAGGACCCTTTTGATGACACCGCGACGCCCGCGACGGATTCGTGCGGGGCTGATGTCCCTGATGAAGGTCTAATACTTTGCAACCACAGATTTCGCGTGGTTGCAAAGTATTTGATAGCGAGACTGAAGAGATGAAAAAAAAGTAAAAAAAAATATTTTCTTTTTTTTTCATTGAAATTTTTTTTAACTTTTTCTTAATCTGACTTTCCATTTTTAATAAAACACATGTAAAAAATTTCAATGAAAAAAATATTGGCCCACTATGGGGTTTGCGGCATTCAATGCCAAATAGATCAACTTTTTTTCAGAAAAAATAAAAAATAACGAATTGTCAACTTTGAAACATTCATGGTTTTTTTAAAACCAAAAAACATTAATTGAAATAATCCCTTTGTGGAAAGTCATGAATACGTATTCGTTAAAAAATTTGTTTTCCCGATTCCGTTTTTTTTCGTTTCGAAAAAACATGAGAAGAGCAAGGCAGTTTCCGACTGAATGCTGCACCGTAACTATTTTGTAATTATCAATTTGCAACAATTATTAGATGTCAGGAATAACAATAATTTTAGCAGATTGATAATCATAATAACATGGTAGAAACGCAGCTGGAATTGCTGGAAAAAAAGATCACGTACCACTACGTTCAAACGCTCACACCGATACGTCGAGTTGTCTCGTACACGTTCAAAGATGCAAAGATCGTTCTCGAGAAGGGTCTCCCACTCACGAGCGCTCACACGGATTGCCACGTGCACGCTCGCATGGTAGAGGCCTCGCCCCTCACGGCACAAGTGCTACCACGCGGTGCTCGCGCGCGCATCTGATTGGTCAACTGTAAAAATTAATAAGAAATCACGGGTGCATCGGGGACCCACACATGCCTCTATTAATCGTCTTAGAATTTCACCCCCGATCTACCATTATGAGGAAGACATACCCTTCTGAAACACCTTGGACATATATATATATTTTTTTTTTGCGTGTTGACACCCAAAAAAACGGTGTCGACACTTAAAACAGCCTCGGTCCAGATCAGTGGTCAACGCCATTTTTTTGGGTGTCGACACTCAAGACAGCGTATGTTCAGATTAGTGTCAACACTGGCTTTTTGCGTGTCAAATGGTCACATAACACCCATCGCTTGAGTGTCACGATCTGTCAGCGTTCATAAGCGCGATGCGAGACTCCGACGCCATTTTGAATAACAGCGACGTGGATACGCACTGAATGTTTACGTGACACTAGCGCAATCGCCTGATTGGAGACTCAATACCCTCCCTGTATCTCTTTTTTTTTCCTTTGTGAATTTCCTTCCAAATTCAACAAGCATTTCGTGATTTCGGTATTGTTTTAGGGTTATAAATCACCCCTTACACGTTTCCGCCATGGTCGAAACATCTGTTGTGCTCCCCTCTGCTTCTCTCGACCTTAAACAGGGCAGCTAATAAAAACTGAAACTATTAAGCTGCATTGCCGATGTCAAAGCCACTATTGCAAAATGTTTACTCTGCTAAAAATGTCCGATAGAAAACGAAAAAAAAAATTATATCGTTTTGGTTCGTGTTTTTCATAAACATCTGCAGATTATTACGATAAGAATCGTATCGGATGGTGATAAGTTTATATTATCGAGCTCCAATCCGAATTAATCGTGAATGAATGATACCACGCCATTGCGTAGGATTGCGATATACGACATATGTTGTTTATATGTGCGAATCTATTCGTATATGTTATGTATGATTGTACCTTTCGTTTTTGTTGTTGTTATAAATCTATATGCACGAATGTATTGCCTCTTATAGCGAAGTACCAATCAGCATGTATAGTTTCCTTTCGTGTTTCTGATTCATATATGTGCTATTGGCTGGGCGTAATTAACTTGTATCTCATCAGGGGGGCACCGGAGGAGAAAATGGCAGAGGACGTTTCGATCCACAATTTCACCACTTACCCATGCCTCAGCGGTCAGCAGTAAAAAATATACACCAAGTAATAAAAATAGTAGTTTTCGACGAAAAGTATTTTTTTCAAATGGTGTGAAAAATAAAATCAACATTAAAAAAAAAAATTAAACTTGACGTGCATGCAACCTCTTTTTCTGAACCATGCACCCCAAGTTTGATTTTTTTTTTTAATGTTGATTTTATTTTTCACACTATTTGAAAAAAATACTTTTCGACAACAACTACTATTTTTATTACTTGGTGTACAATTTTACTTTATAAAGTTTTAAATGTGGATTTCACTTTTTTTTGTAGGAAACCACCGAATTTTATCATGTAAGTAAAAAAACAACAACAAAATTCTTCAAGCGTAAAAACTTCGACATCGGTAAAGGTTAAAATACTTTGACATTCAGCACTGATGCTTTGATTTTTCGGTGTTCCGCCTACTTCGCGTCATGACGAATGCGATATATTGTGACGGCATCACATATAACAAGAGGGGAAGCGCGACTGTTGCTACGCAGAGAGGAGTAGCGCGTACGTAACTTTTCTCGATAAGATTGGGGAAGCGCGAGCGAATGTGAAAAGTGGGGGAAGCCCTAGCGCAGTATTACAAATAATAATAAAATTTCGACCAATCTGAGTGCGAGTTGTTTATAGACTAGATAACAAAGGATTTGCGGGTATAAAAGACGGAGTAGAACCGCATTTAGGGCACTCCTTCTTCGGTAGAGTCAGAGAGCGGACGCTTGATCACTCTCACTCTGATTCTATAATAACCATATTAGTCCAGGAGCTGAATACAAAAAATGGTCTTATTTATGACACCGGCCCAGACCGATTATAACCGACGAATTTGTGTAGGGCCGATGTCCCTGATGGAGGCCTGATACTTTCCAACCACAGATTTTGGGAGGCTTTTTTTGACAAGCGGTCAAAGTTGGCAAAACCATGTTATTGAGAAACAGCGTCGAAACTATTGATTCCAGGAAAAAAAAGTTCAGTAACTATTTGTAGGTATTGGGAAAACGAACAATTTGGTGGGTCGCAAACTGAAATCAATGGATTAGTTCGCTCGCAATAAATTAAAAACTAGCCAAAATGGCCATTTCTATTATACTCCATTATTAATTGAAGAATGCATGTACAGCCTCTAAAATCCCAGAATATATGCCCCTCGGTACACTGAACAAGTGTGCAAAACTGGAGCTCGATCGGAGGAATAGTTTTCGAGCAAAGCTATTTGTTATAAAAAAACCGACCTTTTTCGCGAGGAATTTGCAGAGCGGGAGAATGTCGCAGCGTAATAAAACAAAAACGAAGTTAATCCGAAAGAGTCGGACAATCATGTACACTTTGGAGCAAATCGATTTTTCATAATTAAAGGGGTGAAAAACGGCTCTAAAAAGAGGGTACGTTTTTTACTCATAAACAAATGGAATTCCATCGCGAATTTTCAAGTGACAGAGTCAGGACCGGCATTTTCCGAAAACGGTCGTTTTTCTACGACTTCAGAAAAAAAGAAGTTTGCAAAAAATTAATTAAGGGGAGATAAAATAATTAGTTTTTAAAAAATTATTGCAGTTGTTCTTTTCAACATAGAGAGCTAAAAATTGGACAGCGTACAGATTAAGGCTTATGCTAACTGAAGAAAAATTGGCGGAAAAACCCCATATAAATTTATTGTTCATTACAGCGTTTCATTGAAAGGCCAAATGTGACGCCGCGTTCAGCAGCAGAGTGGGGCGGCCGTCTCTGGATCGCGCGCGCTCACGCAAAAAGTGAATCCGCGGGTCCAAATTCCACGAACATGGAATATCTACGGAACTAATTAACTTATCTGGTTGATTTTTTTTTTAACCTGGGCTAACTTTTTCCGCTGATGAAAATGAAAAAAAAAATCCAATGAAAAATGTTTTGTTATGCAGCACTTGTCATTTCATTATAAGAAAAAATTACCTAATTGAGGCCATTACAACTACAAAAGACACCAAATGTTCTTAAATTTGAAGAATATTTTTTTTCAATGAAAATTATAAAACGTAATGACAAGTGCTGCAATAACAAAACATTTTTCATTGGATATTTTTTTCAAACGTAGAGTGGTTGTAGAACATCACAACGATGATATTCGAATCCAACTTCACCCAAAAGTCGAGTAAAAATTAGTGTAAAAAAAATTAATAAAAAATAATCATTGAATTCGGAGGTGAATTTTCCATTTTCCAAAATTTTGCATAACAAAATCATGATCAGCGGAAAAAGTTAGCCCAGATTGAAAAAAAAATCAACCGGATAAGTTAATTAGTTCTGTAGATATTCCATGTTCGTGGAATTTGAACGCGCGGATTCACTTTTTGCGCGACCGCGCGCGGTCCAGAGACGGCCGCCCCCACTCTGCCGCCGAACGCGGCGTCACATTTGGCCTCTCAATGAAACGCTAAAATGAACAATATATTTATATGGGATTTTTCCACCAATTTTTCTTCAGTTAGCATAAGCCTTAATCTGTACGCTGTTCAATTTTTAGCTCTCTATGTTCAAAAGAACAACTGCAATAATTTTTTTAAAACTAATTTTTTTATCTCCCCCTAATTAACTTTTTGCAAATTTTTTTTGTCCAAAGTCGTAGATAAACGACCGCTTTCGGAAAATGCCAGTCCTGACTCTGTCACTTGAAAATTCGCGATGGAATTCCATTTGTTTATGAGTAAAAAACGTACCCTCTTTTTGGAGCCGTTTTTCACCCCTTTAATTATGAAAAATCGATTTGCCCCAAAGTGTACATGATTGTACGACTCTTCCGGATTAAGTTCGTTTTTGTTTCATTACGCTGCGACATTCTCCCGCTCTGAAAATTCCTCGCGAAAAAGGTGGGTTTTTTTATAACAAATAGCTTTGCTCGAAAACTATTCATCCGATCGAGCTCCGGTTTTGCACACTTGTTCAGTGTACCGAGGGGCATATATTCTGAGATTTTAGAGGGTGTACATGCATTTTTCAATCAATAATAGAGTATAATAGAAATTGCCATTTTGGCTGGTTTTTAATTTATTGCGAGCGAACTAATCAACCGATTTCAGTTTGCGACCCGCCAAATTGTTCGTTTTTCTAATACCTACAAATAGTTACTGAACTTTTTTTTCCTGGAATCAATAGTTTCGACGCTGTTTTTCAAAAACATGGTTTTGCCAACTTTGACCGCGTGCCAAAAAAAAGCCTCCCAAAATCTGTGGTTGGAAAGTATCAGGCCTTCATCAGGGGATTCGGCCTTACACGAATTCATCGGTTATAATCGATCTGGGCCGGTGTCACGTCAAATGTATTCAGCTCCTGGACTATATCCTTTCCTATTTTCCAACACACGCCAAGAGGGCAGATGCTGTTCGGTGACGTTCAGCATCCAGATTCAAAGCGTGTTATCCTCAACCCTACGCACACCGAGAGGGCCGGAATCGTTCGGTGACGTTCGATTTCAAAATTCGAAGGTGTGAATTTTATCCCTTTTGGCCTGCATCGGATCACAGTTTAAACTCATTCAAGGTCATTCAAGGTCATTCAAGGTAATTGATCGAATAAGCCACATTTCATACGTTATTGAAGTTTCTTGTCATTATACGACCTTCGACGATAAAATCTCAAGGTCATTCAAGGTCATTGACCAAATAAGTCACTTTTCATGCACTATTCAAATTCCTCGTCACTGTACGACCTTCGACAATAAATACTCAAGGTCATTGTCCAAAAAAAGTGGCACAATTCGGTCTTTTTTTTAGTTTCTTACCTAAGATCATTATTTCCAATATTTTCTCTTTATCAAGTGTGTTTACGGATCACGAAAAACAATTAGTGAACTCTACCCATTATCATTAATTAATTGTTTTTGCGTAATAGTACGCGAATTATCGTCTGGCGAGACAATTAATAGCCAAAGCGGTTAAATCGTAATAATCGCAGTGTGATTTGTACAAAACTATCGTGCAACACAAAAACTGAATAAAATAAGTTTATCTTTGTCCATTACAAATTTGACCTTGTCTTTCTTTCAATCGTGCTCCGAAATTACGAAGCTCGAACCGACGCGTGACACGAACAAACCGTTCTGTCGTTTTCGTAACGTTACAATATATCTTATTTTGAAATTTGTTTGAGCGTGTTTCACAAATGAACAATTTGCCCCATTAAAAAATTTTTAAAAAATACTGAGCGCGGGGATCGATCCGGCGCCCCTCCGGACCGAAATCAGGCAAGCTACCAACGGGACCATCTCATCGCTTGTGAAATAAGTGCATCTTCTGGTACTTGTGATTCGCGGCCGGATCGATAATTGGCTTGTCTTCGAGGATAATATTTTATCGCTTGATGAAAGTATGAATGAGTATAGAAAGTATGGAAGTATTATGAAGTATAATATAATAATACATCTAAATTTTAGATGTATTATTATCGTATCAATCGTAAGTGAAGTATAATATAATAATACATCTAAATTATAGATGTATTATCATACGATAACAAAATTGTTCTTTCAGTGAGCGTGTGTCACGAATGAACAATTTGCCTAAAAAAAAAAATTAAAAAAATGCTGAGCGCGGAAAACGATCCCGCGCCCCTGCGGACCGAAGTCAGGAACGCTACCAACTGGACCATCTCATTGCTTGTGAAACACATCATCCGAAGCAGAAAAACACAATCCACTACATATTATTTTGTGGTCGCGTACTCGTTAACAAAACCGAGGCCGCGTGTTTTTTCTTAAAAACCGTACGTCTCGAATGATACTGCATTGACTTATGAACGGACTCGCGTTATATCGGACGCACAGGATAGGATAAGCAATTAAGAACACAGGTCTTTTGAGCCATCAATTAAGTGTTTATTCATGGCTCATAGGGGAAAATCTCCGACGTACACCTCGGACGAAAAACCCCTCGTATTTCATTATAATCGATATAATAGCATTATTCTTGATTATAGATTACGAATTATGAGTAATTAACGCTCCAATAAATTCCACAATGACATCGTCTTAGGACCGATTGCTGGATGAAATTGACCGACTTCGTGTCGTCTGCCGTTCGGGCTCAACGGTTCGCGATATCGACAGCATTGCGCTTAAGTTATCGTCAGACATCACCTCGGACCCTCGTGAGCATTGCGCTTCAGGTCCGACGCGATGTCAAGCATTGCGCTTATGGTTGGAGGTGACCGGACTGTGCCGGTGCACCCGGCGGTGCATACTGCGGAGTCTGTAGTTACGGTTGACCTTCAATCTTCAGCACCCCGCGATTCACGCAATCCTTCAGCAACAATCCCGAATTTCTCCGTAGTCAGGATTCGGTTGGGTTTTCTTTTACGCTCACACAAGGGCTCTCCCGTTTCTTCTATCTGTCCCTACTTGAAAACGCTCGCCTTCGAGCTTCCCTTTTTTGTTTACCAAGAAAAAAAAAAGACGTTCGATTCAACGACGTGTCTCTTTGCCTACGTGCGTATCGATCCTATGTGCCCTGAGCACCTTCAATTGTTCGTTCAACCGAACAGAAATACTGCGATCGTCACTTTGCATGGATTTGAGACTCGGGGTTCTTGTGATCGCATAACACGCTACTGGGGAGCTCAATGATTCACCACTAGCGAACCTGACGAAAAATGCTCGAACTAAAAATGTCAGGTCGAGAGTAGAAAAATGGCCGCTGCCGTATGTTTGAAGCCTCTCAGTTTTCTTGACGGATTTTTCTTTTATTTCGCAATAAAAAAGATCGGGAAGTGCTTTAAAATATGGAGTGATGTGGTATGCACGGTGCTCTGGTCTGCAAAGACGTGGGAAATGTGCGTAGAATTTCTAATAACAAGAATACTTTTGGGATCGACAATACTGTCATGGAGGACGAAAGTCGCCTCGGTTTTTCTATGATTGAATACTAATTAATGAAAAAACTGCTACAAAAAAAAGTAACCAGAGCACCGAATGGTTGTTTCTCGGGAAAGAAAATGAACTTTTTATTATTATTCATTCAATAAAAGCATATTGTGCGAGAAATCTGTCAAGAAAGTTTTTTAGTTCGTGGATTTGCCACTTAGCGCTTCGTATGCTATCGCTTGATGCCCGTTAATTTGTTTATTTTAATGCATGTTTATATAATTTGTATCCATTAAAAATAATATTTCATATTCATAACAACAACAATTATCTTTATGCAATCCGTGGTGCTTTAGTCATCACCACATAGTGGTGATCACTTTTAGAGCGCTAGATAGCGGTCGGAAAGTGGTCAATTTTCGATGCCTAAGATATTATACAGAGTGGTCCAATAATTATTAGCACCTTAGATATCTCTGTAATTATCGACATCACAAAAATATATTCCAAACAAAAGTTGTACCGTACGAAAGGGGCTGTCAAATGCGACCATTTTTTTCATTTCAGTGGAGGCGCTAACGCACAGTGAAGGTCACCTCTACTTTTTTAAATGGGACGGTACATTTTCTTCCTACCATTATGTAGAGCATCGCAAGCTGCATAAAAAACATTAAGGGGTCAAAGTCGTTCAAGATCATTTTAAGATGAAAAAGTGACATGAATTTTATTTTTATGTGAAATGAACTTAATTTACAGTAGATGTCCAAAATGATTGCCATTAGAATCGATGTAGTATTGCAGTCTCCTTATCGCAGATTGTGTAGAATTTTTTATCACTTCCGTACGGTACAACTTTTGTTTGGAAAATTTTTTTTTATGTCGATAATTACAGAGATATCTAAGGTGCTGATAGTTATTGGACCACCCTGTATATTGAATCGCGTTCGGTACGGAGTGTCGCCCATGAAGCGATTTAGAACGATCGGGCGTAGTACGTGGGGTCACCATCTACCTGCCGCAGGGCCCTTTGCTCGACACCAAGAAGACAACGCAGCGCCCTCCTTTTTGTTGGGGTTGCTATACTAGTTACCTTTCCCCTACGTTGCTACGCAGCGTGCTTTTTTTCAATAGTTGTACTGACAAATAAACTAAGCTAATTAAGACTGAACCTCGTGTGTTTTTCCCTCAATTCACGTAACCTCTCCAACAGGTTATGGGCCCAGGCATACGGAAATAATCGTGGAACACAATAAACACGTGTGTGGCGGGCGAACGGTCGAGACTAGTGCGTCGCGGTGTCTCCTGTTGCCCCGTGAACTACAAATATGGCGGCGTCAAATCTTGTGCGTATCGAGTTTCTCACGAAGGAGAATATCGATACCTGACAAATCCAGATACAAGCGATTCTGATAAAAAATGACGCGTGGGGTTTTGTGAATGGTGAAAAGCCGAAGCCTGAAATTGTGACGGGAAACGCGGCGTCCGTGGCAGCAGCCACGAAGTGGACCATCGATGATCAAAAGGCGAAGGCCGACATCGTCCTGTCGATTAAACCGTCTGAGCTAAAACAAATAAAAGGGTGCAACACGTCGAGGGAAGTGTGGTCAAAGTTGAAATCGATCTATCAATCGAACGGGCCGGCACGAAAGGCGACGTTGCTAAAGCAGCTCACACTACATAAAATGGCCGACAACGACGACGTGTGCGAGCATCTCCGGAAGTTTTTTGATACAGTCGACAAACTGAGTGAGATGAAAATAGAAATAAATCGCGATCTACTGACTGTGATGTTAGTCTATAGTCTCCCGTCGACGTTTGAAAACTTTCGGTGCGCGATCGAGTCTCGCGACGAGCTACCGGATCTCGAAGCTTTACGTATAAAAATCGTCGAGAAGTACGACGCGAGAAAAAACGAAACGCGCGATGCCGGTAACAACACGATGTTTGCGAAAAAACGATAGGTTAAAAAACAAAACGAGACGCAGAAAAGTGGTAACGAGCAGAACCGTTGAAGCGAGAATCGCGCGAAGCAACGAGAAATGCTGTCCAGATAGCGGGTGTACGACACACATGGACAACGACGATGCGAAATTCGGAGGTACTCTCCAGCCCTGTGATGAAAGCGTGAAACTTGCGAGTGAAATAGCCTCTACGCCGATTCAAGGAAAAGGGTCGGTTTCTATAGTTACGAATGTCAACGGTCGACCGAAAAACGTGAACGTCAGTGGTGTACTGCGTGTCCCTGAGCTACGCATGAACCTACTGTCCGTCGGGCGGATCGCGGATAGAGACCATATCGTGATCTTCGACAAGAAAAAAGCGAAAGTCGTCGATAAAAACGGAAAAACGGTATTGATCGCGGATCGGAATAACGGATTGTACTACGTACGTGAAGCGGACGATGAATACAGCGCAAGAGCCGACGTTACCGACGCAGAAGACGAGGGACATCTTACGAACGAGTGGCATCGAAGAATGGACCATCTCAACATTCGCGATCTCGTCAAGTGCAATCGAGAAGGTACGGTGCGAGGAATGAAACTCGAAAAATCGCTACAGGAACCTGACTGCGAAGTATGTCTCCGTAGAAAAGTGTCGAAAACACCGTTTCCGAAGATTCGAAGTTGGTGGAAATAATCCATAGCGACGTCATGAGACCAGTGCGCGTCGAGTCGAACGGGAAAGCGAGGTATATCGTAACCTTTATTGATGATTACTCCAGATGGGGTGCAATACGATTGCTCAAACGAAAGGACGAAGTTTTTGAAGCTTTTAAGGAGTACAAATCCTTCGTTGAAAGTCGACACGGATGCAGGATACAGTTTCTTCAATGGGACAACGGAAGGGAGTATCTGAACGAGAAGTTTGACACGTTTCTCAAGGCAAACGGTATTCGTCGAAGATTGACGGCCACTCACACTCCCGAACAAAATGGCGTCGTGGAGAGACGAAATCGGACGTTGATGGACATGACGAGATGTCTCCTGATACAATCGCGGCTTCTAGAGCGAGGCGATAAATACCGCAAACTACATCCGAAAGTGATGCTCGTCGAGGAGTCTGGATGGAAAGACTGCTTGCGAAAAATGGACTGGAACGGTTCCCGATGTGAGCGATTTTCGGAAATTCGGTTCTCAGGTGTTCATTATTGACTGAACACCTTCGAAAGGAAAACTCGAGCCTCGTTCAAAGAAAGGTATATTCGTCGGGTATTCTGAGAAGTCCAAGGTATACCGCATTTGGCTATCGGACGCGAAACGTATAAACGTCGCTCGAGCGTGAAATTCATCGGAATACCGGAAGTCGCGACGAAAAACGAAGATTTAGATTTAGAACATTCTGACTATAACGACGGAGATTCTACGGAGACTGAACTGACACTACCTCCGGTGAACCAGCAAGAGGAAGAGGATGTCCGAGATCGAGCAAAAGACGAACGCGATCAACAGGAAAAACACGACCAGCAAGAGGAAGTTGATCAACCAGACGCAGAGGAAGGTGAAGGTGCTGCTCTCTCTGGTCGCATCGCAAAATAACGAAGAAATCGTCAATTTCGGGCGACATCTCTCGAAAGTGTTCGAAGTAACGGATCTCGGCGTAACAAAGTATTGCCTCGGCATGGAATTCTCGCAACGCAAAAACGAGATTACAATCTGTCAGGCTGCATAGTGTTCGGTCCTGTTGAACTGTTGAAATATATAACAACAAGGTTTTAGGGTATGTAAGTTTGGGAAAATTTTGTTTTAATAGTCCAACTCTAACGTGCATCTACGTGCATGGTTACAACTCGATTTTCACGCTAAAACCATCCGAAAACAAAATATGAAAAATTTAAAATTTCAATTTTTGGGTACTTTTCCACTTAAAATACTCCATATTTTTTTCTGCTACGAGAAAATGAAATTCTGACCACGCTATTCGAAAGAGCGCACCTGATTCCATAAGGAAACGTGGTTCTCATAATGACATTTTGCGTTGATCCTTATGATAATGATGCTCGAAGATCGCGAAAAAATCATCGGCGCTCGGGCGCTAATGGGTTAAGGCGTCTCCTCGCCGACCTCGGATCAGTCTTAGCAACCTGAAGCGAGCTACCTATCGTATCAGAGGTGTAGAATTATGGTATACGGAACAAAATTATCGCATTTTTTAGGATAATGTCCATAATACAAAAGTAAATCACATTAAATGTAACATTGATATATATGCTTGTACTTGCTTATCTTTTTTAAACTAATCCGACCCTTGAGTCCAAATGTTTTACGTATGGTATGTACAGATCTGAATCGATGCACTCTCCACCTCAATTAACGCACCAACATTTGAATTATTACTCGGACAAATACAGTTTCAGAGTTCTGTGTGAAGTGCGCCACCATTTCGTATTTATAAAGAAAGCAAAGAATATAAAAGGGAAGTAACAAGTGGAATAGAAAAGTTTTTTAAATCAATCTATCCTCTAGTAGTGCAAACGGAAAATATAAATATTAATGTAATTAACGTTTTGTATACAAGATTTACGTAATGATATTTTTATATCAATATGTCCTCTGTTTGTGCAAACGAAAAATATTAATATTAATGTAATTAACATTTTTCATGCAAGATTTACGTAATAATATAAAGAGACATACAAAATATCTTATTTTCTCTTCGATTACATATTAGTTTTTGGTATGTATCACTTCATTTACCATTGATATTCATATGAATTTTCGGTCACTCAGAAATCGTTTGGCATTGAAATGCTGTTGAACTCATCCACATCCGTGTCACTATACAAATCTTGAATTGTTCTGGTAGTATTCTCCGTTGTGGGTTTTTTTTTGTACAGTAACGTTTTGTTCATACGACTATATTCGCTCTGTGATGGGTTATATGTTGTGCAATTCTTTTCTTCATTACCTTTTACGCGTTGTTTGGCCAGAAGAACACCATTCACAGTCGAAATTGCCGTTTTATTGCGAGTTTTCGTTTTAATTAAGTTGATTTGGCTGAATATGCGCTGGCTGTCGGCATTTGAATGGGGGAGACAAATGACATCCAGCGCAAATTTTGAAACATTTTTTAATGTCATCCCCTGGTCTCCTTCGCAATCCATCAACTTTACCCAAAAAATATCGACCTCATTTTTCACATCAATATCTGCTGGGTGCTCAAAAGACGATAATTGACGCCATTCGTCATCGATTATCTCATACTGATCGCTCGATACAATCCATGGAAAAGCCTCCATCAATAGCAGCAAACTAGGAGTGAGATCTCTCGTCTTTCGTAGCATTGCTTTTGACGGATTCAGATTTGTCATCAGTTTTAAAACAGGATCCGCGAAATTGAAGCATTCCTTGATTTCTTTGCAGCCTTCCATCAGAAAATCGACACAGGTTTTTGTGAAATCGGATTTCAAGTTTTTATTGTTCCGAATATCAACCTGATCGAGCATTTTTCGAACTTCAACGCCGAAGTACATATTTTCCGGACGTAAACGATGCGACTTATTGCACGGATCCAGTTCGTTCAAGTCGGTTCGATAAACATAATCTTTGGACATATACGTCTCTGGCAGCTCTTGATAGTTTCTGCATATTCTATCGTGGAGGATCGTGACAACTACAGACGCTGACTGGAAAAGTTCATTCAATTTCGTGAATTATGGTAGTATGTAATCGAGAAAAGAATAGAATAGCTTGATGATCGGATTGCTGAGAGCTTGAACAGATTTCAATCGAATCGTCAGCATTTGGTCTTGTAAATACAATTCGAGTGCAGGCCACTTGTCAATTATCCTCGAAACAACTGCTTTCAAAGATAGCCAACGCGTTTGAGCTGGGCGGAGAATTTTGCGAACGTCAATTTCCAAAAATGTTTGAAATTTTTGGAACAAATGCTGTCGTTTCGAGCTGTTCTTGAATTACCCGTAGCCGTTTCGCGCAAGATCTTCACAACTTCTTGGCAATTTTTTGCATGCATTGCTGGCACAAAGATGCAATGAGTGGCATATGCACTTGAAAATGTAGATACCCGGGCACTTTTCGAGAAATCTTGACGCTACCGAGTTTTCTCTTCCCATCATCGTGCTTGCTCCATCTGACGCGAATCCAATAATATTGTCGAGGGGAATCTCATAATCTTCGAAAGATTTGAACACTAGTCCGGATAAATATTCCGCCGTAGCACCCTCAACATCCGAATTTTGCTCAAAAACTTGGCAGAGATCCCAAAACTTGCTGACCACTCGACCCTCTTTGGCATAAAAAAACCCGTTTTACACATTACAAGATGTGAGAATACAATAGATAATTATAATCCATGAAAAAAGTAAAAAATCGTAATTATTCTTCACCTAACGATGACACACATCGTTTGTATACCGCCAATATCGGTCGATTCGTCAATTAAGACGATGAATAAGCTGGTCTGCAACTTTTGTTGCAAATCTTCGTTCTCCGCAGCAGCAATGACACTTTTTATTATTGCAGTTCCTTTCGTCGATTTTAATTGCATTTTAAATGCATATAAAATTTCAAAGTTCAGAGCCCGACTTCTTCAATGGTACGGTTATATGAAAACCGTAAATACATTAGCTCAACTCACCGCAAGTGGCGCTACTATTATGGAAGAATTTCCGTAATATCACCGCTAGCAGCGGTATCCTCGATTTTGAGTTGGTCACGTGTGCTTGATGTCCCTTAAATGATTCCGTAATTCTGTAGGCATGTGAATGCATATACAGAGTGCCCACGAATGATCTGCAATGCCGTGAGAGTAGATTCATGACGTGATTTCGAGAAGAAGTCCCTTATCATTTTTTGATATGAATTGTTATTGATATCTAAGATGGGCCAGTCAGAAGGGACGCCGATGAGACGGCGGCATGGTAGGAGGGGGGTAGGAGCACCGCTTCGCCGGGCGACACATACGCGCGTACCCCTTACGGATGTACGTCGTCGGTCCCCTGTGATTGGCCCATCTTTAAAAATCAATAACAATTCAGGCTTGCATGATATCAAAAAATGGTAAAGGAGTTTTCTACTCCAAATTACATCACGAATCTGCCCTCACGATATTGCAGATCATTCGTGGGACACCCTGTATATAAAATTTTCGAGCTATAATGTACATATAAATAATATAGTCGGCTGGACCGTAATGCCGAGAGAATTGTAAGTTTTCGATTACTTATAAGTAGAAGAAGACGACATAATAAGTATTACAATATAAAAATACACTATTCACACGAACATATTGATCGTAGAAGTGATGCAATTAAATCGGCTCGGTTAATGTCCCGTGTTCGCACCGTCGTGACTTGGAACGAAGTAACGAAATTTCCAATATTTCTCCTTTGCATCGATACATCTCATCAATCCTGTAATAATCTGGCGCTTTCAACAACTCCTCATCCCGGATCAATGAATAAATATACATATGTGTATATTGCAAAAGCGGCATATTCAAAAGTAAACGGTCCGAGCGCTGCTAAAGAAGTTTTACGATTGAATTTTTTTTCATATTATTATGAGTTAATTGAATCTTTCGCAAGATATTTCATCTTGCGATTTGAACGATTAGAAAAGTAAATACTCGGTTCATTAATATTTATCATTCTTACGTACGCTTCTGACTACTGAATTACGGCGCACAGATATGCGAAATTTTTAACTCGCTAATACGAGCAAAGTAAAATGCGTTGAGATTACAAATCACTGTTGATTCATAAAGACTTTCGTTGAAAAAAAGAAACCACTTATGTATAGTATAGTATTCATAAAGATTAATGCAGAATGTTAGAAAGGTAGCGCCTGTGAACAAAGAGGGAAAGAAAGGGAAGAATCACGATGTTGAATTTCGCATCGTTGGAACTCAACGAAAATACGAAGTTTCCGCATTTTTTCAATTTAATGCTGATCAACTTTAATTGAAACTACTTCAAATTCGCCTGTGTGTTATAATTCGCAAAGTAGCAAAAATATATATCTCGCATCGAGCGATGCTGACGAAAATGAAAAAAAGGTAACGTTCGTTCGTTGAGTTTCAACGATTCAAACGATTCAAACACAATGAAAAATAAAAAAATTTCGTTAGGCCTGAAAAGTGATAAACTTGGCGTTCATCATTGCTTTCTTGGACATCCTCTGGGACGCATTCCTGTTAAACAAAGTTTTCCAATTCGCGAAAACTCTTGAAATGCTGTGTGCAAAGATTCAGGTTGCAATACATTACGTGTTAACTTTGCGAAAAGTCTTGCAAATTAGTGTGAGAGTGTATGCAAGTAAGTTCATTTTTTAAGGTTATGTACCAAGGCTAGTAAATAAAAATCTGCGCGTTCTGACATTTCAACTTTTCGATCAATATACAAGCTCGAGAGCCCACGATTTTCTTCTTTGTGCTCGTTTTACAGGAGTGAAAAGCATTGAGTAAAGACCGACTAGAGATTTCGTGTCGACCGACTATAAAGAAGAGTACAAGGGGTGGGCTTAGGTATAGAAATTTCCATTATAAATAGAGGGTCCATTTGTAGTAAGCATTATCTTATAAAACCACAGGTGCTTCTTGACACCGGACACCATACGAAGTTTCATCATATGAAAGCCTTCAGAATCAGGTTACGAGGAAACATAAATAGCAACAGATACTTCATCGCCAATCACTGAATATGAATTATCCTCTCCAAAGAAAAATCAATTGTTTTGAACTCGTTCGAATCTTACAAATGATTAAAGAATTCATGGGATTTATTTGGTTACTTACAGTTTTTCCTAAATTTATTCTCATTTAATACTTTGGATATTCGTTATTCTTAAATTATAATAAATCCAAAAAGATAAACGAATAATTTAGCTTCAAGAATACGAAACACCGTAGAGTCTAAAATAGTTGACCGAAAATTGCTATTCGAAAAGAACTTGCTGTACATATAAGTAAACAAGTACATTTGCGGTAATTTTAGTCATTGAAGCCTCTAATATTTTTTTATATATTATAGACAAATAGGCTTTTTACCGGTGTAATGTTCGAAATCTGTTCCTTTCTCGAAGGTAACGGATCAAGAGAATGTACAATCAATTTTGTACAAGATATATAATATTTAAAAACTATTAAATGAAGCATTCGAGTAACAAAGAACAAGTGGAATAATAAGACTATATAAAGCGTTGATTAACCGATAATATAATTCAAAAATTTTTTTTTTTCAATACACTTTGTGTCGAAGTCTCTGTCGATCATCAAACGGTTTTGTAATTACGTTTGGTAGAATAACGCATCAATATATTTCGGAAATGTACCGAAATACGAAGACCTGAATCAGAAAGCAATTTATTTGCAAATTTTGCATTTAAATTGTTAATTTCATCAACACATAATTATCAACTTGCAGCAAGGACACAGAAAAACCATGAATAACGTTCGGAAAAATTAAAATGAAGATCGAATACTGTATGAACTGTTTGCACTATCACTGTCGTTGTAGAAAGCTGGAAAAGCACCATACGCATACCAATAATGCCTCACATTACGAATTTGTATTCGCGGGCACTGGAGCCGTCAAATCGATGCCAAATAGCTATACAGGGAATAAAAAAATGGCGCAACCGTTGTGGCTATGTACGGCGTGCTCCGAATAATGAGGTTCTTTCGGTATTTCATACATTTCACAAGGCCGGAATCATATATTTGCTTGCTCTCTTTCTCCCTGGCATTTAAGCGCTTTTTCTCTTCGTTCGAGCATTTCGCGAAAAATCAGCATGCATTAGTAAGTGCAGCTACAAATACGTTGGTGAGCTCGAAATCACGCTCATCCGCACCTAATCCCAACTACGGACCTACGCCACAATGATATGGAGAGAAAAGTTGGAGAAAAGCTAAAAAAAACGTATGAAGCAAGCCTCTTTCCTTTTTTACCGTTGGTCGTCCATCAAATCAACCTGCTCAACTCTACCTGCTCATAATCCATACATTATCCGTACAAGAACAATGAATTTTAGATGTAATGTTTACGCCTCGACATCAAATGCTCTTGGTTAGAAAACTTATTTCCGCCGGATATGATACATATTCTATTTCATGTACGAATTTGATTCAACATCGTTCGCTCCGAGTGTTTGCAAACAGAAATTGTTCTGTATTGAAATTAGCGATATTTAATCCATTAATTTTTGTAAATTCATCTCTCATTCCTTCCAAACGTATAATGTGTAAACATTTTCAGTTTGTAGATTGCACAGATAGAACTTATGTACATATATGCATAAGTATGAATGATGCGTGTTTGTAGCCTTTCATTTAAAAAACTAGGCTACATTGTTATTGGTTATTGAGTATCTTTATAAATAATATTGTTGGAAAATTATGCTGACTCAGCGAAAACCCATTAGTCATGGAGAAGCGCGATATTGCATATAATCCTGCATTTCTTATAAAATACAATCCATCTTGAACAGACTTCTTTAATGAGTATGCAAATCGTTGTTACCCATAAATGCTCCATCGATCAATCAACCAGTTACTTATTTCCATTCAGTAAAACGAAATGAATGATTTTCAACATCGTTTGACTTGGCGGCCATTTCAATTATACCGTTATTTATTACGAAGAACAGCTCATTGATGAAAAAGTCCTGTGAAAATTATCTTTGATTGTACGTTCTAAAAGGAACCAGAAATATTGTAGCATGCTGTGATTAATAATCGACGCTTGCAGCGTAGTTATTTATATTACTTGACCCCATAGCCCAAGTTCCTACTTGCAAAAGTTTTTATGTTACTTCATATGATATCTGAGAAATTAGCGATATGATGTAACAGACATGATTTATGTGCCATGCTACTCGTTCGTATGGACGTTGTTCCACCACGCTAAAACACACTTTCATATTGTTTTTCCAGTAACGTAAGCGTTGATGGAGTATTTGAATTTATCGTAGTTTCCACTGAATCTTCATAGACTACTCTTTTCAAGAAAGCCGAGCGGATAATTTGCCTGCCACCAGCGAAAGGTGTGATGACAATGGGTGGGGTTATCTGAACGGCGAAATCACAAGAAACTGATTAGATTCAAAGATAATAGGCGGTTCACTGAGAAGTGACGTGAAGGGAGGGTACCACAGATGTGAGGACCACAATGGTACCACACTCTTTCTATTTTATCATGTATGATTTTTCTGAGAGTTTTAAGAATAACAGAAAAAGGAGGGAAACCATAGACTTTTTCATTTTGCCATGATCTTGTGAAGGCGTCTGCAGCTTTTGCTTCTGGGTCAGGTAGTCGGGAATAATATCTGGAACTTTTTTTGTTGAGTTTAGTTGCAAATAAATCAATTGAAAAATGTCGAAATTCGTTTTCTTTTCGCGTAAAAAGAACTGCACGT
Source organism: Heteropelma amictum (assembly GCA_959613375.1). NCBI lineage: Eukaryota > Metazoa > Arthropoda > Insecta > Hymenoptera > Ichneumonidae > Heteropelma > Heteropelma amictum. Next base: position 11,076,290 of record OY390723.1, read on the forward strand.
TATCAGCGATCGCATGTATGCAACCCGTATCCAAATTTCTTTTCTCTTGATAGCATTTCTATACTTTCTATGAAAGTTCCGTAAGATGTAAATATTGCCACCAGCTTTATGTTTATATATGCAATGGATTTGGTATTGTCCAATCGATGTAATATTTTGCATTCCGATAAATCGAAGCCAAAACATTTCAAGGCAAAAGAAGCTGTTCTGTAGTTTAAGGAAATTCATGTGCTTTTCCTTCGCTTCTTCATTTGAAAACCCAAAGGTTTTTCTCGTTACAAAATCAGCCCCAACCTGTTAACAGAGAGTCAGAAAATTTCACGTAAAAAGTTTTGGGTTCTAATAGGATTTAACCAATGCATTCTTTTTCCACCAATTAGTACCAGTGTAATAATTAGCAATAAAAATAATTTTTTACGTGAAATTTTCTCCGATCCATTTTGCTATGAATAGAATGCCTTTGGGTTTCTTAACTTTTCTTCGATAAGAACTTTTTCTTCGTAATCTCCTCCATTCATTTTTTTGGTTTTTATTAGGCCATATGCTACTGCAGAATATGCTGCTGTTATTTTCACCAAAATATTTTGCAAAATCTCTGAGCTTATACCTATTGCCTACCTTGAAGTGATAACATAGATATACTATTAGATTTTTCTTTTCATCTGAAAGATTCAGCGTGAATTGTTCAGAATCAATAATGAAACCTAAAAATTTATTTCTTTGATCTTCAACTGAATTGCTTTTTTCAAAATTTATGATAAAATCTAGATTCTCTAATAATTTAACACTTGCTTTTAGATTTTTTCACACGAATCTTTGAATTGCTAATGACGCAAAAATCGTCCCAATAAACGACTGTAAATACACCTTTTGTTCTTAATATATTTATAATGGGTTTCGTAATTTTTATGAAAGGGTTACCCATCGTGAGAGGTCATCCCCTTTGGTTTGCACCCGTTGGCGATAATCGATACTTTATCGAAAGACGTGGCAGTGTCTCGACACCAAGTAATAAAAAAAAAATGTTATGACCTGACGTCAGGGAACTGCCACGGACATTATACAGGAAAATGGGCTTCCAGCTGTCAAGCAAGAATTTAAATCCCGTATATTTCCTAAACCGTTCCCCTAATCGAAGATGTAATGATATTTTACCGATGAAATATGATCTTTTTCTTTCCATTGAGCCTAGAGCACGATTTCGTCAGCCGATATGTGCAAACTCATAATTTTGAACTGATTTTTTCTTTATTAAATTTCAAAATAATATATATACATATACAGCGTGTTTCACGCAACTTGACCACCTTAAATATCTCGGTAATTATCGACGTCACAAAAAAATGTTTCAGACAAAAGTTGTACGGTACGAAGGGGGTCATCAAATGCGACTAATTTTTTTTTATTTCGGTGGAGGCGCTGACGAACAGTGAAGGTCACCTCCACTTTTTTAAATGGAATGGTACATTTTTTTTCCAACCATCTTGTAGAGCATCGCAAACTGCATAAAAAACATTAAAGCGCCAAAGTCGTTCAAGGCCATTCAAGGTCAGTATCGATTTTCATCGATACTGACCTTGTAAATTGTAATTGTAATTGTAAATAAAATGTAAATTGGAAAATAGGTATTTTCCAATTTACATTTTATTTTATTTTCAAAGTAGGCAAAACACCGAAAAATCAAAGCGTCAGTGCTGGACGTCAAAGTGTTTTAACCTTTTCCGATGTCAAAGTCTAGCGCTTGAAGAATTTTCTTTTTGTTTTTTTTGTCTTACATGATTAAATTCGGTGGTTTCCTACAAAAAGAAGTTAAATTCACATTTAAAACTTTAAAAAGTAAAAAATGTACACCAAGTAATTAGAATAGTAGTTTTCATCGAAAAGTTTTTTTTTCCAATAGTATGATAAATAAAAATAACGTTTCCAAAAAAAAAATAATAATATCAAATTGGGCGTGCATGGAACCTCTTTTTCTTAACCATGCACGCCAAGGTTGATTTTTTATTGGAAAATGTTGTTTTATTTTTCGTGTATACTTTATGTTTATATTTCACCAGAGTCTACTGTAACAATCTCCTTTCACACAGTTATGAATTGTATGTTTTATTGTTTAGATTTTGGTTGGCCAAACTCATTTAATTTTTCTAAGGCCCTATTTACATACTTGATTTCTCTGAAAGCGATAATAAGAAACAATTCTAAACCGTAGAAGGTCATTATCTTTCACACGGATTCACTATGGGGCGGAAATCTGACTATTTCACTAGGATTGCACAGGATTATTCGTTTATGATCAACGACTTACCCGTCGCGAATCGTCTACTAGACATTGTAATCTCGAGAGGCCGCGCATCTTTATTACAGTCTACTATCGTTGTTGTAAGTTATTATCTAGGGATTCGGTAGCGTCTCGACGCTAGGTAATTTCGAAGAAATTTTTAGAGTATTTAAATTACGTACCGCGCTCTTTACTATACAGTAATATGGCACTTTTTGACGAAAAAAAAACTTCAAAACGTTCCTTCGCCAGAATCTTGTAGTTTCACATTCGGCGACCGAACTTCACCGTACTTTGACATCTGACGACTGAAGTTCATCTTACTTCAACGTCCTTACACATTCGGACAACCGAACTTCACCGTGCTATGACTTTCGATGACTAAACTTCATTGTACTTGAACGTTCTTTCATATTCGATGACCGAACTTCACGGTGCTATGCCATCTTCAATGAGCTTCATCGTGCTTTGTCATCCGACGGCCGAACGTCACGGTACTTCACCGTGCTTTGACATCCGACGATCGAATTTCACCGTACTCCATCATTCTTTGACATCTGACAACTGAACATCAACGTACTTCACCGTATCTCGACATGCGACGAATGAATTTCATCGTATCTTATCGTATTTTGACATCCGACGACCAAACTTCATCGTGAATCACTGTACCTGCGCATCCGTCGAATGAACATCATCCTATTTCATTGTATTTTAACATGTATTTCAAGATAATGCGACCGTAATTCATCGTGCTTTGTCGTATTTCGGCATATGACGATAGTACTTCATTTGGGTCGTCATGTGGTGGTTGTACTTAAATGTAACATATCTCGACCGTACATTTTGATTGTAGTTGAGATTAAAACATTTATGAAGTAACTTTTTGCATGCATTATACGCTGACTTTGTAATATTTATTACTATTCTTCTTATTCCACATTTACTATTTCATTTTCACTATTCCACATTTCATCTCAGATTATCCACATTGAAAATTCAGTAATATTAGAATGAATCAATTTTGTTTCCTAAAAATCCGATCAAAAGTTCAATGTCTCTATGATAGAAAGCTGAGCATAAATAATAGGAAGAATGCTATTGAAATTAACCAGTATTGGAGCATTTCCAAAAAATACGAATTGATACATTTTTTAATTTTTTTTCATTGAATTTGCGGAATCATGACGAATAATTATTCTCACATTTCCATCAATCGCTGCAATATTTAAATGAAAATGAATATTTGGATTAGTAAAAGATTTTCAAAAACAAAAACTACGATGTTTTTCGTTCGCGAGATGTAATTTTTTTAAACATATCGTGTATCCCTTAGTAAAAATGTTTAGTATCGGAGCAGTCTCGGAGCGGTCACCACGGTCTCTATAAGGTATCAAAGCGATCGCCCCCGTCTCCGAAAAATTTGCTAGCTACCACGCACGTCTCGGAGCGATCTCCGGGCGGGTGACCGCACCGATACCTGGGTCTCCATTCAGTCTCTGGTCGGGTGACCGCTCTGATACCTGAGTCTCTATCCAGTCTCTGGCCGGGAGACGGCTCCGAGACTTGGTGTTTTTCTGATGCAGATTTGCGCGTTTACACGCACACTTCCAAGTGTAGAGCACTTGGAAGTGTGCGTGCCTTCACGCACACCGCTTACTCGCCGTGTCGACCGTTCATTCGACGCGTGCTAGGGCTTAATTAATTAATATCTCATCAGGGGGGCGTCGGAGGAAAAAATGACAGAGGACTTTTCGGTCCCGAATTTCACCAACTACTCACCCCTCAGTGGTTGGTTGACCATTATGGGACAGGCTGTATACAAATTTATATACATACTAGAGATCAGCGTCGCGCGCGAGCGGCTCTAATATTGCGCTGCAGCGCTCGGTATGGAATTAAGTATGGAAACCTGTAGAACAAATTATAGTTCGGCATAAATAGCGAATGCCGAAAATTAAGGCGAGCACATCATTTTGCCAGAATTGATTAATTCGGAAAAACATTACAGATCACGTGGCGTTCATATATTTTGATGTTCCGTTACAAACTAAAAGATTGTGTTCGTAATACCGCCTTCCATGTTGTGATTTTAGATTAAATAAAGTATATGAAAAATAAACATTGATTAGCTATTCAACTATAAAATCATTACATATCCAAGTACCTTTTTACATTTGTCCGTTTGTTATAAATAAAAATTTCTTGTTCACTTATACTTCACAGTTGACTTTTTTATATCATTTTGTGTTGGTTCATGTTTTTGATGTAACTTTTTGTTCTATACAAAGATACATACTTACATACAAGAACTTTGTGTATTTTAAATTTATTGTGCATTTATTCTACATGCATTGACAAAATGCATCCAGAAAAAAATCTTTAAAAATCGTATGTCCGGAACCCACCGTCGCAGAGGCCCAACATTTTTTAAAAGCTCTTGGTGCTTCAAATATTCTTGTAACCAATTTTTCATGATTTAAATCTATAAGTAGGGATGGAATGCACCCAGAAAAAAATATAACAAAAATTGTGCGTCTAGAACCCACCTGTACTTCCGGTGTAAGTTTTTAACAATTTTCATTGCTCCAAATATTCCTGTAACCAATTTTTTATTTTTCAAATCTATTAGTAGTGACAAAGTTCATCTAGAAATTTTTTTTTTTTAAATAGTAGTGACGAAATACATCCAGGAAAAAATGTAAAAAAAAAAATCGTTTGTCCGGAACCCGCCTTTACAGGTGGTGGAAGTTTTTACACAATTTTCATTGTTCAAAATATCGTTATAACCAAGTTTTATTTCTTAAATCTATTAGTAATGACAAAATTCATTCAGGAAAAACTCTCAACAAAACCGTGTGACCGTGAAATATGCACTAATTTCATTTACGTTAATTGGGCTTTACATCGGAATGAATGTGCTTTGTATAAATTTCCTTCTGTATTGGTTCTGAATTGATCGATTAATAAATGTTGTTGACGACCTGTCACAATCTAACAACTGTCAGAATAGGATAAGCTGCGCGAACCGAGTTTCGCATGAATCTTGTGTCTTTGCTCACCGCCGACCAATCGCAGAATGGATAAAACGACAATAATGCCTATGATATTTTGAAATTTTGATAATTCCGATCTATATCTCATCAACTTTTTACTAGAAGCAATTAGAAGAATGTATTTTTAATACATACGTAGCTTGACATTCGAACGAATGAACTGCATATTTGGTAAATTCAACTCACCAATTGAAGTATTGAAAATTATAGTTCGATCAAGTTAGAAATCCACAGAATAAAAAAAAACTCGATATCCGGCTGCATGAACTCTACACTTGGTTGAACCAAATCAAGCATGGGGTGCGTATTCTTTGAACCAATTACAAATTTCTTTCGTCACCTGTTATCATGAAATTCCTAGTTGGCACAAACGTCAGAAAGATATCTTAGCGATCTCTTGTACAAGACTTCATTTCGAGTTCATCATATGATCTCCGATAGACTTCCGATAGATTCAGCTTCAAGAACTCTCAGTTAAGAACTCTGAACGATATCTACTATAAGACTTATATGAAAATCTGAATTTATTTCAGAGGTCACCAACATTTCTTTTTGTTTGAGTCAGACAGACAAGGGCTTCATTTAAGAGAAGTCTCAAAGTCCGGATCTTTTCGATGTCTTCACAAAGACATCTGAAAAATGATGTCTGCGAGACGTATGTCACAGAAATCTGAAAGCAGACTTCTTACAGATAACTTTCTGAAGAAAACAGAAAAAAATGTTTTTAAAGAGATCTTTCTTGAGAAGTCTGAATATTTTCTTATAGTGGCGCATTATACGTCTTTCTGTACACATTCATATATCTTTCAGAACATCATTTTGGATGTCCAAATCTTCCGTACGAAGTCCTTCTGAATTTCTTCAGACGTCATGATGCTATCTGGGATTAGGTTGAATTCATTCATTTGTTAAATTTATCGATTTTTTTTCTGAGTAAGTGAGGTTGTAGGATTAAAGTCATACTATCTCGAACCGATTTGAGTCAAACAGTTTTTAATTATAAAAATGTTATCCACGGTACTCTGTTCATGCTGAGAGAACAAAAAATGTATCAACTATTCCATTATCGTGATATTGATGATTGAAGATGGCGTTTTTTATACGACATAGTTTGTTATGTGCCGACGGCACGCTGAAAATTAGGCGAGCAAAGTAATTATTGAGTCGCTGCCACCAGGATTTGTTTTCGACGTGAAGCGTCGAGCAAATGCAATATTTATTCTGTGTTAATTTTTCCTTAAGGTTTATCGGATTATTGTTTTTGTGCGTGGCTGCTTTCTCGTCCCGTACGGGCCCGGTTTTCTCAAGGATACTTCAGGGGTTAAATAAATAAAAGAATAGGAATGTATATTGAACAATGAATCTGAATTTAATTATGGAAACTGATTGTGTATAAAAGAGAAAGAATACCGTGTACAATTTATACGGAGACTCACCGAGTCGGAGCTCACTCTCACTCAGCCAATCCTCCGGAGGTATGCTCGCACTCGTGCACACTTATAATTTGATGTCGGATAAAGTCGAGTTATTATTGTTTTTGTAATATTTAGAAATTGATCGAAATCGTACAACGAGGTAACGCGAGGGCGGAATTAAGGATTGATGAGAAATGGAAATGAATCGATATAATAAAAGAAAATGATTATTGATAATTTACGAATTGCGCGTAAAGACTTATGTGCCTATGTGAGCCACCGATTGTCTTTATCGGAATTATGGCCACCGCCACTGGCTTTATGCGGAGTATTTCCCCGAGAACGAATCGCTTCGTATTTAGCTCGGTACTGACATGATTCGGCGAGAACCTCAGTCCTCGTCCTCCCCATGTCAGTGGAAATTTCCCCTTCCATTCTTATCCTAAATTCTATTTTATTTAATAATTATAATAATTATTCGCGATTCTCCCCATGTCGAAGCCTGGAGAGAATTGCGGAAATTTAAGTATCCGGTCAGGCCACGAAAGAATGCGTCGAGGCGACTGCATATAGCGCGAAATTTCTGCCATCGTGCTGACTCTGCGGCACGTGCAGTCGACTCGATGGAGAAAATAATATTTGATTTTAAATATAAGGGATTTTGGGGAGAATCGCGGAAATTTAAGTATCCGGTCAGGCCACAAAAGAATGCGTCGAGGCGACTGCATATAGCGCGAAATGTCTGCCATCGTGCTGACTCTGCGGCACATGCAGTCGATGAAGAAAATAATATTTGATTTTAAATATAAGGGATTTCGTAGACGTAACAGCAAGTTCTATTCATAATTAAATACCTTGTATTAAAAAATTGATTAGAGAGATGAGAACTGAAAACTTTGGAAAGATAACTGAGGAATTAACAATGATGATAGAAATAGATTCATTATATTTCACCATTAACTTTTTGAGATATGAACGCCGAAAGCCCGAAAATCATCACAGTGCGGCCGTACGCCGGCGCCGTGCGGCCCGCTGAACATAGAAATATGTTTTCGAAAACAAGACAAAAGTATGCTTTGTTTTCATTACATGTTGGCCATAAGAAGATAGGACATTCCAAATGTATATTTTTTTATATGAGATTTAACATGTTATTATTATTCGTTACCGATATTTAGGGATAAGAGTTGAAAAATACTCAGAACTATTTTTTGGATGGGATTGTTGCGGAAATATTACTTTATATCGTGTTATTCCATATGATATTCATGTTGCTATTTCTCACTACCTCACGCATTCTAAATAAAGCATTTTAGGATCGAGTTATCAAATACGTAAAAATAGAATGCATGAGCCATAAGGGTATTTCTTCTTCATTTTATCATTTCTCTTGTATCCTTGGCTAGCGAGGCGGCTCACGAAGGAGCGAAGGTTCCAAGATAAACTTGCAATCTGCTCATTGCATCAATAGTAGATACGTAGTGAAGGTGACTTTGAATGTATAGAGACAGTACGTGAATCGCAGAAAACAAGGAAGCTATGTGCGTTGATGAATAATTCCAGGTGGCTTTTCCTTTCCATCATACATACGTTTACATTCTCAAAAGGTGTTTAACTACTGCGAGAGAAATTGCACACCCGATAAGATGAGTGCTCTTGGGTCGTGTGCGTATCTGGTTAACATAATTCAGGGGGGGGAGGGGGTCCCAAATTCTCCAGAAATCCCGTGCACGCAATTGTCTAGACGCGGTAGAAGTTAGGGATAGTGGGAGTGTCGAAATAAAAAAGTGTATCCTTTCCCATTATTAAATTATTTCCTTTTCACATGGAATGAATTGATTTATTTTCCCGAATATATATACATGCAATTGTTTGATCGTTTCGAAGTGCCTGTAGTAATTTTATAGAATATTTAAATGTATTACTAAACAAAATTACAAATTATTGATAATTCGTGCATACAGAGATTCCTCATTATTACTCCGAAAAAAATTCTGACCCTGAAAAATTCTCATTCTGACTGAAACAAACTACTTCGTCTATCCCTTCATTTAGAAATTTGCATAAATTACATTTCAACACGATGAACAATTTCAAGAAAATGTCTTGCGTATTTGGGAAATATAATCACTTTATTATACAGCGTGTTCCACGCAACTTGACCACTTTAAATATCTCGATAATTATCGACGTCACCAAAAAATGTTTCAGACAAAACTTGTACGGTACGATGGGGGTCATCAAATGCGACTAATTTTTTTTATTTCGGTGGAGGCGCTGACGCACAGTGAAGGTCACCTCCACTTTTTTAAATGGAATGGTACATTTTGTTTCTAACCATCTTGTAGAGCATCGCAAACTGCATAAAAAACATTGAAGGGCCAAAGTCATTCAAGGTCATTCAAGGTCGAAAATCGATACTGACCGAATCCATACTGAAAATAGGTATTTTCCAATTTACATTTTATTTTATTTTCAATTCAATTAGAATACATCCCAAACGGACAAAAATATGCAGATTTTTTAAGAAACGAATTACCCATATTACTGGAAGAGGTTCCATTAGAATATCGGTCGAGGATGTGGTACCAGCATGCCGGCTGTCCAGCCCATTATGCACTAATTGCACGCACCGTATTGAACAGAAATTTTCCTGATCGTTGAATAGGACGTGGTGCAAGAATTTCTTGACACTTAAAAAATAAACTTTACAGCGATGTTCCCACAACACCAGAAAATATGCGACAAAGGATTATACGTAAATGTCAATCAATCACTGCAGAACAACTTGAAAATGTACAACGAGAATTTATTTACCGCCTTAAAAAATGTATCGAGGTTAATGGTGCTCATTTTGAACATCTTTGATAACATAATTTAGCTAATGCGTACAAAAAGAATGCGCTGTTCCAATGGAATTGAAAATAAAATAAAATGTAAATTGGAAAATACCTATTTTCGGTATGGATTCGGTCAGTATCGATGAAAACCGATACTAACCTTGAATGGCCTTGAACGACTTTGGCGCTCCAATGTTTTTTATGCAGTTTGCGATGCTCTACAAGATGGTTGGAAAAAAAATGTACCATTCTATTTAAAAAAGTGGAGGTGACCTTCACTGTTCGTCAGCGCCTCCACCGAAATAAAAAAAATTAGTCGCATTTGATTACCCCCTTCGTACCGTACAACTTTTGTCTGAAACATTTTTTTGTGACGTCGATAATTACCGAGATATTTGAGGTGGTCAAGTTGCGTGGAACACGCTGTATATAAAACGAAAATAATTTTTCTAAATATTTTCATCACTTCATTTATTACGGGTTGATATTATTATTATTTGAAATCAGCGTGCTTCGTAGATCTTTGGTACAGGCAGTTTTTTCGTAGATTTTTACATAATAGCTGAGTTCTTGTAATTGCTACTTTACCACCAGGACATCCTTGATAATACCTAAATAAATTTACCTTTGCAAGTAACTGTGAGGCTGTGCCCTGAAAATATAAAATAAAAGTTACATAATTTGTATGCGAGAAGAAACGCATGTGGAAACCGAGTGTACATGGCCGGTATAGTAAAAGCTATGGTGAGATAACCGGTTGGAGTGTTGATAAAATAGAGGACTGTACACTGTGAGGGAGAGTACACTTGCATCTTGCTGCATGTAAGGCTCGCGTTACGTACGCTCTGAAAGATGATAGTCGCTATTCGAGGCTGCTAATCACTTGGCCCTCGGGCAGTTAATACTGTTTTGATGTCGCCTATTCGTTACTAAAAACGAGCCCGCGTATTTACTTCACGATATTAAGTTTCGAATGACACTGATTTAAATTATGAAAAAACTCGAATTGTATCGGATGGAAAGGATCGGAAAATCAATTAAGAACACTTACCCCTCGAGCCATCAAATATGTGTTTAATCATGGCTCAGAGGGGAAAATCTCCGAGGTACACCTCGGAGAAAAAACCCCTCATAGTTCCTTTATGATAGATACAATAGCATGGTTCTTTATTACATTCACAGAATATGGGTAATTAACGAACCCGATACTTTCCTACAATAACAACGTCTTGGCAACGAGTACCTTATAGAATTGAACGACTTCGTGTCGGCTGCAATTCTGGCTCAATAGCTCACAATCTCGACAGCATTGCGCTTAAGGTTACCGTCAGGTATTACCTCGCACCATCGTGAGCATTGAACTTCAGGTCCGACGCGATGTCAAGCATTGCGCTTGTGTATGGAGGTGACCGGACCGTGCCGGTGCACCAGGCGGTACGTACCGCATTGTCTGTACTTACGGTTGGACCTTTAATCACAAGCGTCCCGTGATCCACGCAAGGTCTTCAGCAGTGAACCCCCAAGTCCCGGTCGTAAGGATTCGTTTCGTTCGATCGGGTTTTTTTTTGGTTTTCTTCTCTCGGGTTTTCTTCACACCCAGACAAAGGATAACTGTCTACTAAATCTACGACTACGTGAATCGCTCGCCTGAGACCCTTTAAAAAAAAAGATGTTCGATTCAAAGACGTGAATGTTCGCATATGGGCGTATCGATTATATGTGCCCTGGGCACCCTCAAATGTTCGTTCGACCGAACAGATACGTTGGAGAACTTGGTACAAGGGGCAGTTGCTATGATGGGCAGTAACATTCTGGGTCACTTGGGACTCTCCCGAATTCAGTATCAGTCAATCTTTTTTTCTACGCGCCTGTCAATCATTGTTCAATAAGTGTGATAAAAACGTATCTTTTTTTAGGGCCGAACTTGAGCTCTAGATTAATGATGGGTAATTAATGATACCTAATGATGTTGTTAACTCTATCATGAAAAAAAAATCAACAGCACTACTTTCCTTTGTTCATAATAATGACGATGAGGCGTTGGAAGAGGAATATAATGGAACGCACTTCGTTTCATCCATATGGTTTTTACGACATTTTCAACTATGATAAATTAATTACCTTAACTTGATTCAATTCTACCGTTAGTTTGTAAACTATGATGTCGCTGAGTCGTAATGTCGTTCGGCTGCTTTATGAGTTGTCTTATGAATATGAATCATTACAGCCACACTGCAGTGTGATCCCAATTTCTTCTCATTTCGTTTCCCATAAAAATCATTCATAAACAATCGCACACTCAAAAACGGCCAAAAACAGGAGCAAAGAACCTCTACAAGAGAAAGTAATGCGCTCTTCCCTAATCTATCTTCGTACTGTACACTGAAAAAAAGGTTTCGTAAATCTAACCTCCCAAATTTGATCAACCGAAATTCGGTAGAATGGATCACATTTTGTTTAAATCAATCGTAGAATGGTTAGATCAACTAAATCATTTTAGCTATTCCAACTCTGTTATTTAGTTAGTAACGAATTTGATAAATTTGACGATATTTTGATTCCAATTACTACATACTTTTTCCAATTGAACAATTCATTTAGTCATCAGCTACGACGATGGCCTGTTTGAAATAAAACGACCCGAGTAAAAATGAATATATATAAACATATAAAATTGTATATTAATTGATCATATACAATTATATACAAAAATTGGCCCTATATAATTTTATATAGTTCGATATAAGCTTATACGATTGTATATACTGATATGCAGTTATATACGATAGTATATGAATATGCAAAATTCTATCGGGTCAATATTTGTATACAATTGCATGTACCAGGTGTGTCGGTCATTCTTTTCCGGTTTTTTCGCTAAAGAAAGCACATTACTTATAATAGATAGTTAAAATTTATTTATTCAAAGTATTGGTCATTTGATTCTATGGATTTTGCCCATCTCTTGGGCAATTTATGAATGCCATTCCAAAAGAACAGTTTCTCCTTTGAGCTAAACCATTCATCGAGCCATTTTTCGATGCGAAGAGGTGGTAGTCGGATGGAGCCAGATCTGGAGAGTACGGCGGATGCGATTAAATTTTCCATCCAAGTGATTTCAACTGTTCTTTGACTGATTTTGCTGTATGAGACGGCGCGTTGTCATGCTGCAAAATCACCTTGTCATGTCTTGTCATGTCTCTGAGTCACGTCTTAACTGTTTCTACCAGCAAATGATGACTTTCAGCGTCTTTTTTCTTTTGATGGAACAAGAAAAGTAATGCGTGCAGCAAATGCACTTTTTCAGGAATAAAACTCGACATTTTCAAAAAATTATAAATTTATAACGCTGTTGTTTTGGCAGAACGTAACTCGTGTAGTTTCAAAGTTAATGTTCATAGAATAAAATAACATATGTATCAAATCATAACATTTTATACTTATAGCTAGTGACATCTGTTACGAAAACCGGAAAGCAATTACCGACATACCTGGTATATGACCAATTAATATACAACTTTATAAACAACATACTTTATATATAATTATAAACAATCGTATATTATTAATAGTAATTATTATTAATAATTTACGGTTGTATATTATTATCCTTTACAGAATTTTATATTTGTTGTGCATAGTTAAATCTGTATGTCTGTCCAACGTACAACGTAAATTTTTGAGGTGATAGAGGTGACCTTGAAATCTTCAAAGCGCCTCCACACGGAGGCGCTCTTAGCCACCATTCGATCACTCCCTAAAAACTATGCAATTTTTGTTCCAAAAGTTTTTTTTCAAGTCCGACATTTGAGGATATTCTTCGGAATGGATTTTTCTGAAAATTGGTGTGTGAACCTTTTTTGGATTCTTTAATGGAATTCTGAAGAAAAAAACATGATGGTCCCATTTGAAAAAAAGGTGACCTTGAAATCTTCAAAGCGCCGCCGCACGGATAAAGCTCGTAACAACCATTCTATGACCTCCTGCGAACTATTCAACTTTTGTTTCAAAAGTTTTTTTCCAAGTCCGATATTTGAGGAAATATTTCTACTGATGAAAGTTGTTGCCTCACCCTGTATACAGTTATATTCTAAAAGAAAATAAAAGTATTCATATACAGTCATATACAATTTTATATGCAGTGAATAGAAGTTTCACGTATATATATAAATATATACAACAGTATATTTATATAATTATATATTACATAATATTTAATTATATAAACTCCTTATAAAAATAGTATCTCCATATATCTTCTTCTAATATATAAAATTCTCGTGTAGCAATGTTTGTTACCAAACTCCTCCGAAACGGCTGGACCGATTTGTATGAAATTTTGTGTGCATATCGGGTAGGTCTGCCAATCGGCCAATATCAATTTTCATACCCCTAAATGATGAGGGTGACCCACCCCTAAATATATATATTTTTTTCACAAAATTTTTTATTTTTATTTTATTATCATTTAGCACTGAAAAATACATACGACTTCAAATTTTCACCCTTATACGATCAACCCCTGTTTTTTAATCGCGATTTTTATATTATTCTGTTCCATCCACAGATCCGCAATAGGGTTGCAAGATCGCAATCGAATATAGGAATTGTAGTACGATGAATTTTCTTAGAAATAATGTATATGGCAAAACAACGTTTGCTGGGTCAGCTAGTTTTTATACAGGGTGATTCATAGCAACACTGACAGCCAGAAACTACACATTCTCGACGATATACTGAGCATATCTACATAACCGTTTTTCAATTTTCAAAATAGTTTTTAAACGGGGAGCAATAGAATTTGGAAGTTTTGAGCCAATCACAGTCGCTGTTTTATACGCGTTCGAAGACGCCTCAGTGCCGGACCAGCAAGGCTCCGATTCTAGACATATGAAGAACTGGCAGAGTTCAGGCAGAAAAGCATTTCCCTGAAAATAGATGTTGTGTTCGATTAAAGGACGTATAAAAGAACGGCTATTTTCAATTGAAACAAAAGACCTTCGCGCTCGCGGAATGCTTTTCTGCCTGAACTCTGCCAGTTCTTCGTATGCGTAGAATCGGAGCCTTGCTGATCCGGCACTGAGGCGTCTTCGAACGCGTATAAAGAAACGACTGTGATTGGCTTAAAACTTCCAGATTCTATTGCTTCCCGTTTAAAAACTTTTTTGAAAATTGAAAAACGGCTAAGTAGATATGCTCAGTACATCGTCGAGAATGTGTAGTTACTGGCTGTCAGTGTTGCTATGAATCACCCTGTATATAGAAGTATATATAATTTTATCAAATCGAATTTGATGGAAGTACATTTATATCTGATGATATATACGAATATATACAGTTTGCATATATTGCATATACATTTATATATATAAATGTATATATGTTTGTCAGGAGGCGGTTATGAGGACTTTTTCGAAGGTATAGTTTTTGATGTTGAAAACAATAGCTTAAATGTTGAATAGCGAAATTCCATAGCCAAACTTCGTAAAAAATAATTATTAACTCGTACAGGACCAAAATAGCGTTTAGCGGCGGTTGTCGAGACAATTTAACTATCGGTTGTTTTGAAGACGGAGCCGTTCTAACAACAACCAACATATAATATGTCCTGACAACTGCCGTTAATTTATATAAAATACATGTAGTTGGCAGGTCAAAAGTGTCCTCTTCACATCCAATGTTTGAAAATGAATTTGTCTTGCTAACAACCAATCGTCTAGAATAAAAATGTCCTGACAACAACCGCTACTTGATATAAAATACATGTAGTCTGCAGGCCATAAGTGTCCTCTTCACAACCATTCTGTAAAATACATTTGTCCTGACAACGATCAATTGTCTAAAATAAAACTGTCCGGATAACTACTAATAATGGCATAGTCCTCAAAAGTACCTTTACACTGATTCTACATTGATCAGACTCGCATTAAATAAGATTAGATTCACATTGATTAAAACTTTTCCATAACTTTTTGAACGTTAAGAATTTTTGTTTATTTCCGAAGGTTCATAAAAAACATAGCAAATTCTTGAGATACAAAAATCACATCATAATACGAATAAAATCATAAAAAACATAGCAAATTCTTGAGATACAAAAATCACATCATAATACGAATAAAATCATTGAAAATGAATATAAAATGAACACACATAAAATGAACATACATGAATATAAAATGAAATGACAAAATTTTTAGATTTCAATTATACATTTTTTTAAGATTTATTCTTTTTTTTAATGTTATTGGAAATCCAAGTCTTAATAACACATGGATTTCGCGCCTTCAGGGCTGGGTACTTAGCGCACTTCATTTGAATTTCTTTCAACGACGGATAATGTCCACTCTGTATATATTTTCCGAACAGCTCCAGAGCGATCTTTTTTTCTTCAGAGCTCCATCGTTTTTTTGTTTTAGTGGGACCATAAGGTGAAGCTGAAAAACAATTACTCGTAACTTTATATTTATCTGTAGAAGGATCAAATTAGGAAATTAAATATGTTCAAATTTGTCAATTTATAAAAATCACGTGGCATATAGATTGAATAAACGTACTCGAGCGTTTTCTTTTCTCCTTGGCGGATGAGGCAGATGAGCTCCCAGAAATTTCGAATCGATTCTTTTTAAGTTTTTGTTTTTTTTGCATTGGCGAGGGTTTGTCCGATTGTCCTGTTCCTTCAGCCAGGTGCTGTGAGGCAGTAGTTAGGTCAATAGCTACGTGCCTATGGCAATACCTGGCAATATTACTTCCGCGTATAGCCGGGCAATAGTCAGGTCAATGACTATGGGACCACAGTATTACGCGGAAACATGTGTGAGGACAGCGGGAACGGCCGATAACGCCGACATTCCACGGCGGATGCCTCTGTCCGACTCCGTAGAAGGTCACGTGAGCCATGGCTGCGAGGGTAGGATCGGTGAAGGCACCTTTCTCTGCGCTCGCGGTCATCGGCCGGACCTCAAACGCCCACTACATCGGCAGTGGGCGGCGGTTAGGATGGGTATTCTGATGTCGGCTCACCTGACCTATGCCCATCCTGTATCCTTGTCATTTCTGGGCTCGTGTCCAGGCGGGACACGGAGAGCGGGCCTTCCCGTGGTTCCCCGTGAGCACGTGGGGCTATCTGGGCTCGCGACTCGGATCCGTCCGAGTAACGAGACTTCGGATGCTTCCGCGTGGCCAAACCGCTCTTCTCGCGACTCCGCCCGCGAGAGTCAAAGGATTTTTCTATCGCCCGTACTCGGGGCGGTGCGTCTTTGCTGGAGGTAGATTACCATTAGTTGCGTATGCCTTTATAGGCGAGGAAGCAGAGGTCGGCATCACTTCGGTGAGCGACCTTCACACTAAATGTCCTGTTCCTTCACTACGCTTTGGCGCATTATCTGGAGGGAAAGTACGCAAATTAAAATGTACCAAACTTAAATAACCGTATAGAATGACATGCATAGATTTTTCGACTAATTTTCAGTAGCGCTCACTATCTGATTCCAGCTCGCCCTCGATTTCGGACCCACTTTCCCCATCGTCTGAACCATCCTCGGAACCTTCCTGTGCTCGCTCGAGAACGCTCGATATGCCGACGATTTCGCGACGGATTATGGGCTGTTCATAAATGTCTCGATGTATTTTATCTCCATGTCCCATAAATTGAGCGACGTCAGCGACTACGTTTTTCGAAAGATTTAATTTAATACACGCCGTTGCTACGTGTTTGCGTAGAGTTGTTCCCGTCAATTTGTGCGGAAATTCGACATTTGTATCTACCGCGAATTTTCTCATGAGAATACACGCTCGGAGATGTTTGTGTCGTATTTTGTCAGTTGAAGGTATGCCGAAAACAAACGGATTCGCTGAACGGACACCAGCTTCTTTTCGATGCTCCAAAATCTTTTTTACGCAGTGCAGTAAATCAGTGGATAAAAGTACGGCTACCGTACGATTTAATTTTCCACGAATTGTAAAGCGTATATAATTTTTCGCTAGTTTTTGACTTTCCTTCGACATTCGTTTGATTTCATCGTTGTTAACACCTGCGTAGTTATTAAAATCGTCAATCGAAACGCGTTCGATTTCACCTGCACGACGCCGATTGAATAATTGGATTGAAGTGAGCGTTGATTCGGCCAAACTCATCCACGTATCGAAAGCGAACTTCCCGTCAGACATTCTTTTTAACGCTGATTGACGTTTGTTTTTTAAAAAATTATCGAATTTTTGTATGTCCGCGGTCGATGGAAGTTCAACATTTTTTCGTCTTTTTTGCAGCGTCATCGATTCGATCACCGGCTTGTTCACTGATGTAGTGATATCTTCGTTTAGTAGCTTCAAAAAATCTTCGGTCCGGTTTTTTTGTCTTTGATCTTCTTTTTTGATGCAATCGAATACGTAGAGATTCGCAACTTTTTTTAATAATGACCCGATGGAGTAGGCTGTTGCGGGGGTTGCGTAGGTTTTTTTAACTTGATCGTAGCCGGCGATCTCGCGTATGGCCGCTATAGCATCATCATAAAATTTCGGGTGATAAATCGAGGCTAAATCCGTAATTTCGGCGTTCATAGATTTCACCGAGTTCAGAAATCGACCGAGTAAACGCAGCTGTGCCCGAATCATGTCGTGTTGGTGCTGAAGACCACCATACTTCATAGCCAACTTATTCCCGAATATAATAATCAGTCGGTCGTATCGAATAAGACGAACGACATCGTCTTCGCGTAAAATTGGGAAAATTTCGTGACGCAACATTTCCGAAGCTTCGCTGTGGATGCGACCAAGAATTTTACGTCCCGCGACTGATAGACAGCGAGTTTTCGAACCGTCGTACGCGAAACATTTTTTGGCATGATGCCTAATATTCGTTTGGGAAAAGAAACCTTTACACCCTTGGCAAACTCGAAAATGTGAGGCAGGTTTTGGCGCGTTAGCACTGGGCCTTCGGCAAACCATCAACTCGCCATCGTTGAAATTGTTATCGGTGTTATACTTGAACATACAATTTCTTCGAATGGTCTCGATAATCTTTAACCGCTCGGGGTTACCTTTCGGCAAAACGATAAATTTTTTCACGTCTTCCACATCACTATGTTTTTTCTCCAAGTGGCGCGGTAATTTACTCTGAAGTGTGGAACAATACATACAAAATGCCTTTCTATCGAGACCTCGTTTCGAATTTGCCGTACGGACAAACATCTCCGAATCATCGCGAGTTGATTTTCCTGGCATATTGGCTGTTAGAGAAATTTCCAAAGATGCATTCGGCGTTGATTCGTTTTTGGGGTGACTTCGTCTCGATTGATTTATATCTACTACATCGTCACTATCACTTGAAGAATTATCCGATGGAGGTGTATAATCGGATCCGTCATCATCAGATGACATTCTTGTCTCTTCAGGACCTTTGCATGGAGGAAATCAGGAAACGTCATAATAGGGAAATACTATATACAAATTATATTGTGATTTTCATCGTATGCGATTACAGTATGAAACTTCAACTTTGCCAAAGTTACGTGTTAATTTCGCAATCTGAAGTCTTGTAAAATCTCAAATAAGCTCAAACAAAAGAAAATGGAAACATCGGCAATAATAAATAATTACAATATGCATAATCGTTGGTACCTTTTGTAGGTGTTATTTCAGCAACGCCCACAGGCGATTTGGCAAATCTGTCACGATCAAAAGTTATGTTAGACTCTGAGGCCACTGTTTCCGAATCTTGATTTGTACCAATAACGTAAGTGGCATTATTTTCCAATACATTTTGCATCGAGATTTCGTCAGTTAAATTACGACACGTATCATTCCGATCATTATTACGCTCGTTCAAACTTGTTGTAAGCTCTCCAGATTCCGTAAAAATGGATATACCAGGATTTTCATGCGAGGAAGGAAATTGCGAATGCGACGATTCGTGTGAAGTTTCTGTCTCGTGTACATTGAACGTTTCGTTTCGAAATCGTGCTGCAGCATGCGAATGCGGTTCGTTAAGCGCTGCTTCAAAATATAGTGGTGTATAAATAAGATATATAATGACGATATACAATAATAACAATATATAATAACGAAGATAATCAAAATATATCAATAATAAATAAATGGATAAATGCTTTTATTGTAACACAGGATTAATTCGAGGAGGTTACCGGTGTTATGTGTTAGATCTGAGTTGGGTGTGCTGAACGTTATCGGTGCTTGAATAATTTCGTTTAATTCTCGATTTAAGCGTGTATTCAATTCAATTACATCTTCCGTCGATTCGAAAGATTCTACCGGCACTTCGATCGCATGATTGGTCGGTCCAACGAACGAAAAAGTTTCAGAGAGGCATTCGGGAATATATTCATCTATTAACTCGAGGAGTGCCGAATTATTTTGAAACGTAGAGTTGCCAGAAAATGACAAATGAGATGCTGAGGTGCACTCATCAGTTCTTTCAACGTCATGCTCCGTAGGTAACTCATCGAGTTCATCTCCTGCATCAGTTTTTGAATTATCGTATGCTCCTCTACGTTCTTTCTGGCTGTGTTTCTCCTTGTTATTATCTTAAATTAAGTATTTATGGCCGATATAAAAATTGCTCTGGAGATAATATAATTTTTCTCGTACTTTGGGAAATATCGTAAAGTTAAAGTGTTTGGTTAAAAAGATCATATTTTGCTAAAGAGAGAATTACCTTTTTGAATAGGCTGTTCCTCTTCCATAGCATCGACAGTGTCATTTTTGCTTTCTTCTTTTTTTTTAATATGTTCGAGAATGCGTCTACAGGCTAATATCAAAATAAGAATGTTAATTGGCGTCGCACGCAAGCAGTTGAAGTTTTGGTACTTGTCAGGTCATTTTTCACGTAATGATGTATGCGAGGACTTTTAGCATATCGTTACGAATCCGAACAAAGAGCTATCTATCTCAAGTTTTCATAAAGCTACGAAACTAGAAATTGGTGACGCGACTGGTTTTACAATAGCAAACGAGAATATACTCAGTTAATGTAATTTTTGAAAATACAAGACTTGAGATTCAACGTTATTAGTATAATCTTACCGTTTTCGGCGATAATTTCTGCGTTATATCGGCCACCGTCTTTATATTTCGTTATGCAATGGGAACCTTTCATATACGTCACCTTATTTTTGTGGCAGATAAAATAAATGCCATCTTCAAAACGAACAAGAACGAACATTTTCGTGATTCGCGATACACGATGTGCCTCTCTCGGCGTCGAAATCGAAACTGGCAAGCGAAACCGTTGAAATACGAAGTCCAAACCGTTTTTTTCATAAAAATTGTACAATGTATATGAAATAAGCAGGAACCACTTGTCCCGATAACTACCGGTCCGTCGAAAGTTATATGATATACATATATTTAGGTATAACCATAATTGTATTCGTAAAACGATTTCGATTCAATAACAAAACATTCGTTTCGAAAAGGGCCGATTTAAAGTAGATTATTATATCCTTCTAATAAAAAGTTGATGGGGTCCCGAAGTTGATCCATGATCGAAAAAATGCGAAACATTTTTTTTTGTTTATTTTGACTACATTTTCCCAATCGTCGTCACAAAATCACGCCATATAGATTTATCGGAAGTGTTTTGAGACACTCTGGAGTAGACTTAAATAAATAGTTGATAGTTAAATGTCAATGGCCAATCCTTTCACCCGATGTTGAGAGTTAGCGAAAAAAACGCAATCGGGTATTGTATGGGAAAATCGGCGAAAACCGAAGGGCCAACTTTACAAATTTGCCAAAAATCGAAAAATCAAAATATCTTGATGAACCGAACGGCATTTTGAAGCCTCAATAATTCCAATGAGAATAAGCACAAATCAGGATGTCGATCTCAAACAAAAAAAAAATAGTAAACATTTCAGTGAACCAAGTCAATCCGGAGAAAAACGGGGAAAAATTTTGGATTTAAAAAATGATTTTTCATGGTCCATATTGATGTATTTTTTCCCGCTGATTATGGAACACACAAATATTTCATGGAAAACCTAATATTTCCGTCCGAAAATGCGATAATATGAATTTTATCGATTAATTATTATTTTCTCATTGAAATATCGAGTTTTCGGGAAAAAGATGGTGGGTTTCGTGATTAGCGGAAAATTTCCGATCGACTAAGCTCCTGAAATATCGAAAATTTAGAAAAAAACTGTCGACTCATTCTTCGCCACTTCTCCAGAAACGTAAAAAAGTCGAAACTTCGAAGGCTCGTAACTACCTTTTGCTTCTCGATACGTGCGAAAGCGAAAAAACCCACACAAAAAACCCCAACAGGACTTGAGACCCATCGTAACAGATGTGAACTTGACGTTTTCGGTAATAATTCTTGCGTTATAGCGAGCACCGTTTGTATATTTTGCTATCCATTAGAAACTTTGCACAAAACGCCACTCAGTTTTACTACAGATGAAATAAATATCATTTTTGAAACGAACAAGGACAAACATTTTGAGCCTTTTTGGTGTTCGTTGTGTCTACGCCTGTGAAGAAATTGAAACGGGCAAACGACGATGTTGAGCGTTCGAGTCCGGAACGCTTCCTTATAAAAATCGTACAATAAATACGAATTCGCAGCAACCACTGTGGCTATTCCTCGATAACCACCGACCTATCGGAAATCATATTATATGATAATCGCACCCGTATATCATAATTATATCTGTAAAAATATTTTGATTGAATCAAAAAATATTCGTTTCCGAAATGACCGATTGAAAGCAGATTTTTTCATATACATATATGAAAAAGAATAATCCTAATTAAATTAAGACTAATGGTCAGCAGAAGAACTTTAGGAGGACGTTGCGATTTTGTATAGACGAATGAATCAATGAGCAAAGAACTTCCCGTATAAAACACGGAAACTGTTCTACGATCACTGTAATAAAATGGAGTAAGATAATGTCCGGAACCTTTTCTTTCCATTTTTTCACGTTCCGTTTAAACAAAACATCCGCACGCATCAGAAAGCAAAAGGCAGTTACGAGCCTTCGAGGTTTCGACTTTTTTAAGTTTCTGGAGAAGTGGCGAAGAATGAGTCGACATTTTTTTTCCAAATTTTCGATATTTCAGGAGTTTAGTCGATCGGAAATTGTCCGCTAATCACGAAACTCACCATCATTTTCCCGAAAACTCGATATTTCAATGAGAAAATAATAATTAATCGATAAAATTCGTATTATTGCATTTTCGGACGGAAATATTAGGTTTTCGATGAAATACTTGTGTGTTCCGTAATCAGCTGGAAAAAATATAAGGATATTGACAAGCATTTTGATTTCTATAAGCGCACGTTGTTTCTACGCTAGCGAAGAAATTCAGCCATCGGTTGTTTTGAAGACGGAGCGTCCCAACAGCAACCAAAATATCTCATATTCTGAAAACTACCGCCGCTTCATTGTAAAATATACGTAGTTAACAGAAAAAAACTGTACCCTAAACGACCGGTAGTTAAGAATAAATTATTAAAAAAATTTGATTTGAGTCATTTCATAACTTACTTAATGTGAAGAATTTTTTTGTAATTCTGAAAAATTGATTTTATAACATATCATAACGAGAGTTTGGAGACATTCAAGAATTTCCAAAAAAATGAACGAACTGATGTAATGCGAAAAATATATTTTCCATATCATGTACATTTACACTGCAACTTTCAATACGTGCTTAGCCAGCCAAAGCGAGAAAATTTTCGACGGATGTGAAAAAGTGAATGCTTTGAGCACTATAGGGCAAACAATATTCAGTTTCGGACTTCATTTAATCCCAGCCTAAATTGCATTTGTTTATTATAAGGCTAGCAATATTTGCACCATTCAAAACCTCGACAAATCTGATTTTTCGTTGCGCTATTGGTAAAAAATTGTTTCATTTCAACTGCCTCCAAACATTCAAACTATTTATTTTAATACAGATAAAACATTCACTTTTTCATATCCGTCGAAAATTTTCTCGCTTTGGCTGGCTAAGCACGTATTGAAAGTTGCAGTATAAATGTACATGATATGGGAAATATATTTTTCGCATTTCATTAGTTCGTTCATTTCTTTGGAAATTCTTGAATGTCTCCAAACTCTTGCTATGATATGTTATAAAATCAATTTTTCAGAATTACAAAAAAAATTCTTCACATTAAGTAAGTTATAAAATGATTCTAATCAAATTTTTTTATAATTTATTTTTAACTACTGGTCATTTAGGGTACAGTTTTTATCTGCTAACTACGTATATTTTAGAATGAAGCGGCGGTAGTTTTCAGAATATGAGATATTTTGGTTGCTGTTGGGACCGCTCCGTCTTCAAAACAACCGATGGCTGAATTTCTTCGCTGGCGTAGAAACAACATGCGCTTATAGAAATCAAAATGCTTGTCAATATCCTTATATTTTTTCCAGCTGATTACGGAACACACAAATATTTCATCGAAAACCTAATATTTCCGTCCGAAAATGCAATAATACGAATTTTATCGATTAATTATTATTTTCTCATTGAAATATCGAGTTTTCGGGAAAATGATGGTGAGTTTCGTGATTAGCGGAAAATTTCCGATCGACTAAACTCCTGAAATATCGAAAATTTGGAAAAAAAATGTCGACTCATTCTTCGCCACTTCTCCAGAAACTTAAAAAAGTCGAAACTTCGAAGGCTCGCAACTGCCTTTTGCTTTCTGATGCGTGCGGATGTTTGGAAAAAATGGAAAGAAAATGTTCCGGACATTATCTTACTCCATTTTATTACAGTGATCGAAGAACAGTTTCCGTGTTTTATACGGGAAGTTCTTTGCTCATTGATTCATTCGTCTATACAAAATCGCAACGACCTCCTAAAGTTCTTCTGCTGACCGTTAGTCTTAATTTAGTTAGGATTATTCTTTTTCATATATATGTATATGAAAAAAACTGCTTTGAATCGGTCATTACGGAAACGAATATTTTTTTATTGAATCAAAATATTTTTACAGATATAATTATGATATACGGGTACGATTATCATATAATATGATTTCCGATAGATCGGTAGTTATCGAGAAATATCCACAGTGGTTGCTGCAGATTCGTATTTATTGCACGATTTTTATAAGGAAGCGATCCGAACTGGAACTCTCAACATCGTCGCTGAAAGCGGCGGTAGTTGTCAGGATATGACATATTTTGATTGTTGTTAGGACCGCTCTGTCTTCAAAACAACCGATGGCTAAATTTTTTCGCTGGCGTACAGACAACGTGCGCTCATAGAAATCAATATGCTTCTCCTTAAAAATGATATTCAATCTGTAATAAAATTGAGTTGCATCATGTGGAAGGTTCCCAATGCGGAGCATGATATAAAAACGGTGATCGATATAACGCAAGAATGATCTCTACAAAGGCACGTTCGCATCTTTTACGGTGGATCTTAAGGCATCTTCTCACTTTAAGCGCCTCAAAAATAGGCTGTTTTTGCGATTTTTTTTCGAGGATTTTTGCTTAAAATTATGGGATAAAACGGATCCTATGTAATAAACACATCTTTCAAGTACATGAAAAAATTTTTTTTTAATTTTTTTAAACAATTATTATAATACATCAGTAGCATCGAAAAACCCGTGTAAAAATGTTATGGTCGTGGCTTGTTGATGGTATCTCCGAGACGGGTCGTCTGAAACAAAAAAATAAAACTGTTTTAGATTCAGTATGTCAGTGGCTACAGCGCATATCATCAGATTTTTTATATTCGCGAAAATAACAAAATGGCGCACGTTTTTCGAAAAAGTAAAAAAAAACCACGATTTTTTTGCAGTTTTTTGTAAAAAAAAAATTCTTAAAATCAAAATTTCAAAAATCTGATGATATGCGCTATAGCCATAACTATGAAGCATATGTCATTCAAATTTCATGACAATCGGCCGGATAGTTTCCGAAATTTCATCAACAAAGCACCGAAAAACCTTGTTTTGAGATAACTGCGTTTAAAGTTTTGGTTGCAGAAAAATCATGAAAAAACCTTACCTCGGGTTAATCAGCGATGCCTGCTCCATACAATGGACCTTCCGATTCTTCGTAGAAGGTGTGTTCGTCCAAAATAGCTTCCCTTCGTCTCGACCTAGTCTCTTTTGAAGCGTTAGAGCTGCGGCGGTTCCCTACGCGTACGCGATCACTGTCGCGTTTCTCGGCGTATTGAACGGCGATAGGGCCTAGTTTGACACCCATCACCTCCAAAATTTTTAAAACAGGTTGTAGCCCTTCGTTATAAATGCATGCCGCTGTTTGGCAAGCAATTTCCACGGTTTTTCTTCCCGTAAAAACGTGTTTCGGCGCCATTGCCCAGACACAGCTGTTGAAACACTCGTTGTTATTTTGGGTATTTCCTCCGAGGCATCGTTCCAGTAACTCGTCCTTCGTCAGTTCTTCATAGATCGGTTTCAAAACCTCTTGAACATCATCAGCTAGAGCAGGAGGATGTTTAAAAGTTTCTATCTGATTGTTTTTCACTGCTTTCTTGTACTTGCACCATGAGTCTGAACAATACGTATGCTGTGGGTTGCTGTCGGTTGAAATTTTATGATAGTATCCTGCCCAGATCTCCCTGCGCATATCTTCGACAGAATTCAGGTTTCTTCGAATTGCCAATGAGTAATTTGTTGATAATTCTGTCATCAATTTTATTGTTAAATCTTGGGTTTTTACGACCAGTTTAGCATCGTTGCCGAGTGATTTTCTTTTGAAAAATGCACGTGTTAAGGTCTTATTACATGAGTATAGACCCGAAAACAGAATATACCTAAGCAAGGGGTACTACATTAACAAAAGAACACGGCTATTCAATTGTATAGAGTCAGCTATACAGGGACCGTCCGAGCGGCGTGAAAGGGATCGCCGGGTACTCTCAGGTAGTCACCTAACGGTCGCCAAAAAATGTAGTTAGACTCGTCCGATCTTTATGAAATTTCGAGATGACATTTTTGAAGATATGTACTTTCAAAATAAAAAAAAAATAAAAAATCGATTTTTTTAAATTTCCAAAGTGAGAAGACGCCTTAAGTCCTGTCGGGAGTATCAGGAAAAATTATTTCGAACCTGAAATATGTCTATTATAGCAATTATACCTAATTAAAAGCAATTTAAAAAGAATGTGCTAATTATCCAGTCTTAAATTTACTGAATTCATGTGTCATCAAGACATGGACTTCTACTAATATTGAAAAAAGGTCTTAAAAAAACTATAATATAAAATTTATGAAGGAAATCAAAATTTTTCTAGTTTTGTATTCGTTCTGTTTTTAACTATCCTATTTGTATGAGCGGGTGTGATTTTGGTACTTTAGAAATAATGGCGAATAAAGTTTAATCGTACAATGCCAAAAATATAGAACAAAATTCACTATCTACCGCGGAACGCCGCGATTTTCGTTGAAGTCGAATGATGTAAACTTTCAAGTTCATAAATAACATGTAATAGTAGAAGTGCAGAAAGGATAACTTACCGTCAGAAATGCTATAAATATCTGGACAAATGATATATGTGTGAAATACTGAACACGGTAATTGCTATTAATAACAATATTAAATAGTTAGTATCAAAATCTTAAAAAACAAGTATAAAAATATTCAGGAGTAGAATAATATGTAGCTATGGAAAAAACGAGACGATTTCAGATAAGTGTGAAGGTGCCAGCCCGAGCCGAAAGCGAAGACTGGCATCACACTCCTTTGGAAACGTGTTTCGTCCCGTACCGCACGCTATATTTTTGATATACTTCTCTCATAAAATTGATGAGATCTGACGACTGATCTCTGATCAAAAAAATATCGCCCGATTGTTGCTATTTCATTCATCCCCTGATTGGTCGGTGAAAAAAAATGAATTTCGTGGCAAAATTCCGCTTGCCACCTGACGAGCGCGTATGTTTTGTTTTTAATTGAATTTAATAGTTACCGGATCTGTACAGATTGAATTACATAAGAAACTGAGGCGCTGCAGCGCAATCGTGGGATCGCACGTTTCAGCGCGAGTTCCCATTCCTAGTTATCTATATTAAAGCTGAGAGTTTCAATGTTTGGAGCCCGTTGGAAACGGACAATTGTCGACCAATAGCGCATCAAAAAACCATATTCCTCGATGTTTTAAATGTCGCGAATATAGCGAGCGTCATAAAAAATAAATGTAATTCAGGCTCGAATTAAATTAAATCAGGAATTGAATATTTTCCGCCTTGGGGCAGAAAGTATTCACTTCTACGCATCGATCTGAAATTCGCTCGTTCTTGCTGGCTAAATAAGCATTCATTCATATCATGAATTTCAATGAAATTCAGTAATTTCATTGAAAATACTTGAATGTTTCCAAACTCTTGTTACGACATGTAAACGAAACCGCTTGCAGCCGGTAACTTTTCACAAGTGATAACAATCCATTATATCAAAGAAATTATGAATAATTTGCAAATGAACTTTTTCGAATTACAAAAAAATGGTTGTTTGAAATAAATGATAAAATGATTTTCATTATTATTTTTTGTAATTTATTTCAACTATTGGTTGTATAAGGAACAGTTTTGTTCTGCTAATTGAATCTATTTTATATAGACCTACGATACTTGTTAATACATGTCATCTGTTGGTTGTTGTTAGGACAGCTCGGTCCTTAAAACAACCGATAGTTGAATTGTCTTGACAACCAGCGCAAGTCGCTATTTCGTTTTTGTACGAGTTGAAAATTATCGTAGACCGTAATTTGATACTACATTTCACTCTTGAATGTTCAAACAATTGTTTTTGCTATTTAAAACTATACCTTCATTGCCTTCAAAAAAAAACCTATACCTTCAAAAAGTGATCGAAACAGTCGCCATAACCGCCATACTATACCTTCATTGCCTTAAAAAAAAAACCTATAGCTTCAAAAAGTGATCGAAACAGTCGTCATAACCGCCTGTCTACAAATAAATACATTCCCTTTTAAGAAGCATGTTTGTCAGGACGGTCCTGGTAAGCAAGAAATGTTTGGAAAAATCACCTCTGTATAAAAATTTATCATTGTCAGGACATGTCCTCACATCATACATAATTACGGAAATATTGTCAGGACCGTGCTGATAAGCACCCAGTGTCCCGAGAACATACGATACGACACTGAAAATGTTCTGAGAGCAACCATTTGACAAATATATAATTTTATATCATTTTTATATATTTATATCTAAGTATATACAAACATTTTTTCTCGGCGATATAATGTCTTTTTACATTAGCAATATTTTGAAGCTAATGAATCCTGATACGCGTCGAATTGGAAATTAAAGTACTGTACAGAAAGTATAGTATAAATATCATTGATATGTAATGGTTGTTTTAACAAAATATTTAGTTGAGTACCCTTCCTAAATCCAGTTAAACGATAGTCGTTAGAATAGATCTTATTGCGTTCGAATTGATCATAGTATAATCAAATCAAAAAAATCGCTTCAGTTATTTCATTATTATTGGTTGATGACTATGATTAATACGGAACATCTCACCGCTCACAAACGACCGCGAGTCAGGGAGAAGATATATAAGAGCATAGCAACGATGATTATTGCCCTCAACTTTAGGACGATTTTTTATATATCTGATTTGAAGTCTGATACGCTGGCTCCTAAACTGAACGGTGTCTCGTTCGGAGGGTGTTCACGTGGGTTCTGCTCATAGCGACTTTACTATCCATATATTTATATATGTGAATACAGTGCGACCTCCGAATAAGAAACCTGGCAATAAGAAACTTTCCCCAGTTTCGCACTCGAGCGCTTCCCCCACTCGGATTCAAACTCCGAGCTCGAGAATTTCGTGTGCAGAACCTCTGGTCAAGACACCAGACTGGGAGAGATTATTCGGACAAAGTAGAGTAAACGTGTAGTGTAAATTGATGTGTGCATGCGTACGTGAGTATGTGTGTGGGCATTTGCGAGCGTGTTTCTTGTTGAGAGGTTCGCATGTGAAAAAAAGTGAGAGACAGACAGAGGTAGTAAGCGCGGAGCGTGCGCCTGGTGGCGGTATGCCATATATACGAGAAACTCTTCCCCTTGTAGTTAGGGAGCTGGCGAGCAAAATTTCGATATAATCAGCACACATGGCAGACGCTATTAATAGTAATAATTATACCCTAAGAAACATCAAGGACCTCGTCTGCCACCATGGTGGTGCTGCGTTGTCAATTTACAGCGTTTCAAAAATGTAAAAAAAAAAAGGTGTGCTATATTATGCGCACATGTCTGCCTCTGGGGCTGGTGATCACAGTCATCCTGTAAACATAAAAAATCGAAAAGGCAGACATCCAGGGCTCTGACTTTTGTAGTATTCAATTTTTTAAGTTAATTTTATTATTTAAAAAACTGTATATAAAGTGCACACTTGGCAGATTTGAATTCTTCGATTAACAATAATGAGAAGAACCACGGAAAAATAGTCTGCCAGCATGTTGCCTCTGCGTTGTGTTTTGACAGCGCTTCAAAAATGTCAAAAAAAAAAGGTGTGCTATATTATGCGCACATGTCTGCCTCTTGGACTGATGTTTTACTTTCTTATGAAAACTAAGAAAATCGATGAGGCAGACGTTTAGGCCTCTGATATTCCAAAGGCAGACCATTTGAAATTTTTTTTTCTACCTGACGCTCGCGCCAAACCAACCAGGTATGGAATATCTCCTCCTTTCGTAGTGTCTCTCTTTTATTTGGGAATATGAGTGAGAACGATATAACTCTGTTCCAACCTTTTCCGTTTTGTGTACCTAAATGTATATAGCGTATATCTATATATACAGATATATACAGGGTGGTCCACGCAACGTGTGCACCTCTTTCACGGTCGAAATATGCGTCGCACGAAAAAATGTTGTATACAAAAGTTACATGGTTTATGAGGCTTCATCATGTGGTGCATTTATTTTTATTCTAGGTGGAGGCGCTTCGGAGATTTCAAGGTCAACTTTGTTTTTTTAAAGGGAATGCTATATTTTTTATAGCGTAAGATGATAGAGTATCGAATTTTGAGTAAAAAAGTATAGACCCTTATTAGCCCTAAAATTAATAGTTAACGAGTATTTTCACTTTATTACTGTAAAATTTCTATTGCGTAATATCAAGTTGGAGATTCAAATCTACTACAAATATCTGAAGGATAGCATTGTTTCATAGCACGCGACAGATTTCACGAGGTTCGGGAATAAGCAAAAGCAGTATTCTACGAATTCTGCATAAAAATAAATATCACCCCTATCACCTTGCACTTCATCAGAAACTACATGGAACGGATTTTGAAAACCGCGTTTTGTTCTGTCAGTGGTTCCTACATCAAATAAATCAGCATGATTATTTTCTACAAAGTGTGTTGTTCACTGATGAAGCAACGTTTACAAACCGTGGACAGATCAATTTGAAAAATACGCATTACTGGGCAGCTGACAATCCTCACTGGATGAGAGAAGTCGACCACCAACACCCATGGAGCGTTAATGTATGGTGTGGAATACTGGGCAACCAATTGATTGGTCCATATTTCATTGATAATCGATTAACAGGGCAAAAATACGCGAACTTTTTGAATAATAATTTACCACCTTTACTAGAGGACGTGCCGTTGAATATCCGTGCACGTATGTGGTATCAGCATGATGGTTGTCCAGCACATTACGCACGTATTGTGAGGGAACTACTGGATAGAAATTTTCCCAATCGATGGATTGGTCGTGGTGGACAATTCATGTGGCCTCCACGCTCACCAGATCTTACTCCTCTAGACTTTTTTCTGTGGGGCACATTAAAAGACAGAGTGTATCGTGAAATACCAACAACTCCGGAGGATATGAAACATCGTATTTGTTTAGAATGCATGACACTTAGTCCGGACATAATTCAGAATGCAGTTCCTTCATTAGTTAATAGATTTCGTCACTGTATTGATGCCAATGGACATCAATTTGAACACTTACGTTAATTGTGATAAGCCACGAGTCACTGAATGTACTCAAAGTAATAAAGTGAAAATACTCGTTAACTATTAATTTTAGGGCTAATAAGGGTCTATACTTTTTTACTCAAAATTCGATACTCTATCATCTTACGCTATAAAAAATATAGCATTTCCTTTAAAAAAACAAAGTTGACCTTGAAATCTCCGAAGCGCATCCACCTAGAATAAAAATAAATGCACCACATGATGAAGCCTCATAAACCATGTAACTTTTGTATACAACATTTTTTCGTGCAACGCATATTTCGACCGTGAAAGAGGTGCACACGTTGCGTGGACCACCCTGTATATATAGATATATATTTGTGACGGGGTACATGTCGGGACCATTTCGGAACTGCATTGGTACATATCGGGACATTTGGCACATATGGGGACGGTCCCCATTTTTTTTTTTAGTAAGCGGTGAATATCGGTACCGGTCCCAATTTTTTTCACGGTATACTATGAGGACCTCCATTCGGTGAATTAAAGGTGTTTAAGAGGACCGCAATAATTATTACTGACAAATCAAAGAAAAATAGCATATTTAATTATAGGTAAGATTAAACGTCCACCACGAATTCGATTATGCCAGAAAATAAACCAATTAAATGAAATTGAAAAATAGTAACAGCAGCATAACATAAAAATAAATAATTTCAATAGCTCATATGGCGACTATAATGATATAACCAATCGTGTAATAATAACGATTTATAAAAAGATAATTATGATGCATCCACATCCACGCTTGATGATGTTACTCTTTCCACGCACTTTAAACATGATCACTTACGTGTCATTTCTCACCAACATCGAAACATAAAGCTAACAATATAACGTATACACACGTATTCTAGATTATGACCATATAAATGATAAAGCGTAACATACTAAAGTTGACAACATAATTTTTATGAATTCGTCGTGTTGTGTTTATATGCATATTATTACTACAGTATATCGGCATCAGCTACTTGACTTTGATACTTCAAGGACTATAAATAACCATTGGTCAGATTCACATACGTCACTTAATAAGTATCAACGATATTCATTATCGTAAAGGGACCTATGCCGGGACCGAAAATTGTACATTTATGCGTTGGTCCCCGTATTCATCGTTTCATTGTAGCGAGAGTCCTCATATCGACCGTTACTCGCAGATGTTTGGGTTGGGTATACCTCGGTATTAAAATTAACAAAATCATCTAATCATTTCATTTCTGCGAATGACATTATTCCTATTAGCAATATAAAAAAATATTCAATTTTATAAAATATATTCGTAATTCCAAGTTAGATAGATTACAAGGATTTCCACAAGTTACTTCCAAACCTTTCTCAAGTTACACAGATTAGGGGAAAGTAGAGAAAATTACAATTACTCATTACTTGCATGCAAACTATAAGTTTCACTATCCGTGTAATTACATGGTCAGTAAATGAGTCGTGGCGTTTCGCTTATGCGGAAATTAGAATACTCCTTTTTCGAAGTCACCCGCTGTATTGCAAGTTTCCGAGAATTACGGAAATTTGGTGTATTGCATCACCTACTCGGCTCTAATACTCAATAAACCCAATCAAAGAATCCGAAACGAATGCTAAGAATTCCGGATGCGTACAAGTTTACTCTGATTAGTAAACTTTGAGTATTAATTAATACATCGGTATTTAGCTCACGTTTAATCAAGCAAGCGACCAATCCATCGATTCACATACGTGGCATAATAAACGTCAACAATCTTCTTTACCGTAAAGGCTTATGCTGGGACCGAAAACTGTATATTTTTGCTTCGGTCCCCGCATTAAACGTTACAACATAGCGAGAGTCCTCATATCTACCTTTACTCGCAGAGGTTTAGGTTGTGTATACCGTGGTATTGAAATCAACAAAATCATCTTTTCATCATTCCATTTGTGCGAATGACATCGTTTCTATTGGCAATATGGAAAGATATTTACTTTTATTTGAAATATATTCCTTAATCCCAAGTTGGATGGATCAGAAGGATTTCCAAGTAACTTCCATACCTTACTGGAGTTACACAGATTACGGGAAAGTGGGAAAAAATTACAATTACTCATTATTTGCATGCGAACTACAAGTTTCACTGTCCGTGTTATTACATGGTCAGTAAATGAGTCATGGCGTTTCGCTTATGTGAAAATTAGAATACTCCCTTTAGGAGGTCACCCGGTGTATTGCCAGTAATAAGCGTCAACAATCTTCCTTACCGTAAGGGCTTATGCTGGGACCGAAAATTGTATATTTTTCCTTCGGTCCCCGCATTAAACGTTACAACATAGGGAGAGTCCTCATATCTACCTTTACTCGCAGAGGTTTGGGTTGCGAGTATTTCAGTATTGAAATCGACAGAATCATATTCTAGACGTGTCACTCGTGCAGATGACAGACGATTTATCTTAGCAATATGAAAAATAATCCATTTTTTATAACATATATTTCTCATTTGCAATTCATTTCCAAACCGTTCGCACATAACGTGAATTGAAGGAAAGTGAAACTTCTAGCAGACATGGAACTGCTATTGTAATTGCTATTTTTCCAACTTTCCTTCAATTCACGTTATGTGCGAACGGTTTGGAAATGAATTGCAAATGAGAAATATATGTTATAAAAAATGGATTATTTTTCCAGTGCCAGTGCTGAATGTCAAAGTATTTTAACCTTTTCCCGTGTCAAAGTCTTAACGCTGAATAATTTTTCTTGTTTTCTTGTCTTACATAATTAAATTCGGTGGTTTCTTGCAGAAAGAAGTGAAATCCACATTTAAAACTGTGAAAAACGTACACAAAGTAATTAAAATAGTAGTTTTCGTCAAAAAATATTTTTTTCAAATAGTGTGAAAAATGAAAGTAACATTTTCAAACAAAATTGTTACATACTTCTCGTGAATTTGTGGCATTATAGCCCTATGTGTATCATTACATCCCAAAAAATCCAGGTCCCGTTTTTGACCTATACATACAAAATATCAAAATTTCGAAAAAATGCGGTATCTACCATGTACATAACAAAATTCATATGTTTGTACATTTCCAAATATTTTTGTAAAGCATTGTATGCAATTTTCCTGAGATGTACACTTGGTCCCGACATGTACCTCGTCACAAATATATATAGATATACGCTTTTTTTATCTCTCTTGCTCGCAGGCACTTTCACGCGGACGTATAACACGTGAAATTCAAGCATACAATTAAAAAAATTTACTTTCTAATTTAAGTTTCAAGCGCATTTCGTTTCTGGTTGGCATTTAAAAAAAATGATTGCACAGATTTCAGCTCCAGAAGTTTAATCGTTACCGTGAGTTCAGCGAATAATATTTAACAAAATGATAATAATAAAACTATAAAGAATTACAATAATTTCATGCAATACCCGCTATCCCTTGATTCCGTGCATTTCAAACAGTTGTATAGCTAAAAATCAGTGAGCAAAGTGTCTGCTTCATGTTTTTTCGAACCCACGGAGTCATAATGAATCGAATGAGCGCAACGAGAACCATGTGCAAATTACTTAGCAGAGCTTTTTTTTTTAACATTTTTACAACTCCCTCCCATGATAATGCAGAGTCCTGAATGTCTGCCTCTTCGATTTTCTTCGATTCCAAGATGATTGTGACCATGAACTCCAGAGGCATACATGTGCAAATGATTTAATACCCCGATTTTTTAAAGCAACTTCAATTAGCTGTAACGCGAAAACGCAGCGACATAGGACCTTAATTGACTGGACCAAATCAATTCGTAATGATTTAAACTGCAATCCACCTCGATGTGAAACGTGTGCAAATCATATACCAAAATGCTCGCCAGCTCCCTAACTATTGAGGGCTTTTAGTTTCTCATTCGGAGGTCACACTGTATATACATTTGTACTTACATATTGTAGAATCGGGGAAATAGATCAATTAGGAGCGAGCTCGATCTATTGATTCAATGGAAAAAGAAGAGCGACCAAAACAAAAAGAAAAGAAGAAAGAAAAAAAAAGAATTAATTATTTCGGACGCGTTGAAGGAGGAAGATCGTTTTCTTTGCTTACATCAATATCCTGTATTTCCTAATTTCTAATAAAAGTAATAATAAGACTCTCGCGTGAATCATAATCCCACAAATTGGGGGCTCGTCCGGGATCCGAGAGGAATAATCTATAAAATTATTAATCTATTACATTGAATATGATATTAGTGTTACGAGGAGCAACAGCGACGAAATTCGTGATAACGTTTACGAAGAAACAAAAAATGAATCGTCTACAAAGACTAAAAATCGATGAATTACGACGGCAGTTAGAAGTGATGGGCCTTCCGATGAATGGTTCAAGAGCCGTTTTGTTACAAAGATTGACTGAAGCATCACAAGACGAAATTTCAAAAGAAAAAAACAAATGAAGGCGGCGTTTCAAAACAAATGGGATGAATATAGACGGTGATGTTAGAGACGAAATTTAGAGGAATCAATCTAACCAATGGAAGAATGATGACGATGAAGACGATGTGTCAGAAGACAATGATTCCAAAGATGAGGATAAGGACGATACAGACGGAGAAGAATTGCCAAGGCAAACGAAGACAAAAGGTCGGAAGAAAAACAATCAAATGCGAAGAACCACGACGAGAAAAGAACCTCGGAATGAACGTAGAATTGAAGTCGGAGGGGAACGATACCATGCCAACAATGCACGGCACTCGTTAATGACATTTAAAGACGTAAAAGATGCCCTGGAGTCGTTTTCGGGTGATAAGAATGAAAATGTCACAAATTGGATAAGGGATTTCGAAGAAGTTGCGGATATGTGCGAGTGGTCTGATGTACAAAAGGTTGTGTATAGTCGACGATTATTACGAGGTTCTGCGAAATTATTCATTAATTTTGAGTGTACTTCAAAAACGTGGACAAAAATGAAAAGATTATTGAAGGAGGAATTTTCAAAAACAGCTAATAGTACACAAATTCACCGGAGATTGAGTACAACAAAGAAAAGACATGATGAATCATATACCGAATATACGTATCGTATGTTCGAAATCACCAGTCATGCAGATCTTGATATGGAGTCAAAAATTCAGTATATCATAGATGGGATTCAGGATGACGAAACAAATAAAATAATATTATATGGTGCTAAAATCATCAAGGGATTACGGAAAAAATTATTGCAGTACGAAGCCTCACGATTGATGACGACAAAAAGCAATAAGACAATGAGAGATACAACGAATAGAGAGAAGACCAAACATTTGGGCCAATCTCGAACTGAGACATCGTCAAAACGATGTTTCAATTGTGGAAGTAAGGATCACTTGAGTACGAATTATCCAGATAAATCAAATAGTACCAAATTTTTCAAATATGGTGATTTTTACCACATCGCTCCTAAATGTGAGAAAAGTGTATTAGGACAAACTTTGACGAATCCATGATGTGATATTCCGGAAACGGGGGACAAGAAAACTTATAAAATCGTGAGAATTCTGGATGAAGATGTTGTTGCCGTTATAGATCCTGAAAGTGATCTACATTTGATTCGTTCAACGTTGTACATGCAATTAGATGCTCCGAAATTACAGTCTAAACAAATTTTATTTCATGGTGTGGGTTCAAAGGATGCGAAGACATTAGGTAGGTTTACAACGACGATTGTAATTGATAGAATACCTGATTGATTGTAATACCTGACTGATTGATGATTGATTTGATGTAATACCTGATGAATGTACCAGACATGATTTGTTAATCGGAGGAGAATTGTCAGATCATGCAAGAGTAATTTTAGAGCAAAGACGGATAACTCTCTCGAAATTAAATGAATCTCCGAAATATATAACGGATCCAGGATGGCGTGAGGTCTTAAGCATAAACATAAACAACCAAGAAGATAAATAAATAGCAGTGAAAAAGACGAAAATCCCTCTAGATCATGTTCAGAATGTTGAGATTAGAATTCAACTGGAAGGAATGATAGCCGAATATCGACCAGATGGATTGAAAAGTACTAGAATCACAATGCGAATTATCCTAAGTGGAAATATCCCTGTCTTTCAGAGACCTCGACAACTTTCTGTTGAACAACGTACGGTAGTAAACAAAATAATCGATAAGTGGCTACGAGAAGGCATAATAAGACCTAGTATTTCTTTATATGCAAGTCTATAGTAATAGTAAGAAAAAAAAAATGGAGAACCACGACTATGCGTGGATCATCGATGAATTAATAAAAAAATGATACGTGATCGTTATCCCTTGCCGATAATAGAGGACGAGATTGATAAATTATCTCATTCAGTCCTATTCAGCACTTTGGATTTAAGAGATGGATTTTTCCATGTTCTGGTTGAAGACGATAGTTTT
Source organism: Heteropelma amictum (assembly GCA_959613375.1). Lineage (NCBI taxonomy): Eukaryota > Metazoa > Arthropoda > Insecta > Hymenoptera > Ichneumonidae > Heteropelma > Heteropelma amictum. The sequence continues at coordinate 11,114,241 of OY390723.1, forward strand.
GGGATTACTTCGTTTATCGTCACCGATGGCCAATATGAATTTTTACGGGTACCATTTGGATTAAGCAACTTACCGGCATGTTTTCAACTATTGATAAGAGCGGTATTTCGTGATTTTCTGGTCAAAGGGATCGTACTTGTATATCTGGGTGATATCATGATTCTCGGAAAAGATGAACGAGATGGCGTCAACAAATTGCAGCAAGTATTACAAAGAGCGAGAGACTATAGATTGAATATAAATTGGAAGAAGTGTCAATTGTTAGTAAAGGAAGTCGAATATCTTGGATTTATTATTGAGAATGGCTCAGTAAAACCCTCGTAACGGAAGACGACAGCTGCTCGGAAATTTCCTAAGTCAGAAAATATTAAACAAGTCCAACCTTTTTTAGGACTTGCAGGATATTTCAGGAAATTCATTCCAAATTTCGGGACGATTGGAAGACTTTTATGAAAATTATAAAGAAACGGCGAGAAATTCGAATTTGGCCCGAAACAAGAGATAGTTTTTCATTCACTCAAGGAAACCTTGATGGAGAAACCCATTCTGAAGCTGTACCGAGCAGGAGCAACAACAGAATTCCATACGGACGCATGTATATTCGGATTAGGAGCAATTCTTTTCCAAAAAGATGCAGAAGATAATTGATTACATTCAGCTTATTATGCCAGTTGAAAAACATCACCCACCGAAGAACGTTATACGAGTTACGAGCTAGCGATTCTGGCAATAATCAAAGTGCTCAAAAAGTCCCGAGTCTATTAACAGGGGACCCCTGTGAAGATAATAACCGACTATCAAGCTTTCACGATGACAATGGCCAAAAAAGATATATGTTTACGTGTTGCTCGTTGGGCGTTAATGATAGAAGAATTTGAGTACACCATTGCACATAGACCAGGAGTTTCAATGAAACACGTAGATGCGCTAAGCCGAAATCCAGTAGACGTTATAACATTACAAGCAAATATCGATTCAGTCCCTGGTGGATTTGCCAACCACGATTTCGTGATAGATATGTTTTGGACAAATGACATACCAGAAAATCGTAGTTTCCGTGGTTTGCAAACCAGAAAAACTACGATTTTGTGGTATGTCATTTGTCCAATACATACCTACCACGAAATCGTGGTTGGCAAATCAGCCAGGGGTGACAACAAAAATTCTGATGGCTCAAAAAGATGTGTTCATCAAGAAGACGGTGGATGAAATACAAGTTAAAAATAATCCAGAATTTGAATTGAAACACGGGATTTTATATAGAATTCGGAACGGATCATCATTATTAGTAGTGCCAAAATTAATGCAAAGCGAGGTAATTAGACAAGCTCCCTTACGAGGACATAGTAGGTGGAAGAAAACGGAATATTTATTGTCACAAGAATTTTGGTTTCCACGAATGCGTGATCGGATACAACAATTCGTGAATAACTGCATAAGTTGTAAGAAAAAAACCGGAGAAACTCGGAGAAAAAAACCGGAAGAGGGGAAGGATTTCAAAATCCAATAGATAAAGGAGACACTCCTCTTGAGACGTATCATGTCGATCATTTAGAACCAATGGTTTCGTCGAATAAAAATGATAAATACCTTGTAGTTGTAGATGCGTTCACAAAATTTATATGGTTGTATCCAACCAAAACAACGACGTCATTGGAGGTAATCACGAGACTGCAAAAACAAGCATTGATTTTTGGAAATCCAAGAAGGATCATCTCCGATCGTGGCACTGCGTTTACCGGAAATATTTTTCAGGAATATTGCAAGAATGAAAATATTGAGCACGAACTCATCACGACAGGAGTACCCCGTGGCAATGGTCAAGTCGAACGGGTGAATCGGACATTAGTTCCGATTTTGACAAAGATGACGGAAGCAAAGCCCACTGATTGGTATAAATTTGCCGACCGAGTACAACAACTGATGAATTCTTCATTTCATCGAAGTATAATAACAACACGATTCGAGCTATTGATTGGTAAGCCAATGCGCTCCAAAGAAGATATATACCTAAAGGAAATCATCGGAGATGAAATAATTACTGCGTTCGAGATGAGTAGAGTTGAACTTCGAGAACAAGCAAAAGCAAACATCGCAGAAATACAAGAGAAAAATGAAAAATATTACGATAAACGACGGAAAAAAGCAAGAGTGTATCAATCAAAAAGGAGACTTAGTGGCGATTCAGAAAACCCAGGGCGGTCCCGGGCAAAAACTTCATTATAAATTTCTCGGGCCATATAAGACTACTTCAGCATTAAGGAATAACCGTCATAAAGCCAAAAGAGTCGGAGAACATGAGGGGCCTCTATCAACAAGTACATCAAGCGATCATATGAAGACGTGGTCACAGTCTTTAGGAAAAGGAGTGGAGACGGATTCTGAAAATGATGAATCGGATTAGTCTGGAAGGTTTAATGCAAATTGCACTGAAAGAAATAATATCGAGGGCGATATTATGCAGGATGGCCAAGTGTAGGATCGGGGAAATAGACAAATTAGGAGCGAGCTCGATCTATTGATTCAATGGAAAAAGAAGAGCGACCAAAAAAAATTTCGTTTTCTTTGCTTGCATCAATATCCTGAATTTCCTAATTTTTAATGAAAGTAATAGTAATTCTCCCGCGTGAATCATAATCCCACAATGTGTATTGTAACGTATCCAGTTTTGGTTACATTTAAAATTTGTTTGTTCAGACTCGATCAGGGAGTAGATTAATTTATCTACAGGTAAATTTGGTAAAACAAGATGTATTCTTAAATAAATAGTGTGTGTACAGTGTTTTCTGGGTTGTCTTTCGTGGTCACGGTGAGTATCCCGTGTATTCTCCGCTTTACACTTGTTTGCGTACGTACTGATCTTAATCCTATGCTTAAAATACTAAGTGTTCGTAAAGTGTGTGTCGTGATTCTATATAAACTTAAAATCGTCTCGCGGTTAGGTGTGGCTCGCGAAGAAACGCTCGCAGCGCCCCCTCTCTCTTGCGAAGGGCGGCAGCTTTTGAAACGGGTGAGCACGGTGCCCCCTTTGGCCTTTCAAAATGTTCGCGCGTGGGTCCGGTGACCTCGCAGCGTACGTGCTGCCCTCGTGTGGCGCTCTACTGAGACGCGTTCGTTGCGGCCTGGCGAGCGGTCCGCCTTAGTGCTTTCAAACGTTTCGCGCGTTGGTCCGATGACCTTGTGAGGGGGATGCTCTCAGTAATAAACGTAGCAAATAAAATGCACGACGAAGTTATATAAAGAATATAATATATTAACTATTCAGTCATGGTTACAGTGGTCGAATGGCGAGACAAGCGTCTCGTGGCCACAGTTGTGGAGTCTCCGACACAAGTTTTGATACTATGCTTCGTCTTCGTCAATCTCGCTGCTTGACGACCGGGAAACGCTCCGATTGGTCGAATACGTGCGCGGCTCTGATTCGCTGGAATCATTGGAAAGTTGGAAAGTTGGTTGGAAATTGTACTTTTTTCTTTTTTGCAGGGTAAGTTTTTATAGGTCTCGAAACGGTAGCAAAAGGGTCGAGAGATTGGTCAATTGTTTGCTGCGTAACGACGTCTTCGTTTAATATGTAAGCAGGTTTCAATCTCTCCGTTGTCACGTTGACAGCTTTTCCGTTCAAATCGATAGTGAATACTCGATCGCTAATACGGGATAAAACTTTGAACGGTCCCAAATACGGAGGTTGCAAGGATTTTCGCGTGGCATCCTCTCGTAGGAAGACGTGCGTGCAAACGTACAGATCCTTGTGCACGCTTTTCTTTATGTGGTGCGCAGTCGGTGTTGATTTCAGCTTGCGCATATGTTCGCGGAATTCCTCGACGAAAATGTGCGGATCGATGGACGGCTCTTCCTCGGTGAAAAGCTCTCCTGGCACGCGGAGGGGTGTTCCGAACACTAGCTCCGCTGCCGATGCCTTGATGTCTTCCTTATAGCCCGTGCGAAGTCCAAGTAGGACCGTTGGCAGTAAGTCTACCCATGGCGTATCGCCGTGGCACATAATTGCGGCCTTGAACGATCTGTGCCAGCGTTCCACGAGCCCGTTGGTAGCTGGGTGGTAGGCCGTGCTCCTCGTCCGATTCGCCCCAATAAGGCTTGAAAGAGCTCGAAAAAGAGCAGATTCAAATTGCGAGCCTTGATCGGTAGTTATGGAGTGAGGTGATCCAAAACGAGCGACCCAGTTAGTGTAAAAAGCGGTAGCTACGGTGTCTGCTGTTGCGTCCTTGAGCGGGATTGCTTCCGGCCAACGGGTGAATCTGTCAATCATCGTGAGGCAATAGCGGTACTCACGGACCGAAGGCAAGGGCCCCACGAGGTCGAGGTGCACGTGCTCGAAACGTTTGTCCGGCACAGCGATTTTCGTCGGGAAATTTCTTGTATGGCGCTGCACTTTAGCTCTTTGACAAGGAATGCAAGTCCGTACCCAGTAAAGGATGTCCCTTTTCATTGCGGGCCAAACGAATTTTTGGCGAATTGCGTGACAGGTTGCACGTCCTCCGGAGTGGGAAAGCCCGTGCACGGCGTCGAAAACCTTTCTTCGTAGGGACCTCGGAACGTATGGACGGAAGATCCCTGTGGAAGTGTCGCAAAACAATGACCCATTGGAGTCGAGCGTGAATTTCTGTAATTTGATAGATGTTTCGGTCTGTAATAAACCGGTAAGTTCGTCATCTTCGAATTGAGCTCGTTGGAGCTCTTCGGTTGATACTACAACCGGCATTTCGATCGCATTTAATCGAGAAAATGCGTCTGCTACGACGTTGTCGGAACCGTTAACATGGACGATCTCTGTGGAAAATTGTGAAATAAAATCCAGTTGCCTGAGTTGGCGAGGTGACGCCTTGTCGGGTTTTTGAGAAAAAGCGTAAGTGAGAGGTTTGTGATCCGTTTTGATCACGAAACTTCGCCCTTCAACCCAATGCTTGAAATGCTTAATACACGCGTAGACTGCGAGCAACTCGCGATCGTACGCGCTGTAGCGCTGTTCCGCAGGGCTTAATTTGCGGGAGAAAAAACCAAGAGGCCTCCAAACGTTGTTGACCTGCTGCTCCAACGTACCACCAATGGCGAAGTCGGAAGCGTCAGCGCTGAGAGCGAGTGGTACTCCTTCGGCAGGATGGTCCAAGAGCATAGCCTCGGACAAGCTTTGTTTGCAACTCGTAAATGCGAGTTCAGCTTCTTCCGTCCAGACGACGGGCCTTTTATCGTTCTTTTTAGAGTCACACAGGTACTCGTGAAGTGGCGCCTGCAATTTAGCAGCCTGCGGGATAAATTTGCGGTAAAAATTTATGACTCCTAAAAAACGGCGTAAATCGACAACGGTAGCAGGTTTTGTATAGTTTTGAATCTCTTTAACGCGTAAAGGTAAAGGTTTTGAACCATCTTTGGATATAAGATAAACAAGATATTCGATGTGAGAAACGCCCCACTTGCACTTGGACGGATTAATCGTAAGCCCGTATTTTCGTAAGCGGGAAAACACGCACTGTAAATGTTCACGATGCTCCAAAGGGGAGGTCGATGCGACTAAAATGTCATCGATGTAACAGTAAACGAAGTCTAAACCGCGCAACACTGTGTCCATAAACCGTTGAAAGGTTTGAGCCGCGTTGCACAAACCGAAAGGCATGACTAGGAATTCAAAGGCACCAAACGGAGTGACAACGGCTGTCTTGGGAACGTCCTCTTCCGCGATCGGGATCTGGTGATACGCGCGAACCAGATCTACCGTAGAAAAAATTGTTTTCCCGTGAAGTTTGTTTGAAAAGTCTTGAACGTGAGCGATTGGATAACGATCCGGCACCGTAATGGCGTTGAGACCACGATAGTCGCCACATGGGCGCCACCCGCCGGATTTTTTTTCCACGAGGTGCAGAGGGCTGGCCCATGGACTGTCCGAAGGGCGGCAGTCTCCACGTTCGATCATAAAACGAAATTCGCGTTCCGCTAGTCTGAGTTTCTCACCGACCAGGCGACGTGGACGAGCGACGACCGGTGGTCCGCGGGTGAGGATATGATGAACGATTGCGTGTGGAGCCGTGCGTCGGCTTGTCGTTGGGGTAGCGATATCGACAAACTCCTTGAGTACGTTACCGAATTCGGAATGTTGGTCGATGACCGAGATTCCGTACTCCGCAGTCTTAATCGCTTCACCGCGCGATGTAAGGCCAGTATTACCATCGATAAGACGCTGTTTCCTGAGGTCGATGAGGAGGTTGAAGTGAAAAAGGAAGTCTGCTCCGAGGATAGCTGAAGCGGTATCAGCGATGATGAATTTCCAGCTGAAATCCCGCCGTAAGTTCAAATCAATCTGTAAAAGGTAGGTACCGTAAGTATTGATTTCGGAGTTATTCGCGGCGACAAGTTTCAGTGAAGCTCGGTAAGTAGGCCACTGAAAGTCTTTACGCGGAATGATAGATACGTCGGAGCCAGAGTCGACCAGGAAACGCGTTCCTCGGACCTTTTCGGTGACGCGTAAACGGCACTGAGAGATGACACCGTCGCTGGCCGTACAAATCGACGACGGTGGCTTTAGTTTTCCGGCGGCGTTGTCGAAGACGTTTTAAAAATGCACGGTTCCAAGCATTTCTGCGCCTGGGGGCCGAATCTTCGGTGAAAGAAACAGATACTGGCGTCTTTTGAGCGACTAGCAGAACGTGAACGGTGAGACGATTTACGTAGTTTGCCTCGGAAGTCCGGCGATTTCTCGCGCAACCCCCGGACGATTGCGGAAAGCTCAGAGATGCTTTTTTCGATATCTGCCATTCGTTCAAGCAATTCGGGTCGTCCCGTGTGTCTGCTTGGTGAGCGGTGTCGAAGCTCTGTTGACATGACGTGGGAGTGTGTACTTGCCTCTACGATTTTGTCCGCGATGTCCGCGAGCTTTGTCAAGTCTACTCCCTCGCTAGCCGACAAGACGCACCGCACACTCGTGGGCATGCATTTGACCCAGAGGGTGTGAAGAAGGTCGTCGGATGGTCTGTCCGCGGCGAGGGTGCGCATCTCCCGAAGTAGCTGTGACGGCTTCCGATCGCCCAATCGCATATCCGTCAATAACTTGTGGAGTTGCGTCTCTCTCGAATCGGTGAAACGCTCTATTAATTGTTTTTTTAATGTCTCGTATTTTTGGTTAATTGGAGGAGAACGAATTAGGTCGGAGACTTGTCTGAGGATACTTGCGTCGAGAGCTCCGACGATCGTGAAGTACCTCGTGCTATCTGCCGTGACGCGATAAGCGAAAAATTGTGCCTCAACTTGAGCAAACCACAAGGCTGGGTCCTCTTGCCAAAATGGCGGCAATTTGACGCCTCGGATGTCCGATACCTGTGCGGTTGTTCCTGGTACTCGTTCGTCCTCGATAAGGTCGCCTCGCGGTGTTTCGGCGTCGATGAGTCGGTCGTGCGCTTCCAGGGCTTGATGCTCTTGCGGCGCGTTGCCGGCCGTGGCTCTCGTGGGTGAATGCATCACCATCGTGATGTTCCGGCGAAAAGATATTCGCGTGGAAAAAATCTCGCGAATTTCCTGCGTTTACACGACACAGATTCGGAATTTTAGAGTTCGATATCGTAACGATGAACGCGGATGCGATTATAGTTCGTATGCGATGCCGTTCTTATGCTGAACGTAATCGCTGAGCGCGAAAAAAAAATTGAGCCACGAGGCAAATCGACGAAACGAAAAAATGGCGAACACGGAGCGGACGCGAGAGAAGGAAATTCGCGTGCACGTAGTTTTATCACGTCGGGGTCACCAATCTGAAGGGGATGCTCTCAGTAATAAACGTAGCAAATAAAATGCACGACGAAGTTATATAAAGAATATAATATATTAACTATTCAGTCATGGTTACAGTGGTCGAATGGCGAGACAAGCGTCTCGTGGCCACAGTTGTGGAGTCTCCGACACAAGTTTTGATACTATGCTTCGTCTTCGTCAATCTCGCTGCTTGACGACCGGGAAACGCTCCGATTGGTCGAATACGTGCGCGGCTCTGATTCGCTGGAATCATTGGAAAGTTGGCGGCAGTGGAGATGCGACATGGCTGCCACACTTGGAGCGTATGTGCTGCCCTCGTGTGGCGCTCTACTGAGACGCGTTCGTCGCGGCCTGGCGAGCGGTCCGCCTTAGTGCTTTCAAACGTTTCGCGCGTTGGTCCGATGACCTTGGAGCGTATGTGGCGCACTCGTGCGGAAGATGGCGGAAACTTGCTCGCCGTGTCGCTGTGATCTCAATCATTCGCCTTAGTACTTTAAAAATATTCGCGCCTTGTGGCTAGATCTATTGCGCAACTCGAGTGTCGCGTCGTTCGCTCGGCTGTGATCGAAATCCAAAATGGCGCCGTCTGCGCTCGCGAGGTGACGTGCACCTGTCACTTTCTCGGGATCTCGACCAGTGAGATTCCTCTGCATAATTGTGTAAAGACTCACGGTGTTCTTGTGTGTTGTGTGGTGTAGCGTCGTCCTGTGTTGGTGATGTGTGTGTTGTCACGTCACGTCCGTCTCGTGTAATGTGCTACGTCCTCCTTGTTATCGTGTTTCTCGCTTTCGCTCTCTCTCTCTCTTACGTCCCGACACCTATTTTTCTCCTTCACAGCTGATTTTGACAGCTGCCGAAAACGTGGTTTACGTAAATCCCTCGTGTGATTCTCGTAGCCGTTCGCACGTTTTCCTGATCCCTCTGGTTTCCTTCCTTCACAGATTAACTCGCGGAGAGTTAATACACGGTGTGCATACGTGTCTTCGAGTCGTTCAAAACGATACGAGTCCTCGATTTCCTCAGGCTTTCGCCTTCGTACTCCCTGAGTATCGTAGAGTCTTTTTCAAACTCTAACTCGAATACGTATCACTGTCAGTGCGTTCGCGTACCGAGAGACCGTCTTACAACCAGGGCCAGATCGTTCTCGTCGGTACACTACTTCCACGTAGGTGATGCCGTAAGTCGAGCGTGTAACACTTTCATGCACGGTGCTTCTGTGTCTCGAGTTGTTCAAGACTGTGCAAGTCCTCGATTTCCTCAGGCTTTCGCCTTCGTACTCCCTGAGTATCGCAGAGTTTTTCCCAAACTCTAGCTCTGATTCGAATCACTGTCCGTTCGTTTGCGTACCGAGAGACCTCTTACAACCAGGGCCAGATCGTCCTCGTCGGTACACTACTTCCACGTAGGTGATGCCGTAATTCGAGCTTGTGACACAATTGTGCACTGGACTTTGATTTCCAAGAGTATTTAGCATGTAATGCTCCGTTCAATTCTTGAGACCAAGTCTGATTTTCTGTTCCCTTGCTCCCTTATTTATACCCCGAATATATTGTTTAAACATCCCTTCCCTTTGTGCCATTTGTTTCTCTTAATATTGTTAACTTTTGTCCCTTCCCAAATTTTTCCCCCGAATTGTCGTTTCTGTGTTTTTCGGTGTTTGTGTTCGTCGACTTTTATGTCTCTGTGTTCTTTTCGTGTGATCGTTATGTGTTAATATTTAAATGTTAAATTTTTTCGTTGTTTTCGTGTTCGGTCAGCTGTCGTCATTGTGTTGGTGTGTATCGGTGTTCTGTGTTTACACTTCGGTCGTTGACCCGCGATCATCTGTTCAACGTGTTTTGACGTGTAATAATTTTGATTTTGTTTTTCAGGTGCCTTCGGTCGTTCACCCGGCTTTGAACAATTGGAGGGGGGAGGAGGAGCATATGAGACGTTTGACGTTTCAGTATACATATGTATTTATAAGTAAAAATTTATAAAATTTATATATATATAACCCTTTGAGGGGCACTGAGTCATACGCTGTCCCACCTGATTTGTCTCAGTTTTTTTTCACTTTTCTGATAAATTTTTGCACTTTTTTTTTTAACAAAAACACTTTTTAGACTCTGAGGGACCTAAGTTAAAAGATTTTAATGATAAAGTGCGGGATTTTGTTTATTGATTATTAGTTATATACAACTAGAGTACAAAAAACACGTCTTTTTCAGGATAAATACGTTTGTGGGTAAACAAAAAGTTCTAGAGCTTCGAAAATGTTTCCACATGTATTCTGTATCTTATACCATAACATACATTTTTTCAGAATTTTTCGCAAGTTCGTTTTTCGTTTCTTTTTTCGAAAATTAAAAAAATACGGGAAGATACTATTCGTGTGGGAAAAATGGTTGGTTTCAATGCAGTTCTTGTTCAATCAACCTTAAATTTTGTATACAATGGTTTTGGGGGTCTCTGATTACGAATCTGGTATCATAATTTCAAAATTCAAGATGGTGGATCTAATATGGCGGCGTATTTTTTCGAAATATTTACAAACTGGATTTTTTAATGAAGTTACGCATACAGGGGTTTTCAAGGTCGCTGATTCCAAATCTGGCATCATAATTTCAAAATAAAAAATGGCGGATCCAATATGGTGGATTTTATTTTCGAAATATTGACAAACTGGATATTTCTTACTGAAATCACGTATATCAAGGTTTGGAGATCGCTTCGAGTCCTCTAAATTCAAGATGGCAAATCCAATATAACGGACATTTTTTTATGTAAAATTGCAATTGTTTATTCAATCATATATTTGTGATAAAAAGTTTTCTTATTGAAACATAATTTTCAGTATTTCGGGCGATGCATTTTATGAAGAATATTTATTATTTATTAATTATTATTGTTTGTACTTTAGAATCTCAATCAGCAACCCCAAAAATCCCTGAGTACTTATTTATGTGTAAATTGAACAAAAAATCGTAAAGTTAGTCCATTACAGTGGCCATATTGGATCCGCCATTTCAAATTTTGTAATTTCGACTTCAGAATCGTAATCAGCAACCCTAAAAATCCCTGAGTACTTATTTATGTGTAAATTGAACAAAAAATCGTAAAGTTGGTCTATTACAGTGGCCATATTGGATCCGCTATTTTGAATTTTGTAATTTTGAGTTCAGAATCGTAATCAGAGACCCCGAAAACATAAAGATCACCGATAAATATTTGAATCCATTGAGCAGAAAAATGTGCCCCTCAAAAGGTTAATACGTACGCGATATTCAATTGAATTTAACTGCATGTGTGGTTAATTTAACTCGCCTTTTTGTGTACTGGAAAAGAATGCGATCAAATTGAGTTATCCACATAATCAGGAAAACTCGATATTCGGTTGCGCTTATTTGGCTGAACCAAAACATGATCAGCCTGTCATAACAGAACTTATACTTTCAATTCAACGTAATTAATTGTTTAAATCAACTACGTATTTGTTTCTCCACCCGTCACCGCGAAATTAGGTTGAATTGATTCATATTTCGTTGAATTCATCGATCCTTTTTTTCAGTATATTCACAGATTTTCGATCAATACTGCAAGAAAAAAAATTGTTCGAAATGATATTTGCAGGGAAATGTCAATTATGTGGAGGTTTATCCCTTTCTCCACATGCAAAAAGTTACAACATGGGTGAAGACTCTTTCAAAAAAAATATATACGAAAGATGCCTCCATATCCTGGAGGAAAATTCCAAATCTGGGTAGTGTTGCCGAACCTGTTACAAGAACAGAAAGTACGGAGCAAAAACGAAGACAGTCAATGCAGAGAATTAAGAACGCTGAGCCGAGTTATATATTATCCCCTGGAAATCACAAGGGCGCACAACGCTTGGGGTTTTTATCGTAAAAAATGTAGCTAGTTACGTCCTTCAATATTTTAAGGCCGGGGTATGGTTTAAAATTTTTATTTTTTTATTTAAAAATTTTTTTTTTTCTGAATGAACAATATGTCGAGAATATTGTGTACAAATTTTAAGTCAATCCGAGTAAAACTAGACGGAGTTACAGCGTTTCAAACGACCGGCCGTGATACCTGATTTTTATACCTGCCCGGTAGCCACTCGAAAACCTACAGTGGTGTGGTAAATTCAAAACCGTATGGTGAAGATTTCACTTGAAATAAGAACGAGTGCATAGGACACGTGCAGAAAAGAATAGGTACATGTTTACGCGAACTAGTGAAAACAACTGTGGTCGATGGTGAAACTAAAACAGGCAAAAAAATAAAGAGGAAAAGAGTCTCTGGAAAAGGTAAACTCACTGCAAAAATGATAGACAAATTGACCGTATATTATGGATTGGCCATTCGACGTAACTACGATTGTGTAACCAAAATGAAAAATGCGCTTGGGCGACCAACTACGAATAATCCGAGCGAACGAAGAAGCTGCGCGTACAACAAAAGAGGGTAGAATTCAACATAGACAAGAGCACAAAGATGCATTGGATATGCTGAATGACAGTGTTTCACTGTATAGAGCCGGCATTGATGACTCTATGTAAGTATAAAAATTCATGTTCTTTTATTGATGGTTTATCTCGAATTTTCACGTATAAAAAACTTTAATTCGATTTTCCCAAAAACGTCATTTTTGAAGTTCGTGAACATTAGAACTCAAAATCTACTCAACCGATCCTTTTGAAAATTTGAACATTACTTCTTCACATAAATCAGCAGGTAATCAGGAAGAGTTTTTTTTTTTCATTTTTTTCTATTTTTTAATAACAAATGAACCGCGATTTTTTTAGCTAAAATCGCGTTTTCCACTTCCAAGTGCTGCAAAAAATAGGAAAGAAAAAACTCTTCCTGATTAACTCGAGAAATACATCACCTTTCAAACGCATATCAATTTTTTTGTTTCAGATGATCCGGTAACGAGTTATAATGTTCACCGCAAAACAATTTTTTTTCAAGGCGCCTCTGGAGATTCAACGTCATCAGCTTATTTATCAATATTTTTCATTGAAAATTTTTTCTGACATACTTCAAAAGTTGTACAATAATATGTAATTAAATTTAATAAAATTATATTACTCATGTCGCCGCGAAAAAATCGCAAAAATATGCTTTTTTTCGTGTTTAAAACCATACCCCCCCGGTAAGCAGTAACCGTTTTACAGGCGATCAAGCTGGTGTATACAACGAGTACATACATTACGGCTATACTACTGCTGTAAAAGCCGCTGCTGCCTGTATGCGACTGTTGGTTTACGATCTACCGTTTGGGCTTTGCCGAAGGAGCAATGTACGGATTTCCGGCAGAACGCCAGAGCATAACTTACGCCACGAAACAAGTCCAATAAACACGGCAAGCATAAAAATAATGGACTAAGAGGAAGATAGGAACAGTGAAAGCGAGGGCGGAATAGGGCAGAATGAGAAAAAAGAAGCCGCAGTCGGAAGAGGAAAAGAGAAGAGTGAGATATAAGAGTAAAAAGTGTTTCCTATTGGTTCGGGCACAGAGACGATGATACCTTTTATTTTAGAGGGAGCAAGTCATGTCTGCAGGCTGTATGGATAAAGCTCGTCGGGCCGCGTCGAGAATAAGATTGTCGGACAAAGGGTTGCAAAAATCTTCATATTTTCAGATTTCTCCGGTTAAAGGTACATATAATACATATGGGACATTCAAGTTTGGAAATATTCTGGCCATTATCACACTTGATTTCGGCATTCAACGTAAAGAGTTTTCCCTGCCTCAAAAAACAAGTCTCATTAATTTTTTTCCCAGTTTTTGCTTTCCACTTTCCAGCTTTCAGAACCAAACAAATTGGTCTGTCGAAACCTCTTGAAACGTAATAGTAGGCAAACTACAAAACTACGGTGAGTTTATGATTTCGCATACGGAGAGAAAAAGTCCTAAAATTGTTGTTGTGAGTTTCTAGGAAAAATTACCATGCCATCCTATAATCTATGTGCATTTGACTAGCCACAGAAAAAATATCATATACTAGAGTTTTTTTTCCCAGAAGTATAGGGAAAAATTTCCAGTCGCGGCCCCACAAAAATTCCCATGCCAGCACAGTGAAATTTGTTGAAATATCTATATATATATCTATTGTACCCTAATATATACAGCCTGTCCCATAATTGTCGACCGACCTCTGAGGGGTGGGTAGATGGGGTGATTCTGGACCGAAAAGTTCTCTTCCATTTTTTCCTCCGACGCCCCCCTGATTAGATATTAATTAATTAAGTTCAGCCAATAGGACGCATCGAATAAGCGGGCTACACGGCGAGTAGTGGTGTGCGTTCAAGCGTAGCAGCCTTGGAAGCGTGCGTGTAAAGCGCGAAGGAGTTCGATAGTGTCCGTGCGTTGATGTGAGAGAGTGTGGAACGTCGAACGTTGCCAAAAACATGAATAGAGCGAGGTAGTGTTAGTGAGGGCGCAACAATGTAAGGAGGAACAATAAAAACTGATTGCGTTTGTAATCAGTTTTCGAATTAATTGTTAAATGCAATGAAAAAAAAATGTCGATGATTTTGAATCGCGATTGAACGAAAATACAATTTTGGATTAATTTTTTGCAATTACGATTAACGAAGCTTCTAAAATCATTTAGTGCTGGTTTTGAAAAAAACATTTTTGGAAAAAATCTTTATTGCGTTTTAGAGAAAAATGTTGATTCTTCAATTTGTATGAAAATCAAATGCTATTTTCGATTGAATATTTTCGCAATACAATGAAATTGAACGTTTCGAACTTTGCTCATTGCAATTAGAACAACAATATTGCTATTACATTCAATAAAAAAATCAACATTTCAAATCATTCAGATTTTAAGGAAAAAAGCATTAAAAATACTGTTTAATAACAGTGGCATGAAGTTTGAAAAAAAGTTGATGATGACTTGAGCGTCACGCGAGTATTGGTGCGGACACTACTCGGATGGGTGACCGCTCGATTCCTGGAGGGGGGGGGGGGGGAATTTTGTTGAGTGCGGATTACGAAAGAAAGAGGTATATAATAACGTGTTTGCGGATATTGGAATCCGGCAGGAACGCTTTACTGTGACGAATGAAATTCACAAAAAGAAGACATTCTGAAAATGGTTGGCTTCCGGATGGATGCCGCGTTTAGTATCAGCTTTTTGCCGACGTTTTGCAAACGTTGCAGTCTGCATCTTCAGGGCTGGAGAGCTCCGATTCTGAAGCTTTCCAGGTTCAGATGGTCCTTTTTTACCGGTAGTTCTCCGTTCCGGATCTGTGATCCGTTCCGGATGACTGACCCGACCAATGAGAGACCCAAATTTTAATTGGTCGGCTAATCAATTGAAAACCCGGGAGGACGGTGTGCCAAATTTGGTTCACTTGATACCCGCTGTCTCTGTTGAGATTGTTGCGGTTTTTCGAGACTTCCAAACCTTCTCGATGTTTTCGTGAGAAATAGCTGTCCGAAGTGGCTAGCCTGTCGGCTTGGTCGAAGTGAATGGAATGTCCAGTGTCCATCCAGTGTTCCGCTAAGGCAGATTGAGAAATGTGGCGGTATTTGATACACCGTTCGTGTTCCTTGATTCGTGTACTGATTTTTCTCCCGGTTTCTCCTATGTACAGTAGACTGATTCAAAAAAAAACTTTTTTTTTTTTTCCTTCGGGATTCTTGTGCTACTGTTGGGCACTAATAAAAGAAAATTTCTCCAAAAAGATGGGCGCGGTCACTCAATTTTTAGAGGTGGCTATCTCGACTTTTTGTTATTTTTTTCATGATTTTATTTATTAAATATGATCATAGTATAGATTACACCGGAAATAGAATAAATGAAGGAAATTTCACAGCTGTTTTGCGACAAAGAAAAGTATATCGCACACACATTGAATCCCTAAAAACCAAAATCGAAAATATTACCGGTAAATAAATTTAGCCCAAACAATATTTTAAACGCTGTTTAATTAAACATAATAACTTATTATTATGACGACTTATTTTATCATCGATAATTCAACAAAAATGGATAATAATAATGAACTAAATAATAAAAATCATATTAACGTAACCATAACGTAACGGTAAGGCTTTTACGCTTCCTATTCATTATTGAACCGAATTTTGAATCGATTGTTTTTTATTGCACTTTGGAAAGCGTTGTCGATGTAGCTGGATCACTTACAGCAAGTACTGCTTTTCATCTTTTTTTTTGTCGAGCTATTATTGAAATTTTCGACAAGAGGTACGCCCTTTCAGCGACATAGTTAATTACTTTTAAATTTTGCACTATTTTTCGTGCATTTTTACTGCGCAGTGGGATGCGCGATGTTATGCACAGTAGCTGGGAAGAAATATGAATGAGTTTGAAGATAATGTAAGTGTAGCATTTTAAAAATGTAAATACATGATTTATGAAGGAAAGCTTATAATTTAATTTTTCGTACAGAGCACGAAATGTTAATGCGTATAAATATATCTATATGAATAACGAGAGTAGTATAGATGCCATTATTGAGCTACCTGGATTAGAATTGTGAATATTGCAATCATTTCGAATTGTAAGAGTTTCTTTTGGTTACGAAATAGAATAGTTACGGTGCTGGATCTGATTTTTATCCGTAATCCGCAGCCATAACTATGGTTAACTGCAATACGTTCATTAAAAAAAATTCAAAACAAAAAAGTCGAGATAGCCACCTCTAAAAATTGAGTGACAACGCCCATCTTTTACGGAAAATTTTCTTTTATTACTGCCCAACAGTAGCACAAGAATCCCGAAGGAAAAAAAAAAAAAGTTTTTTTTTGAATCAGTCTAATGTATATGTGTGATTACACATGTGTGTGTGGGTAACACATGGGTTCCACTCTCTTCAAGTTCTACACTATCTAGGATTTGTCTTGTCGCTTGTCTCGTACATGCATTCATCTTTGCTATCCTTTCTGTCCTGTAACATCATATTTCTCACACTCGATTTTCTCCTTACTCTCCCTTTCCACCCTGCTATACCTTTTCTTCTGCTGCATATGTGCTCCACTCATTCGTATTCTTCGCCAAAGGTACGATTCACGGTGATGGCGACGCTGACAGACAGCGGTAAGGGGCTTGAACGTGTTCAAGCTATCTCACCCTAGGAACACACGCGAGCTTCAGTATTATTGTGTGTGACAACAGTAATATTAACATTGCCTCCAGACTCGTGCACGAAGATTCCAGCCCTCTTCCAACCTAAAGTCATTAGAAACGATCATTCTGTCGAAATAAAGAAGGAAGGTTGAGAAAAAATAATGTAAATGTCACGGAAAATTCGTGTGATTGCACGAAATTTTTATGATGTCACCCATATTTTAATATACCCGCATAAAAATTATCATAGGGCGCTTTTCAGGGTACTTTCAGGTTGCATGACTACTGTGATCAGGTTTGCCTGATCATAGCTTAATTAATTTTATTTAAAAACTCGGTCAAAAAAGCTAAAAAAATTTTGTTTTTTGATATTCTTAGGATTCTTTATTCTCATGTACCCACCATTTTCAACTTCAGTCACAAATCGTAATCCCTTGAAAAAACTCTTCGGCCAAAACGAGGATTCAAACCCATCTCCCTGCCCACCAGAGCATTGTACATTACCTCTACCTTTTGAACCTCAAGAGTCATACATGCCTAGAGTTATGCATATTATTTTTTTGTTCGATATTTCTTGCCGTTCTTTTTTATTCTTCATTTATTCGTTTATTTACTTTACGTAAAAATTTATTTATACATCCCTTCAATTTTTATTCATTAATATTTATTATGAGTTAAAGAGATTTATAGATGAATGAAGGGTTATGTATAAAAAGAGAAAGATAATAAAGTGTGTATATCTAGAACATTCGTTGAGAAAGAATTTCGGAATTTTTTCTTTCTAGTTAACTGATACGTATGCAAATCCCTGTATACTAGGGTATCCCAAAAAAAACATTTGTTTATATCTTCTCGGTAACAGGTTCAAACGTTTCGGTTACATGAAAAAAGAGGCCAATAAAAAATGTTAGCACTCAATATTAATACTTTAAAGGTGCCTGATCGCATTTGTCTATTTTCCATAAGAATACCATGGGAAACTTTTTTTTTTACTTTTGGAACTTCATACCTCGGCAACGGCATATTCTAGAGACAGGCCTATAACATATTGAATGAACAGAAAAGCTCTCTTATACTTTTTTGCCTATCTCAAACGATTTAAAATGTATCAGGACAATCCGAAGCACGAAAGTCGCATTGCTCAAGAGTATTTGTTGTATACCGCCGAAAAGTATTGCGTCCCTCACATCAAAAGCCATATTTGAGGCTGATTGAAAATTTGTGAGAAAAATTGGACCAACATATTAACACTATTAACACCCACGCGTACAAAAGAAGACTTGAAAAGGAGAAACAGCAGCAAATAAGTGCGGAATATTCGAAAAAAATTGTTTCCATATGCTGACACGTCTTAGCGATGTGCTAAATCAAAAGGGCTATGTTACGAGATATCAGACATTCGTAGATTATTCTAAAACATGCGATATAGGTTTTGCAGCACAAAAGTGGCCACAACGAAAATAATGTGAAAACACATTTTTTTTACAGGAATAAAGTAGATTTTATTCCGGATACGGGACATACGCGAAATTTTTTTATAGAGTATCGTATCAATGAGACAAGTTATATCAAAGATGCGTGTTCTCGAATAAATTTGAATTTGACTGACCTAAACGACGGAATTGAACGAACGGTACGAGAGTGATTCGCTGCGTCGTCTGCTTGTTGACGACATATTTTTCAATAACCTGACATTTCTTGAATAACCTTCGTTGGCATTTCACACTGACAGATACAAAATTAACCTTCAACTGGCACAACTCCTCCATATGACATTACTGGCACAAAGGATATTTATTACCCCACGTGTTCAAACGCCTTTTGCGCAGCCGCTATTGAATATTTTTGCATGAAAATTTAATCCGATATAGTTTCAAGTGTGTTTTTTAAAGTATCATCCCTTTTGTAGTGATTTGTTCGATTTAACTTACTTAAAAAAAGCTTCGAAAAGAAGACCTAAAAAATGCGTTTTTTCACTTAAATATTCATAACATCCCTAATTTTTAATATTTTGAGCTAAAAATGGACAGTTGTACTCTCAAGTTAGTACACTTCAAGGAAAAAATTAGCGCGATATCGATGCTTCCAAAAAAGGTATTTATTTTGCAAACTGAATGTGTGAATTTGGGGTAAAATGAAGCAACACATTATTCAATATCCGAATCCATTTTTTAATTGAAAATCGCAAAAATTATTATAAAAATAGGAAATATAATTAGTTAATCCTAAATTAATGTGAAAATGGCGGGAAGTGCTAAAATTTTCATTCATAGTGTAATGATCGGAGATATAATAATTGAGTAGAATGATTGGTTGGAGTCGAGAGCGTTTATTGGGCTATATTTACGATTGAATGATTGGAGATGAACTAAGGATTAGGACTAGCGCTAATGAAATGGAGGAAGTGTGAAATGGAGGAGATGTTTTTGTGTGGTGTTGTTGGGACCGTGGGATTGAGGTGGTGGATGCTGAGCTGAGATATTGGAGGAGCTGACGTGTATGGGAATGAAGTGATAACAGGATTAGGTGTAGGGTGTTGTGTGGGAAAGGAATGGTGAATTGTAGGGCCGTTACACTCCCCCTTTTTGAGAACGATGGTCCCCATCGTTTACAGTTTTTGGCGGAAATTTTGTTATTGATTCTATACAATCTAAATGTTTTTACATTAGTTCTTCCTGTTTGAATGATTCGATATAATCTATTATAGTTTTAATTCGTTTTCCTCTTGCTGCTGTTTGAAGGTGTAGGCGTTAGTGTGTGTATATCTGGTTGATACGTTGAAGCTAGAAGGTGTTGGTCTGGTCGCTTCTTCAGATCCCCATGTTATTTATTGGTATTTCATTTCCTGAATATTTCCTGTTGATTTCAATTGGGCGGCCTGTTGGTTCTGAAACTAACTGCTATTGATTATTTGTCGTGTTAGTGGGATGAGGTTTGTTAATTGTGATGGGTTTGGTTATGAGTAGTAGTGAAGATGAGGTGATGGTTGTTTCATTTGTTTTGTTTTTTCGTATTCCGAATATGTGTGTGAGTTGTCTGGACTGTTATTTATTGCTTTCTTTTTCCTTTTTCCTGTTTGTTGCTGAGTTCGCCAGTTTGGAGTTGTTATAGTCTGTCATTGTTTTTTTTTGTTCCTTGATTGTCGTTCCTTTTTTATTTCACTATTTTATTATTATTCCTTAAATTGTCTCTGTCACAGTCTGAGTTCTGATTAGATCCGTGTTAGTGGAGGGTGGGCGTTATTGTGATTTGGTTGGATGTGGCTGTGTGTCTGGTTGATTGATATGTTGTTTGATGTGATTAATATAATTTTAATGTGCAAGAAAAATGAATGTCGTAGAGAAATATAACAATGTAATAAGATGTTATATGATGAGTAGTAAAAATCGTAGGAATAATAGATAAATGTAAATGCTTAACCTAGGTCTGTAATTCACATTCATACCGCACTCATACTTCGTCGGTGTTTGTTTTATTGATATTTTTTTGTCTCGCGTTTCGTCAGTTCATCGTCTATTATTCGTGTTACTGTTTCTTGTATGTCTCGTAGTGTCCTGTCTGATTGTGTGTCTAGTAATGTCAATAATTGCGTTAATGCATTGTCGAGCGTAGTGTCGTTATATTGTCATTTCCGTAGGGTTGGGATCGGTACTTCCGGGATTTTTTGAGTTTTCGGGATCGTTCTGGTGTTCCGTGTTGTCGGTTTGGGAGTCGGTGGTGCTGTGTTTTCTGTCCTGTCTGGTGTTTCTGTTTCGTTTGTCTTGGGGTCCTCTGGGATTGGGTCGAGTTTCGTCTGTTTTTGTTTTATGCCTGACATGTTGGTTTTAGTTTCAATATTCCTGAATTTTTTGTGGTCTCGATCCTTGATGAGTGCTCGTTACGGGTGAGGTATAAACTCTCGGCCTCGGGGGCTGCATATAACCAAGCGTTACTATCGTGGATTATCGCCCAATAGGTTCGTTTTAATGGTTTCAAATGGATGTCGCAAGTTAAGAGTCTTCGAATATGTGGGTTGGTCAATAGTTGAATCTCGCACTCGGCTCTGCCATCCATTCGTTGTATCGGGTTGATTTGTTTGCATACGTACATTGAGTTTACTGGTTTGCAGTTTATTAGGCCATGTAAGCTGAAATAATTTTTGAAATCCTCGGCAATCGCTGTGAAAGGTGATGCCGGTTTGATGAATGCGAAATGTGTATCTGACGGAGTCTGATGCATCGGACAGACATGTTATCGTACAATTTAAACGGGGTTCTGCAGAAACGGCGAGTTATCCGCTGGGGTGATAGCGTTCATAACAGCTGTGTGGTATCTGCAACATGTACCATTTTGATTTTATCTATGTGTACTACTTTTGTTTTGTTATTGTCGATTTAAAGTCTAATGTTATTATTGTTAAGTATTTCCAAAATGGTGTATGGCCCGGTGTAATTGGGGTCTAATTTTCCTTTTTGAGGTTCCTTTAGTGTGAATACTTATTGTCCGGCTCCGGAATTTTGAGTTTTTGTTTTCTTATCGTAATATCGTTTTTTGAATTCTTTTGCTCCTAACTATTTTTCGCGTGATAACTGTCGGATTTCTTTTAAATTTCTGTGCAGTGTCAGCAGATAGTCGTCGTATGTTGCGAGTTTCTCGGCTGGTCGGAATTCGGATGGTAATGTGGCGGTTTTTCCGAAGACTAGCTCATATGGCGTGTGCCCTGTGCTTTCGTGGACACTTGTGTTGTAAGAAAGTGTCGCGAATGGGATTAGTTCGTGCCAGTTTTTGTCTATATCGATGTAATGTTTGAGATATTCGACGAGACTGCGATGGCTTCGCTCTAACGCTCCGTTAGACTGTGGATGATAGGTCGTCGTTCGGTACTGTTTAATTTTGAAGAGTTCCGCGAAAGATGCGAATGGATCTGACATGAAGTTTGTACCCTGGTCGGAGAGCTGCTGAATAGGTCGATGATCGTGAGGATGCATTCGTGACCGTCTTTTGTTTTTGGAAGAGGTCCGACGATGTCTATCACGATTTTTCCGAACAGTTGGGATGGAGTGTCCGTTATTACCTTATTCTTAACCCGAACGAGTTTGTTCCGTTGGCATTCTTGACAGATTTTAATGAATTTCCTGATGTCCGTTTTCATGTTTTTCCAATAATACTGTGTTGTTATGCGTTTGTGGATTTTTGAAACGCTTCTGTGTCCTCCTATTGTTGATTCATGTGATTCCTTGATGATGTGATACCGGTGTACCTTTGGTGGTATGGTGATAAGTCCTTCGCATAACGTTATTCGAATTTTCAAACCAAATGTGATTAAACGGGTGTGGGTTTTGATCCTGTCCCAGGATTGGTCGATGATTTCCGGGTCTTTGGCCAGTGTGCATGATTCGAGTTTTTCCTTTGTCAGGATCTTCATGACTGTCTCGATGCATTTCTGAACCATATGCCAGTCAGTGTTATCCGTGCATTTTTCTTCGCATATCATGGTGAAGATTCGTTTGGTTCCGCAGCGTGTTATGAATATGTATCCGTCCCTTGGCTTTTCTCTATGGAGGTTTTCGTAGCTAATTATATTTTTTTTCTACGAGGATGCGCGATACTGTTGTGTTCATAACGCAATCAGCCGCGAGGAAGTGTGCGATGTTGTCCTTCTGTGACAGAATACTTTGTTGACTAATTACGATGTTATCGTGGGTGGAGATGTTTTCGATTATCGTGGGTTTTCCAGATTGTTCTTTTCCGTTGATGTTTTCAGTATCTGGTTTCGAAGTTTCACAGCTTGGCTCAGTTGTTAATGTCTCTGAGTTTGCTGATTGTTCTTCGTCTGAGTTCATTGTGTTATCCTCATCTGACGTTCCCGAATTCCCGGTGGACGATTGGTGTTCTGTGTCCTTGGCCTGTGTCATGCGTCTCGTTTGTATTATTGACTTGGGCGGCCCCAAGTGTTTTTTATGGTATTTTGGTACTTTGAACGTTGGGTCTTCGTCTAGGTCGTCTTGTGCATCATGATGCGTTTCCAATGCGAAATTTCTGTGTTTGTCAGTCTTTGTCGGAAAGTGTTTACCAGTCGTTGTTTCGGTTTTCCGTGGTCGGCCAAGTCGTCGTTTTCGTGTTGATACCGTGCTGTTTTCGTCGGTCGATTCCGATGGGCGAATCGGCGGTTTCAGCATATTGTTGGTGTTTTAATGCTGGGCTGTTGATTGCTCTTGCTGTTTGCCTGGTATTTCGTGAGTGGATTTGTTCGTTCCTTGATTATTTTTGACTCGTGGTGGCGAACGGAAGTTGGGTTCGACTTTCTTGGTACCTAAAGTCGTTGGTGTCACCTCGTTGGGTGTTGTTGGTGAGCGGAAGCTGGGCTCCACTTCAGAATGTTTTGTGGTGACTTGTTTGTTTGTAGCTTCCGCTGCCAATGGAGGTGGTTGAAATGTTGGCTTTAAATCCGATGCGCCAAGTTCGTTGTTTTCCACTTTCATTTCGTTAGCCGATTCATGTGCCTTTGCTGTTTCTGTTTCGTCACATGTGTCGCCAATCCCCAGTGCTCCGGACGTTCCGTGAGGATTTGGGGTTGTGATGGCATCGTTATGAGTATCTCCGGGCAGGCCGGGATCGTTGTGGAGAACGGTTCGTGGGTCCGTTTCTTTGTATTTAATTGCTTTGTCGTTTTGTTTTTTTTTGTTTGATTTCGTCTTTATGTGCATTGCTTAGCTTTGATTGTTTGTTTGCGTTGTTTGTAGTTGTTTCGATCATTGACCTTTTGTTTAGTTACCGTTTCGTCTCCTTTTTGACGGTGATGAGTTCCTCCGTTTCCGTTGCCGTATCGTAATTGTTGTCATCGATGGATGGATTTACTTTTCGTTGCGTATTCTCCTTCAACCTTTTCCGTAGACTCGTACCTAAATCTTCGTTCTTGGTGTCGGTGCCTGATGGTTCCGAGTTGCTATGCGTTGTGATGCGTCTCTTCCTAGGTGATGGATTTCCTGATTGTTCGTCCGATATTGACCTTCCGCGCGTTTGCGGCTGGTGAGTGGTTTTGGCCTTTATCGTGTCGTGATTTTCGTTGGGTGATGTTTCGCTTCGTGGTCTAATTGGTAGAATCTTCGATGGGTTTCTTGACACGGAGTCTGCGACGACGTTCAGTTTTCCGGGTTTATAGTAGATGTCGTACTCGTAGTCGTTTAGTAGGACTTGCCAGCGTTGTAATTGTGTGGTGGGTTAGGTTTGTTCGCGAGATACACGAGTGCTCTATGGTCGGTTATTATTGTGAATTGTTTTCCGTAAAAATAGTGCCTGAAGTGTTCGACCGCATTTACTACTGCTCAAAGTTCTTTGTGTGTAGTGTTGTATTTAATTCCCGCGTTCGTGAGGTCTCGAGAATAGAATGCTATTGGGTGATCAAAGTATTCGTATTCTTGACTTAAAACTGCGCCGATGGTATAATTAGATGCGTCGGTTGTTGATGTAAATCGCTCGTTATGGTCTGGGTATCGTAAAATAGTTCGGTTAATAATTTTGTTTTTTAGAGTTTTGAAAGCTTCTTGACATTCGATTGTCCAATCGAATTTTTTAAATTGTTTTAATTGTTTGGTCAGAGGAGCGGATATTTTTGCGAAATTTTGAATGAACCTTCGGTAATAATTAGCTAGTGCGTGGAATTGTATAATGGTCTTTTTATCCGTTGGGGTTGGAAAATTTTTGATCGCTTCGACTAATCCTGGTTTTGGTTGTATGCCTTCTTCGCTGATAATATGGCCTACATATGCTACCTCTTTACAGAGAAATTTACATTTCTTGGTCTGTAGCGTCAAGCCCGCGTTGGTCAGTCGTTTCGCGAGTCGTCTGAATTTTTTGTCGTGTTGTTCGAGGTCGGTTGCGTAAATAACAATGTCATCTACATAAACGAAAAAATCTGCACCCTGGAGTCCGGATAGTATTGAATCTATTGCTCTTTGGAATGTAACCGGTGCGTTTCGCAATCCAAATGGCATTCGATTGAATTCATAATGTCCACCCGGTGTGGAGAATGCTATTTTCAGTTTGTCTCGAGGGTGCATCTCGATTTGGTGGAAACCGGATGCGAGATCAAAAACCGAGAAGTATCGTGGTGTTGTCGCCACACTCTTCACGACACGTTTTTACCCTGTAACATAAAACAAACACATTCAAACACACGCGTAATAACGCATGCAAGTAAAAGCGTAAATTCGAAAAACACTCACCTGTCACCTCGCTTCGAGATTAAACGTTATGACTCATGGCCGTACTAAAAAATCACATGGGCCCGGGAAAAAATATTCCACAAATCTCGGGCATGCTACGGGGCGATACGTGGTACATGTCACGGCCCTATATCTCCACGAGCGCGAAGTTGCGAGAGTCACCGAGGAGTGGCGAATCGTAGCAACCGCTACGAGAAATGTTTCGCGTATACGAAGCGTCACTCCGAGGTGCATATCAAGGCGACCGAGTGACGAGAAAATGAGATTCGTCACAGCATAATCTCAATACGCGAATTCGAAAGAATTCCACCATACACCGGAATTTCGAAGGGAAGTCCAAAGTAACATGCGAATTCCGACAGAAATTCCAAACCCGACCACACACAAGCAAAATACACCCAAGTACACACGCCCCAATCAATTTGTATTCTTTTCTCTTTTTTATATTCCATATTTTGTTTTCCTCTTTACTTTTTTGTATCTCACTCCCTTTTACCTTCCGTATAAAAAAGGAACGAGGGATCCTCCTCCATACGGGAGACATTTGGTCATATTTCTAACTTTAATAAAATTTTTTATTCTTTTCTATTATATGCTTATATATATATATATATACTCTTAATTCTTCCATACCACCCGCACCAACACCCAACGCAAACAGGACACCAAGACAGAATAAAAAAAAACAACGGGAAACCCCCTCCAATGTCACAACGGTCCCGGGTCCCTTGGCCGGTGTGAAAATAGTCATTACGAAATAATTATTAAATTTAAATCTTAAAAACACATGTAAACACATCTCCAATTATATATTCGTCATCATACAGTTCATTCTATTTTATTTTACTTGTTCCTTCATTCAACACTGTATGTAAAGAAAACCCCGAGCCAAAAGAGTAAAAAACCCCCACGCCATCGTGGCAAACTCATGTACTACAAACGCGCAAGCGATAAAACTTTTTTCTAAAGCCATCGCGGCAAATTCATGTACTACGTACTAGTCAAGTATCGATAAATTCTTTGCGGCAACTCATATACTACGTTACTAGTCAAACTCCAAAAAATGCTCTCCAGTAATTTTACGAAATAAATTACCATTTCGGTTAAATGACCGAGCGGTAAAATAACCCGTGTTTTTTCCCTTATCCCTGCAACGGACATCACGAGTGGAAAACTGCAATTGACAATGTGTGCTTTGTCAGTGGTTTACCCAATTGATCGAGAATGTCTATGATATCTGGTAATGGGTATGCGTCGGGGATAGTTTTTCCATTGAGTTTCCGAGAGTCGATAACCATACGCCACCTTTTTTTGCCTGTATCATCTGATTTTTTGGGGATTATCCAAACGGGTGAGTTGTATGGAGATAGGAATGGTTGTATAATGTATTTGTCCAATAAGTACCTGTTTATTAATTACGGATTTGTGTACCTGTGGGTATCGATATTGCTTGGTGTTAATGGGTCTGTCATCGGTGGTGTTCATTTCGTGTTTTATTACAGTCGTGTGTCCTAGTCGTCTGCCAGGCAGGTTGAACAGATGAGCGTGTTCCGAAACTAATTGGTATACACTGTCTTTCTCTGTGTCATCTAGATGATCTAGGTGCAAGAGTGACTTTATCATTTCGGATCTACTTTTCTCTGTAGTCGCCAAGTAGATTGCTGCGCGGTTCTCGTCTTGAGTATCGCGAGAATTGCTTTCGGTGACGACGGGTGCCCTTGATATTTGCTCGATCGGCTGTAGTTCGACAATTGGGATTGCGAAAGAGATGTCATGACTAGTTGTATTAATCGCTCCTCTGTACGCTATTCCACCGCGGTTCGTTACGATAGCGTTGCCGCCAAAAAGACCTTCGTTTGTTTCGATTCTTGGTATGAAGCCTTCGGATATCGGCTGCGAGAGTTATCTCTGTATCCGTTTTGAGAATTTCTGTATTGGTTGTTACGGGTGTCGTTGTATTGATTTCGCGTGTAATTGTTCTATTGATTTCGTGAGTTGTAATCATTATAATTTTGTGTTTTTCGACCGAATCGATTCCTATTGAGATATCCGGATGGGCTTGATTCCCTTTGGTCTTATCTCCATTTATCCCTCATTTTCGCTAAGGTAATACATTCCGATGTTGTGTGGCCCCCTCGTTGGTGAAATTCATAATATTTCCCGCTTGTATTTTTATTCGTTTCCGCGAATCGAACTTTAGCTGTTTCGATTAGTGATTCTTTCGTTTCTTCGGTCTCGGCTACGCGTGAACGATTTTGGTTTACTGTTGTGCACCTCTGTAGTTCTAGTTCGATATTTTTTGCTTCGTCTACAGCGTTGTCTAGGGTTTCTAGATTCCGATGGAGTAAAAGATTTGCGATTCTATCCAAGAGACCTCGTACGAAAGCTTGAATTACGGCTTTTTTCTTTTCTGCTGTTCTTCTTCCTATGTAGTCTCTGTCGTTTTGTGTCGGATAAACCTCTGATAATCTTTCGATGATTTGATTTTGTAAAACTCTTACGCGAAGTCCGTAGTCTAAAACTGACTCATTGAATTTTTGTGAAATTGATTTTAGATCGAGTCCTAAATCTGATAATTCTAGTGGTTTTTTATAAGTGTTTTTTAGGTTTATAAAAAGTGCGTTTAGCATATCGTATGTCCTACCGTATGTTCAATATGAGTCGATAAAATGTATTAGAGGTATTTTGGCGTCCTATTCGGCGCCTAGGTGGACGTATTGGCCTAATTGTTGCTCAATATTATATGTATTTTCTCGAGTGTTTCCTTTTTTCATTATTATTATTATTATTATTTCCTGGTTGTAGTTATTGCAAGGGTTCCGGGTCTACGTTTTTTTCTGTCTTTTTTTTTATTACTATTTTGTTACACTCTTTCCAAAAAGGTAAATTCAGTAAATTGATAATTTGTTTTTGCAAGTTTTGTGTGAGAACCAGTATAAATGTGTATATACGTTAATTTCGAGTAGAGCGATAGAAATGAGTTCTCATGTACGAAAATTATTTTTGAGGCGGGCTGTAGCGGCCTGTCCACCAGCGACTTTGTTGCCGGTCAGTGTAATAAAAGATCGGAATTCGTGTGACGTAGTTTTTGTCGCGCGGGCGAGAGTGAGAGGGAACGATGAGAGTTGCTTGAGCGAACAATGGTTGTAAAAGCGTGAATGGGTGTATGTGTGTGTGAGGAATACATATGGTCGTAGTGTTACGTCCCGAGAAAGAGGTTTTGATGCGAGACACGTGACCACCGAATTTAGAGCGCGAAAGTTTAAATATCTTTCGCCAATGATTTGATGATGGTTTGTCCGCGGCTCGCGAATATAATAGCCAATTGAGTTTTCACACTCGATTCTCTTTGGAGATGTTTCGAAGAATTAATTCCGGAGAAATTTCGATGAAATTTCCCGAATAAAGAAAAATGTCCGTCGGATAACAAATTAACAGAGTATTTATTTATCAAAAGTAATTATCACTAAGTTTAAACAAAGTCGGTGCAGTTTGTATGAGTTTTATGATCGGTTTCGAATCATTTCGATACGCGTCGGAGAGCTAAGTCTCTTTTAACGGAGATTTACAAAAGTTTGTTTAAGTCCGAAATTTACAATAAGTAACGGACGTTACGACGACGTGAACTCGATAAAATTGTATAACGATTGAACGATGTTTGTGGCTTGTATCGTGGTTTTATAGTAATTTCTTAGGAAAGGTGGGAGTTGATTAGCGCCTCCCACGGTTCAGTTTTTGAGATGGAAGTTAAAAATCATTGGTTAGTCAAGACCGTGGATTAGGCAGTTGCAGGATAAACAGATTGCATTTGTGCTTTTAAAGATTAGGGCGGAGTTGTAATGCAGAGGAGGATTAATAGTCATCCTTGGTTTCGGAGTTTCTTATCTCTATAAAGTGGCGCGACGGCGACGCTTAGGCGCGACAGAGTTTAAGGGTCGTCGTCGTGTTTTTCGGAAAGTTATTTTATATTTGATATTTTTTCTATGTATGGATGAAGGCGACATTTGGTCGCGACAAGGTTCATCTTATTTTTCAGAAAGTCTGTTTAAAAAAAAAATTCTTTGTACATGGATGATGGCGACGTTCGGTCGCGAGGGGGTTCAAGGGTCGTCATCCTGTTTTTCGAAAAGATTGTTTGGTTTTTTTTATACATGGGGGCGATGGCGACGCTTGGTTGCGATGGTCGACAAGAGTCGTCATCCTGTTTTAGGGGAGTTCGGCTTTTATTTTCTTGAAGTTAAGTTTGAGAAAATTCCGCATTTTCAAACGCATGTGGCTTTAAGCGTTTCAGTGTCTTTTAGATAGAGAAAGAGAATAAATGAAGTGTATATAAAAAAAAGGTTTGTGCGTGGGAAAGATCCTGCAGGGACTTTCCCGTCGCTCTTTTGAACTCCACATGTGGGAGGAATATTCGGGGAAAACGCTGGATGCGATCGCTGCTGAGTTTTAAGACAAATTGTTTTATGCCGAATTTAGAAAAACTCTATGGTAAAAAAAAGGGAACGCGGCGACGTCGAATGAGATCTCTCTGTGAACGTAGACAGTATGTGCTGGGTAGGCTTTTTCCGGAAGGGGAGTATTTACGACTACCATAAATCTAGGTGTACTTGTATACTACAAGTTGTCGCTTCGACGAAGGAAGATACCGGTATATGCGTGGTCTGCAAGTACCCGCTGTCGGCATTGCATAATTTTTGAAAGGGGGCTAAAAAAACGTTCGAGCATGAGGCTGGGACGTAACAGTACAACCGACGCACGCTCGCAATACAGAGTATGAAGAGTATTGTCGCATGCACGAATTTTAAAGACAAATTTGGGTGGTACTCACATAAGCGCCGAGATGATCGTAATTAAACCCATTTCATTGTTGTTGTTATTATTCTTTTTTTTTCCTCTTTTCGTCCTTCCATCTTTCTTCGATTTTCTTTATTGTTTTTTTTTTCCTCTCTCACGAGTCGTTCGTGGCTCGATGGACCACACACACACGATTTTAACCACACTCACGGTCTTTTGTTTCCACCTAAGTTTCGTTTCTTCCTTGCCTTTTTACACTATATATTTTTTTTCATGGGCAACGGGACTTCTTCCTTCGTGCAAAACGGTGATGCAGTCCCGGGATGGTGGTGACGGGGTAATTACTCGCTCCGGACGGTGATTGACGATGAATCCAACGACGATGCTGCACGGAGGGGGGGGGGGGGCTAAAGGGAGGAAGAAGGAGGGAAATACTATAAAATGAGACGATATTGCGTTGATGGTGATAATTTTCCGTGTATTCTAGCGGTTCGTTTCTTTTTACTTAAAATTAAGTACAATTCTTCGGGTGAAGAGAATACCACGACATAAATAATCAATCTTAAACTATTTAAAACTAAATAATAGGCGACGAGGTACGCGGGGAC
The DNA here is from genome assembly GCA_959613375.1 of Heteropelma amictum. Lineage (NCBI taxonomy): Eukaryota > Metazoa > Arthropoda > Insecta > Hymenoptera > Ichneumonidae > Heteropelma > Heteropelma amictum. The sequence goes on from OY390723.1 coordinate 11,144,694, forward strand.
TCTTAAGGGGGAAAAATAGCGCGGAGGGAGGGAATGGGGGCGTGCGTGGTGGACTTGCGGCGAACGAGTCGAGGCGATTTGTGACGCAACGAAACCAAAAGCCTCCAAGGGGAAGAGTTTTTCATACACTCTTTCGCATACCCCCACCAAGCGCGCGCTCTGCGCTTTCTACCTCTGTCTGTCTCTCTCACTCTTTTTCTATAACATCGTCCATGCGAAAAAGTTTTCGACTGCGCGTTTTATATTTGGCGAATGTTTGTTTCACGTCAATATATATTATTGAATATAATTGTGTATTACTGTATCTGAATTATTATTAAATGTTATAAAATGATCGAAACTCTGAAGACGCGTAAGACATCAGACTGTAGTACACAAATCGAAGAAAATATTCCAGAATTTGCGCCACAAGGTGATAATTTGAACAAAGAGCTGGCTGTGGCCAAACGTAATCGATTTATATTTGAGGGAAAGAAGAAAATTTTGGAAAAGTGTAAAACCCTAAACTCTCGAGAACTGTGTGTCAAATACGGCCTAAATAAAAGTGTTCTCAGCAAATGGAGATCTAATGTGGAGATAATAAAGAGTGCCGCCAAAACGAGCCATTCCAAAACATTGAAAAAAATTTCCGAAACAAGAGAACTCGATGCCGAATAATTCACCTGGCTTTCTGATTGTCGCTACAAAGGCATTCCAGTTTCTGGGCCAATGTTATGCCTACAAGCTCTCGTGATAAACTCTCGAATCGGTGGACCAGAAAATTTCAAAGCAAGCCACGGGTGGCTAGAGAAATGGAAGAGACGAATCCACATTAAAAACTCAAAGATCACAGGTGAGTAAAATGATTATTCTGAAATATAGTGAAGAAAAAAATAGGAAAAAATATGACTCCTTTATTTAGATTAAAAACCCGGTCTTCTTTAGCTTTATCTGTTTTATCTTACGACGATCGTATTTCGGGTTTTTTAAATTGAATTTGCATTGATCAATTCTATTTTTTACTCAATCTAGCTTTTTACTTTATTCTGAATTTTCTTTTACTCTCTTTACTTCGGTCTCCTCTATAAACAAAAATATAATTTTTTAAAAATAAATGATAAAAAAACTATACTAAATTATTAAACAAAATTGTCTAATATATGATGATATTTGCCTCATGGATTTGAAAGGGGGGAAACAATCAGCCGATGAGGAAGCATCTAATCTGTTTAAAGCAGAATTTGTCGAAATGGTGGCTGCAAAAAAACTTGAAAGGACCCAAATTTTCAATATAGACGAGAGTGGGCTAATGTATAAAAGTACCCCAAAGAGGACATTTGTTGCAGCCGATCAGTCACAAGCTTCCGGTGGGAAAAAACAGTTGAAACGGGTTACTATAGCCACATGTTGTAATGCCGATGGCTCTTTCATTTTGCCTCTAATCTTTATCGGAAAATCAAAAAATCCACACTGTCTGATAAACGTGAACGAGAATGAATTATCTGTATGGTACCGCAGGCAAACAAACGCGTGGATGAATAAAGAGATTTTTGAAGAATGGTTCAAAGATGTTTTTGTTCCAAAAGTTGAAATTTTTCTCAACTCTAAGAACTTGCCCAAGACGGCGGTACTTCTCGTCGACAATTGTCGATCTCACCGATACGTAAAAATCAACGACATCGAAATAACATTTTTTCCGCCAAATGTCACCTTTCTTATCCAGCCTATGGATCAAGACATCTTTCAAACTATCGAATTAAACTACGAGATCAACCTCGTAAATTCAATCATTGAGGCTCAAAATGAAATCGTGACGCTGATCGAGTTTTTGAAGAAAATTGACGTGCGCAAAGTAATTTTCTGGATTGCTGACGCATGGAAAAAAGTCAAACCCACAACGATCCAGAAATGCTGGAAAAATGTATGGCCCAAAGAAATTAAAGATGCATCTACTCAAACAGATGAGGGCCCTGTTATTATCGATAATTTCGATATTTCCGTGGATACTGACGTAATTTTCAAATCGCTAACTGCAGATGATCAAGACGTAACCAACGCATTGAATCTCGTGAAAAAGGGCGAGGGTTACGAAGAGGTAGATGCAGCAACGGTATTAAATTGGATTCAAAAAACAGTAAAACGTGAAGTATTATTTTCTTCTTCTTCTTTTTCTTTAAAATTGGCCACGAGCTATGCTCGTTATGCCATCATCTGGTGAGTATAAACGCTTTATTTTGTGTCCATATTGTTTTAACCCATTTATATAAAAGAAGAAGAAGTCAATATCTGTGATGATTCATCTTCAATGACAGACTTCGATTCTCTCGAAAATATTCCACCGTCAGTTGAGTGCGTCGCAGATAAAAATAATACGCAACAAGACGAAAATGCTTCTCATTGCATCTCGGAAACTTTTGCTGTTTTATATGAAAATCTTTAAACGCCCTTATGTCTGTTTTATTTCATATAAAATCTTGTTAACACACAACTGTATCTTTGTAATGGATACAGAAAATTTCTAATAAACATGTAAATTTGTGTTACATCCACACATGCACACACACATACTAACGAACGCATGCACACTTCAATTCACACTACAACGTTCACTTTATTTTGTCCGAATAATCTCTCTCAGGCTGGTTTCTTAATGAGAGGTTCCACGCAACAAATTCTCGAGCTCGGAGTTCGAGTCGGAGTGGGGGAAGCGCTCGAGTGACAAACTGAGGAAAGTTCCTTTCTGCCGGGTTTTTTATTGGGAGGTCGCACTGTATTAATTGGAACTGTTAACTAGTTTCAATTGGTCGTAAGTAGTATTGGTACCCGTCTGGGGCCCCCCACTCCTATCCCCACTCCTTCCCCCACCACTCGTCCACTCCCACTGCTGATATTGAGCAGGGTGTTGCGAGTAGTGGGGTGAGGATGGGGGACGTGAGCCGGGCCTCGGACGGGTACCGATACTTTTTGGCGCGTCAGCATTTTTTAATTTTGGCGACTAAGCATATTTTTGAAGAGGAATTTGGAATACTGAATTGTGTGATGAATATGATTTTTATTCAAATGATTATTTCTTACATGATTTTGATGATGAATTATAGTATTATAGAAGGTTTACATATTATAATAACGCGCGTTTGAGCGCGAGATATAGAGAATGGTTGGGCGAGATGAGCTCCAGCTGTAGATAAGAGCGGAGATGAAATTGAATCCGGGCAAGGCCGTCGTAAGGCCGGCGTAAGGCCGCGTGAATATGGGTCGGGAGATTGTAACTCAATCTCCCGTTGAATGTAGGTCGGCGATGGTACAGACTTTACCTTATCGTTTTGTGCAGCAGCGTTGTGTACAGGGAAATCTGCGCGAAGTGAAGCTACCTCGCCCTTCCATGTAATCACTATTATTATAATTATTCTTCGGATTTTTTTGAGATTTGTACGCGTTATAGTATTCGCGCACTATTTGATCGTTTTCTCGCACGTTATCGCTGAAGAGATTGTTAAATCGAGACATGCCAAAACCGCAAGACATAAAATGCAGAAAAACAATGCAAAACTGTCCGCACACATCTGACGAATCACTTTGTAGTTGCTTGGTATTGTAGTGGAAAAATTTGCAATTTCTTCGGAGCATCGCGACGTGATGGGGGATGATTGGTGGTAATCCGTAGCTGTCAAAGTACCAGCCCTCCCCGGTTCGATCGACGTACATCGAGACCCAGTGCTCACCGGGCTTGGTGTGTCCATCGGTATTCGCTATTATTCCGGTCGGTTTTGCCCAGATGCGTGGAATCTCATCGGCAGCGAATACGCCGCTGCTGGCTAGCGGTAAAAATTGCAGAGCCTCGCGTATTTGCTGCGTGTTCATGCCCTTCTCGATCGCAGCGATCGACTGACACGGCGTTTCATTAGCGCTGCAATATATTTGCGACATTCAAAGTGATTTTATTCACTTTTTCTGCATAGTACGCAGCCATCGCAGGTATCCTCGCCAAATATCTCTTTCTTTTCATCATCCTCCTCCTCCTTCGTCCTTTTATCCTCTACGGGGCGATCGGTGTTGTAGGTAATATCGCAAAGATGTTGCTTCAGCCTGATGGCTTGTGACACAGCGCATCGGAAAAAAGGTTTCGTGATTCCCAGGCTGTGGCGAAGACAGCGAACGCACGTTTCCGGGAGAGAATCGAAACTCGGACAGAACCAATGTGGCTGCTCCAAATCGTTTATTTCCCGAGACATAACGTGGCTGAGGAGATCCGCTTTTTCGTTTCCTCGAGTCCAAATGGTACGCGAATGTTTCGCGATTTCGCGTAAATTGGCGTATAGCTGCTTGCAGCTCACATCACCCTCGCACCACTCTAATCCATGATGATTGAGAGTGAGATATTTATTTTCACCGCGTACGGGTATCGGTAGTTCGTTGAATGAGTATGGCGGGGCAACAATCCAATGTGCCATAAACGGGTGATCAAGAGCAAGGACGCAGACTTCTTTCGGCAAAAACCGGCGATCTTTATCGCGCATCGCCTGAATATCAACGATTATGTCTACTTTTTTTTCTCACGTCTTCGTCGTTCCACAGCGCGCGACAAACTGATTTCCTTTATCGTTGAAATCAGTCATCGAGCTCGTGAAAAAAATTGAAAAAAACGCTCTGTAATCCGATATGCTTGTCTTTGAGCCGCACTAGCCGCTGAAATCCACGATTACTTGGCGGGAGGCGTCGATTTCAAGGACATTGTCATACTCAGCATAAATGATACAATTCACCGTTGATTTGAGCGCTTCTTCGAATCGTACTTCGATTCGCACACTGCCGTGTTTCACTAAATTCCAATGTGAGCTGCTATTTGCGGAAAGATCGGGTGTCAAGTCAAATGCAAACAGACAATACCCCTCGGGATAATTTTCGCGATTTATGGAATTACCCTCGTTGAGAAAGTGAATACCGGTCCCCGAGAATAACGTGTAATAAGCATCCGCGTAGAGTTTATTTTTTGTAAAATCAGGCTGTAACGCTCTGGAGGGAACTTGTACTCCGTCCATATACAGAGATAGATAATTGATTTTATAATTTTGAAAATTGAAGGGATTTAGCGCGACATCGCCGTTGTACGCTCTGTTATCGACAAATCCGATAATCAGGCGTTTTGGTAATTGCCCGAGAACAACGTTGTCGATGGTTTCACCGTGTACACCGGCGTGTAACGAGACTGCCTTGACTTCGACGCGCGTGAGCGGATATTTTGCTGTCGATTTGACGAGCGCTCGAGCGTGTGAGAGTAAGACACCAGGCGCGATTTTTGCTCGTCTCACGAGAAGCGAGGCTTCGACGATGTTTATTTCGCACGAATTACCACCAACCGTAGACATGAGGCAAAACGAATCTCTAGCGCGTACGAGACGCAATCGCATTTCTACACCGTTCAGAAGAAAACGCTCCTGATTGAAGATATCGCAATGCAGATGACCGAGTAGATCGAGCGTTTTCCCAATGGTGAAAAACTCTGAACGTTTTTTCAGTCCCTCGTTTTCTACACCGCGAGCATCGTCCATTTTCCCGGGGGTGTCGTCGTACCACAATACAGAAGTGAGGTGAGATTCTTTAGCAGCAGGCCCGTAATTCAGCAGTGTTTCTATGTATGCTCGATACGCGTAAGCATTATTCGGTGGCGAGACAAGTTTTTGATTCAAGTACACGTCCACCTGATTGAACATGGAATGTAAAAGATTGTTGATGGGGCCGACGAAAGGCATGCTGACGGAAGCATCCTTCGAGGTGGAAGTCATCGGCGTCGTGGGATTTTTTATTTGCACGCGCAGATAGAGCATCGTGTGAGCGAGATCGATGTACTCATCGCCCTGGCCGGGTATAACGAATTCGATGGGGGAATCGTCGGTCAATGATGAGATGGGTTTGTAGTGCACCCAATTAGATCCCTCGATGGTACTCTGCGTCGGTGGTAATGAGAATAGCTCGAGCTCCGATTTTAAGCACTCGCACGAATGCGCGTGTAAAAATGCCATTTTCCTCTTCTATGCAAATATATCCGCAACGGTTCGATGAATTTTTCTGCTCTTGTTGTTCTTCTTCTTCTTCTGTGTTTTTTTCGTTTTTTTCACGCCGCTCCTCTTCTTCTTTTTCGTAGCGTCGCGTTTCGTCACACGGCCGTTGCTCGAATGACGCTTTCGCACGATTTTTCTCTTTTTATAGCCCGAGCCAGACATAATTTTTTCAATTTTCTCAGCGGCTTTTCGTTTCAAATTGTCTCGCGATTCACGCGCCCTCGCGTGGAAAGCATCTTTCAGACTAACGTTTCTCTTCATCATGTCGCTGGCGATATTCGCGCCTGTTCTGAGCGCTTCTTTACCAACGACCCCTGTGCCCTTACGCAACAGTGGTAATACGCGCCGAAATAATCCCCCGAGGAAACTGCCGATACCGTGACCGCGCTGATACGCTGTCCCGATATAAACATGGCTTATTCCGCCGTATCCGCGGCGGCCTAACCCAGCCTGTAAATCCTCATTAACATCGTAGTACTCCATGTTCAGTGTAGACGTTTGAATTGCAGTGTCACCGTCAACGTTCCTTCTTCGAATGATATCGGTTCACCGTACTCGTCTTTTATATCGATCTCGATCATGCTCATGTGATTACGTATCAGCGGAACGTATCGAGGCGCGGGAAAAAATTTCATTCGATTCGTACCGTATGCCAGCTCACCGTTCGTCTCGACGGGTACCACGCATAATAGAGGAGTTTGCGTATCACCGGTAATATACGATTCGCAAATATCGGTATAAACGAACATGTTGTTGGGAATTGCGCGAGCTAACGATGTCGGTTTTTTACCGACGTATGGTGTGGCATTAGTCGGCCATATATGCTCGCGGTTTTCCTCATCGAAACCCAACAGCTTCGCGATACCGGGAGAAACGCTCAATTTGTAATAACGATTATCATCGCACACTCGAGAAACTTTGACACAGCCATGATGCGCTTGTTTCAGCTCGAGATGTTTAGCTATACACGGTAAACGATTTATTGTTTCCAATAATGTATCGATAGAGCGATACGTCCCGTACGGTACGGCATCAGAGTCTGTTCGACGTTTCGTGAGCTTGTTACTATGAATTTTGTCATAATCACCATGCTCGAGCGACACTGTATTGTCGGATCGTTGAATGTGAAAAATCGTTGAGGGATAGCTAATTTCCGCAACTGCTACGGCCCACTCTCCATCGAGATTTAATTGACGCGGTAATTTTGTTGTGAATTTGGTGGTGGTATTCGCCGGAAAATATTTCATACTGCTGTTACTCGGCAGCACGAGATAGAAAAATCCTCTGGAAGTCAAACTCATGACGACGAGAGGGGATATCAAGGTTTTTTGGTGTTCTTCTTCTTCTTCTTCTTCTTCTTCTTCTTCTTTTCAACGATCGTCGAGTCAGCCGGTAGACGAACTCTCGATAATTCTTCAGAGTAAAAAATACCGTCGATCGGCTCGTTTTTCAGATCACGCAGTATGTACACGATTGGCTGTCGATACGCGGATATTCCATGAATTTTGAACAATTCCTTACTCCAGCCGCTCTCGTATCCTTTCGCGAAGGCTGCTTTAGCGCTACTGATGCGCACTACGTCACCCACGCTGTATTTAGGCTTTTTTAATTTTTGTTTACAGCCTGCTGCTGCCGCGTATCGGCGAGAGAGATTTTCCCGCCCGATATACGCGTTTTCCAGAGTAACTTTGTACGGTGGTAATAGTGTAGCGCTATGACGTGCGTGATTATAAGCACTCACGAGTTTTTGCAGCACATCGATATAGCGCTTGTTTCGCGTATGCGTGAAATATCGCCACATGCGTTCTTTGAGCGTTCGATTGAATCTCTCCACTATGGCCGCTTTGACATCTGGATTACGAGCAGCTCGAAATTCAATTTTTTTTTTCTGCAATAACTGCTGAAAGGGTGCTCCGGTGAATTCGCGACCGCGGTCTGATTGTAATTGATGCGGCGTTCGATTGTTACTATTGTCTAATATGCGGGTAAAAGCGCGAGCTACGCTCACGCATGTTTTATCGGGCAACGGCTCGACCCAGGCATATTTGCTCAATACATCGACGACAACCAGCAAATACGTGAAATTGTCATTGTACGCTGAGATTGAGCGAACATCGGCCAAATCGGCTTCCCATACATCATCCATGTTATTGACGTTGTACGTACGTCGTGGAAAACGACGGCACACGACGCGATGACTGTTGTACGTTTCCTGAGATTCCAGCCATGGTAAAATGTTTTGTTTTTTGACGCGATTATCGGCTGCGCGCTTTAAATTTTCCGCTCGCGAAAAAGAAGCAGGATGCCCGGATCGTGATAAATTTTTTCCAGAGTTTTCATAATTTCAACGTTGCCCAAACAGCTCGTTTTTTTCGATGTGGTCGTTGACCTCCTCGTCCTCGTTGCGCAGCTCCAGCGGGGCTATCGACTATCTCCTCGTCATCCTCCGACGACTCGTCATTGGCAGCTGTGTCGCGATATCCCGAGCCGTGAGACTCCGCGCTAGCGCTACTGTCACTAGGGAGGGGTGTATTACCACTCTCTATGCCGTCGAAATCGTCGACGGTTGAAGTTTCGGTAATTTCGCGAAATAACTCGGGATTTCTGATGAATTCGCGCGGCATCTGTATCTTCCGAAGGTGTGCCGCAAACTGTGCTCTACCGGTCGGTTTTGTCCGTTTTCTAGCCCTCATAGCATCATTGATGAGATCGATGATGTTTGAATTCGGGATTTTCCTATTGGCGATAGAGACAACACCATTCTTGTCCCAGGAAATTTTATTCGACGGTGATGAATTTCTAAGCAGCGCTCGCATCATCAGTTTCGCTTTAAGGTGAAACTTTTTTGGCACGCTGTCGATAATTAGCGGATCGTTCAAGCACGATTTCGAGCCAGGAGATGATGATGATGATGATTGTTCCTCTCGCACGGGTGATTGTCCTGACGTACTTTTTGCTGGGTCATCAGCAGCATGTTGCTGCTGCTGCTGCTGCTGCTGCTGCTGCTGCTGCTGCTGCTGCTGCTGCTGCTGCTGATGCTGATGCTGCTGCTGCGAATGCAGAGCAAGCTGCAAATATCTCTGCAAAACTTGGAGATAAGCGGCCCATTTTTCACGCTCACTTGGATAAGCATTGGCATTTAGAATTTCGCCCATTTCAGCATTCAAACGAGACATCGGTGTCCCTATGGTTTGCACAGAGTCGCCTGCTGACGGCGCATCGACCGCAGGCGTCACCGTTTGTTTCTCCCCGAGGCGATGTATATTATCATGGGGCACAAGGACCATTTTTCTAGCGTGCTCCATTTTTGAGATGTCGCAAAGCAGGCGTGACGAGAGTTTTGAGAAAATCCAGACAGTGATGCGTGACGAGGCGTCTTTTAGCGTCCCAATTGCCGCGTTTCACAGCTAAACGTCGCAGCAAAACAGCGTAACGACGTAATCGTTGTTTCTCACCGCTACTGAGGCTCACGTTACCCCTCAAAATATTCAATGCGCACTCGCATATACAGCGAATCACGGAAAAGTCACACGTACGTAAAATACAGCGTTGCTGCTTACGCGTCAGACAGCACAATGCTTTCAAAATGACAAATTGTTTTTCTCCGAGAGCGCCGCACACGGCCATCACAAGCGTATTACTGGTACATCGTTGCTGTTATCGCGCATTTTTATCTGTTTTCGCGGTACGTAAACGTAATTGTGGGGGTCATCGGGAAATACGCAGGCGCGAAATCGACAATTGTCGGGTGTCGATTGTTTCAAATCGAGCAGCAGATAACCATGCGGTTCCGAGGTAGCATCGTAATAAACTTCCTGTAAAAATCGCGGATTCTCCGGGCAGACCTGACGCGCCAAATGCTGAATTTGGGCGCGATCTCACGGATTTTTGAATATTACGATGTAATTCGCGTTTAGGGAAATATCGCGTTGACCGTGACCCTGATGAAAGAGATTTTGCGTGATAAAGATAACGCTCAAATTTTTATGATGGCTGCCCTTGGTGAATAGGTCGACTACGGTATTGTTGGAAGATTCGCGCATGAGATCATCTATGATCACGAGTTTGGGTCGTTGATCGTTCGAATAATCGCTCGGCTGAGGCAGCCCCTCGCGAAATTCAATCGTTTCACCGTACTCGACGTAGCCGGGCTGCCACTCGGAATAATAAAATAAAACGCGCTCGAATCGCACATCGGCCATTTCCCGTATGTGTTTGAAAAATTTTTTAACGAAAAACGTTTTACCGCAACCCGTTGGGCCGCAAATCATCGAGGTCCACGGATGTTTCCAACGCGTATCCATCTTTGCGAATGATGACGAATCATCGCGATGTTCGATTAAATAAGCTTACCGCGGCGGCGGCGGCGGCGCCGCGCTTGCTTATTTAATCTTGCTAAGCTTGCTCCGCGCTTGACACGCTTATTGCGCGCGATTTCACAAGCTAATTAGCGCGCGATTCCGCAAGCTAATTAGCGCGTTTCACTAGCTGAAAAAGGATAAATCATGCGCGAAATAAATTATATGCCAAATATCAAATTTTTATTCATCCTTTATCGCGAAAATGAAGAAATACGCTATTATACATTCATACATTTATACACTTACGGCTATATGTACATCGGTGTACACGCATTCACGCGAGCATTCATCCATTCCGATGCATAAAACCGTATGGGAGTGTGCGGTATTCTCCATCGCGTTGACGCTTTACGCTCACAGGCACGCACGACTTTGATTCCGGGCGTGTAACGACTCTGTGATATTCAGTGCGTCGTATAGCGTCGAATTTTAAAACAATCGGTTCCGTTCTCTCCCCAATAATAAAAGAGCGAATAGAATCATAATTGATGTGGCGGCTGTTCGCAAAATTTAACGTGATTCCTTTGACTTTGCACACCTCGTGCGTCGTACCGTCGGGTTTACGTATGATAAATGCGTAAAATTTTGGACCCGCCGATATGAACGACGAGATGTACGAATCACGACCGTACGAGCAAAGCTCGTCCGTTAAATCGCCGAGAAATTCGCCGATCGGTGGTTCGTAGTCGTCGGTACCGGCGCGACTCACGTAAATACACGAATCAGTATCGCAATACAATATTCGCTGGCCTAGACGCTCGAGATACGTGTACAATTTGAGGCGCGCCTGAGCCGTTGTGTAAGCAGCGATCACAACGTTAGACGTCGGCGATGGTCGAATAGCCTCGCCGGTGTGGATGTAATTCACGTACATCACTTGGTGATTCACGGGTAATACACCAATCACCTGTATTTCCGGACTTGTTAGTAAATTCATGAGCTCGGCGCGCGTAGACACTATCATCGTACTCGGTAAATTTTCACGCTGACCGAATTTTCCCCAGAACGAGTTTAATGCTAATTTCGCGAGCGATCTGAGCCCCGGATTACTTTGTATGGCGTCCTGATCCAGCCGTATACCCTCGGCAGTCGCGTATGACTCGATATAACGTTTTACAGATTCGCAATCGTTATTTACACTCGGGGGCAATCCGCTAGCCTCCTGTTTGATCTTAAGAAAAGCATTGATATATTCCGCGAAAAGACCGCCTTTTCGCGTTAAAGGGTCATATCGCGTAATTTCATATTGCCAAATTTCATCAACTCGAATTATCCTGTAGCCCAGTGACACAGCTTTTTGCAATTCGTCCACCACCCAGGTGCCGTGAAATGCTCGCTCGTGTATATCTTCGTGGGTGCACGGGTCATTGCTCATTTTTTCGCAGCCTACACAGCCGGAACAACAATTTCCCACCGGTACGATAGGGTAAAACAGGAAGATATAGATGACGAGGTGCCAGCACAACGCATTTTACGAGACCTTCGACGCGCTGCAGATCATTATCAGCCCCGATAAGGACGCGACATTCTTCCCCCACATATACTCGAGGGTGCCCTATGGGGAATTTGCCCGTCTTGCAAACCCACGGATAAAACGAGCAAACATCCACGTATCGAATTTGTTCGTCGGGCTCGACATCGTGCTTCAGCACAAAATTTTCTGTACGCCCACCGAAAAAAGCATGGCGCGGATCGAGCGGCTCGTTCAACACCATTGGGTGATTTTCGACATATGTACGCGAATCAACATCGTTTTTCAAAAAATTGTCAAACTCGCACTCCCATATTTCCTCCAGTGTGTATCCCCATGCTTTAATTTTACCGGAAACCGCTAGTGTTCGTTCATAACGCTCGTCCATTGTATCGCCGAATTTTAATCGTTTATCCCTGTTGACGCGATAACACCGCGGACAACCGTGCCAAAAACACCCGTGAAATTGAAGAACGCGACGATCTCCTGATTCTTCCTCCTCGTAATAACCATCGACCGCCAGCGATCCCTCGGGTAAACGAAATTCGCGACCGCGACCGGCGTGAACGATAACTCGTGATCGTGCCCGCTCGAGCCATACAAGCCATGAAACGGCTTTGCGCGATTGATTATCCCCCCAGCGATATCCCCCCGGTGGTAATATCGCGATGCGATTCGCGTGTAAAAAATTTTTTCGAAACACCAACGAGCAAGCCGCTGCGATTGTGCAGCTTTCGGAAAATGGGCAAACATTGCCGCAGCGAATAAAAAGATTTCTAAAAGCTAAACAAGCACGACGCAACACCGTCACGTCCGTGCGGCAATATTTCACGAATTCTTCGGCAAAATCAAACACGTAGCCCGAGTTCAGTGTTTCCTCGTACCACGTCAAGAACTTCTCACGCTCGCCGGCAAACATCGTATCGTGCGAATAAAAAACGAGCGGTGGTAACGGTCCGACATAATTTTGATTTTCAGGTGTATTAAATAAATGCGGAAACGTTCCCTTGGTCACGGTATGCTCAAACCCGAAGGCTTTCGGCAGAGAGCCGAGCGACATAGGCAAATAATTCAAGCTATCCAGAAAAACGATATGACCGATTCTCATTGAAATAATTTTCGTCCCCGTCATTATTAGCGTTGGCATTTGCGTTCTTTTTTTTTCGATTAAATATCGAAGGATAAATTGAGCGTCAAAACCCCGAGCGTTATGAGCGATACATATGATTTTTTCAAATTTAGATGTGATAGCTAATTCCACCAGTGATCCGACAGGATCGTCGGAGAATACAGACTCTCTTTTTCCACAAACGCGGCAGGGGTTTTCAATTATGCAATCGTCATCGTCATCAGCGCATTGCAAACACACGCGTTGCGCTACACAGAGATTCGGCTCATGAACGCGCGTCGAATTATCACGGGGTAAACGCGAATGCTGTTGCGTTTCAAAATCATAAAATATAAATTGTAATGATTTCTTTTTACTATTTTCATTCGATGATACAGAAACAGGGGTGTTTTTGATCGGCGCAATGAAACAATGATGCGTCGTTGGCCGAGTGCATTTACACGTTGTGCAAAACACCATGCCGCAAACGTGCTGATGTTTTTTTCCTGTTTTGACGAGGCGCGAGCAATTGCTACAAATTTTCAGCGCCTGACATACGCTCAAATCGCGTCTACACACCCACCCTCGACCTCTAGTGGCTTCGGGTGTTTTGTGCAGAGTAAAACACTCTTCACCAAAAAAGAAACGATTACAGTCTTTGCAAGCTTTTATCGCGCTCCGATCGCCTGTACACTTTGTAGATTTACATCTTGCGCATTGCTTTGAGCACCGATGCTCGTGAGCACGAGTGTATTTGGTGTTACAATTAACGCAAAATCTACGGCTACCCACAGCACCGGCGAGATTCAATATCGGCTGGAAATGTCGCGAGCGTTCGTAATATAAAATATAAAGCGTATGTGTGATTCGTCCCATAACCGAAATTACCGTTTCTCGACCGTCATAAAACGCATCGACTCGTTTTCCTAACGTGAGAAATTCAAATATAACTATAGCTATACCCTCGCGAGCGAGATACTCCTGAAACCGACGAATTTCCCGCATTCCACACCCTCGAGCTGTTATACACACACCGGCATTACGAGCGAGTTGCATCGCCTCGGCTCGTTGATATTCACGCTGTCCGTGTCGAATTTTCTCCCATTTTTTGTGAAGTTCTCCCGAGCGTAATTCCCCGCGTTCTGCATAAATTCGAGCTGTAACGATCGAGCGCGGCAAGCACAAATTATCGCGATTATCTATTTGCAAAATAGATTTTTTCGCTATCGCCTCGTGAGTTAGCGGAATACCGCCGTTACCGGCAATTACACTCACAACACACATTCTCATTTCACACACACCGTTATCAATTCTAAATTCGCGCGAGCTCTGCGCAACGCTATTAATCAAAGACTAAATATCCGACGGTGTGTAATCGCGCACTGGTCGAAACGACAGCCACACGGGACCGTACGCGAAAGAGCCGGAAGTAAATGTCATCCCCGCGTAATCGTCGGCTTCGCACGACTCTGTGAGGTGTGTGAGAATATCACGGACAGCCCCTTCGAGCCACGGTAGATGATGGATGCTCGATGATGGCGGTGGTGGCTGGATTCGAAATAACGTTTCTCGACCTCGAGTTTTGAATCTCGGGAAATAGCGTGAGCCCTCGCTTACAATCTCGAAACGATGACCCGGCGGTAAAACATCGCCGGCGTCTCGACTATGCGCGGCTCTTCCGCCGCCGCCGCCGCCGCCGCCCTTTTGGTAAAATTGATAAGTTAATCAATTTAGCGTAGACTGCTGTTAAGATGGAGTAAATTATAATTAATTTAATAACTACGAAAGTTTTTACCAATCGAAGCCGTCCACAGCTCCGGGGTAGCGGTTACGCATTTGCTCCTCCTCCGCCCCCAGCATATTATCATCGATAACGTCAATGCCCGAAGAGTAGCCTGTTTTACGAACTTATTTTACAGACACTCTGTAAAATGTCACGCGCATATAATTACAAGCCTGAATTATTTACCAGAGTCCGCTTCCGAGAGCTCCTCCTCCTCCTCCTCCTCCTCCTCATCATCATCGTCATCATCATCATCATCTTCTTCCTCGTGTTGAGGCGAGAGGAGCACGGTCGAGCCATCAGAATCTTCTTCTTCTTCCGCCGCGGAGGCATCGCTCAACGGTGCAATGACACACGCTCGCGAGGGCCCAGCCGGCGCGTCATCTTGAACGTACATAGGTCCCTCTATTCGGATGGCGCCGACGGCTGGTGCGGTGTTATTTCTCGTGGACAACCATTTACGCCGTTTATTCTCCATGAATGTGTCATCGTCGCTCGAATGATCCTCGCTGTCGGTTTTACCTTCCTCGTTAAAATCGTAAAAGCGAGCCTCGTCTTCGCCCATTTCTTCATACCGTCGAACTGTACGTCGATAATCGCAGAGATTTTTATCAGAAAAATGTTCCCACCACCAACGCAGCGTGAAAAGTAATTTGTTATGCTGTACTTACGCCGTTCTCCGAATATCCCTCGAAAAACAGGATCATTTTCCCATCCACGCCTACGGATTACACGCACAACCGAATCAATTAGGGGTTGTGAGTGAAACAACCCCGTATTATAAGCGTAAATAATTTGTTTTTTCGAACACTCGCACAATGCACTTCGTATCTTGCGGAGCACAGTGTGGATGGGTAAATGCCATAGCATATTAATGCGCGTATCCCGATTCCACCTTTCCCCGATCCACGGATGACATAGAATTAAATATTTTATCAAATTCGAAATAAGATAACGGGGAATAATTCTCGCCATGATAGAATATACGAAACAATCGCGTCGTTCGTTTGTCGCCTCGAGACTAACATGCTCTCGAAGATGCGTGGTTATTTATCAGCATAAATTGTATCGGGGGATGTCGGTATTTTCGAAACATGCAGTGTTTATGGCTGAGGAAATGATTTTGCTTCGTAGACACCTAACGTATACAAAATAAAACACCGCGTCCGTTTAAGGAGAACGCTGCGATATATACGAGACTAATAATACCCATTGGTAGAGTTGATCATATATTCGAGTGTCGTATATCACTATTCTGCCGAATTGCGAATTTCAACCGTTCGAAAAACGTAGAGTAATCTAAAGAAACTAAAATGCTTCAGCTAAATAACTAAAGCATGGTTGATAACGCTGCATGAAGAAAATTTATTGTTATTAGTTTAAAAATGATGAATTTCGAGGAACATTTCGCGTTGAAAACGCGACACACATGTAACGCTGCGATCTCAAACGTTCTGCAATGTTACGAATGGAGGCCCAAAACAGAAGGCCCGATAATAAGGGCCGCCGCATACTCCAGCGTGATAGCGGGCCGAGCGTCTGCAATGTTACGAATAGAGGCCCAAAACAGAAAGGGGTGATAATGATGGCCAACGCAGGCTCCAGCGCGATCGCGGGCCAGGCGCTGATAACGCTGTGTGTGTGTGTGTGTGTGGGTGTGTGTGTGTGTGTGCGTGCGTGCGTGCGTGCGTGCGTGCGTGCGTGCGTGCGTGCGTGCGTGCGTGCGTGCGTGCGTGCGTGCGTGCGTGCGTGCGTGCGTGCGTGCGTGCGTGCGTGCGTGCGTGCGTGCGTGCGTGTGTGTGTGTGTGTGTGTGTGATCATCATCATCATCATCATCGGCATCATCGGTAAGTCGCGACTGTGAGTCGCCAAAAAAATTTAATGACGCGCCAAAAAAGTATCGGTACCCGTCCGAGGCCCGGCTCACGTCCCCCATCCTCACCCCACTACTCTCAACGCCCTGCTAAATATTAGCAGTGGGGGTGGACGAGTGGTGGGGGAAGGAGTGGGGATAGGAGTGGGGGGCCCCAGACGGGTACCAACACTACTGTCGTATGAAATTAAATAAAAACAAGCTGAACTTCTCATGATGGACCATTTGGTGTAATTGGCAAAGCGCTGGTCTCACACTCCGGAGATAGTGGGATAAATACTGCCATGTACTTTTATGATAATCTGACACGTTGTACTAACGTGATTTCATATCGAACAGAAATTTAAAGCTATAACTAGCTAACCCGGCAAACGTTGTTTTGGCATATACATTATTTCTAGAAAAATTTATCGTGCCACAATTACTATATTCGATTGCCATCTTGCAACCCTATTGCGAATCCGTGGATGGAACAGAATAATATAAAAATCGCGATTAAAAAGCAGGGTTTGATCGTAGAAAGGTGAAAGTTTGAAGTTGTATGTATTTTTCAGTGCTATATCATAATAAAATGAAAATGAAAAATTTTGTAAAAAAAAAAATATTTATTTAGGGTGGGTCACCCTTATCATTCAGAGGTATGAAAAATAGATGTTGGCCGATTCTCAGACCTACCCGATATGCACACCAAATTTCATACAAATCAGTCCAGCCGTTTCGGAGGAGTTTGGTAACAAGCATTGCGACACAAGAATTTTATATATTAGAAGATAACATTCATAATGAACTCATCTGAATTGGAAAAACTAACCGAGTGCATCTTGTATGAAATGGAACAATTCTTTTTGTAACGTTCAAACATTATTGGTCAATAGTTTGTTGATAACTTTTCGGTGTTTTTATTATTGAATATTGAAGAACTGTAACTGCATTTTCCATCTGTGTTTGTTGTTTTCTATAGCAACGTTTCGGTTAGGACTTGACGCGTTTCTGCCTTTCTGGCATTCTTCCTCATTTTCTGTGCATGTGTGATTCGTGTAGAGTGGGGTTGACGGTTAGTCTGCAGAGTCCCGCGTGATTCTCGATCCACGTGCTTCTTATCCTCGTGTGTTTTGAATTCGATGGAAATTCTTTTTTGAATTGTTGCCCCTTAATTTCCGTTTATCATTCAAATAACATGGGAAAATTTTTACTTCATCTTCCGAATTTTATAAGTGAGTAACCAATGAACTTAGGAAAGATCTTGGAACATACTTTTATGAAAAATTTGATGCTCCACAAAAAAGGTCTCTTGTGTTTCATCGATAAAAGTAACCGGTGACGAGATAATTGATGATAAAGCATAAGTTATATTGATTTCAATACTTCTAAATATAATGATGCTGAACATTTTTATTGTATTTTAAAATTTTTACATTGAATTCATGAAGTTATTTCAATTTTAGCAAATAATTTTTCACGTGCGTACCGAAATTTTAAAAAATTCAAAGTTATGCGCTAAAAAACAAGGTAATCGAACTAGAACTATTTTTTATCAGTAATGTATCGATTTGATGAAAATAATGTAAGAGTTTTCAAACACAACTAAAATTTCTAGCATCATTACATTTAACCCCCGGCGGTTGCACTGAGTCACTCATAACCAGAGAAAAATACTGCTTAAACGAACTCAAAATTGTGGAATTTAAAAAAAATCATTGATTACAATCGCCATAGATGACTTATATGAAATTCCCGATCATTTATGAAACAAAAACGGTCATTGCGTCCCTTTCTCACTCAATATTATATAAAACATTGAATTACACAGACTGTATACGAAAAAAAATTAATGAAAACAAAAAACAAGCTTGTTTTATATACAAAAATTGGCCCGATATAATTTTATATAGTTCGATATAAACTTATACGATTGTATATACTGATATGCGGTTATATACGATAGTATATGAATATGCAAAATTCTATCGGGTCAATATTTGTATACAATTGTATATGACCAATTAATATACAACTTTATATACAACATACTTTATATATAATTATAAACAATCGTATATTATTAATAGTAATTATTATTAATAATTTACGATTGTATATTATTATCATTTACAGGATTTTATATTTATTGTGCATAGTTAAATCTGTATGTATGTCCAACGTACAACGTAAATTTTTGAGGTGATAGAGGTGACCTTGAAATCTTCCAAGCGCCTCCACACGGAGGCGCTCTTAGCCACCATTCGATGACCCCCTAAAAACTATGCAATTTTTGTTCCAAAAGTTTTTTTTTCAAGTCCGACATTTGAGGATTTTCTTCGGAATGGATTATTCTGAAAATTGGTGTGTGAACCTTTCTTGGGTTCTTTAATGGAATTCTGAAGAAAAATACATGATGGTCTCATTTGAAAAAAAAGGTGACCTTGAAATCTTCAAAGCGCCGCCGCACGGATAAAGCTCGTAGCAACCATTCTATGACCCCCTGCGAACTATGCAACTTTTGTTTCGAAAGATTTTTTCCAAGTCCAATATTTGAGGAAATATTTCTACTGATGAAAGTTGTTGCCTCACCCTGTATACAGTTAGTTATATTCCAAAAGAAAATAAAAGTATTCATATACAGTCGTATACAATTTTATGTGCAGTGAATAGAAGTTTCACGTATATATATAAATATATACAACAGTATATTCATATAATTATGTATTATATAATATTTAGTTATATAAACTCCTCATAAAAATAGTATCTCCATATATCTTCTTCTAATATAATAAAATTCTCGTGTAGCAATGTTTGTTACCAAACTCCTCCGAAACGGCTGGACCGATTTGTATGAAATTTTGTGTGCATATCGGGTAAGTCTGAGAATCGGCCAATATCAATTTCCATACCCCTAAATGATAAGGGTGACCCACCCCTAAATATATATTTTTTTTTTACAAAATTTTTTATTTTTATTTTATTATGATTTAGCACTAAAAAATACATACGACTTTAAATGTTCACCCTTCTACGATCAACCCCTGTTTTTTAATCGCGATTTTTATATCATTCTGTTCCATCCACAGATCCGCAATAGGGTTGCAAGATCGCAATCGAATATAGGAATTGTAGTACGATGAATTTTCTTAGAAATAATGTATATGGCAAAACAACGTTTGCTGGGTCAGCTAGTTTTTATATATAGAAGTATATATAATTTTATCAAATCAAATTTGATGGAAGTACATTTATATCTGATGATATGTACGAATATATACAGTTATATACAATTGTATATACATTTATATATATAAATGTATAATTTTATATTATTTTTATATATTTATATGTAAGTATATACAATCATTTTTTCTCGGGAGATGAAAAAGAAAAAAGGCCAAAAACTGCGACTTGGCTTGGAATGGCTGCCAGTGAGAATTTTTCGATTCTGACGTCAAGGTCGTGAATAGCGACCCCTAAAGCCATTGTAAACGACGTTTTGTACTGCAAAAACTAAAACAGAACTAGGAAAAAACGAAATTTTCAAATTAAGAAAAAATAATTTTTCGAGCCGGTGTGGCCTTGTCGAGCCTTGTCACTACTTCCTCAGATATAAACAAGAGACGCCTCGATTTCACAAAAGCAATAGTTTTCAGCGTCAATGGAAAGCTGCGCGCGCCGAATTTTAATGCAGTAATTGCGGCTACGAAAAAGAAATGAAACTGCCAGAGTTGTAGTGGCATCCGAATGGCACGCACGTGCAAAATTTTCAGCCTTTGCATCCAAAAATTGAATTTAAAATAAAGTTGCTTATTGTTTCGTTGTTGGATGAACGAGAGGCGTTTTTTATCCTGTGTGTTTCCTACTTCGCATAAAACGAACGTGAACCACTATACCGGCATTTCGGCGACGCCATCTTGTTGTTATATGCCGGAAACTGAGAGAATGTGATTCCGTAAATGCGAGTAATGTTTCGGGATGTTGCCAATGAGAAACAGGCCCTAATTCGTTTTCAAGCTAAATTAAGACAATTTATTTGAATAGTTTGGTCTAAAGCTTAATTTACAAAGAATTTAACAAAGTTTTGTCAATATGCCTCAGGACCAAACTCGTTAAGGGCCAATAATTTCTATCGAAGATTAACTGATAATTGCGTTATCCGATACATATATTCCTCGCTCGCGGTCGCGACTGTATTCCGCTTTTACAATAGCTGATAGGACGTTATAAAGGGTGTTTCCCAATTTAAGTATATCAGGCCAATTTGGCAATAACCATGCTGCAGTAACAGCAATTTAGGGAGGTCGAATCGGTAACCCAATTCCTATTTTCCGAAGAGATATTTCAGGCTACAACTTTGGAAAAAAAAATTTCCAGACATGATTTTGGTCTTTGGACTTCCGGATCACTTTTAAACTAGTTGTAGTGATAGAAAACTTCTTTTCTCATCGAAAAGTGCAGAAAAGAAAGGAAAAGATTATGAAAAATCCGTATTTTTTTAAATTTCCTTGCAAAAAAAGTCAATTGAAATGTTTCACAAAATTTAAAGTCTCAAAGATTTCTACCCCGAATATCCAGTTCTGAGAATGCAGTGAACAATCAGTCAACGTAAAAAATCAGATCATTTGGGCGCTCATTGGTCAATTTACCGCTCCTTCATACAGCGAGAAATACTACTCGTCCATTATCTGAAAATAATAGCACGAGTCAATTTTAATAAATCGATTTAGTATGGGTAAGTTTGATTTCTTGATATCCATACACGAGTATCATTTCCCATGGCTGAAGCGCATGAAAAAATTATAATTTTTCATGTTTACCGTTCTCTTTCAAAACGAGAATTACATTTTTTCGTTACCCTGTGTGGTGGTTTGCGCGGAAAAATACCGCCGTCGATGTCAGATAGGGAACGAGATATAGGTCCAAATAATGTGGGCACCTTTCCTCGTACGAAACTCAACACTTCTATCCGCGACAACCAACACACTTCCACCGCTGGTCAGCTGCCGAGTTTGACTCTTCGTCACGAAACCTCAGATCCAACAGAAGTCGTGTGACGTCACATATTCGTGATTTTTGAAAAATTTACAAAAATACTGGAAAAAGCAGCATGACTCATGAAAAAATTGCCAATATAAACAATACGGCTGACCTCTGGTCTAGTACTGGGTGGTGTACATTTGTAATTTGAAAATTAATTTCCAAATTGAAAGTTCGTAAAGTGCCCAATTCCCGGGCGCTTCCGTAGGCTCTTTAACTTAACCAGTATACATTTTTTTATCTCTCTCCATGATATTTGGACATCGAAATGGAAAGGCGTTTTGAAAAAATAGAGAACGAGTGTATCATTTGCGGGCTGCGTTGCCGGCTCTCCAAGTTGTAGATCCATCTTTCCCCGGTAGCTTTTTGCTTTATTCAATGCGAGAATCCCACCGTTTATTATACTTGATATGCATTATGCACAGTTTTCAAGCAATTGTTAAAAGAGAAAACTTAGAGAAAACTCGGAAGTGAAAACACATGTACAAACGTTCTTTTCATTTGTTGTCACCCACTGTTACGTCCCAGCTCTCACGCTCGGACTCTTTTTTTTTAGCCCCCATTAAAAAACACGCAATACCAACAGTAGGTACTTGCAGGGCACGCGTCTATTGGTATCTTCTTTCGGCGAAGCATATGTAGTCACTAAGTGCACCCAAATTTATGACAGTCGTAAAATACCCCTCGTTCAAAAACTCACGGCACGTGTAACGTCCTACTTTTCACTATTAGACTCTTCTTAATATAAAAGCCACCGCATACAAATTCTTTTATAAATTTGGTAACAAACCTCCTCTGAGATTGACAGTGGACACTTCCCCGAAAAGTCGTAAAAGTTAAAACAGGGCAAGGGAAAAACTCTTCAAGTGTTTTCCCACAGCTAACATATTTTCCTCCTTTTCTAATTATCTTTCGATACACGCACGCGGTACGACATAAACTTTATAATGTACTGCCTTTTATTTTTGAACTACGATAACCCCTACCCAAAGTAACGAATGCTTGAACTCAAAAAGCAAACACCCGGAAGCCAAAAATGGGTTAACGACTGCTAGACGCAATGCGTGCGTCTATGCACCACTGTTATAAAAAACTCTTAAAACGAAACCTCTATGTATGAACTTTAAATAACAACTTTGTAACATTTAAAAATAGGGAGATCTCCTCCCATACCAAATCTGACCTACATCTTATAGCGTATGAATGCGTTTTTGTTAATCCGTGGGAGACGCGAATCATCTCCCACTACCTAGATCAAAACTTACTATATAAACTCCGTATAAGTTACAACAACGCCTTCACTTCGATAAAAAGTTCAACTCTGTTCACGTCGTCGTAACGTCCGTTAAAATCCAGACAAAAATTAACTTAGAAATTATCCGGACTTCGACCGAATTATTAAAACTTGATTGACGAGACTGAGATCTCTCAATCCGCGATAATCCGAATTATTATCGAGATATAGTAAACTGTACCAAGCTTGTAATACAATAGTGATATAAATATTAAATAAAACTCTGTTAATTTGTTAAATCGGCTAATATTTTATTCGGGAAATTACTCAAAGATTTCTCCGATTCAGAACTTCTGAAACATCTCCGAAGAGTATCGGGTATAAAAACCCACTGTGACGTCGGTCTGACGAGTCCACAATGAAATGTGACGTCAAGACGCACTCAAGGTTAAGAAACCTTGAAAAAATGGTCGTTCCCTTTTTGCCCTAGCCTCTCGGCCAATAGACTGGATGGGAGTCTATAATTGAGGAGTGCAAATAAATGTGGAAACGTCGTGTTGGATTTTATCTGACTCGAAGAGTCTGTATTTTAGAAAACAAATTAATGATATACAAATAAAACAAATAATGGACTTACAGTTTGATAACGATGAAGACGGCAGAACGAAATCGGTCAGTCGAAAGGGTGAAAATCTTCGTTGACCTCGCAGTTTCTCGAAATAACTTCAATAATTCTTAATTCGTCTTTGACTTAATACTTTTCAATTTCAACTTTAAACTTCGAATATTTTCTCTATTAATTTCAATTTTTCTATTACTTTAATCTTTTCTTATTTCTTTGAGTTTATTTAATTTCGGTCTCTTCTTTATTATTTGGACTCGGTACTTTTCTTTTGACTCTGCAACTTTCTGATTTTACTATTCTCTTCTCTGTTCTGACTCTCTTCTGGCTCTTCTGCGTTGATTTTCCTTCTGCGCGTCTTTTTATCATTTCGGTTTATAGGCGTTCCGAAATTTTAAGTCGTAGAAAGGTTCAACCAATGATGGTCCATTTTCATCTTGATTTTCCCTTTTCTTAAACTAAAGGGCCCGATGCTTCGGGAGCGCACACTCCCCTCCACATAGGTTATCCTATCTTTGTCCCGTAGGTGGGTTTCGCCCCTCTCTGACGGACAAAGATGTTGATTTGGGAAGGTCCATCTTCCCTCCACAACTTACGTCTTATGCGTATTATCGAAAACAATATTTTATCTATAATATTATTCAATATTTGTCAAATTGTTGTTATTTCAAACGTATTAGCATTTGTTTTGCGATTTACCTCATATGTCTCTTAATGACAAACTTATTTAATAGCGTTACATATCTTTTCTTTTCGTGTCGTCCGTTTCAATTGTTATAATTATTCCAAATGAACTATCTGTTATCTTCTTTGTTATTTTGTTTCCTCATTACTAATAATTGGGGAGTTTTACTTGCACACCCTTTACGGGTTTTTACAAGCCACCCACCCAACTACTACCCATTCTGTCTTATCTCCTCGTACCTCCTCTGTTTTTCTGGGTGGGTGGATTTCCTCCAATAGACCTACTTTTTTACGTGGGTTCCGAACCACGAGAGAACAGTTTTAGACACTTAGAAAAAATCCATTGGTGTCGGCGGCGGGAATCGAACCCGGACCCACCGGGTGTGAGCCGGGCGCGTTACCACTAGGCCACTGCCTCTCTGTTTCCTCATTACTATTTATCAATTATTAATTCATTTATTTTAACATTGAGATTTCATTTGTCTGTTTAAATTGTTTACTGTTAAAAGAAAAATATTTCAATGTTGAGAATATTTGAAAAGTGTTTCGTTTGAAGAGCAGCTGCATAAAGTTTATGATCGTGGAAATATTTGAGATTTGGTTTTCTTGGAATTTTGGTACTTAAAAATGTTCATGTTCCCTATCTACCCATGGCGTCTACGAGTCGCCAGATAAGTGGTCCTCGAAAGGTTGCGGCATCTCATATTACTCCCTTTCGTAGGAATGCATTTTCTAATCTTCATGCGTTTCCGTTTTCGGTCCGTTGATATTTTTTTGAACATGTGTGTTTTTTTTTAGAAAAACAGACTCGTGGGAAGTTTACATATAGAAAATGTTCATAAGAGTCTAGACGTTTTGTGTGCTCTTGTAACGATATCTAAAGAATTTCTCGAAGAGAGAAAAAAAAGAAATACGGAACTTCGACGGACGTCACACCACATTGATAATAAAATTGTATTTCGCGAGTCGCGGACCAACCAACAAAGACTCTCCGGCGAAAGATATTCAAATCTTCGCGCTCCGAATCCGGTGGTCACGAGACTCGTACTCGATCCTTTTCTCCGGACGTAACACACATGGAAGTATAATATATAAAAAATATACGGGAAAATATACAAAAAAGTATATAAAATATATTTTGTCCGAAAAGTTGGATATCTCAAATATATTTTTAGATATATTTTAAAATATATATAAAAATGTATACAATGTATACTTGTAAATAGATTCCAAATATACACTAAATGTATCAAACATACATACTGAGTATAGGTTTTGTATAATATCAAAGTATATCAGTAAATATATACTGACATATACAAAACTGAATATACCAAATATATCAAACATACATAATGAATGTACGTTGTATACATTAGAAAACTATTGGCAATTATATTTAATATACATATGAAATATGTCGAAAATACACAGTAAGTACACAAAATACACACTAAGTATGAAATCCAAATAATTTTATATTTTTTGGCAAAGTTCGTTGAAAAAAAAATCGAATGAGTTTGAAATTTTGTTTACAAATTAATGGATAATGCTGTATTCGGAAAAATAATGGAAAGTGTTCGGAAGCGTAAAGAAGTGGGGCTCGTGACACAATGGTGTGGACGGGGACGTCGAGATCGAAAATACAAATCGCTAAACCAACCTTCCACAGTTGCAGTATATTCGACCATGATATGGTGATAATAAAACTCAACAAGACCAGTGTTCTATTCAACACGCCCATATACGCCGGATATTCGAACCTTCACCTCTAAGCTTTCGGCCTACGACTTTCACCATTATTATATGAAAAAAACTTTTGGACAACAAGCGAGATTATTGTATACAGACAACGATAGTTTCATCTATCACATCGAAGTACGCGACGTTTACCAAATTATAAAAGAAAATATACACAAATTTGACACTTCAGATTATTCGGCTGATAGTCTGTATGGAATTCCACAAGCTGCTGATAAAAAAGTATTGAGTCTGATAAAAGACGAAAACAACGAGAATATTATGGAGGAGTTTATCGGATTGAGAGCAAAATTGTATGCGTATAAAATTTTTTGTGATAAGATTGAAAAAAAAGGGACAAAAGGTGTCAAGTGCTCAACGCTCAAAATTATTACATTTGACGACTACAAAAAGTGCCTATTTGAATATGAAAATTCAGTCGACCCTCAGAATTCAATTCAAAGTAAAAAGCACGTGGTTCATACTGCGACACAGAAAAAAATTGCTTCAAGATGGAGAGATGATAAAAGAATCCTGATGTATGATTCAACCGACTCTGCCATAGGGTTATTTATTTGAGGAACTTGAAATTGTTATGGACCTCTGTGTGTTAAATTTGCCCAAGGCTCTTTGCGCACCCCAAAAAGTGTTTATAACTATAATGATTGTAAGGCATTGAATATAAACAAACGTGCTGAAACACGCACTCACATAATGAAAGCGTAATTCATTACGCTTGCATGAGGAGTGACTTACTGAAACCTTCAGTCGATACCAAAACGTCAAGATGTACGCACTTCACCCTTCCAAGAGTGCGTGGGACCTAACCGACAGCGAGCTCGATTCTATACCAGACAGAGATGTTGGGGTTTGCAACTCCACATAATTTGGAACCGTTTGCCCAAACGTTTTCGAATGGACGTAATTCTTGCATAATCCTCCAATGATGGATACCATTTCGTTCGAATGAGACTAGTTGCCTACTGCTTGAGGTGCTACGAATAAACGTAATGATGGGAAAAAGTTAAATGTTGAGGAAAGAATCGATACCTCATCGGTATCTGCCCTTGTCCGCTTCACTATCCTTGTCGATCGTGATAAATCCATATTTATCCGAATTTCAACCTTCCAAACAAATGCTCGTAAATTGCGAATAAGTTATATACGTGTTGATATGATAGTTATACACATATTTCAAATTCATATAATCCTGCTTGAATAAAACAAGAAAGTTCGTATTATCTCGTACGAGATGCTTAGAAATACGAGCATACGTCTGACAAAGATAGAAACAGTCAAGAATTTCGTGTCTTCCCATGGAGAGAAAGGCTCTCATGTTGTCTGTTTTCTCACCTGTTACGTCCCCGTGTGCTTATCGAATTTAGAGGAGACGCAACACGGTATTGGCTTCGCTTTCGGGTCAAGACAATCAAGTCCTTTACCCAGGGATGGAAGTCACGTCGTCGATATGAGAGGAATGACCGTGGGATAGTGCGTTGGAAAGAAAAATGGTTTAGTATTATAAGACGGATTCGCACAGTGTACTCACTCTGTTTATTAGTATATGATATGTTCCGTATATGTGATATAGGTAGCGTTTTATTGCGATCTTCGTTGGATTATTGCTCTTCGGTTGCTGATATGTATCGGTACAGATTGGAGTCTTTCGCGTACACTGTTCTCTCTTTTGTTACACACACACACACACACATTCAGTGATTAAATATAATGGTTATACTTAGTTACGATTGCCTGGTTACAATTTGGTTACAAAGGCAATTTCAATCACGACAATTTGACACCGATAAACCTTGGTTTTCACACACTTCATTCGAAACAAGCTTAGAGTATATAGAAAGCGATTGGAGTACGAACTTCATTTGTGAATTGTCTCGATGCGGTGCGGTTAAAACTCGATAGAGTTTACCCGTCTTACAAACGGAAATTCAGTAAGAATAAGTGACAACACAGCGGAAAATTCTCGGCTGGTTAAAAGATGCAGTAATGGCGCAAGATTGCAACACAATACTTTGCGAATATTCGAACTTCAAGTAATTGATTGAATCGAGATGACGCGGCTGATATGCCTGATGCGATGCGGCGCGATTTTAGAAGGCTTGGTGAACATTATAAATTGCGCGTGATACGTTACGCGTGATACGAAGAATTCCGACTTGGACTTTGAAGATTCAGCGAAGATAGTTGACGACGCGCAGCACGACCAAGAGGAGGGTTGCGTAGGGGTGCTGGTCTCTGGCGAGGTGCGTCTGCCGCGACTCTTGCCTTTAGATAACCCGGGTATTGATCTATCCAGGGGTAACGGTGACTCACAGGTTGGTCTTCTTCTTTTGCTGGCCGGGGAGCTCGCGTTTGGTCCCTTCCTGGTATCTTTGGACTTTACGGCATTTCTGGCTCGGACGGTGTGACTCCCCTTTGTTTGCGGATTGATGATGCGCTATACTCTTGCTCATTTATAGATTTCTTTTTTACACATTTATAAACATGTGTCGGGCAACTTTAATTGTTAACATCGCCCTTACAACCGTATTGATCCGCGCGAGCCTGGCAGCGCAAATCTTTACAGGATTGAAAAGGAATGCTTGGACGTAACACCCCCTCCCCGCTCCCTGAACTCGCCCCCTCCTCTCTAGGGGGTTTGTGTGCTAAATGTCGGTAAATGTCGGTAACAGAGATCTGGCATTCAAACCCACCGCATTTATCTACTAAGAACCCTACAGACGATGGCAAATGCTTGATCAATGAGTACTTTCGATCAACTCTTTGTTCCTGAATTACTGATTATGAGATGAAAATGAGGATTTAAGGCTACTCCCGACAGGCTACTATTGATAAAATGTCATTTACCGTCAGCTAACAAAAAGTAATTGTCAGTGAAGCAATTGAAAATATAACAAAATCGGTCCTTTATCGGTGGAAGAGCCTTTTTTAAGTAAATAGTTTAGAGCTGATAATACTTTGACCTTTAAACTTGCGCCCTAAAGATATACTCTTTCACATTAATGTGAAAGAAGGAAGATTAATGACTTCAAAGTTATTCGTTAACTTGATGTATAATTCTTTGATTTCCCATAAAATCTAACGTAGTTCTGGAGGAATGTATACTATGATAAAAGTGTTGAAATATTGATAAGCAGACAGCAAATATTAAGATAGAGAAAGATATCATGTTAAACAGCAATTCGACTTAAAATTTACAGAAAAATATTGTCGTTATGTTTTTATATGATTGAGATTCGAGCAATGATTCGAGCGTGTTATATTTTCTCTGCACCAAAGTGAAAGAATAACAGGAAGTGAGAATACTATTCATCATAAAACGTAAAAGTACAATTTGCTAGCATTTTTTGCAACTACAAACATTATTTACTGAGGATTATTGATAAACTGTCCGTCCGTCATGTGTACGCATACAGGCGTTTAATTGGAGATGGAACACGCAACGTCCATCACACATTTACTACCGAATGCGGAGCTTCCATTGAAAGTTCTTCTCCCGGCAACGATTGAAACATTGATTTTACCCTAAGATACGATATTTACGAAGAAACGCACACTAACAAACCCATGCTATCATATCTATACATTGATCCTTAAAAAATATACATATGCTTCACTTTGCGTGTTTTGCAAATGAATACTAGACTCGGTGCGATGAGAGAAAAAAAGACTAATGTCCCGACGCTATTTCTCTCCTCTTGTTTCTTTTTCTCTTACACAAAGAGCATGTATGTACGATTTTTATTCAGCAACGAAGGCTAAAAAGTAAAATTCCAAGATGCGCGTAACTTGTGGCGTTAAGTTACAGTACCTTCAACCCTTTACTTCTCGCTAGCTGGCTGATATAATATATAAAATATATGTATTTACATATGTACCCATATAACTTGTTTTGTACTGAGTAAAATTGTCCATCACTCGTACATAATCGTCATTTTCCACCGCTCACTTGCTTACATTGAAGGTCGATTTAGTTCTTTCTCGACTCATTCTCGTGTTTTCGTTCACAGACACGAAATACCTTCAGAGATCTAGTAAATAACCCCACAGACTGCAGGAAAAAGTTGAAAGCTCCAAGCATTTGGATCCTTTTCCATTTAGCTTGGAATCGCGATAACGACACAGTTCACCGGGACCTTTTACTTCTGCCACCATGGAGTTACTTTGCTCGTTTACTCACTACGCGTGACTTCTTTGACAAGAGACACACGCGGAACAACGTGGAACTTTCCTTTTTGGTGTAGTTCTCGTTTGGCGGGTTTTTCTTCGAACTAAACACGTATCTGATGCCAATTTTCCCCTTAATGTTATTTGATAGGCAGCCATTTCAGGAACTTTTGAATGAACCATAGCATCCTTTGTTACAAATGCTGTTAACTAGTACTATCCTTCGGTTAAGTGAAATTTTTTTCTGCATCAAATATTAGAAAACAGTTTCGGGGCAATTTCGATTTAAAGTTCAAGAAAATGCAATAATAAAAAAGAAAATGTTCTTCCAATAGATTTACTTCTTATGATATTCATTTTGCGTTAGCATGCTTGCTGCAGAGGGTTATTAAATTGTACTATACCCTCGTAGCCGGAATATATATTACGCTAGTGGCTAGAGATTGCTTCAACTTTTATGAAGATGAATGTTTTTTCTTTTCTCTCTCATCCCGCTTTCTCTCGACAATACGCGCATTTTCATAACTATGTATATCTAGTACGTCGAAGAATAAAAGCCTCTAGGGAAAATGTGTGAAGCATGAGTACAGCCTCTTTATCCTCACTATTCCATTCTGTATACCATTTTCTCTGATATCTTCAGCGAATAGAGTGATTCCTGTATATAGATGTGTAGATACTACTAACATAAGCTCTCACTCTGGTAGGAAAATCGGCACTTCTTGATTTCGATGAGGTCCGGACTGTGACGTCAAACTTATTCCGTTACTGCATTCCTTAACCGTCTTTCCAACGATCGTCAGTTCGACCTCAAAACTCCCATTAAAAAATTTCCTTCAGTCTACAATTGGCTCTTCGGTGGGAGATCAAATTGACTTGGCGATTGACTATGTTCTTCAGTTTTCCACCCACACTATTCTCCCTCTCTTTCACATTGCCTTTCCATCGCTCTAGTTTTCATCTCGTTTCACTTCCAAACTTTTGTCCGCATACTCTTACAACAGTTCCATCTCTCCTCCCGCTTTTGATCACACATACGCTTAGTACAATTGAACAAACTGTGAGAGAGGGTTGCAGTTAGGTACGATTTTTTCCCCGACTAAAACTTGCTTTAAACTTTTGGAAAATAATTCATTGTATTGAAAATAATGAAATTTGCATATTGACGAAATAATTTCAGGTATGCTATTATTTATCATCTGAATTGTCTGAGAATACACAGGGGCCACTAACCGTTTTTTAAATTTCTGTCATATTTATTTCCGACAGAAAGGTACGACTAAAATTTTAGACAGAAATATAAAAAGTACAATTTTTTGGTAAATGATACTTTTTCCATGGACAATTTGTTTCATACTTTTTTGCGGGTATGTTAATTTTACCGGCACTTTTTAATTACCTTCATTGACCTTCCAATATTTCAAGTACATATGTGAATTTTTTTAAGCCGTTGTTCCAGTAACGATGAAAAATGTGTAGGGTCCGAGTGACCCACTGCCATTTATACTGTTATACCGGAGGGTTAAAAATATTGTAATAGCGTTTCCTATGTAATTTATTTATACGAATAATATTTTGCCATTTATACTGTACAACAAAAATAGAATTTAAACGTTGTTATCAAAAGTGTTCTTATTATTGTCTCGTTAATGCAATAACGGTGCTATAGATGCGTTACGTAATGAAGGACTAAAAAATGCTTCATCGTGTATCGACATGGCATAACGTTTTTGTTTAAATTATGTTATGTTAATATTTATTTAAATTAATTTATTGTTGTTTCAAAAAATTGTAAAAAATCGAAAAAAGGTCGAAGACAACGTTCCTTTGACTATCGTCTTTGTTAATTAACAATGATAAATTTCCACATTCAAATCATTTACCTGTGATGTAACCTCGAAGCACTACAACGCCCTGAAGCGCCATCATGAGTCGACGATATTTATTAACTAACATTAATTGAAAATTAAAAGAAAAATTTGAGTTGAAAGACAATAACCAATCCTTCTAATAAATTTCACTAAATTTTTTAAACTTTAAAAAGTAAAAAATGTACACTAAGTAATAAAAATAGTAGTTTTCGTCGAAAAGTATTTTTTTCAAATAGTGTAAAAAATAAAAATAACATTTTCCAAAAAAAAAAAAATCAAACTTGGCGTGCATGGTTAATAAAAAGACGCCAAGTTTGATTTTTTTTTTTGGAAAATGTTATATTTATTGTTCACACTATTTGAAAAAAATACTTTTCGACGAAAGCTACTATTTTTATTACTTGGTGTACATTTTCTACTTTTTAAAGTTTTAAATGTGGATTTCACTGATTTTTGTAGGAAGCCAGCGAATTTAATCATGTAAGTAAAAAAAAACAAAAATTCTTCAAGCGTTAAAACTTTGACATCGGAAAAGGTTAAAATACTTTGACATTCAGCACTGACGCTTTGATTTTTCGGTGTTTTGCCTACTTCGCGACATGATGAATGTGATATATATATTATTTTGAAATTTAGTAGAGAAAAAATAAGCTCGAGATTATGAGTTTGCACATATCCAATAACCAAATCGTGCTTAAACTAGGCTTAATGGAAAGAAACAAATCATATTTGGGTAAAATGTAATAACATTTTCGATTAGGGGAACGGTTTCGGAAATATACGTGATTGAAATTCATGGTTGACAGCTGTAAGCCCATTTTCCTGTATGATATCCGAGGCAGGTCTCTGACGTCAGGACATAAAATTTTTTTTTATTACTTGGTTCCGAGACCCTGCCGCGTCTCTTGATACACGATCAGCTGACTCGAATCGACAGTAGCCAGCTTGCGGTGTTGCCAGACATAACCCCTGGCAGATCGCTATTTCGAAAACACTTTCGTTTGTGACATTTCTCTCAGTTTTATCGTTTATATTTTCTTTAAACTTTCGGTGACACCCGGTTTTTATCGTCATTTCGGATTCATCAGAACTTTTTACATGCGTAAGGCAGTTTATATCGGAGATTTGGAGTTATTCGGTATACGAATTATCAGATAGAAATGTAGTGAGCATGTAATCTCCATATAGTGTTGTGTAAATTTAGCGATTTTCAAAGTCGTAATTTTTTGATAAATGTTTGGTAACTTGGCTTGAAATATACACAGTATAACAGGATGGGTCTGTAGTCTATTTTAGGAAATAATTAGTCAATTTCAAACTATTTGGGTTTGTGAAAGGAATACCTTAATTAGTAAATGATTGAATTCACCGCGAAAACTTTTTATAAACATTTTGTAGGGACTTTCATTTTACACAAAGGAGTTTAGATGCCGATTTCATCATGTGGATGAAAATTCTTATATGGAAGATAAAAAAAATTCTGATATTCGTAGTTATTCTATTTAAACTACTGTCATGTTTATAATTATGATTGAACGAACGAACTGAACTTTACCCGTTCTTATATCATGATGTAAATTTTTTGTTTCTATTATTTATAATATATTATGGTTCACGAATAAAAATTTTCGCGATCATACGATCATTGAAAAAATGGGTGCTTTGAAGGGTTGAATCGTCATCTAACCGTGATAACTGCGAATGACGAAAAGTAGTGCCCTCGCAACGAAAAGAATCCGCTAATGATACAAATTCATTATTGCTAACGAAAACACAGAATTTTCAAAAAACTTTACCGTTAGAATCTTTTCTTTGGGTATTTGTATTAAAAATCATGATCCATAATCAATAAATATTTTATTTTTACTCAATAATAATTGATTAATAAAGAATTATGGAAATTTTGTATTTGCAATTTGTTTTTCTGTCGGTAATCACAATTTACTGCGGAAGAGTTTTAATCGCATCAGTAAACGGGGCCGGTGTTCGTTCTTCCCAGGAAACAAATGAAAATCGATATCGAACGATGAATAAAATTTTTTCTCAAACCAGCAAATTTTATTTCCTTCTCCAAAAGCGTCCTGTTTTTGATAGACGGTTTATCGATAATGAATGAGTACTCATTTCACGCGTTGAATCTTCCTCTTTAACATTCTCAAAGTCGAATTAGGAATATGCAAGTCCCGCGATATAAAAAATGTAAAAAAACGCAACAGTGCGCTTCGAAAATACCTAGAACTCGTCTATGAGATCACTCATCGTGACAGCACTTATTCTCGAATGAAGCGCATTGATAGCCAGGATGTCAGAAAAAGCCCCGCTGGATCGGTCGACGCGATCCCGACTTATCGCTCATACGCGTTTTCGGTTTCCCGGAGCGATAACTCTATTTGGAATTATCCAATTAGAACTTATCGGGGGGGTTTTCAAAACGCCACAAGATGCTGTTTCGACCGGTATGAGTCATCAAAAGCTTCGATTGCAGCAAACGTCAGTTTTTGAGCCTTTCGCAAAACTTTAATTTACATCGAGACGGGCTTTTCTTTTCTCTTCTTCACTTTGAAAGTTGGGCGCCAGTTAGCTATACGAGGCTAACACTCGAAAAAGATATGTGAGAGCTTGAGTCTCGCAACAGGGAGAGTACGGTTGGAGGACCTGGAAAATCGCGGAACCAAAGAAAAGTTTACATGCTCAAGAAGAAAATGCCAATGTATTCAAGACCTACTCAATCCGTTCTTAATATTCAGTTTCTTTTATTTGTTCGTTCCCTCAAGCCGAAGCTCGCCCGGCCGTCTTTCGGCTTCGTCAAGGATGGTTGTACGGCTGTACGGCGAAATTTCGACGACAAACCTCTCGAGATCTTCGAGGCGCTCCCGGACTATTTGTCAAAGACTGACAAATACTTCGGCTCACAAAACGTGGGTTATTAATTTAGACAAAACACAGGACACACTTGACAAAATAAACGTACGGTCTCAATCGCAACTAGACAAGGAGTAACGAGAGACGTCCTTGCGGGGAACTCTCTCTTTCGTTCGTTTTTCTCCCTCTTTTCGGGATCTAGCCCTACCGGCCGATATTTTCGCGCAAGCGCGTTTCTCGTTAATCAGCCCTCTGTATGATTTTGGGCGGTACAATATGATTCTACGCTTAGTATTTATCGATGCGCCTACGGAAACCCCGAAATCCTATTTTCCTGTCACAACATCGAATCACAAAATAGTGTCGCAATCGGCCAATTTTTTACCAATCGAGTTGAAACTGGACTCATGTGATGTGTTATTTGGAGACGCTACAGCATCTCGACACCAAGTAATTAAAAAAAAAATGTATGACTTGACGTCAAAGACCTGCCACGGATATTATACAGAATAAATAGGCTTCTAGCTATCAAACAAGAATTTAAATCATGTATATTTCCGAAACCGTTCCCCTAATCGAAAATTTAATTACAATTTACCGATTCGCTATGATTTTGTTCGTTTGATCGACCTAGTTAAAGCACGATTTGTTCAGCCGATAATTTTGAGCTGATTTTTTCTCTACTAAATTTCAAAATTATGTACAGGGTGTCCCATGAATGACCTGCAAATACCGTGAAGGAAGATTCGTGACGTAATTTCGAGTAGAAAAGTCTTTTACCATTTTTTGATATCATGCAAACCTGAATTGTTTTTGATTAAAAAAAAATTAATCAGAGCGGACCGACGAGACGGCATACGTCCGCGAGCGGTCCATGCGTATGTGTTGCCCGGCAGATCGGTGCTTCTACCCACCTCCCACCATGCCACCGTCTCATCGGTCCCCTCAGATTGGCCCATCTTAGAAATCAATAACAATTCAGTGGTGCATGATATCAAAAAATGGTAAAGGACTTTTCTGCTCGAAATTCCGTCACGATTCTACCCTCATGGTATTGCAGATCATTCGTGAGACACCCTGTATATATCTCATTCGTCACGTCGTGAAGTGGGCAAATTAACGAAAAATCAAAACGTCAGTGCTGAATATTAACGTCTTTTGACCTTTTCAAAGGCTTGGAGAAATTTTTTTTAGATTTCTTCAAAATGTTGTCTTATATGATTAAATTTGGTTGTTTTCTACAGAACGAAGTGAAATCTACATTTAAAACTTCAAATAGTAAAACATGCACACCAAGTAATGAAAACAACAGCTTTTTTTGAAACGTATTTTTTTCAAATAATGTGAAAAATAAAAGTAACATTTTGAGAAAAACAAAATCAAACTTTGCGTGCATGGAACTTCCGTTTCTTAACCATGCACGCCAAGTTTGATTTTATATTTTTTTTGGGAAATGTGACTTGTTTTTCAAACTATTTGAAAAAAATATTTCTCAAAGAAAATTACTATTTCAATCACTTGGTGTATATTTTTTACTTTTAAAAGTATTAAAGGTGTATTACATTTATTAGAATGCACTTTTTCAGTTTTTGAAAATCAGTCAAATTGCCGCCAAAATCAACAAAATACATGTTGCCCCACTTCACAGGTGAGCACTGTAGTTGCATCATAGATTAAATAG
Source organism: Heteropelma amictum (assembly GCA_959613375.1). Taxonomy (NCBI): domain Eukaryota; kingdom Metazoa; phylum Arthropoda; class Insecta; order Hymenoptera; family Ichneumonidae; genus Heteropelma; species Heteropelma amictum. The sequence continues at coordinate 11,181,232 of OY390723.1, forward strand.
AGAATCGTTAAAAAAATGGTATTACAAAATGAATTTGTTACTATTTCTCTGTTTTAAGCTTTTTTGTTTTGATTCCCCGCAACATTTTCCTGACCAATCTGCGTTGTAAATTGAATCATTTACTAGTTAATAGCAGAAAAAGGTAATTTTTCTCAACAAATTAGAGTTTCGAGACTTATAACTTAAAAACTATCAACTTAACAATAAAAATACCAGGACCATCTTTGTAGGGTACCAAATGATCTACAAATCACGCGTAATTACAAGATGATAACACAGAATACAGCCGAGAATTGGATAAATGAAAATGAAAACAAAAAACTCACGTGTTATTTAAAAGGAAAACTTTGATAGTCTGAGGGCTCGATTTGGGATTGAGATAAAAATCTGAAATTTTAGGAGGATTTTTTTTATCAAAAAAGAAGCGCTTAACCCTTTGTGGGGCACATTTTTCTGCTCAACGGATTTGAACATTTATCGGTGATCTTAGTGATTTCGGGGTCGCTGATAACGATTCTGAACTTAAAATTACAAAATTCAAAATGGCGGATCCAATATGGTCACTGTAATAGCCTAACTTTACGATTTTTTGTTCAATGTACTGTAACGTATCCAGTGTTGGTTACATTTAAATTTGTTTGTTCAGACTCGATCAGGGAGTAGATTAATTTAACTTCAGGTAAATTTGGTAAAATTAGGTGTATTCTTGAATAATTAGTGTGAGTGTACAATGTTTTGTTGTGTTTTGACGGTGAGTATCCGCAACAGTTTTCCTAAAGTGCTAATCTTAATCCTATACTTAAAATACTAACAATGTTCGCAATATCGTACTTCGAGATTCTATATAATTTAAATGTTCGTGCGTCTACGTGTCGCTCGCAGTGAAGCGATCGCAGCGCCCCCGTTTTTCTCACGAAACGCGGCAGACTTCGAATGCGTGGCGCGGTGCCCACTTTCCCTTTTCAAAACGTTCGCGCGTCTGTCTGGTGACCCTCGAGCGTCTGTGCTGCCCTCGTTCGGCACTCTAGCGAAGCTTGCGCGTCGCGTGCTGGCGAGCGGTGCGTCTCAATTTTTTCAAAACGTTCGCGCGTCGGTCCGGTGACCTTGGAGCGTCTGTGCTGCCCTCGTTCGGCAAATGCCGGAAACTCGCCCGCCGTGTACTGCCGAGCAGTCACCTTAATATTTTGAAATGTTTCGCGAGTTATGAAAAGATCTATAGCGCCACTTGATTGTCACGTTGCTCGCACGGCTGCGATCGAAATACAAAATGGCGCCGTCTGCGCTAGCGAGGTGACGTGCACCTGTCACTTTTTCGGGATCTTGACCGGTGAGATTCTTTTTAATAATTGTAAAAACTCACGGTGTTTTGTGCGTAGTGTAGTGTCGTCCTGTGTTGGTGATGTGTGTGTGTTGCCACGTCACGTCCGTCTCGTGTGCTGTGTATTCGTACGTTCTCCTTGTTTCCTCCTATCTCTCTCTCTCTCTCTCTCGTCTCTGCACCTATTTTTCTCCCCCACAGCTGACTTTGACAGCTGTCGAAAACGTGGTTTTCGTAGATTCCTCGTGTGATTCTTGTATCCGTTCGCACGTTTTCCTGATCCCTCTGTTTTCCTTCCTTCGCAGGTAAGTACTCCATAGAGCCTTCAGTAATCGTCGTGGTCACAGTACGCCGGGAACACTCGGAATTACGATCCCCACAGATATTAACTCACGAGGGGTTAATACTCGATGTGCATTCGTGTCTCGAGTCGTTCAGAACTGTAAGACCACTCGATTTCCTCGGCCTTTCGCCTTCGTACTCTCTCTTCAGGCTCTCTCGAGCCTAACCCTCCTCACCTCTTTGCTGTATCCCCGCAATGAGTTGCGGTACTCCAGCACGTTGGCGAGGCGAAGGGAGCCCGGCTGCTCTGCCTGGACGGCTCTACGTTTACGATAGACCTCCTTTTTGAGGTTGGTCAAAGCCATTGTCCACCACGGATTGGGCTTTCTAAAGTACCGTTTTCTCGGCATGGACTCGGTGCAGGCATCCGTGAGGACGCCCGTAAGAGTCACAGCCATGGATTCGACATCCGCTCCGGACGCGAGCGAGAGCCCCTCCAGTCTTGCTGCCGACGCGTCGGCCAGGATCTCGGAGAACCGGTCCCAGTCAGCCTTTTTGGTATTGAAGCGACTGGTCCCGATGTCTCCGTCATTTCCACGGACCTTTGGGACCCTCATTCTCACGTCCAGGGCGTTGTGATCGCTCGACGTCCAGTCTTGTCGCACTGTCCAGGAACCGAAGAAGGGGGTAATGTCCGGCGATCCAAGGGTCACGTCGATGTATGACGAACCCCTGTCCGTCCAATAGGTCGCCCGGTTAACGTCGTTGAGGACCACATATTCGAACTCCCGAATGAGCCGTTCCAACCTGGCTCCCCTCTCGTTGGTGGCCTGAGGGCCCCAAAGAGCGGATCGGGCGTTCGAATCAAGCGACACTAAGACCCTCTGCCCCCTCAGCGAGCGGAGCATCATACTGAGGTGTCTGAGGTGCTCCTCGATGTCGTCCCGCCACTGAAAATAGTGGGACACGACGTAGAACGAGAAACCGGGTGCCAGCACTTCCGCACAGGCGCAGTGGGTCGTGCTGAGCTGCGAGATGAAATGACATTGGAACGTCGGGTTGCAGACCATGACTGCCGCCCACGGATGTTGCGAGCGTACAGCGGCCACCCGCACACCGATCCCTAGACCGCAGAAGGTGTAGCTCTGGCCCTGCGCTCGAACATATGGCTCCTGCAAAAGCAGGATGTCGAGGCGCTTTGCGCCGACGAGCTGAAGCACCTCACCCGTTACCACAGCCGAACGCCTCATGTTCAGCTGCAGCAGTCTAATTTCCGTGGCCCCCCCTCCGCTTGGTGCGGCTATTCTCGCGACGCGTTCCCGTGGGGGTGGAGAAGAAGACGATGATGATGGTGGGGGGTTTGTCGCGGACGCGATCGCGGTCGCGTTTTGTCTAACCTGCACGCGCCCAGCCTCTATGGGCTGGTTTACCTGTTCCCTAGCCTGCCTGTCACACCTGTGAAGAACACCTCCAGCGGACATTTAGTGTGAAGGTCGCTCACCGAAGTGATGCCGACCTCTGCTTCCTCGCCTATAAAGGCATACGCAACTAATGGTAATCTACCTCCAGCGAATACGCACCGCCCCGAGTACGGGCGATAGAAAAATCCTTTGACTCTCGCGGGCGGAGTCGCGAGAAGAGCGGTTTGGCCACGCGGAAGCATCCGGCGTCTCGTTACCCGGACGGATCCGAGTCGCGAGCCCAGATAGCCCCACGTGCTCACGGGGAACCACGGGAAGGCCCGCTCTCCGTGTCCCGCCTGGACACGAGCCCAGAAATGACAAGGATACAGGATGGGCATGGGTCAGGTGAGCCGACATCAGAATACCCATCCTAACCGCCGCCCACTGCCGATGTAGTGGGCGTTTGAGGTCCGGCCGATGACTGCGAGCGCAGAGAAAGGTGCCTTCACCGATCCCACCCTCGCAGCCATGGCTCACGAGACTTTATACGGAGTCGCACAGAGGCATCTGCCGTGGAATGTCGGCGTTATCGGCCGTTGTCCTCAGACATGTTTCCGCGTATTACTGTGAACCATAGTCATGTGCCTAACTATTGCCCGGTAATACGCGGTAGTAATATTGCCAGGTATTGCTATAGGCACGTAATTATTGACCTAACTACTGCCCCACAGCACCTGGCTGACCTCCAGCGGACAATTCCCCTGCCGAGGGTAATTTTTCAGCAGCTCCGCCCGAGCTTCTTTTTCCAGGCCGGAGCCAACCTAAGGCTTCCATCGACCCGCCAAGTTTGAATGGATTTGGAAATCCTGTGGTGTATTGGCCGAAGGGTCTCGAGGGCTTCTTCGTCCACCGGTTCTTCCAGTGTTTCTAGAAGCACTGGCTGGTGCTCGCCGCTCGAACTCCTGATGCGATGTGTTGTAAGATGTTGATCAGCTCTGTTGTTGAGGGACCGGCCTCATGGCGCGTCACCGCCGCCGTTGATTTTTTGAGGTTATAGTTGTAAGCATGCGTTGAATTCCGCGGGCCTCTAATGTCGATCAATCGGTGTGGTTCGATCTGCGAGGACTCGATTAATCTACGGCGCATGTCGCAGATAGACATAATAATTATAATTTCACGCCGACGAGTGCCCGCGTATCGAAAATGTCGCTCTCTTTCGCTCCGGGATCCATCGAGGAAACATCGCTCCAGCCATAGATAGAGCAGTCGTTCCTGATCTTGATATCTTGGATTTGCCTGGCCAGCAATCGTCGTCTCACGGAGTTTTCCCCGACGACCGAGACAGGACCTCATCGGATCCTGGAGCACGGAAAGAGCCAACGAGGGATAATTTTCGAAATCAGATAAGTTGCGAACGTCTAACTTACTCCAAAAACGGAGATTCCGCGACTCGCGAGATTTATAACTGGCCACGTGCCCAAAACTTGTCGTGATTTCGAACATAAAATCGCGAATCATGATTTCTGATTGATCTTCGCATCAACAGACATTCCCCGACGTCATGTTATATATGTTCGCCTATAATTACATCATCACGAAATCAAATCGAGCGTTTATTTAGTAAGATTGACGAGAAGCGGAATTGTGCTTCCTCCTTTTTTTTCTATGTTCAAATCGTGTAATAAATGATAAATGTTACAAATGGCGCCCAACAAAGGGGCACGAGCATATGTATTCATATAGAATCGCGAACCCGTCATATACATAAAAACGTAGATTAAAGCCACTTAAGAAAAGAAATAGTTATATACATGAGTTCATGGCAGAGGAGAGAAAATTGTATATAACGAAATCAGGTCGAAACGTAAAACAGAAATTCAGTGATTACAAATTCACAGGCGTAGCGAGAAACAAAAACAAACTGACAATGCCAATATTAAGAGATGACGATGTTATTGCGAGCGGATCAGCGAGGCGTTTGTCACTCGAGAGCGAGTGAGAGGAGCTGAATCGACAGCGCGAGGAACTAGAAAAACTAAGAGCCGAACTGGAGGCTCAGCGTAAAAGTCAACAGACGGAGAATAGTCAGATGGTCAACAATCGGACTAATCATACAACCGGAGTCGAAGAGATCACAGCGATAATGAGTAACGTACAAAGTTTTCAAATTGACACGAAAATGCCTAAATTTAAAGATGAAATGGAGAAAAACCCGATGGAATTTCTCGAAGAGATGGACAAATTTTTTAAAGTTGAGAATATAAAAAGTGACCGGAGAATGATTATTATTGAGCATGCGCTGTCGGGAAGGGCAGGATTGTGGATCGAAACTAAACCGGATTTTGATAATTATGAATCGTTCAAAGCAAGTTTTTTAGAAGAATTTTATTCGATACCTATACGCGTACAGTTTAAGAATCGGTGGAGCGATCGTCAATATAACAATAAGGGAGAGGAATCGTTACAGATGTTTTACTACCAGCAAATAAAAGATGCGCGGTATTTTAATCCACCTCTGACCGAGTATGAGATGAACTACGCAATTATTCAACAATATCCGATATGGGTTCGCGAGAGCTTGGCGACAATTGACTGTAGCAACAGTAGAAACATCGTGCAAACGCTTGCTAGTCTCGATGCGATACGTAGAGAGCGTGACCGGTACCGAAATCATAATATACATAATAGCAGTGGGAACGTGCGCCCACAATATCAATCGGTGAAACAATTACATTTACGAAATGTTGACAATCGGGAAATGTATCGCGAGTATAACTATGACAACTCGAAACGTCGAAGACCGTATAGTCGACCGTGGAATGATCAAATTAATAACCGTCGATACCGGAATAACTATACTCAGCAGGAAAATTCGAGATGGTATATTGATCGAGAGGCTCGCAATGACAGGGGAAACTTTGTGATGCCCGATGTACGATATCCTCCGCCACAAGGATCTTTTTCTTCTAACCATTCGAACGCGGCTACCAATATACAGCCTTCGGAATTTAAAAACCATAATCGTTTAAACTGAATTGCGATGCGCGATGTGACAGTCCGTCGGCGTGTCGTCTAGATTTTGATTTCGTTGACAGTTTGTCAGCTGAAATTTATGGAAATAAGGACTGTAGTGAGCAAGCGGATTTTCAAATGCTCGGGGAATGTCCGCATCTTAATGTAAAGATTTTTAATCAGTCGGCTAATATCCTCATGGATTCTGGAAGCCAAATTACGGCTATTTCCGACGATTTTTCGAGGCGGCTAATGTTGATACAAACTATACAAATGTTGCCTGTCTCGAATTTATATGTAACCACTGCCGTGTCAAAGAGAATAACTGCGGTCAAAAATCAGGCGTTTATAGAAATTGAGATTGAAGGCCAAACATATGCGTATCCGTTTATAGTGATCCCGGGTCTCACGTCACCGATTATCTTGGGAAACGATTGGATGCTTAAACACCAGGTCATCGTGAATTATGAGAATCTAACCGTTACGGTTGGGGGGAAACTCCTATCGGGTTCCTCGGTGACATTCGCGCGGGGCGCTTCGGAAACTCTCCTTTGCTCGCGAAGCAATGAGAATGTTTATGTTTTTCTCGTTAAGATTCCCGATGAGAATGTGGACTCAATCAGTCGTGCTGAAAAAGAGACAAATGCGATAACTGCGACGAATGAAAACCCGTACACATTAAAAAGGGGGGGAGAATTAAAGGGGGAAAATGTTGGAGTTTATAAAGAATCGCGAATAATAAAGAGTCATTCCGTCGAGAAAGTAGAAACACATTTCGGAGTAGAAATGATAAACATAGAATCGAGCGACGAGGGGTTTTCGCAGGAGCTCCGAGCGGTCGCGTCTATACTAATGTCGCTTGGGGAATCCGAGAAGAGGATTATTGGAGAATTACTATCAAAGTATCGATCATTGTTTTCGAATAAGCCGGGATGCGCAAGGGGATACGTACATCAAATAAAATTAACGAGTTGTCGACCGAGCATAAGGCACACCTACCCGGTGCCCCTCCAACTGAGAGAATCCACGAGCCAATCTCTCGAAAAGATGTTGGAGGCAGGGGTTATCGAGCGCGCTATCAGCCCGTATTGTAATCCATTGAGAATAGTCAAAAAGGACGATGGCTCGGTGAGACTGTGCCTCGATGCACGATTTCTGAACAATCACGTGGAGGATGATCACGAGTCTCCTCCCTTAATCAATGAATTACTTCAAAAATATTACGGGGTGAAATGTTATTCGAAAATTGACCTGACTCATGGGTATTGGCAGGTATTATTACACGAAAACTCGCGAGCGTACACCGCATTTTTGTTCGACTCCAGAATGTATCAGTTCTGCCGCGTCCCTTTCGGTCTCAAAACCGCGGGGAGTGGGTTCATGCGTGCGTTACGAGTAGTGATTAAAAATGATTTCGATCAATATATCTCGTGCTATATTGACGATATTCTTATTGGAACTAAAAGTTTCGAGGAGCATATTATGGTTCTCGAGCGATTATTTAAGCGATTGATCGAGTATAATTTTACGATTAAATTGTCAAAATGTGTTTTTCTTCAGAATGAAGTCTCATTTCTGGGTTTTCGTGTATCGAGTCAAGGCATAGTCCCCGAACCGGGAAAGCTCGACGTTATAACTAAATTCGAGGCACCGAAGAACAGAAAACAATTGCAGCAATTCCTCGGGATCTGCAATTACTATAGGCAGTTCAATGTGAGGCACAGCGAATCGGTTGATGGGTTGCGAGAGTTATTGCAGAAGAACGTTTGTTGGGAGTGGGGAGTAAAACAATCCAAGGCCTTCGAGACTTTGAAGAATGATTTTCGAAATTGCATCTCATTACGCCATATTACACCGAAGGTGGCGTTTAATGTGCAGACAGACGCAAGCGATAGGGGTATTTGTGGGATACTGTATCAAATTAATCCAGGGGGGGGTCATAACGTGGTCGCGATTGTGAGTCGGTGGACAAATTTCGTGTGTATCTGATTGGCGCTCGTTTCTGCATCGTGACAGATCATCAATGCCTGACGTTTTTTAAGTGTGCAAATTTTCGCAATGCTCGAGTTACACGGTGGGCGCTGTTGTTACAACATTACACGTTTGACGTTCGTTATTGCCGAGGCATCGATAATGTGGTCGCCGATTTTTTCAGTCGAAACCCCGAAGGGTCATTCGGCAGGGAAAATCCCGACCAGGTCCTAGTGTCTGCTCTACATGAATTTCTTTCACCAATCGCGGGTGCTCCGGAAGGTAGCGGTCTTGTTTCAATTTCCCTTATCGAGGGGTATAGATCACTCTCGGATGCATTTAAAAGGTTAGCGAAGCTGCAGGGCGAGGACCCAATAATAAGGAGTGTGAATGCCCTCGATGATGTAACCTCTGAAGATGCGAGTTCTTGCAAGTACAAGGATATCGTTTTCCATCGTGATAAGGGGAGTCGAAATTGGCGGTTAATGATCCCCAAAGTTTTACAAATACCTATAATCGAGGCGATTCACGAAAAGCTCGCACACCCCGGTGTATATAAAACTCTCGGACATTTAAAAAAAATTTATTCGTGGAAGGGTATGGCGGTGCAGGTAAAGCGGTACGTGTTGGGGTGTGACATGTGTCAGCGGGTCAAATATTTGAATATTGCGATGGATGGGGAGTTTAATTGCGTTTCATCGGTGTTTCCGGGAGATCTCGTGACGGTTGATTTTTATGGGCCTTTGCCGCGTGCAAAAGGGGGGGTTCAGTATATTTTCGTGATGCTTGACGCATTCACGAAGTATGTGAGCTTGTATCCAACGAAGAATGCTACCGTCCGGATGGCTTTAAAGCGAATCCAGGATTGTTTTATTCCGAAATTTGGAAGACCAAAGAGGATTCTCTCGGATCATGGAACGCAATTCACCTCCCATCACTGGAAGAGAACCCTCGAAGAACTCGGGATTAAAGTCCTTTACAGCTCGATTCGCCATCCACAATCCAATCCCACTGAGAGAGTTATGCGAGAACTCGGCCGATGGTTTCGTACGCTTTGCGCGGATAGGCACACTAAATGGGCCGAGTGTGTTCCCAGAATTGAAAGCATTTTAAACCTAACGGTTCATCAAAGCACCGGCCTGTCGCCTTCTGAATTGCATTTTGGCCTGCCGGTTAAAGAGGAGATTCATAAGCTTGTCGAATTCCCGAAAGCGCATCTGTCGAGTCCTGAAATACTTATCTCTTTTGCACGCGAGAATCTCGCGAAGAACTTTGAGAGGCGGAAGAAGTCGCAAAAATGTGTGTCGAATGTGGAATTATTTGAAGACAATTTGGTGTTGTTGAGGGTGCGGCATTTGTCGAATGCGTTTGACAAAGTTATAAAAAAGTTTTTCCATCTCTTTGAGGGTCCATATCGTATTGCTCGTAGTTGTGGGAATAATGCTTTTCTATTAACGGACCCCGTTGATCATAATAAAGAAATTTGTACTTATAATCGCTCAAATCTCCGAAAGTATCATCGAAACGCGAGCTAGATGCTTGCGTCTCCAATGGATTACGTTGACAGGGACGACTGTCGATTCTTTCGTCTCGCTCGTTTTTTTTTGTGCGTCCAGTGACACGATATGTCGGCGGGAGTTTAGGATAATTAGTAATAAGTGACGATTTATCCGAATTAGGATAAGAGATAATGTAACGTTGATGACAAATGAGGAAGTGAATGCGTTGATGGATTGATGTGATAAAGAGCATTCGTCTGTTTGTGCGGGATGTTGTCAAGGAGATTGTATGCGTATGCGAGGGTAAAAGGTTCTGCGGGTGACACTGTCATCGTCCCTCTCAGAAAGGGGGGGAATGTAAGCATGCGTTGAATTCCGCGGGCCTCTAATGTCGATCAATCGGTGTGGTTCGATCTGCGAGGACTCGATTAATCTACGGCGCATGTCGCAGATAGACATAATAATTATAATTTCACGCCGACGAGTGCCCGCGTATCGAACATCTCGCTCTCTTTCGCTCCGGGATCCATCGAGGAAACATCGCTCCAGACATAGATAGAGCAGTCGTTCCTGATCTTGATATCTTGGATTTGCCTGGCCAGCAATCGTCGTCTCACGGAGTTTTCCCCGACGACCGAGACAGGACCTCATCGGATCCTGGAGCACGGAAAGAGCCAACGAGGGATAATTTTCGAAATCAGATAAGTTGCGAACGTCTAACTTACTCCAAAAACGAAGATTCCGCGACTCGCGAGATTTATCACTGGCCACGTGCCCAAAACTTGTCGTGATTTCGAACGTAAAATCGCGAATCATGATTTCTGATTGATCTTCGCTTCAACAGACATTCCGCGACGTCATGTTATATATGTTCGCCTATAATTACATCATCACGAAATCAAATCGAGCGTTTATTTAGTAAGATTGACGAGAAGCGGAATTGTGCTTTCTCCTTTTTTTTCTATGTTCAAATCGTGTAATAAATGATAAATGTTACATAGTAATGATCCTCGATCTTTTTCATCTTTTTGTATATTTTTTCTAATACGGACTCATCCACTTCTCTCCTACTACTTCCGTCAGACATCTCTCTTCCGAAATAGTAATAATGTTCCTTTTAAAACAATCTTTTTTTTTAAAACTTTTTATGTTTTTTCCTCAACTCTGAACCGCCGCTTTCGGCACGAAAAAACGTTATGAAGGGACGCATGGAACGGTTGAGTGGAAGTCGATCCCGGTTCCCCGTTCCGTTTTCAACTCCGAATATTCGAGAAATTTGGCATGAAGTAGGCGATACTACTATTGTAATCTCGAGAACGAGACGAGGATATAATGACAGATATTTTGCGTGTGATATATCATTCGGGGTTTTTTTTCAGTTGCGATTCCGTTTTAGTCCTATTCATATTCGTATATATTTCGCCATCGCTACAGCTTTTTCAATCAGGTACAACCTTACGAGTGGTATCATTTGCATTTGCAATGATTTTTGCTGCATTTATTGGGCACGGTCAACAGCCCGTGTAGAGTGCCAAATTCGCTACAGCGAACAGAACACGCTTCACGGGTGAGACGATCTAACCTGCAAAATATCCCCCCTCCTTCTCCTCTCCTGTTCTTAGAGAATACGGGACAACGGGAGACAAACTTACCATTTTAATGTTACCATTTTAATGTGCAATATAATGTTGTTAATATCGATATACTCACATTATTTATCATATTCTGACATTTTTATTTCCAATTTTGATGGGCAAAAGTCTTTAAAATACGACATATCATAACATATGAAATTAGAAAAGATCGTACATATTATGATACCGTCTCATATTCCGAAAATATATATCTTCATAAAAAATACAAAAAATAACGGAAACTATCTCACACTTCATGATAAAGAGTAATCATTATTTATCAGATTCTGACGAAACATGTCAAATTATTGCCGAAAATCAATTTTCATTGGTTTGGAATTGTTTAACATTTTCTGTTATAATTTGTTAGCATGGTTTTAAAATAATTTATGATATTTTACGACAGATTGTAATTCTCTGACGATTTTTGAGTACTCCGTCATTTTTTATGATTTTCGATAATTATTCAACAATTTTTGTCAAATTATAATATACCATTTCCATCAGGGGAGGAAGAGACGCGAAATACAATTGTCGCACCATCGGTAGAAAGTAGAGGTATTACACAGTTAATCATCTCGGAAGAACTTCACTTGGTAGGTTCGTTTAATCTTGTAATTGTGCGAATGCGAATATGATATCTCTGAAAAGTTAGGTAAAAGTGTAGCGAGCTTTATGTAATCACGATATTTAAAAAAATAAAAAGTTATTTTCAACCAATTCAATTTAGATAGAATTTCCCATCTCGAGCAGCAGTCAAAAATTTGCCCAACGTCGTTGGATTTTCGTCGATGGCTTTCTTGATTCTGGCTGGCAGGAAGACGAAAAATTCCTCATGAATATCGGTGATATACCTCCATCCAAATTTCGTCTTTACAGCTTTTACATTTGATATACGTTGATTCGCCTGGACGGATATTTCCGTCAATTGTTTCATCGGCAGAAAATCGTTCATCTTACTGATTTTATTGATAGCCTGAAGATCCATCATTACCCGATGATTCGTTGATGGTGGAAGATCTTTGAAGATACGATGTTGCTTTAGATATTGGAAGATGTAACAGAACTTTCACTTCTTCGATACTTTTCAAATGTAACAACAATCGCTCTTTCAATATGACCCATACGGTTGCATTTAATTGTTCTCTATTGATGTTGTTCACGAAATTGTGTTTGATATCGTTACCCCCATCACAAAAAATGGATTACTCATGCTTTTTCTCCACCCATGAATTTGCCAAACAATTTTCACCCTTTCGACGTTGGGGCATTCGCAGCCGTATTATGATGGTCTCTACACGGGAGATACGTCAATACTTCAGTGTCGATTTGATGACGCCTCAGAAGAAGATGCCATAGCAAATTTATGTGGTGATCCCAGTATTTCAACCGTAATGTTTTTGGAATATATTCCAGCTCGTTCCTAATCAGTGCCACGGCATCAATACAGGGAAAAACCGCGTATATTTTACATGCACATATCTTTTGAAAAACGAATTCAATGATGCACACACGTGCACCCGAAAGTATTGCAACGGACTGAACTCAGAAAAATTATTCCGTTCATTTCCACGGTTAACCACTATGAAATAGAGTATAATTCTTTAGATGATTCACCGCTATCTTTTATGTTCTCGATGTGTTTAAGCATAGTTTCCAAGGAATCCCAACGCCATCGCGGCTCCTCCTTTTGCGCATATGAAAAAAATGTATAATAAATCAACGTTTGATAAAGTACGTCCAGCGGAAACATGCGACACAGGCCGCTTCCAAAAAATGTCGAGTTCAAAGGCTCCTCTTCCCCCAATTCACCATAGGTGCTGGATAAAGCATGCCGATAACGGTGGTGTTGATAGTAGAGATCAAAATTATCACGCATCAATAGATCTCACTATGCATCACCCGCAGCCCACGCTAGATGACAGCACTTGCCTACCTCCACCCACTATCACCACCCACACGTCTACCTCCCTCCCAATCCCGCGCATTCCATCCTCTCAAGGATTCACGTCTAGGCAAAACTTTAACAAATACCATGCACCTACCTGCAACAAATACCAAATACCTCCTCCACCACCCATACTCCCACCCACCCCCTGATCGTGCCCAACGACCCTCTACCAGGTTCGTGTCTTGGCTAGGTGTCGGTAAATGTCGGTAACAGGAGTCTTGCATCAGAACCGGCCCTTATACATTACATCGGATATAACATATTCAAGTTTGCGGTGTTCATGGTACAGCTTTTGGTCATATAATCGGAGAGTATATACCCCAACAATTAGTAGATATAAATATGTCTATAGATATTGGGGTGGTCCTTAATAAGGGTATTTTCGAATTTTGGCTCTCCCTGGAGCTTAACGCTTTGAGGGGCACTGGGACATACGCTGTCCCACCTGTTTTGTCTCAGTTTTTTTCACATTTCTGATATATTTTTGCACTTTTTTTTTGGACAAAAACTCTTTTTAGACTCTTAGGGACATAAGTCATAAGATTTTAATGATAAAGTGCGGGATATTGTTTATTTATTAGTAGTTATAAACAACTAAGGTACAAAAAACACGTGTGTTTCAGGATAAATTCGTTTGTGGATAAACAAAGAGTCCTAGAGCTTCAAAAAATGTTCCACATGTATTCTGTATCTTATACCATAACATATATTTTTTTCAGAATTTTTTGCAAGTTGGTTTTTCGTTTTTTTTTTCGAAAATTGAAAAAATGCGGACAAAATACCATTCAAGTGGGAAAAATAGTTGGTTTGAATGCAGTTCTTGTTCAATCAACCTGAAATTTGGCATGTAAAGGTTTTTAGGGTGTCTGATCACGAATCTGGCATCATAATTTCAAAATTCAAGATAGTGGATCCAACATGGCGGCGTGTATTTTCGAAATATTTACAAACAGGAAATTTTTTGATGAAATTACGCATACGGCGGTTTTCCAGGTCTCTGATTCCAAATCTAGCATCATAATTTCAAAATTTAAGATGACGGATCCAATATGGCGGATTTTATTTTTGAAATATTCACAAACTGGATATTTTTTGATGAAATTACGCATACGGGGGTTTTCGAGGACTCTGCTTCCAAATCTGGCATCATAATTCCAAAATTTAAGATGGCGGATCCAGTATGGCGGATTTCATTTTCGAAATATTCACAAACTGAATATTTCTTGCTGAAATCACGTATATCAAGGTTTGGAGATCGCTTCAAGTCCTCTAAATTCAAGATGGCAAATCCAATATAGCGGACATTTTTTTATGTGAAATTGCAATTGTTTGTTCAATGATATATTTGTGATATAAAGTTAGCTTATTGAAACAAAATTTTGAGTATTTCGCACAATGCATCTTATGAAGATTATTTATTATTCATTAATTATTATTGTTTGTACTTCAGAATCGTAATCAGCAACCCCAAAAACCCCTGAGTACGTATTTATGTGTACTGAAACGTCAAGCGTCTCATTTTCTCCTTGCCCCCCCCCCCCCCCCCCTACTTGAACGAAGCAAGGTCGATGACCGAAGGCACCTGAAAAACAAAATCAAAATTATCATACGTTAAAACACGGACAGATGATTTCGGGTCATCGCCCGAAGATGTAAACAACACACACAGATACACACAGACACCACGATGACAGCTGACCGAACACGAAAACGGTGCAAAAATTAAACATTTAAATATTAACACTTAACAATCACACAAACATGACACACAAACACACAAGTCGACGAAAACAAAACACCGACACACACAGAAACGAAAAATTTGGGGAAGGGCTAAAATTAACAATATTAATATGAACAATTAGACACAGGGAAGGGATATTTAAATAATTAAAATCGAGTATAAATAGGGGAGCAAGAGAACAGAAATCTAAACTCGGTCTGGAGAGGTTGAATAGAGCATTACATGCTGACTCTTAAGAATCTGAGTCCAGTGCACGAAAGTGTCATAAGCTCGAATTACGGCATCACCTACGTGGAAGTAGTGTACCGACGAGAACGATCTGGCCCTGTTTGTAAGACGGTCTCCCGGTACGCGAACGAACTGAAAGTGATTCGTATCAGAGCTAGAGTTTGGGAAAAACTCTGCGATACTCAGGGAGTACGAAGGCGAAAGCCCGAGGAAATCGAGAACTTGCATGGTCTTGAACAACTCGTGACACAGAAGCATAGTGCAAAATAGTGTCACAGTCTCGAATTACGGCATCACCTACGTGGAAATAGTGTACCGACGAGGACGATCTGGCCCTGGTTGTAAGACGGTCTCTCGGTACGCGAACGAACTGACAGTGATACATATTAGAGATAGAGTTTGGGAAAAACTCTACGCTACTATGTAGCCTGGAGAACCTTCGTCACGTCGCACGGCAACGCGAAACCCTGGGGCTTAGTGTACAAGCAACAGGCTGACAAACTTCGCATTGAGAGGGTGCTCAGCACCATCCGGCGTGACGGCGGGTTCAGCGAGAACATGAGAGAAACCGCCAACTGTCTCCTCGACGCTCATGTCCCAGACGACCGGGAACAGGACGACACCCCCGAGCAGCGAGTGGTCAGGGAGGGTGCACTCATCGCACCCGAAACCCCAGAGGACCCTGCTGCGATCTCCCGGGCCGAGGTGGCAATGGCCATCAAGTCCCTCAAGAACGAAAAGGCTCCGGGACCCGAACTAATTGAGGTCGAGGTGCTGAAGTGCGCCTCCACCGTTATTCCCGATCAGTTCGTTCGGCTCTTCGATGCGTGTATCAAAATGGGCACCTTCCCCGCCGCCTGAAAGGAGGGCTCCCTGAGAGTGCTCCTGAAAGGTGAGAGAAAGAACGAGAGGGATCCGAAATCCTACAGGCCCATCTGTCTTCTTTCGGTGATAGGGAAAGTCCTCGAGAAAATCCTCAGGGGGCGCATCGCGCGGACGGCAATGGCTCCGGGAAGAATCTCCGTTCGACAGTTCGGCTTCGTCCCGGGCAAGTCGACGGAGGACGCGATCGTCGAGCTGCGCAAGATAGTGGATGACTCGCAAGAGTCGTACGCGGTTGCGATGCTCTTCGACATCTCTGGGGCTTTTGACAACGTGTGGTGGCCCCTGGTCCTCAAAGCGCTCAAAGATAGGGAATGCCCGCGAAATATTTTCCAGGTTTTCCGTAGCTATTTTGATAGCAGGAAAGTTAGCATCACGTGGGGAAACAACGAGGTGTCCAAGCGGCCCACAAGGGGCTGTCCTCAAGGCTCTGTGCTCGGGCCGGCTTGCTGGAACCTTATGTTCGACGGGCTCCTCAGAATCCTCGAGGAAACAGCCCCGAACAAGTTCGTCGCTTACGCTGACCACCTTCTCGTCTTCGTGAGCGGCAACTCCCGTAGGGAATTGCAGGAAAAGGGCCAGGGAATAGTAGATAGGATCGTTGAATGGTGTCGCGCAGCTAAATTAGAATTGTCCGCCCGGAAGACGGAAGCCATCCTCCTTAAGAGTGGATGGATTAGGAGGCCACCGGTAGGCCGACGCGGCGGGCACCGCCCCGACCGTGCGCGTAGGGCAGCCAGGCGACCGAACCTGGTGAACAGATACCCGGTCATTCGTATAGGAAACACGAGTATAGCTTTTAAAGACAGTGTTAGGTATCTTGGCGTCCACTTTGATAAGGAGATGGGGGTTAAATCTCACTGCAGGTATATAGATGAGAAGACAGGACGGCTTTTTGACCGGATGGGCAAGCTAGCTAGGGCAAGGTGGAGCTTGCGGTACAAAGCAATGCGAGCTGTCTACAAGGGCGTATTCGAACCGGAAGTGGCTTACGCTGCCTCAGATTGGTCGGACCTGTGTAGCCAGGCCGACATTAAGGTACTTAGGACAGCGCAGTGACTTGCACTCATAGCAACCACATCCGCTTATAGAACAGCGTCGTACGACGCCCTGTGCGTCATCAGTGGTGTACTTCCGGTGCAGTTTCTTCTGGCACGGAGCAGGGCCCGCTACGAGTCGAGAATAGGAAAGGACGCTAGGATAAACAACGTCGTAATCCCGGCTAATGCCGCTAATGGCTACAGCCGCATCGAGGACGAGGCAATCAATATGTGGCAGGCCGACTGGAACGCTTCACCAAAAGGCCGCACCACATTTGCCTTCTTCGAGTCGGTCCGCGAGCGAATGGCCGCCAAGTGGTTCCAGCCGGACCACTATACGACGCAGGTGCTCTCCGGGCACGGGGACTTCAGGGCGCGCTTGGCGTCACTGGGCCTCGTCGGCGGGGAGGCCTGCGAGTGTAGGGCACTGGACACGGCATGGCACTTCCTCGCGGACTGCCCGATTTTCGAACCGCAGAGAGTCGCTCTGCGGGACATCCTCGGCAAGGCGAGGGGGCCAAGACCGGCGGCTCACCGATTGGTGGCCGAAAAGGGGGCCTTCGCGCTCTTTGCCATCTTTTGCAGGGAGTCCCTTCGGCTAAGGGGTCAGGAGAGAAGGGCGTAGTTGGGTTCCGTTCCCGAACCAGCTGGGCCGTGGATATATATATTTCAATCTAGGATCCTCGTTGCACTCGGGCTGGTTGGCCCAGTGCATGTCACTGTAGGAGGGATGCCGCGGAATCCCCGAATCGCCGCGGCCGTGTTCCCCGCTGGCTGTCAAACCGAGGAGACGTCGGACTCCCTCGGGCATGGGTAGCCTGAGTCGAAAACCTCTCGGTCCACCAGGCTGCTCGACGAAGGTGGGCACGGCAGAACAAGTCGCAACTACACTCGCAGAAGTGACAATGATCCGACTCGAGAGTCGATCAGACACCACAAGACATAGATGCCGCCATAGGGTTTTCAGCACACCCAGTTCAGCTGGGTTCGCACACACACACACACACACGCACACGCACACGCACAAATACACTGAAATACACAAAATTTGCGTTCGTCGCAAAACCCGGTCCACCACGCCCATCCTTAATCCTTACCAACTTCTGGGCTCGTGTCCGGGCGGGACACGGAGAGCAGGCCTTCCCGTGGTTCCCCGTGAGCGCTCGGGCATCCCCAGGCGGCCGGGACTCGGATTCGTCCGGGTAACGCAGCGGCCCGGTGGACGCCCGCGCGGCCAAACTGCTCTCTTCGCGACCTCGCCCGCAAAGACCAAAGGATTTTTCCATCGCCCGTTCTCCGGGCGCTGTGTCTCCCGCTGGAGGTAGATGATCATTAGTTGCGTATGCCTTTATAGGCGAGGAAGCAGAGATCGTCTCACTTCGCGTGAGCGGTCTTCACACTAAATGTCCGCTGGAGGCCCCAATATTGAACGCAGAGTTCATCTCATCGCTGAATGACAGTACGCGAGTCCGTTGAGAGCCTGGTAGGAATATTGTGCCAGGGCGCGAATCGAACCCCATAGAGTGAGTGAGAATGATTTGTTATCGTTCCCAACAAAAAAGTTTGAAGCAGGTACGTTCTACGGAATCCTGAATACGGCAAGGGCGGCAGTAGCACTGATCTCGGTAAACGACATTAGCTCAAAGACTTCGCTTTTGAGATTTTTTAAGGGAATTTTTCGGTTACGACCAACTGGACCCAAGTACAATAAAACCTGGGATCCAAACGTGGTGCTACGCACGCTCGCAAAGCATTGTACAGTAGAGGATTCTAATCTTCAAGAAATGTCAGAAAAACTGGCAACACTAATGGCACTCGCGACGGCGCATAGAATCCAAACTTTGTCCGTAATAAAAATAAGTAATATTAAGCGTTCGGAAAACGGTTTTGAGATCGAGATACCAGAATTGATAAAAACCTCTCGACCAGGACAATGTCAACCGTTACTATTAATACAGTATTTTAGAAACAAGCCCGAAGTTTGCCTAGCATCGTTCTTAGAGAGATAGTTAGCGTTCACTGAACCTCTAAGGAAGGACTGTGATAGCCTCTTTGTAACCTCGAGGAAATCGTGTAAAGCAGCAAGTGCGCAAACCATCAGTAGATGGATCCGATTGATGCTAAAGCTTAGCGGAGTAGGTGAGGAATATACGCCGCACAGCACTAGGAATGCGGCAACATCGGCAGCTCTAATCAAAGGATTAGATTTAAACATAATTAAGTCTACAGCAGGGTAGTCCAAAGAATCTCAGGTATTCGCAAAGTTTTATAACCGACCCATAGAGGCGGATAGAAGTAAGTTTGCAGCGGCTGTATTTGAATAAAGACATATCAACAAATGCACCTCTAAACATCTACTATTGTAATCTCGAGAACGAGACGAGGATATAATTAGACGATTAAACAAACTTGCCTGTTGTGAAGTTCAATCGTAATTATATCCGATATCTCGTTCGAGAGATTACACCCCTACCCAAGTAAAGAAAAATAATTAATTTTTACTTTCCTGTCCCACCCATTAGAATAGGTCTATAAACATTATGAAGGGACGCACCGAACGGTGGAGCGGAAGTCGATCCCGGTTCCCCGTTCCGTTTTTAACTCTGAATATTCGTGAAATTTAGCATGAAGTAGGCGATACTACAATTGTAATCTCTCGAACGAGACATCGGATATAATTACGATTGAACTTCACAACAGGTAACTTCGTTTAATCGTCTAATTTATTGATACAAGTCAGGCCACAAAGTCAGAGGTTGGAGATGCAGCGACTCGTCGTTTGCCCATCATCGAATTGCGAGGGGTCGATGGACGTACTGAAGATATCGGTTCCACACCTCTGGGATTCGAGACAACACCGAACCTGGAACTCGATGACTCAGGGGGACTGACAGAAAATATTCTCAAGGCCATGGGAAAACGGATCGCTCCTGACAGGGCTTTGGCGTCGGCAATTTCAAAACCTATTGCGGTGCGATGGGAGGAAATATTCAAGCAAGGTCTGCCGTCAGAGGAGAGGATGGAAATCATGAAAAAATATCCTCCGCCAAGCAATTACGTTTTCATCGATCCGCCGATCGAAATCCTGAACTAAAAGCTGCGATGACGGAAGCGGTTATAAAACAAGATAATCGTATTATCTCAAAACAGGAAAGGATTGCAGCATGCCTTTCAGCCCAAGAAAAATTTTAAAAGGAAACAACGACGTTGAAAACCTCGGATTAATAGAGTCATTAAGCGACATGGCGAGACCTTTAACGCGAAGAAACCATAGTAAGGAAAAGCCTTATCCTAGCACCGCTGGAAATATCGGTGAAGCACGCACAACAAAATTCAACAAACGACGAATGGCTATGCAGAAAAAAATACCTTGAGAAACGACTGCGATCAGCCATAAATCTGGAACACTCACATTGTGAGCTAAAACTTGCGACAAAAAATCAAACACCAAAAAACTCAAAAAACTTCAAAACCTCGCCGCACTACGAAATCCAAAAAACACAATCGGTGGCGACCAGCGGACAGAAATACACACCTCAACCACAGAAAAAATATTCATCCCAGAGAATGCAGCCGAGCGATTCACACCAGAAGACATATCAACGCAGGGACAGCAACTTTCAGAGCCGACGACGATAAACCCTGCAGATAACCTGGCAAGTAGATTATAATTTTTCTCAAAAAATTGGGCAAAAAAATTACGGATCAAAAGATCATTTCGTGGATTAAAGGGGATAAGATACTGTTTTTACCAACGGTCGGACAAAACAGAGTACCTGTCGAACCTACGTGGTCCTCGTCAGAAAAACAAGAAACATCGAAACTAATGGACAAGTTACTCAGGAGCTATAATCAAATGTCATCCGATAAAAATCAGTTCATTTCACATATTTTTTTACGACCGAAACCTGACGGTTTAAAGAGGCTAATTATAAATTTGAAAGAGCTCAACACTTTCTTTATAACGGAACATTTCAAAATGGAAGACCGGGAAACGGCCTTCAGACTCATGGGTTCTTATTTTTTTATGACCACTTTGGACCTTAAGGACGCGTATTACATGACCCCACTCACGAAAGCACACAGAAAATATGTGCGATTTCAATTCGATCAACAGCATTTTAAATTTACATGTCTGCTGTTCGGCCTTGGTGTTGCTCCTTTAATTTTTACGAAAATAATGAAACCTATAGTTTCACACGTGAGAAAACAAAGGTATTTATCCGTGTTGTATTTCGACGATTTTTTACTTTTCGGAAACTTATACACAGCGTGCCAAGATAATGTTCACGAGACACGCAAACTCTTGAAAAAACTAGGGTTTATTATAGACGGAAAGAAAAGTCGAGTCAAGCCGTCTCATCGTTGCAAATGTTTTAGGATTTTTTTTTGATACCGTACACTGGATTGTCGGATCAATAAAAAACAAAAAAGAAAATATCAGGGGAAAAATCGCCTAGTTAAAATTTTGACATACCGTAAAAATTCGAGAATTTCCACAATCCCTCGGAACCTCAATATCGGCGTGTTTCGCGGTCAACTACGGTTGGGGTCATACCGAAGCGTTCGAGCGAGAAAAATACTTAGCTCTCACAGCCAATGGAGGAAAGTATGAAGGATATATGGACGTATCAAAAACTTTTGCACCTGACTTCATATGGTGGGAATCTAAAATGACGTCCTTGATAAACGCAATTCGGGACTCAAATTTTGCTCTCAAGATTTTTTCGGACGCCTCACTATCGGGATAGGGATTCGTCCGAATAGCGATAGCGAGCGTCTGTCTTATATAAATTACCTCGAGTTATTGGCAGCATATTTTGGCCGAGAAATCTTAGCAAAAAATTTAGTGTTCGGGAAAGCACGTAATACTGGGGGTCCACGCGAGAGAGCAGCACCTCGCGCGCTGGTCTCTCGTTTGGACTCGGCAGTGCTCGAGCGACAGGCTTCTCTCTCTCCCTTCGGCGCTAGATCGCGGTCGATTTCCGTCTTCTTCCTTCTTCTACGTACTAGCCTCGCGCGCAACACGTGGGTCTTTTCTCTATTCGCTTCGGCACAACCTTCCTTTGCGGAATCCGTTCGCGTTTTCCCTTCGGTTTTTGGGACGCTTCATTAAATCGGTTTCGGGTCACTTGAGTGGTTACTTCGATTAAATCGACAACTTCACGACACGGTTAATCAATCGAACTTTTTCTCGGCCCTTCACGACGAGCTCGAGAAACGAACGCGGCGTAACGCCATTGTTCGCGTGCGGCGTAGTTAGCCAAATTCGCGTTTGTTTATCTTAGTTACCGTAATTATATTAATTGTCATATTTGGGAACTTCGGTCTCACTTCATTTCGAAACATTTTCTCCTCGACCCTTTCCCATTGAATACATCAGAATTATCCGAGTCGGGCTTTGCCCAGACATTTAGAAAACTGTCAGATACTACTCAGAATAGAGAACACAACCGCGATTTCATACATTAATTGAGAAGGAGGAATTCAATTCCCTCACTCAAATAAAATATCAAGAAACATCTGGAATTGGTGCGAAAACAAAAACCTATGAATTTTGCGTCATATATAAGCTCAAAAATAAACGTAGAAGCGGATGAGGAATCTCGAAGATTGGAGCCCGAAACCGAATTTGAACTAGAGGACACAGTTTTTCAAAAAATCATTGAAAAGTTCGGAAAACCCGAGATAGATCTATTCGTAAGTCGAAAAAACGCGAAATGCAAAAAATAAATCTCTTCGCGAAGACATCTTGGGTCTATATCTGTCGACGCTTTTACAGTCCCGTGGAAGCAATACTTCTATGCTTTTCCACCCGTCTCACTAATTTTACGCACACTGCAAAAAATTGAACGCGAAGCACAAATTGTGGTAGTATCAGAGTGGCCAGCCCAACCCTGGTACCCCAAATTTGAGGCAATGCTCATCGCAAAGCCCATCATCTTCAAACCTAATATTAATTTAATAATCTCTCCTAACGGGGAACCTCACGCAATTTGGCAGAACATTCCCCTGATTGCCGGAAGGCTATCTAGCAATCCAGATCATGATATTATCATTGAGTGAATCGGCGCTTAAGCAATAGGACGGTGCATTAAAACGCTGGTGGATTTATTGCGCCGAGAAAAATATTTTTCCATATGAAGCAACGGTGTCAGATATTTTAAAATTTATTTCGCAAAACTATTCGACGCGGAAGCCTCCCACAGGTCACTCAACACTCTCAGATTCGGAATTTCGCTTATCGTCGGGTCCGAAGTGGTACAAGATCATCACGTCAAAAGGTTTTTCAAAGCAGTACATAGCTTGAGACCGACGCGACCGAAATATGACCCGGTTTGGGACCTAAAGACCGTTCTTGACTATTTCAAGTCACTGCCAAAAAATGAGGATCTCTCGCTTAAAGAGTTAACCATGAAGCTAATCACCCTGATAGCCTTAGTCACGGGCGACAGAATGTAAATATACTCAAAAATAAACTTGGAGAACATTCAAAAATTGGAAAACACATTCGAGATTAAAATTCCAGATCGTATTAAAACTACCGGCCCAAATCGAAAATAGCCGATACTAATCATACCTTTCTACGCAGAGGATGAAAATCTTTGTGCGGCATCAGCCTTACAAAACTATTCAGAACGAACGAAAATGTCAAGAGGCTCCACAAAACATCTCTTCCTATCGTTCAAAACATAATTTAAAGCCGTCTTATCGCAAACTCTGGGTCACATACAGCACACGTCACGCCTCAACGGCTGCAGCCAAAAGAGGCAATATCACATAGAAACGATAAGAACGATGGCGGGCTGGGCAGCGGAATCCGAGACGTTTGCGAAAATTTATCACTCAAACGTCAGTAGAGATAAGGATTCTTACGCACGAGCAATTTTACACTCGCACAAACGATACTAATATTAAGACACTACGTGTAACACAAGCTTAATAAATAATATTGGTTGCCGTTATTAGCTTTAAACATCTACCAGTTGATCTCGAGAAAGAGGCGTGAAATACAGTTACATGATTAAACGAACTTACCAAGTGAAGTTCGATCATAATTGTATGTAGCGCTTCTTCCGAAATGATCAACACCCACCCAAAAATGCCCCTTTAATACTCAAGTAGATATTTCCTCAATACGTCGGCAACGCTTTGAAAGAATGACTAAGGTCAGGGGGCAAGAGCGTGAAGCCGACTTTTTCGGATTGAACAATATAACTCTGAAATATGTGGCGACATCGGTGTAGAGTAGGGGCACTACCAGTTGATCATCTCGGAAGAGGCGCTACACACAATTATGATCAAATTTCGTTTGGTACGTTCGATTAATCATTTAATTTTATAGCTTAAATTAATAAATAAACAAAAGACAGGGCCTGGACTAGCTATCAAACGTATCGATGCTCATTCTTTAAAGTCAATGCAACAAAAAACAACTCGAGTGAGGGAAGTCTATTTCAGGGAGGGAGTTGATCACCTTGAAAGAGGCGCTTCGTACTATTAGGATCAAACTTCACTTGGTAAGTCCGTTTAATCTTCTGATTCTATTTGGCGCCTCTTCCTCGAGATCAACTGTGTAGATTTTCAACGCTTGTTACGGAAATTATAAAAATAATAACAAAATGTGTCACTTTTTTATTCATTTAGCACATCTAGCATTGATGACACCAAATACGTGAGCGAAAGTTAGGGATTACTTTGATTTTTTCGTAGTACGTCGCGAATAGTGGATACAAAATTTTGAAAAAATTCGGAAAAAATGATCGGACGATAAAAAACAAAATGACGTCAACTTTAGCAAAAAAGTGTATTTTCGACTAGGTGAACTAGTATACACTTCGCCGAATCCAAAACCACCCTTAAAAATTTTGTCCGACAATTGGTAATGGATATACGCCCTTTTGAAAGTCAGAATGAGTAAAGGGTGATATCTCCGAAAGTACTCGGCCGATTTCGCCGAGCTTTCGTGAGTAGTTGTGTGAAAATACCCTCCAAATAATGGGTTACTCAGGTGTTACGAGAATCTCGTGCACCGACGATGCACCGCCGAAAACCGTTGCATTTCGGTGTCACTTCACCGTTTGAGAAAACCTGCCCGACCCACTTTTCGACATTCGGTAATGCAAGGTAGCCTATCGTATTAACACGATACGAAAAATAATTTTTTGACACACTTCAGACAAACAACAATTAGACAAATAATTTTCATAACTACTTCTTCCTTCCTCAGTTGTTAGGATACTTATGAACCAGTGAATTATTTTCAAAAAAGAAAAAAATCCAAAATTTTCAAAAAAATGTTGATTTTTTTTCCCAAGTTGTCATGCATTTGAAAATGCGACATTGAGCCGCTTTCGGTACGACATTTAGTCTTATCATCCCTACCACCGGCATTTGCGTTAGCCAAAGCGTACTACGAGTCTGTTGCAGATCATTCGCGTTACCCAGAATACACCACGTGAAGGTTGTCTGCCTAGAATTTCTGGCCCTGACAAGGGCCGTTTTGTGTGTGTGTGTGTGTTCCTCTGTTCTCAATTACCGTTCTTAATCTCTCAGCCATGTTAATGCAGCGGGATATAATGGTATTGCGGGATTATGTTCCAAATTCGCTGGAGAGCGTGCTCTAAGACAGCTAAATTCGGCAAGTTTGGATATTCCCAGCGCAATCGACGCCCCATTATATCCCAAATATGCTCAATAGGGTTTAGATCGGGAGTCGTGGCTGGGTGCCCTAATACCGTCATGTCGTGTCGTTCAAAAAAGAGTCTTGTTACGTTAGCCGTGTGAGGACGACCATTGTCATGCATAAATATACCATAGAAATACGACCCCATAACATCACCGTCAAACCGTTGAAAGCAGTCACTGGGCAGGTAAAGATTTGTCGCAAACGTTCCCCTCGACGACGCCAAGCTTGGGGCCATCGGTCGTTACCGTAGAGACAAAATCGAGACTCGTCACTAAACAGAACATTACCTAAAAGTCCACCGCTGATGTTGGCTAGCGTAATCCAAACGAGCTCTGCGATGTCTGGCCGTCAATATCGGTACACGAACGGGATGTTTTGCTCGTAATCAACTTGCATGGAGATGATTGATAACCGTTCGGTATGAGATGTTTTGCCCTAATGCGTGTCGTCGTTGTTGTTGTTGCTGCTGTTGTTGTCTGCGACAGCGGAAATCCTGCGTAATGACATTTGCATGGTCCAAAGTTCACGTCGAACATGTCGAATGATTGCCCAATCATTGCGGATTGCTCCGGCCGTCGATGGTAGGGTAAGCCGGGGGAATGGCGTTCACTTAAGGAAAACACACTATATTTTTTTAATTATTTGGTTTATTTTAATTTAGAACATTAACGTAAACTTTAACTATTGAATAATCAACTTTTTAATAGGAATCGTATTTATCTTAGAATTATTAGCAGTAGTAAACATTAAAAAAAAAAGTTTGAGCGTCATTGCCCCTGTCATTGGGTTACTCCGCTCAGGCGAAGGGGTAATGACGCCCAAACCTGTGTCTTTGGAATATAACAAGTAAGATCCATTATCATTAGCAAATAAACATGAGATCAAAGTATACAATTAAAGTACAGTCTATAATCATAAAATGGGATCGAATATTTGTATTTGTACCTGAGATCAGTCTTATACAATAAACAAATATAGCAACGTATGCAACAACAAACTTTTTAAAAGTAAACAAAGACAAAAAGAGAAATAGAAATGATAAGATTTTATTGTTAAGCACATAAATCACAGATGTATCCTTCTGCCGAATCCCATCCAGAACATGTAGCACGAGACCACAGCCCACATGTTGTACAGCGATACCACATCTCGTTATTTTTCCCAAATTCTTCGCAAATAATGCATTTGTTATAATTTTCATCGCCCACATTCATTTCGTCATCACTGTCATCGTCACAAATGTTTTCATGCTCTTCAACTTCACTCTCTGAAGAACTTTTTTGGAATATTTTTCTGTTGTAAGATTTTTTCGTATTTTTATTTATCTCTTTTACTTTATTCTTTGGCTTTGTTTCTTTATTCTTTGCAGTCTTATTAAGTTTGGCAATCTTTTTATTTTCTTTTTCTTGTAAAATATCTTTCATAGGGGTCGCAGTTAATATGGTAGCATGTTGTTTCCTCTTTCTTTGGGCTGGTTTAGAAGATGGTGCAATAGTGGGTGTCGATGCTATAGCAGCAAAAGGTACAGACGTTTCTCTTTGTTTGTCAACGAAATCCTGGTTAGAAGGACCAGGGACTGCGAAATCAGCTTCGGAACATAGCTTTACATTTGATAGACCTGCCAAAGGGAAGGAATGTTCTGAAAACAAGGCCATACCACACGACTGCGTAGCTCCAAGATTCTGAACATTTTGGTCGTTTTGTTCCACTTCATGTGCCATCAACGATGCTGCCAGTAAAATTTTGATCAGTAAAAATATTCGGGTTTAAAGGGTATATCCCTGTGGCTCGAAATTCAGCTTCTCCTTTGCATATATTCGCAACTTGTGCATATGCCTTATTGAAAAGACACGCTACATCATATGGAGTTATTTTAGACATCAAATGTGTCTTCATATACCTGTTGCAATCCTGCCTATAAGCAACTTTCAGGGGTCCATAAAAAGACAAATCTAGTGGCTGTGTTCTGTGTGAGCTATGAGGTGGAATCGAGAGCATTGCGATGTGGTTTTCTTTGCGAAAATGAAAAGCTTGAATGGAGATGTGACTGTCGTGGTTGTCCTCAACTAACAGAACAGATGATTCTTGGGTAGGCTCAGCGTATGCTGCGAAATGTTGGAGCCAAGTAACAAATATTTCTTCATTTATCCAGCCATTCTCAGAGTTAGTATACAGCGTGTTCCGCGCAACTTGACCACCTTAAATATCTCGGTAATTATCGACGTCACAAAAAAATGTTACAGACAAATGTTGTACGGTACGAAGGAGGTCATCAAATGCGACTAATTTTTTTTCATTTCGGTGGAGGCGCTGACGAACAGTGAAGGTCACCTCTACTTTTTTAAATGGAATGGTACATTTTTTTTCCAACCATCTTGTAGAGCATCGCAAACTGCATACAAAACATCGAAGCGCCAAAGTCGTTCAAGGCCATTCAAGGTCAGTATCGATTTTCATCGATACTGACCGAATCCATACCGAAAATAGGTATTTTCCAATTTACATTTTATTTTATTTTCAATTCCATTGGAACAGCGCATTCTCTTTGTACGCATTAGCTAAATTATGTTATCGAAGATGTTCAAAATGAGCACCATTAACCTCGATACATTTTTGGAGGCGGTAAATAAATTCTCGTTATACATTTTCAAGTTGTTCTGCAGTAATTGATTGACATTCACGTATAATACTTTGTCGCATATTTTCTGGTGTTGTGGGAACATCACTGTAAAGTTTATTTTTTAAGTGTCAAGAAATTCTTGCACCACATCCTATCCAACGAGCAGGAAAATTTCTGTTTAATACGGTGCGTGCAATGAGTGCATGATAGGCTGGATAGCCGTCATGCTGGTACCACATCCTCGACCGATATTCTAATGGAACCTTTTCCAGTAATATGGGTAATTCGTTTCTTAAAAAAACTGCATACTTTTGTCCGTTTGGGATGTATTCTAATTGAATTTTAAATAAAATAAAATGTAAATTGGAAAATGCCTATTTTCAGTATGAATTCGGTCAGTATCGATTTTAATCGATACTGACCTTGAATGACCTTGAATGACTTTGGCGCTTTAATGTTTTTTATGCAGTTTGCGATGCTCTACAAGATGGTTGGAAACAAAATGTACCATTCCATTGGAAAAAGTGGAGGTGGCCTTCACTGTGCGTCAGTGCCTCCACCGAAATAAAAAAAATTAGTCGCATTTGATGACCCCCATCGTACCGTACAAGTTTTGTCTGAAACATTTTTTGGTGACGTCGATAATTATCGAGATATTTAAAGTGGTCAAATTGCGTGGAACACGCTGTATAATGCTCCAGGGGTCCATCTTTCTCTAATAAAGGTGTCATTCTCTGTCTGGCAAAGATAAACATCGGTGGTATGAAGTTTCCAGCTGCACTCATTGCACACATAACGGTTATGTTGCTACCTCGTTCGCCACTGGTAACAGCTCCGACTCTTCTTTGTCCTTTTTCAGCGAGCATTTTTCCTGGGTCAGTCACTGTGGTGATACCAGTCTTATCAGCATTGCAGCTTTAGCGGATTTAAGGTTTTCTTCGGTCCAAGCCGCTTTGGCGGTTGGTCTTTGGCGATTTCTGGGCATGTCTATAACAATAAAAAAAGAAGTCACTAAGGGGTAATTCCGCCCATGTGAGCGGGATAACCCCGAACGGTCGTTTTGAATTTAACTTTAAATTAAACAAACGTTGAAAAGCAATTGTTGAAAATTGAATAATTTATCATAAAATATAATGATTAAGTACCTAGGACAGCTATATTAACAATTTAATAAATATTGAAATTCTGAACTTACCAAAAAAAAGATCGTCACGAAAATTAGTTCAGCGCAGCCGCATACAAACAAACGCACTTCATCGTCGCTTGCCACGAGCTGACTGCCCCTGCGCGTCGCTACGTGTTAGAGGCCCTTCCCCTCCCCCGTTTTACGTATGGTGGCATGTTGTTATGCACCGTTTCACAGAGTTATAGAGGTGCGCGCCATTACCCGGTGAGCGCCATTCCTCCTGCTTACCCTATCCTCTGATTTCTCGGCACCGCGCGTAAGTGCGAGATACGACCGATGCGCTAACGCCCAGCTTGTCACCAACATCGCGATACGTGTTAACCTCACCAACATCGCGATGCTGGTGATATGTTGGACGTTGGTGCATCGGTCGTGTATTTTGCTTATGAGCAGCACCGAGAAACCAAAAGATCCTATCACCGGCCGGAGGAAGATTGACGTCGAGAAACAACTTGTCGGGATGATTGAGCAATTGTTCGAGATGTTCCCTTGCTGTACGGTTTAGGTAACGTAAATGTTGGCGGTAGGGATAATGAGTTAATAAGAAACATCCAAATCGATGTATTATTCATTTTATTGGGATGATGATTTGCTTTAGTTATCAATACTGAAAGTATATGGATGGATGTAAATGCAAAAAAAGTACTTAGATTTTCACAAAATTTGGTACCCCGTGATTTTGGAAGTTGCTGATTACGAATCTGCTCTCAAAATGAATAAATAAAAAATAGCGGATCCAATATGGCGGACAAAATGCAAAAATTATTTTCAATCCAATGAAACTTGGTACTCGGGGTTTTTCACGGTCACCGATTGCGGATCTGCCATCAAAACACAGAAACTGAAAATGGTGGATTAAGTATGGTAGACCAAAATGCAGATGATAGTTCGAAGCAAATGAGATCCGGTACTGCCCCTCTGCCCCGAGTTCTGGCATCAAAATTAATCAATTTGAATTTTTCGATAAAACATAGTAGACTTAAATGCACAATTGATAAGATTTGGTGAAGGGATGAAGGTAATGGCGATTGAAAGCTACATTTTTAAGATTCAATGTACGCCATACGGCATCAATGTCGTTTGAAAAGTTAATATCCGTTTGTCTTTGAATTTGGTTGGGTTTGAATTTGATATCATTTCTATACATTGAGGACGTGCTGGCATTCTGTCGGCAATTTTCTTGCTAAGACTAACGAAACAATACAACTCGTGTCACAACACAACTAATGTTAACAGTCAATATAACTAACAAGTTGTATTGACTGTGTTAAAAATATTTTTTAACAATTGTTTTTTGGTAGGAGAAGAATAATAAAACGTTCTAATGCGTCGGTTTTTAGATGAACATTTATTTATTTCAGGTGAGCGAGAAGATTAAGATATTTAATATATAAGTAAGTGTGCGCCTCATAGTCGAGGTCGTTTGGTGGGAGACCAATTTATGACGGGTCGATTTTCGCGAGGAGGAGCGTGGGACGTGTGGGATGGATAGGGATTTGTGAGAGGACATAGTTAGGAAAATCGGGAGCGTTATGGGAGTGAAGGGGTTGAGGAGTATAATCAGAAGGGGGGGGGGGGTTGAGGGTGGTTCCCTATGAGAATTTCAGCCCTTTCTTCTACTAGCTCGAGAAGGGCATAATATTCGTCGTCACACGAGAGCTCGGGAATTTCTTCCTCGGTGGGGATGAAGGGAAGGCTACGGGGAGTAAAGGAAGCAGAGGTTGGGGTAGGAGTATGGCGAGTTGTAGGGAGATTTTCTTTTCTGTAGGGGCTAGGAGCCCAAAGGGGTAATACGCCTTCGAATGGTCCTGATATCCCTATGCTGCGTAGCGCGTTTCGGGGATCTTCGCCGTATTTGCGTACAATGGCGATTCTGCCAGCGGGTCTAGTTCTCGATGCCCTTTTTATTTGTCTTGTGACGTAGGTGTTACCGGTTTTGTTTCTCGGCATCTAAATAAATGTTTTTTTTATATATATTATTAATTTATTATGATTACCATTTTTTGAAGGTTTTAAGAGAATATCTGTAAAAGAAAAAGGGGGAGACCGTTAAGATTTCTTTCTGGTGGACACTTTAGTCAGCGTCGTTGCTCCGCTTTCGCCAGCGGGAGAATAAATGTCTGGTGGCGCTTCCTTTATACCCGCGTCTATCGCGTCTTTTATACTTGTCCGGGGGCTTTCGTATAGCGTAGTAGCCAGGTTCGACCCCAGGGACCAGAGGGGCCCTGGGTGTTGAGAAAAAAAAATATTTCAGCGCAACGCTATCTATTGGTATAAAGTGACACTTGTAATCTACTTTACCGACGGGTTATATCCGCATTTTTCTGGTAGGTCACATTCTGCTTTACTGACGTTGTTAAAAAACCAAGGGAGTTTCTTTTGCAATGAGATGACGAAGGCCGGAAGGGATGTTGAACCCGTTGATTGAAAGAAAAGTCACAACCCGGGAGGTCCCCAAAAATGTCGTAACTTTTATTTTTTCGCACTGCATATAAACACAACTCACACTTCATACAAGATTGTCTAGTTGAGCTTTTAAAGAGTGTCTGAGTGGCAATTCGAGTGACGTGACAGAAAATGGAGATATATTGACAAAGGAGTGAACAAAAGCTCTTTTGTAAAGAGTCGCGTGCCTGTGGTGACATGGCCGAGGTGATCGACGTCGATTCTCCTCGTAAAGTCGCAAGTCCCGTGTATCGGGGTCGAATTGACAATTCGCGACTTGATAAAGTATGTATACGTTTATACTGCGATGACAATAATGATTGAAAAAGGGACTAGATCGATATGAATCATAGATTGCGCAGTTAAGACCGGGAGAAATTGTTACGATGTCGCGTTTACGGCTACCGGAATGAGACTGTCAAAAATATGGCGTCGATGTGACCGCGTGGCTTGCGCATGCCCAAAGGCAATGGCAACCAGTCGATGTGTCCTATCGACTGTATCGATATCACATATCGATATTCGAACCGAGTGATGAGTGAGGAGTGGAGCATGGACCTGAGGATAAATCGTTGCAATCTTGAACATCCTTCCCGCCATCAGCAACTTGATGCTGATCGGAATTTGCTGCCTCCTCGATGGACGGAAGGATAGCAAGTTTGACGATTGGTCTGACGAGAGTAGTAGTAGCTGTCTTAATGGTTGCGACTCTGGCTAGTCTGTCTACGCCGTAATGGAGATGAACCACTCGGGCAAGTGGCCACTTACCCGGCGGCGTTCTTTCGTCGACAAGGAGGACCAGTGACCCGGGCTTTAGTTGATTGTTCGCATGCCACCATTTGGTGATTGCGAGTTGTCGTTGTAGAAAAGCCTTGGATCAACGTGTCCAAAATTGCTGTGTCTGATGTTGGAGAAGTTGCCATCGGCTGAGTCTGGCAACGTTGAGATGTTGAAGATCTGGTTCTGGTAGAGTGGTGAGTGCCGTGCCGACCAAAAAATGGCCTGGTGTCAGAGTCGATAAATCGTCCGGATCATCGCTTAACGGTTCAGTTGATCTAGAGATGAGTAAGCCTTCGATTTGCGTAAGCAGAGTTATAACTTCGTCGAGTGTGTACGTTGTTTCTCCCATGGTCCGTTTGAGATGAAATTTGATTGACTTGACTGCTGCTTCCCACTTGCCGCCCATATGTGGTGCGGCTGGTGGATTGAAATATCAGTGAGTGTGGTCGTCTGTCAGGGTCGCTGCGTTGTGCTTGCCTTCTTTTGACCCTTGATGGAAGAGTCGCTTTAGTTCCTTATCTGCACCAAGAAAGGTAGTGCCACAATCCGAGTAGAGTGAGTGGCAGATGCCTTGCCATGCGGTGAATCGGCGGTATGCCGCGATGAATGACTCAGCTGTGTAGTCATAAACTACCTCAATATGCACAGCTGATGTGCTCATACACACGAATACGCAGATCCAGGCCTTGAATTGTTTGGCGCCTCTCCCCTTCCACGTTTTGAGTGTAAGAGGCCCTGCGTAATCAACTCTGGTGTGTTGAAATGCTCGTGAAGGTTGGACCGAAAATGAAGGTAGTTGTCCCATTAGTTGCTCGACTCGCTTCCCTCGTTGACGAGCGCAAAGTATGCAGCGTAGAATAAACGATTTGACAGGGCTTCTTCCACCAACTATCCAATATGATTGCCGGATGACTGCCAACGTTTGTTGAGTACCTCCATGTAGTGTTCGGTGGTGTCCCTCTTGAATGACAAGCGTCGTAAACGTCGAGTGTTTTGGTAGAATTATTGGATGTTGTTCCTGATAGGTGAGTGTTGAGTGTGCAAGTCGACCGCCAACTCTCAGTACGCCTTGATTGTCAATAAACGCTGTCAGTCGGTGAAAGGGGTGGCCAGATGGGAGTGCGCGATTGTTGTTGAGCTGGAGCAGCTCTTGCGGAAAATACGCTGCTTGAGTTGATTTTGCCCAGTCACGTTTTGCTCTCTCGATATCCTGAGGGAAGAGTGTGATGTTCGGAGATGTCTTTTGCGATTTTTGCAGAGTGTCAACCGCTCGAAAAATTCTGGCGGTGACGTGGAAGAGTGTTCTCAATTTTGAATATCTGAAAATCAACTCCCATTGTGCGTTGGGCTGAGTGGTTATCATGACCATGATTTGTCCGGGACGAGCTTCTTGGCAGGTGGGTCCTCTAAACTGTCTGGCGGCCCAGGCCAATTGTCCTTGGATTGAGAGAGCCATGGTGGTCCCGTTCAACATAGAGAGTGATTTGTCTGCTGGGTTACAGAGACTTTTAATTTGACCTTGAACTTGATCTTAAGGGTTATTTGAAGGTCGAATAAACGTTTTTCAATAGAAACGCCTATTTTTTACCCCGAGTTCGGAAAAAGCAGAAAATTTTACATCGAGATATGTACGTTTGATAAGATCAAATCTCAAGTTTTGAGGTTATTTCAATATCAAAAAGAACTTGTGCGTGCCCAGATAGACAAATGTACCCTATATTGCCATCATATTGAGCTCATCTATGAGTTACAGTTTGATGCATCTATGTAGCCCTTATGAGTGCTCACCTTAACAGCATGGTGTAATCATGGCGTGAGGCAATCGTAGTGATCATATAGAGCTCATATTGTCGTCATGGCATGACGACTGTACTGTGATCATGTGGAGCTCATATTGTCGTCATGGCATGACGATTATGTTGTGACCATATGCAGCTGATATTGTCGTCACGGCGTGACAGTAATGTTGTGATGATATGGAGCTCATATTGCCGTCATAGCATGACGATTATATTGCACTCATATGGAGCTAATTTTGGCATCACGGCGTGAAGGAACCGTAGTGCTCATATGGAGCTCATCTTGGCATCACGGCGTGAAGGAAGCGTAGTGATCATATGAAGCTCACGTTGAAGTTACTCTGTGATAAAAGTAAAGTACTTTCAGTCTCTGTCATCCTCGCGTTCAATTATGATGATGAAATCATATAAATCTGAGAAATTTTTGTAATACAGAAATGTCCCACATTGACGATTTTATCACCATGGTTCAACCTGAGGGTGGTGAAAATATAAGTACTTTATTTTTTATCATAGCGTAATTTAAATATGGATCCAATAGGTTATTCAGGATGTTTAAAAATAAAAATGGAATAAATGTGTTATAAAATGTATATTATCATGAATATTTTGAACATTTCTTATTATTGGAAAATTATTTTAATATAAAATTTGAAACTTTTTTGAAAACTTGAATGAACTTAACGTAGATCACAGAATGGTTTAATCGTAATTTACATTCTACGTCACTATATAAACATTCCTATAATAATTATAATTGGGGAGTTTTACTTGCACACCCTTTACGGGTTTTTACAAGCCACCCACCCAACTACTACCCATTCTGTATCATTTCCTCGTACCTTCCTCCGTTTTTCTGGGTGGGTGGATTTTTCTCCAATAGACCTACTTTTTTACGTGGGTTCCGAACCACGAGAGAACAGTTTAAGACACTTAGAAAAAATCCATTGGTGTCGGCGGCGGGAATCGAACCCGGACCCACCGGGTGTGAGCCGGGCGCGTTACCACTAGGCCACTGCCTCTCTTGAACATTCCTATATAACTATATCAAGTTATACCTCGTATTTTTAATTTTATACTTATTTAATACTTAAAATTTGTAAATGTATTATTGAAATGTTACGACATGTTACATATAATGTTCCTCCTTGAAGGCTTGCTGTGCGTTGCGTTTGCCCGTGGAATTGGCCTTGGCAGCTTTTTTCGCTATTTGCTTATACGACCGAAGTACTTATTGTACTTCTTCGCCAAACCAGTGCAATGTCATTTTGTTCAGATGCTCTGGTGAAAAACTGTGGTGGAGAGCATCTGGAATGTAAGAAAAAAGTAAATTGAAGTTATTATTACGTATTCCTTATGAAATTAATACTTCGCTGTCTTTTTTTAATATTGAAGTGATAAAGAAAGACAGCCAACGGTATTCAAAATTGTATTTACAAATTTGATCGAAATTATGTGGAAGCGACTTGAATAAAATATCGTTCGTTTTACTGAAAATCGTCGAGTATTGAATCGTTCTCATGTTAATGTAATTAATTATACTGAATAGAATTTAAAGGAACGCACATTTTCTATTACGATCTAATAGTTATGGTATTTTATTTGATTTGTACCGAATATTTCCATCATTTAAGTAAATCTTTCTTCCACAAATAAAATACACAAGAAAAACAATACAATATTTTTTGCCGATGATTTGTAAGCAGCAATTAATTTAACCTAACTGTATTTGAATTGAATGTACCAAATTTTATATTATTTTATGTAAAAATATAAATTACCGTAAAAAATGCGCATGATTTTCGAATTGTACAGTGCGCGTACAACGATTCCATCGGGTCCCTTTGTACCCGTCCAAGTATAGTCAACAGCCAGAGTGCTCGTCATAGTTGCTCGGATGTACCGATGTAAGGCTTCGCGAATGTTTTGTCCTCCTAGTTGCTCCAGATGCTCTTGCTATAATCAATGAAAAACGAGTACATTTGAAAATTTGTTTATGCAAATATGCATTAACTAATTTCATTAATAAGTTCAATTACTCTCTGCAAATTATGCTCACCAATTTATCATGCATTTCTGGTTCGGCCTTCTCAAATGCATCGAATTCTGCTGTAGTTTTTAGTGGAAATCCCTCCACGGGTTCAAAAAGGTGGCTCCTATTAGATTTTTTGATGGCCAGAACTCTTTCTATTTTTGTAACTTTTTCCCTGAAAGCAATAATTTTCGTCACGTTAGTCATAAACAGAAATTTAAGTACTACATTGTTCCCAATTCTATACATCTACTTGCCTCATAATCTGTAGCTCTGTCAACACTCTTCGTTCAAACTCTGACGATGACGGTTGTCGATCATTTTGTGATATGTTCTCTCTCTCAATATACTTAGATCGACTTTGATCAAGATTTGTGATGGTATAAGGAGTTTCAGCGGTATCATCAGGTTTATTTTGCTGCATGTTGTTGTTTGCAGCACTAGTTCGAGGTAGTTCAGGATAGGACGAATGACCATAATGAGCCGAAATCGGAGAAGATAATAATTGCGGTGAATGGTTGATGGAATTGAGAAAGTTTTGGGTTGACGTGGAAAATTCTGGGCCATATGTTGACTTCATTCTAGTCGTGACATTTTGGGACATTTCGCGGCTGCTACAACCCAAACAAATATAAGTGAATATGTGTGCTACTTCTGAACCTATTATTGATTTGTTTCAAGTGCTTATGAAAGATCATCTCTCAAATTCAAATATTGGGTTACAAATTTGATAACAGTGCTACTGCTATAAATTTGCCTTGAACGATTTCTCCATTTTTCCAGTAAGGCATTTTGAAACATTTAGCGTGGAGCTGATTTAACTCTATCGCTAATATTGTTGGTACCAGTTCTCCAACTTCGTAAATTCCTACAAAAGATGAGGATACTCCACAAGGAGTATTACAAAAATTCGTCACACTTGAAAATAATTTTACCATCATGGTAAATTGATTTGATGAGGTCTTTACGATGTTTACTACCTCACCAATCTGACCAGTTCTTAATAAAATACAACTATCCCGATTATTTCCGACCATGAAACGAAAATATTCAAATTGCAAACCTTTATATTGTATTATATCGGAATGCAAAAATTCGTCTGCGATTGGACCATCGCTATGTTGACGAGTTGGTTTTATTACTGGTAACTCATATTTTTTATCCGAACAAATATTTTCTTCATCTAGACGACGAGCTAGTTGTTGAAGAAGCTGATGTGGTTTTCGAAGATGCTTACGAAAAAAAGTCATATTATCTTCATAAGGGAATGCAGAATAGCTGCTGGGATCCCCTAATGCCCTTACATCTTCAACTACGTGTAACAAACCGTGTATGTTGTACGATAGAAAGCATTTCCCATATATCCGTTCACAACATACAACGTAGGTTCTGAGAGCGATCTCTGCATATTGCATTTGTGTCTCATTTGGACTGGAAACAAGAATACAGCGACATGCAGAATGCAACAATAGAAAATGTTGGTACAGTTCGAATAGCAAAATTTCATAAAAAATAATAGGCCCTGTGTATAGAAGCAGTAACCTGAATTCAGTGGCTTTGAAGTGTACGTAAGAGTACGTACACTTACGTACGTACGCCTACTGAGTTTGCGCGTCGTCCAAGACCTTTAGAAGAGTCTAAAGGTCTTGGACGACGCGCAAGCTCAGTAGGCGAATATAATCGCAAGACAGCTAATCTTGTCGATATTTTACTAATTTCAGGCTTACTGAGTCCTTGAAACTGGTATTTTTTATCTACTATTGCAGATAAAAATTTCTTGACAACCCCCAAGCAAATGAGATGCATGTACTCAAAAGGCATACGAGTTACTATATCAAAGTTCAATGATTTCAAGGGTGAATGATTATTTGGAAGATGATGCTTTTGTCTGTTTGGTTCAAATAATCAACATTGTTCCTACGTTCGTTCGTAAACTGGCAAAAAACCATTCGTTTGTTGTGGCTGACTCCACTGACTTTGCATTTAGAGCAGGGACTTTTAGCATTATGACCACGATGATTCAAAATAAAAGCCCGAGCAGGAGCATCGGCTATAAACGCTCTTATATAAATGAGAATTTGTTTCCCGGCAAAGTGAATTCCTTGTCGCAGATTAAGAAACTCATCTAAAAAAGGCTGAAAAAATTGGACAGCACTTCCAGGTTTCTTATCCCCCATGAAGACACCAATGATTCATGGTTTCTGATCGGTAACATTTACAAGTCGAAACTGTATTGGCCAAAATTGCGTATTGCTGCTACGATAAATTGACATTCCATCGGTATGTATGTCAACTTCCAAAGAATCAGGAATCATTGAATTGGGAAGAGCCTCGAGTTTTTTAATTAGCTGGATTTCAAAACCTATATGGTAATAATCACTAGGTTCAATTCTGATTGTGTTTATAGGCAAACGAGAAGTTTTTAACAGAGTTTTCGTTTTTAATGGTAATTTACTATGACAAGGATGAGTACGTAAAAACTTCAGCAATATATCACCTTGCGTATGGTTTAAGCCTGCCTTTACAAAAGTTTTCGCAAGTTCTGTTCTAAACGCGTCAGCTTCCTCAACAATTAATTCATCGGTATCAAGATCATCATCCGAAAGATTATCGTCGTATAAACAATCATAGTGATCATGGTCCACTGATGAGACAAAATCATCTTCATCCTCGTGAGAACTTCTCTGATCATCATTAACAAATGACGAAACGTCAGGGGCAGTTGACGAACACGCAGCCGCATCATTAACCACATCAATCGAACAGAAAGGGCTATTAGAGGAAGAAATCGGCGTTGAGGTTATAGATAATTAAGGATCCGTAATGAAGGTTTTTGGTATCGTATTCGTTTGAATGTGATAACATCTCTTTGTTGCCCGAGATTGAAGATATTGACGTCGTTGTACAATCGAACTTTACGATTTTGCGGATTTTTTGTTCCCGTGAAACCTCATCATCATCAACAGCAAGAGCGTCATAATTACGCTTGATATTAGAATGTTGAACAGCATGTAATGACTGAAAAATACATCTTTTTCATAAATAATTTATCCTGCATCACAAAATATTGAATCTAACAACCTGTATTAGTAATTAATATTGACGAGACTCTCGGCTTCTTTTTATATCAGAGATTATGTAAACAATCACCTACAGTTTGATCATTGATCAAATACCATTCTTTCAATTATTTCCATTCATCGATTATAAGTGAAAAAACTTTTCAAAAATGTTAACCTTTTCATGTTACATTTTCTACAACATTTAATATTTTAATTAAACGGAAGAAACAAAAATTTACGTATTCTTGGTTCTAAAAACAGTCTATAGGTTGATTGACGTAAAGTATCAGCTTTTTTTAAATCATTGTCATTATTATTTTTGTGTGAAAATATTTCAATATAAAACTTGTGACGTGGCTACAAGATTCGTTATGATTGTCACTCACGTTTCGTACAATATGCACTGCTCTACAAAAACGTTGTACATTTTCGAAACTATAAGTAACTCTACGAAAATCTGTATAAAAATTAGTTAGAAAATTTCTTGATCGTTAATTTTTTTCAAACTTCGTTTCATAGTGACCTCTGAATATTTGATATGATTGGCTTATAATCGATGAAATCGATTACTATGATAATCGAAATTCATGAGAGCGACATCAACCTAATCAATATTAAATTTTAAAGTATAATCATGATTTCGAAACATACATTCAGCCAGCTCGAATGTTTAAATCTTTCAGTGTGCATCAAAGAAGTTTCGCTAACATTTTTTTATCATCCAGTCTGTAGCGCAGAGGCTTCGCTAACATATTTTCATCTTCCAGTCTGTAGCGCAGAGACTCTGCTAACATTTTTTCATCATTCACTGTGCATCAAAGAAGCTTCGCTAACATTTTTTTATCATCCAGTCTGTAGCGCAGAGACTCTGCTAACATTTTTTCATCATTCAGTCTGTATCGAAGAAGCTTCGCTAACATTTTTTTATCATCCAGTCTGTAGCGCAGAGACTCTGCTAACATTTTTTCATCATTCAGTCTGTATCGAAGAAGCTTCGCTGACATCTTTTTATCTTGCAATACGCATTCCAGATACACGCTGATCGATTCAAACTTTGTTTAGCTGACTTTTCGTATTATAAATATGAAATTTTTTTTAGAATTTGGTGGTTTTTTTTCAAATTTTATTTATAATATAAATATATATCTTAATTATGCATTTTGAGATGTACTTTCTATCGTCAAACAATTTTATTTGTCAAATCGTTGATAAATCAATCGAATCATCGAAAACGTTTATTTAAAAAAAAATAATATCCATTTGATTAAAACGACAGCCAATTCTTACCAATTGATGTTCATTGAAACTTTTTTTATTATATTGTATTTACCCCATGTCAATACTTTGTTACGTCCCGGGAGAGGGATCGAGAACG
Organism: Heteropelma amictum; assembly: GCA_959613375.1. NCBI lineage: Eukaryota > Metazoa > Arthropoda > Insecta > Hymenoptera > Ichneumonidae > Heteropelma > Heteropelma amictum. The sequence goes on from OY390723.1 coordinate 11,222,184, forward strand.
AGTTTTGTGACCACCGGATTTGGAGCGCGAAGATTTGAATATCTTTCGCCGGAGAGTCTGTTGGTTGGTCCGCAACTCGCGAAATACAAATTTATTATCAATGTGGGTTTTTATACCCGATACTCTTCGGAGATGTTTTGGAAGTTTTTAGATCGGAGAAATCTTTGAGTGATTTCCCGAATAAAATATTAGCCGATTTAACAAATTAACAGAGTTTTATTTAATATTTTAATCACTATCGTTTTACAAGTTCGGTACAATGTATAGTTTGTCGATAATAGTTCGGATTATCGCGGATTGAGAGATCTCAGTCTCGTCAATCGAGTTTTGATAATTCGGTCGAAGTCCGGATAATTTCAAAGTAAATTTTGTCTGGATTTTAACGGACGTTACGACGACGTGAACAGAGTAAACTTTTTATCGAAGTGTGTATGTAAAATAGAATTGAACAGAGTTTACATAGTAAGTTTTGATCGAGGTAGTGGGAGATGATTCGCGTCTCCCACGGATTAACAAAAACGTATCCATACGCTATAAGATGTAGGTCAGATTTGGTATGGGAGGAGATCTCCCTATTTTTAAATGTTACAAAGTTGTTATTTAAAGTTTGTACATAGAGGTTTCGTTTACAGAGTTTTTTATAACAGTGGTGCATAGACGCACGCATTGCGTCTAGCAGTCATTAACCCATTTTTGGCTTCCGGGTGTTTGCTTTTTGAGTTCGAGCATTCGTTACTTTGGGTAGGGGTTATCGTAGTTCAAAAATAAAAGGCAGTACGTTATAAAGTTTATGTCGTACTGCGTGCGTGTATCAAAAGATAATTAGAAAAGGAGGAAAAGATGTTTGCTGTGGGAAAACACTTCAAGAGTTTTTCCCGTGCCCTATTTTAACTTTTACGACTTTTCGAGGAAGTGTCCACTGTCAATCTCAGAGGAGGTTTGTTACCAAATTAATAAAAGAATTTGTATGCAGTGGCTTTTCTATTAAGAAGAGTCTAATAGTGAAAAGTAGGACGTTACACGTGCCGTGAGTTTTTGAACGAGGGGTATTTTACGATTTGTCGTAAATTTGGGTGCACTTAGTGACTACATATGCTTCGCCGAAAGAAGATACCAATAGACGCGTGCCCTGCAAGTACCTACTGTGGGTATTGCGTGTTTTTTTTAATGGGGGCTAAAAAAAGAGTTCGAGCGTGAGAGCTGGGACGTAACAACTTAACCTCTACGTCAATACTTAACCTCTGCAACATAATGCATTTTGTTTGGAATCGATTATTCGTATATCAATGTCAGGATGAATCACAAATTTGGTAATATTTATCGAATAACACTTTACGTACCTTGTTTTATTATTAATGCACTACGCAGATATAACCGTTCGTGGCAAATATAATGATAATCTCACTACGTTAATGCGCGTGGTGAACTCCACCGGCACGACAAAGAAGGCCCATAATCAACATGGATGCGTCACGTGACGCATAAACGGCGAGAGAAACCACTACAAAAGAAATCATCTCGCCGCCATGGGGCGCTCACGGAATGCGTCGCTGAAAAACATACATATCGCCGTCATATTGTCTGCATGGCATGTCCACTTTTAGTGCTTGCACAGTGAATACATCAACACGAGACATTGGGTGACTTTCAAATGATGTTAATCTGCAAACATTTGCTGCAGGATTCAAATTTACAGTTTTATGAGTTCATCTTGTAGTCAGCGGATAAAGCATTTTGAAACGACAAATTGAAGTCACAATGTATCTCAAATCACGGTCCAAATGAGCTCATGAAATGTTTTCATCAATGTAAACGATATTGAGTTCACGTTGAGTACAATTCATGAATACACTTGATGCTACAAAATTGATACACCCCAAAACGCCCACCTATGAGTTCAATATGACGTCAAATTTGCAGATTTCAATTGTGAACACTTCAAATCCAGCGTTATGTGTTCATCGTGCTTCAAACGTATGATGCATTTGTACACGACATATTGAGAACAAAATGTTGGTAAATTCCCAATGCTAAATGAGCTCATGGATTTGCATCACACCATGTAGTCAATATGCTTGAAAATTTACTTCATAAAAAGTATTCACGGCGTGAAAATCATGGCTGTCTGTCTGGGTTGGCATTAGGTAAATACAATATAATAAAAAAAAGTTTCAATGAACATCAATTGCTAAGAATTGAGTATCGTTTTAATCAAATAGATATAATTTTTTTTTAACTAAACGTTTTCGATGGTTCGATTGATTTATCAACGATTTGACAAATAAAATTAAACCGTTCTATGTGATCTATGTTAAGTTCATTTAAGTTTGCAAAAAAGTTTCAAATTTTATATTAAAAGGATTTTCAAATAACAAGAAATATTCCATTTTTATTTTTAAACATCCTGAATAGCCTATTGGATACATATTAAAATTACGCTATGATGGCAAATAAAGTACTTATATTTCCATCACCCTCAGGTTGAACCATGGTGATAAAATCGTCAATTCGGGACATTTCTGTTTTACAAAAATTTCTCAGATTTATATGATTTCATCATCATAATTGAACGCGAGGGTAACAGAGACTAAAAGTACTTTACTTTTATCACAGAGTAACTTCAACATGAACTTCATATGATCACTACGCTTCCTTCACGCCGTGATGCCAATATGAGCTCCATATGAGCACTACGGTTCCTTCACGCCGTGATGCCAAAATTAGCTCCATATGAATGCAATATAATCGTCATGCTATGACGGCAATATGAGCTCCATATCATCACAACTTTATTGTCACGCCGTGACGACAATATCAGCTCTACATGATCGCAACATAGTCGTCATGCCATGACGATAAAATGAGCTCCATATGGTCACAACATAGTCGTCATGCCATGACGACAATATGAGCTCTAAATGAGCACTACGATTGCCTCACGTCATGATTACACCATGCTGTTAAGGTGAGCACTCATAAGGGCTACATAGATGCATCAAACCGTAACTCATAGATGAGCTCAATATGACGGCAATATAGGCTACATTTGTCTATCTGGGTATTAAAGAAATGTGGAAATAAAATATTTGTGGAATAGCTTGTGTTATATCCCAAAATTCATTGTTAAGGAATGACGTAGGAATTGGGATGGAGATTTGGGTTCTTCTCCAAATAAGTGTAACTCCAACTCAAAACGCTACGCAAATACTGTGTGTTTATTGACTATGTTGGTCTAAATAAGTTACAAAAGTAGTTTGCCGTGGGACCAAACCCGTTGCTGCCCAGTTAGAGACTGATTCGATTGATCGATGCATTGCAGTTTTGATCACAATGGTGACAGGCTCCGCAATCGTTGAAGAAGCGCTATTGCGATGATTCGCAATAGAGTCTAATTCTATCTAATTTCGGCCTCTTAGCCCAGTTCTGCTGTTGCAATCGCTGATAAAGCGTTGTTGCAATTATTTGAGCAACACAGTTGCCCCATTCTCCTGTGAAGAGCAGTTGAAGAGTTCTTAAAAAGTCACCGATTGCTGTCAGAGAATGCTACATTCCAAGTGACAACATCCCTCCCCGCTTGGGAGATCGAATCTCTCCCGAGATAAGTGTTGTCTCGTGGGTGGTCCTTTGGCTTACATAGTTTGCTCAAAATTTTTATTTTATCTAGTTTTTCGAAATTGTCTCATGTGACATTATTTGTTTTCCCATACGTGAACTATTTTATTATATGTATGTTTCCCAAGTTATATTCCCGTACTTCTGAGATACCCCATCTCTTTTGACAAAATTATAGTCACTATTATCTATGCTGAACCCGTTTGTGGTGTGTTTCTTACGAATATACCCTTGGCAATAAGCTTCGGTAATTCACGTTTTGCGGACAACACTGTGAACGCTCACTGTAGATCGCGACAGTGCTCTGTTGCCTGCGTTTACGCAAGTATAAGATTATACGAATCGTTCCGAGTATTATCGGTACGATCGCGCCCAGTAAATAACTGCCTATTGCGATTTGAAGCGTTATTGCCGTATGGTTTATGTTGTTGACCTTAGTTTTTAGCACGTTCAGGCGCTCACCTAGTTTATTTATTTCTGTTGCGTCATTAATAAATGTATGCGGTAATTCCGCGATCAGCGAGGTGTGCTACAAAATCGAAATATCTTTTCCCAAAAATGTAAAATTTATCTGAGGTACCAATTCCTGAGATACATTTTGTGTAATTTCTCCGGGCGTTTCGCGCCTACAATTAGGGGTTGACGGAACATTTGCCGTCCAAAGCCAGAGTCCCTAGGCCTGTTAATACCACATGTTCTGCAGGGTTTTTTCCACAATTGACCTGTAATGTCTCGGGCTCCGGGGTTACGTATAACTATTTTCCGTGACGTTGGAGTGGGATTTTAACGCGTTATTTAATTCGACAATTTTTCTAGTACAATGCGCTTGACTTATGATGTGCGTGATATAATAGATGTTTCGCACGCCGTACAAACGTGGGCGGCTAATAAAGCATGTTTATGCGCACAGTAGAAATGTGATTCTATTTTTTCGCATGATTTCAATTCGACTTTGTTCTTCAAAATACCAGATATTTGCGTTTTTTTCACTACAACGAGAGAATTCATGATTTCCAGAAACTAATAACTGTACTTATCTATTTTTGTTGGTAATGGATACGCTTTATTTACTATATATTCTTCATAATTTAGCAATGGTATCTTTATGACAAGAATTAGGTCGACGTCGTTACAATACGCACCTACTTCGCTCATTTCTAATAATTTTGACATTTCCTCCGGCTTTAACGGAGTTGGAAACATGTGCCCCTTAGCAGACACGTGATAGCGTTTCTAAGTAGTCCGCAAGTTGTGTGGGGGTAGGACGCTAAAGTTAACTAGTCCCTTCGACAATCTGGCTGTGAAATCTGCTAACTGCCGTATATCCCCCATTTGGAATTCTACTATTACTTCCATTGTTGTCAACCTTTCATGTATTTGTTGACGCTTGTTCAGTTGAATTAAGTTGCTTGCTAGTCCATCGCGTACTGCTATGATGAGTGTGCGCAGCATTTTCTAATGCATTTCCAAATGGGTTGTTGTTTTGTTAAAGAAATGGATGACGTTATCTAAATGTTATCTTTTCGTCCGTCCTCAATAGAATTTTGGTTGGCACTGATTTTGTTGAGCCGATCGTCTATTTCTGCAGCATCCTGTGCATCCATGTTCTTCGCTACAGCCTTTATGATTGATCCGAGACCGTTGATAATTCCTCTTCGGTGCCGTGTTGTTTTGCCGCCCGTTATATTGTATACGACTTACAATTCGTATTCGACCTTGTCGAACATTTTTGTTGCAGTGTCAGCGACCGAATTACACAAGGTATCCTCCATGCCTAGCCCCGGCTACAGAGTTCCGCTAATTTTTTAAATGTCTGTTTCATCTCGCTTTCCCTGGGCCGTGACGATCCAAGATCTACTTTGATAACCAGCTTCCAAATGTCGCTCATTATCGATAATGTCCCAATTGCCTCATAGTATAATCCCGGACAAACTGAGAATTGGTCCACCCGACATGCTTTCTCTTTTCCCCCATAGGTGGATTGCGGTGAGAGGTAACAACCTGCGAAAAAATATCGCTCGGTTATTCCTCCATCCTTTCCCCACTCGCTTTAGAATCTTTCATTCCAAACTTTCAACTGAAAGTCAACGTTTCCACGTTTCAAGTGTTTCCATCGTGAGGAATTTCATTCAGCAAGGTGTCACTTAATTTAACGACGAGACTTCTACGAGCTCGCTACGTGAGTGACCATTAGTACCAGTTTCTTTTTCCCTTTCATCTACGAGGTTTCAGTGTTGTATTCCGTTTGTCATGAAACATTTTTTAAATATTCTGCGAGAGTTCTGTGAGACCTCTCTAATGCTCCATTCGACTGTAGATGGTACGCGGTCATCTGGATTTTATTAATCCCAAACAGCTCGCACATTCCCTCAAAGGTTGCGAATTCGTTCTTTGATCTGAGAGGATTAATGCTCTAGCAACTGTGTTTGCCTCCTGGGTTTTTAGAGGTATAGCTACACTATACTTGGCAAGCAAATCCTCAAAGGTAAGTATGTACTTATTCCCTTTCTCTAAAACTAGTAGGGATCCTACTATATCGACGGCACATTTCTCGAACGCGCGCGTCGGGTGTCCGCTGTGACCATCGGAGCCTGTACCGTTTTCCCCGCCTTGTTCCCCTGGCACTTGTCACACCCCTGAATGTAGGCGGTGACATCCTTCTTTATTCCTGACCAATCACATCTTTGTCTAGTTCTCTGCAACGTTCGTATAATCCCCTGGTGCCCACCCGGAGGGGCATCGTGATATTTCTTCATGATATCGATGCGCTCACGCTCGTTCGGGCAACCGCCGTCACAGCTGCAGCCATCCTTTTTGCTTTTGCTGCAGGCATCGCCCTGCGGCTCGCGTAATGCACGGTGAGCTCCCTTCTACACCGTGGTTCCTCAGGCTGTATTCACTGTACACGGGGTCTTGCTTGCCGTCGGCGAGAGCTCTCTTGGTCTCGCTTCCCCACATTTGTGGCGCTTCGCGCTGTCTTTATCTTCCTCTTTCTCCTTTTCTTTTGCTTGCACCCGTGTAACCGCGTATATTCGACTTAGAGCGTCGGCATTTGTATTCGTCTTTCCTGCTTTATATTAATCTCGTAATGATGTTCTCCTAATTTTATTCTCCATCTTATTAACCTTGATCCAGGATCCTTGACCCAAAATAATCATGTCAATAGCTTATGGTCCGTTACAATTGTAAATTTCGTTCCGTAAGCATATGGTCGAAATTGATTACCAACCTACACGATCGCAAGTAATTCCTTTTCGGTGGTGGAATAATTTGTTTCGGCCTTATTTAACGTACGGCTTGCGTACCAAATTGGCAAGTCTTCTCCGATTTTCCCCTAGGACAATATCGCTCCGATCGCTTTGTTTGTTGTTATGCGTCTGTTGTTATTAAGAAATCCTTCGAGGTATCGGGGTATTGTAATATCGGGGTGGTAGTTGACGCCTCCTTTAATCGTTCGAACGCGGCCGGGCATTCTTCCGTCTACGCGAATTTAACCTCCGTTTTTGTCAAGTCTTGCAATCTTTGCAAAGTCTTTGATGAATCGAGGATAATATCTTGCCAATCCCAAAAATAACTGAACTCGTTTTACATTTTTCGGTGCGGGGAAATTTTTTACTGCTTCTATTTTACTTTCATTCGGCTTTAACCCCACCTCGGATATGACATGACCAAGATACTGCGTCTCTTTGCGCATAAACTTACATTATCGCGGCTAAAACCCCAAATTTGCTGACCTCAATCTTCTCAACAATTCCTTCAAGCGGTCGTTATGCTCAGCAAGCGAGGATTCATAAATAATGATGTCCTGACGCAAAATCCAAGGTCGTGAAGTATTTTGTTTTGCCCAATTGATCCAATATCTCGTTGATATTGGGCAATGGATATGAGTTGCCTTCTGCCGCTAGATGTAATTTGCGAAAATTGGCAATGATTCTTTTCCGAACCGTACCATCGGGGTCTGCCTTTTTCGGGCAGACTCGACGACGAGCAACGGAGCATAACGTGCATATCGGCACTTCTCCCACGCCGAGGAGTTTTATTACCCCATCCTCGATCGGCGTATCGTCGCGCAGCTCATTAACCGGCACTATGCTGCACTATGCCCCAACATAGCAGCGTAATGTGAGAAGTCCAGCGCGCGCTTGATGCCGTTGGCAAATGGTGTCGATGGCTGGCCCCAGCGCGCTGATTTGGCAGATTCTCGTTGACACTCCGCGCCTCGATTTTTTTATACAGTAGATCCTCAATTTTTTCTACGTTGTAAGGGATCCTGTAGCTTTACATGGGTTCGCCCCGGTCCTTCGATCTTAATCGCGGTGAAGATCCCCACCTCAAGGGAACTGATGGTTCTTTACTTGTTGGACTCCGTATTCTTCTCGGGTGGTGCTTCAGTTTGTGACTTCCCATTTGGTCCCTGGTTTGCCTGCTGACCCTGACCCGATTCACTCAGATCCTTGAGCCTTCTTCGACAGTCTGTGAATTTGTGGCCCTTCTCCTTGCAGTAGTGACATACGATGTCAAGTTGCTGAACCGTTTTTGCGAGTGAGGACAGACTGCGTCGACGTTGCCCTGCTGATTGGCCCTGTGTGACCTGCGTTGACTGCGTACCCCCCACCCCCTACGATTCCCGTTTGTCGTAGGACGGGGTTTACGATTGCCCCTGTTGATGCTGTTGATTTGAATATCCTTCGTGAGAGAACCTTTTCGCAACAGATCGTGTCCCCTCTATATTTTCCTCCTTATATGTCGCCCCCTGAATAGCGTTCTGGAGACTCGTGTAATTCTGGGACCTTACCAAGAGCTGAAGGTCCTTATGCAATTCTCGCTCGAAATTATTAAGGACGTACTCCCAATATGATGGGATATCACGTCATACAACCAGCGATTAAATTCATCAATACAGTTTCTATCCGGTTAGCATATGCCGGCACTGATTCATTGAGCTGTTGTCAACAGGTATTGAATTCAACCTGTAGCGCGGGGACTGTGCATTGCTTTTCACACAGCGCTCGCAGGTCTCGCAAAAATTCATTCACCATTCGGGGATCGCGAAAACGCAAATATGCGGCCACTCGGCTCTTAGTTTTTAACCCTAACAGCAAATTCAACAATGAAAAATCCGCAAGATTTATTTCACGCTCACGTTCAGTATCTATAGGACTTGTAGCTGTACTCGTCAGGTTCTGATCGATTTGGGGTTAAAAACGGATCCTTTTTGGAAATTGAAGTTTCGCGAGTGATTCAGGCGATAAATACAAACTTTCCACTCCGCTAATCCCCCGTCTACGTTTTTTCGACTGTTCGTCGCCGTCCGAAAGCTTGCATACTACGTGTGACTCGAAAAATGAATCTAGAGACCGTGATAAATGACGCTCACCTTGTAAACACAAGTGGTTGTATAACTCGTCCAACATAAACGAATTCTCTGGCTTTGGAGCGTTTCAGCAAGAAGAAATGTTCCGCTACTTACAGGTAGAAGTTTGCAAGTTACATGACGATCCACGTGATGTTTCCGTGCACGATCTCGTCCTCAGGCTGTCCCTGGTGAGTCCTTGATACAGCTGGGACTTCTAGTGATCCTCGGAGTCCGGAATATTTCGGACGTGGCTCGGTTCGTTCGCAGCACGCTCCATGGGTTGTTTTCCGACTGGGTCGGTACAGACACTATCGTACGCGTGGTCACTCCATTGCAATTATTCGCAATAGAGTTACCACATTTTGGCCTCTTAGCCCAGTTCTGCTGTTGCAATCGCTGACGAAGCATTACTACAATTATTTGGGCAACACAGTTGCCCCCTTCTGGTGTGAGGAGCAGTTGACGAGTTTTTAGGAGGTCACCAGTTGTTAGGAAATGCTACATTTCAGGTATTATTTGAACATAGTATTTGGTAAGTATTTGAACATGGATCACACTTTCATACACTGTCATGTATCAGATATCATGTTGAACGTATATCCAGTTTTCCGCGGCAATATCTTGCACTGGCGCGACCTTAACCCTTTCAGCCCTGGTGGTTTCGATCGAAACCACTTTTGCGCTCAAACGTTCATAACTTTGTCAAAAATCAATATTTTTTCGATTTCCCAACGCCAACGGCCCACAAATTTATTCTACTTTGTAACAAAAATTTATAGTGCCGAAAGTTAATAACAATTTCATAGTTATAACAATATAATCAAATCAACGTTTTTGGTAAGAATTTAAACAAAATTGCGTATTGTCGAATTACGTAGAGCTAGGCTCATAAAAATGACTAATCGGGGGTTTTTGAAGTCGCTGATTACGAATTCCATGTCAGATTTTTAAAACTCAAAATGGCGGATCCAATATGGCGGACGACTTATTCAAAACTTGATCCAATTGGCCTGAAATTTGGTACTCGGGGGTTTTTTAGGTCGCAGATTACGAATCCGATATCAGATTTTCAAAATTCAAAATGGCAGTTCCAATATGGCGGCCGACTTAATTAAAAATTGCTTCAATTGGCCTGAATATGTTTTTTTAGTGGTTTTGAAGGTCGCAGATTACGAATTTGATGTTAGTTTTTAAAAATGCAAAATGGTGGATCCAAGATAGCAAACAAAAAAAGAAAAAAAAATCAATCTATGCTAATAAAAATGATCACTCTAGGGTTTTCTTTATTGATGATTACAAATCTCGTATCAGCTTTGCCTGTAATTTGCCTACAAATTCGTAGTTACCAGGATCAACCACAGGGAGGTTACAGAACACTGATCCCATTTTTTTGTTGTTTTTGTTCGTTTTTTTTTTCAATATCAGACTAGAGAGTGAATGACTCCCGCTATTATTAATTATCAAAATAATACAAATGCTTAACAAAAAAAAAGGTACAGATAATCAACTTTCCACTATCCTTTATAAGCCATTTTGTATTTCGAAAAGTTAACACCAGATTGGTGAACAGTGACCCCGTAAAAGTTTAAGTGGTCATTTTCTAGAGCGCAAGTGTGAACTTATTTAATTTTTGTCCACCATGTTGGATCTGTCGTTTTTAATTTCTAAAAACTAACATCGTATTTGTAATCAGTGGCCCCGAAAATCTCCGGGTAACAAGTTTCAGGCCAAATGAATCAATTTTTGAATAAATCGTTTGCCCTATTGGATCCGCCATTTTGAATTTCGAAAATCTGACACCGGATTCATAATCTGCGTCCCAAAAAACTCCCGAGTATCAAATTTCAGGCCAATCGGATTAAGTTTTGAATAAGGCGTCCGCCATATTGGATCCGCCATTTTGAATATTGAAAATCTGACATCGGATTCGTAATCAGCGACCCCAAAAACTCCTCAATACAAAATGTGACGAAAATTGCTCTACTCAAAAAAAGTCAGGGCTGAAAGGGTTAACTGGTGGGAATCGTGATCTTTGGCATACATTGCACCCAATGAGTGACTTATCACGTTGTTAATAGTGGAGATGCTCTATTTACACTGAATGGTCCGGCTACGGCTTCGACAGCTTGCTTTTCGATGCTTCCGCGTCGCATTATTGATCCGGTGACTTGCATCCTTCCTCCATCCTGACGGTTAATCGATCTGATTTGATAATGGTGATGTTGACGAAGATGATGATGCTTCGCTAGAATTTTGAAGAAGCCGAATTGTTGCTTGAAAAATTATCATTTCATCAGATGCTTTTGAATTCACTGAGAATGGAGCTTAGGGAATATGCCCTTACCATGGTCTTCTAAAATATATAGGTGTAAACATGTCCAATTCCTCCCAATCGAATTTGTGAATAATCCTTACCGCACAATCCAATAGTTCGTGGTTGAATAATAAGCCATGTCATATGCTTTTCGCATATCTGCATGTAAAACCAAACACTCTTCGTAATTTTTGGTAAACCGCTGATTCCGTGAGTAGTCGCATATCAGTAACTTGCAAATTTGTCCAGATATTGGTCACAAATGAATTCCAATTCAGCAGAAAAATCAAAAGAGCATAGACTCATTCGATGTCACATCATTGTCTCATTTTTTTGTTTTTCGTTTTCTCAAAAAAACTAAAATGGAAATAATTTTTTAGAAATATTCTTCTTCGTTCAAGATAATAGAGCGAGAATTTTATAATACTATATACCCTTTGCATGCTTGTGACCGATTGATTTTTTGTCGAAAATGGCCTATGGAATATTGACCGTACGACGGACGTTGAAATCTTTCATATTAAGTTTTTAATAGCCGATTACCAGAATGATATGTGATAATTTGATATGTATCACAGTTTCTTGTTCCGGCGCATAAGAACGGATATGAGAAATGCCCGAAGAGTGCGTGCTTCTAAAAACTCGTTTATATATATTCCGTGTGACAATGATAAAGTGGACGCTATTTATTTGAGGGTTTAATGCAGTGATATCGGGATATGTAAAAATCGAAATTTAAGTAACTTTTTCTGCTTTCTTCGAAAAAAAATACGGCGTTATTGTAGGCTACATAGTTTTCGCTGGCGGAAAATGTAAATTGGAAAATGAAAAGAGAAAGTTGTTTTTTATTTTTTTTCAAGAAAGCTTATTTAATACTAAACACAGACCAGTTTTTACATTTCGTTTGCGGATAACATTCGTTGAGAAAAAAAATAACAAAATTGGGTAAAATACAGGTTTTCAAATCGAGACAATAGAACAGAAACGTGGTGCGTGAACTTGCATCGTTATCATGCTGCTACAACGATCATCTTGTGGTCTGCGCTGACGGCGATCACAGCTGATGACGATTGTAAGGTTGAGAGATCCCGGGTAATGCTGACATGACATATCATCAGAAAAATTGACAGTTCGAATACTCAAATACAAACTCAAAGGGGGGAAGGCGTGAAATGAAGTTTTGATTCGAAGGAACAAGAATAATACATTGAAAAAAGCCAAAAGAATGTCGAAAAATGCTCGGCAGTTTATCTGCAGTGAGCAACCGTCGAAAGATCATCGTCACATCCTGCTGTCTTTCTCGACCAAATGATCTGGCGGCGAATGACCGGTGTTCGACAGTTGTGCGAAAAAATAATATTAATAATTAACAATTGACTAATAGTTTTAATTTGTTGAATAATAAATTAACTTATTGATTAATCATGAAATAATTGTCAAACACTTCAATAGAATGAATAAATTATGGAACGATCTTTTTTCAACTGGAGCAGCACTCTAAAACAATGCCGTAACTTCCAAGCTGCATTTTCCAGAATGCTTTTAATCAAATATCTTTTTTCTAATTAACCACGAATTGTTAATGTTAATTTATCTGATGATATGTCATGTCAGCATTAACCGAGATCTCTCAACCTCACAATCGTCATCAGCTGTAATCGCCAATCGCCGTCAGCGCAGACGACAAGAGGATCGTTGCAGCAGCATGAAAACGATGCAAGTTCACACCACGGTTCTGTTCTATTGTCTCGATTTGAAAACCTGTATTTTACCCAATTTTGTTAGTTTTTTTCTCAACGAATATTATCCGCAAACGAAATATACAAACTGGTCTGTGTTTAGAATTAAATAAGCTTTCTTAAAAAAATATGAAAAACAACTTTTTCTTTTCATTTTCCAATTTACATTTTCCGCCAACAAAAACTATGGGTCCTACGTTAACGCTGTATTTTTTTTCGAAGGAAGCGGAAAAAGTTACTTAAATTACGATTTTTAGATATCCCGATATCACCGCTCGTTGATCGTTGCAGCAGCATGAAAACGATGCAAGTTCACACCACGGTTCTGTTCTATTGTCTCGATTTGAAAACCTGTATTTTACCCAATTTTGTTAGTTTTTTTCTCAACGAATATTATCCGCAAACGAAATGTACAAACTGGTTTGAGTTTAGAATTAAATAAGCTTTCTTAAAAAAAAATGAAAAACAATTTTTTCTTTTCATTTTCCAATTTACATTTTCCGCCAACAAAAACTATGGGTCCTACGTTAACGCTGTATTTTTTTCGAAGGAAGGGGAAAAAGTTACTTAAATTACGATTTTTAGATATCCCGATATCACCGCATTAAACCCTCAAATAAATAGCGTCCACTTTATAATTGTCACACTGTATATGCATCTCTCTCTATCATTTGTCGGTATGTAAGAAGTCTTGACAGAAATATTTATGTATGTAGACCCATGCAAAATTCATCAGTATCACCCGGCGGGTTATATCGATACTCCATGGTGGGGTATCGATTGAATAAGCCGTGTCATATACTTTTCGCATATCTGCATGTAAAACCAAACATACATCAACATTCTTTTATCATCTTTCCAACTCAGAGCAATTTGTTCCTGTGTTGCATTATGAATGACATGCTTTTTAATCTGAATTGGAATCTGATGTTTTATGAAATTTTCGTATTCAAATGGACACTTCTCGTAGTCATCGAATATGATAGTTTTAAGCGTTGTGACCCTGGCGGATTTGCCAACCACGATTTCGTGATAGGTATGTTTTGGACAAATGACATACCAGAAAATCGTAGTTTCCGTGGTTTGCAAACCAGAAAAACTACGATTTTGTGGTATGTCATTTGGCTTGCCCATCGCCCATATAGTAAAAAAACGTTGCTTGTCGCTGAACAGAGTATTTGTTCTCTCTCTCTCTCTCTCTCTCTCGTCTGCCTTCATGCAATGCAGCCTCCGTCCCAACAAGAAAAAAAATATATATAGCAGCGCGTTTCACCGGGTATAAACATTTGGACCATCGGGCATAACAAGCTATCGGGCGTTATTTCTTGGAAAAATTAATTGTATTTATATTAAATTCGCACTACTTTGCATTTAACCGCCATCGTAAAACATTTCGTCCGTGTCACCAGGTATAAACATTTAGAGTACTGCAAGCCACCGCGCATCGTCTATTGAAAATGTTAATTTTGCTTATAATAAATCCGCACTCTTTTGCGGTCAACTGTCGTCTGGTTCTCAAAAATATTTATCTTGTTTGTCCTGCATGTCACTATCGTATCACGACTTTACAGGCCAACACGTGTCACTTCCAAAAAATGTCGAGTCCGAAAGCTGTCCCTCCTACAAGTGGCGCACTAATTCAAACATCCCTTTTATCGGCATAAGATGCCGATAAGAGGGACCTTTGAATTAGCGCAACAGATTTCGCTATGGTGCCACCCACGGTCCACGCGAGATGGCAACATTTGGTCACCTCCACCCACTAGCACCAGTCACACCGCCTGCCACCTCCCAATCCCATCCACTCCACCCCCTCAAAAGTTCACGGCCTGGCTAAATTTCAACAAATACCCCTCACCCCCTTCGCGCTCTCCCACCATCAGCCATTCTCCCACCCACCTGACCCTGCCCACCACCCCTTGAACCCGCTCCCTCCCTCTCCGCCGGGTTTGTGTCTCGGCTAAGTGTCGGTAAATGGCGGTAACAGGGATGTTGGATAATCGGAGGCGTAAATTCCGAATACGCAGATGAACGGGACGATGTTTGCCCGATACGGTACCTTCCGAATTAAGAGGGTATAGTCAATTACGAATCAATGATTAAAACACTGACGTTGATGATAACAGATGGCAGATATAATTGTTAATAAAATTCTATGTACAGTGAAATTTAACAAACTTGAAATATACAATTACATGAGCGTTTTCGATAGTTATGTTTGAATTTTAATTGACCGTCGTTTAAAGATCGTTCGGTAAGACAATTTCAGGAAGACAGTTATCGTTGGAAGTTGGTTTAAAACTAACGAATAGTCTAAGAGCCCACAACACTAAACCTAGTTCAATAAGACTACCAGATGATATATATATGTAATTAATCAAGTCATTAATTAACGGGGAACACGAAATGGCGATGCTGCAATACAAAAAACCTGGCAACGCTGTTAAAAAATATTATTTTAAATTTTAAAAAAATTGAAAATCCGATTTCTAGTTCGATAAGACTCCCAAGTTTCGTTTGTTCTCCGAAACAGGGGAGGGGTATCATCAATTTCTGTGTAAGAAAAACCACTGCTGCATTTTCCAAACAGTGGAGGAAGTGGTTGCTGCAGTGATTGAAGGTTGCCTTCCGCGCAGCTGGATGCGGCGTTTTAATTTAGTTTTGTCAGCAATCACCCGGTTCCTTTCGATTTGTATTGATTGAATACGCGTGCCACGGTCTAATAATAATTATACTGCTTTAAATTGCTTGGAAGGGAATAATCTAATAATTTTACATGTCGTTGATTGTTTCAACGAATGATGCTGAAAAGTTTTGAATAGTTAATTAATATAAAAAGACCACATAACGTGGAATAATATTGAAATTTGAATGAAGGCAATGAAGAAAAAAGATTGGTTATTCAAATAATTGGATCATTTTATCAATATATTTTTTATTTCGCAAGTACGACAACATGACGTGTCAACAACATAAGGTGTAAAAAAACTACTAATAACAATATTACTCTTAATTAAAAATCCTTATTCTTATGAGCTAAACTATTATTTTGCTCGCCTTGAGCATTTAATATTAATTAATAATTCGTACTATTCTTATCAAGTAATTCTTATTCTTATGAACTAATTCTTATTCTTCCTGTAAACTACTTCTTTCTTCTTAGTAACTATTTTTACGCTACTTTTCGTCATCTGAATCAAATGTAACGAAGTCGAATTGATTCTCACCGTTTCCTTCGGTTTCAACCGACATAGCCAATATATCGTCCACAAATAGTGGCGTCGGTTGACTTGTGTACCAGGGAGACTGCAATGTGTCCCTCATCTCCCAGCCGTACTCCTCAGAATGGAGCGTTACGCAATGTGGTGAAGTTGAATTCAGCCACATGCTGGTGACGTATATAGAACGTTATATTTTTGTTTCAGTGGCCGGAAATATGGTGGTATGAGGCTCGAGACAAAGCCTTTTATTTTTTTTCAAAAAACTTAATTCGAACCACTCCCCGAATATCTCTAGTGAATTAATGGATGGAACATCTGTTTGTTGTTCGAAAAATTCTAAGGTTACGGCTATAATAAGGCTTAGTTATCTTTGATAAAACTGTTTCATTTTATGTTTGCTTGCATTTTTACTTGGAATTTGAATTTTAAAAGAAAGTAAATAGTTGCTAGCCGAACACGGATTGCGGAACCATCGCTACGCTGCTGCGCGGAATGCGACCCTTAACCGCTGCAGGAACCACTTTCTCCACCGTTTGGAGAATGCAGCAGTGGTGTTTCTTACACAGAAATTGATGATCTTTCAGGTGAGCTTTTGTTTTTTGAGGAGATCGACCATACTAGATATCTAAGTACGAGGTGTCGCTTATCATGCTGCTGCCACTGATAACGCCAATTAGGGGGCCGTGCAGCTCTGCATTATCGTATAGTCCTACCGCTTCCCTGTTTCGGAAACAAATGAAACTCAGAGAGTCTTATCATACTAGAAATTGGATTTTTAATTAAAAAAAAAAATGTATAGCGTTGCTATGTTTTTTGCATTGGATCATTACCATTTCGTATTCCCCCATTAATACTGTGACTAATTATATATATATATATCATCTAGTAGTCTTATCGAACTAGGTTTTGTGTCGTGAGCTCCCCGACTATAATGTTAATTGAAAAATAACCTTCTGCATTGACGATCCAGGAGGGGATAAGGATATGTAAAAATATGATATTGGAATTCCTTTCGTAGAATAGTACGAAGTGAGGTGGATAAATTTCTCATTCGTTACAGAATTGAAAATCCAAGAAAATGAAACGGGAAATACTGATGGACATGTTTCTTGATCCCCTAAAAACAGAAAAAAACCCAATGACAATGCAAGAGCAAGGATAAATAATATATAAGGAATCCCTTGCATGTGTAGGGAAAAGCACATGCGGCAGTCTCCTCTAAGTTCGCGTGTTCGATTTCTTTTTGACTCGACTGGTGGAGTATTACGTGATCGGGAATTTCGGAGTATCATAACAAATTTGCCTATATTCGTCTTAATCCTTTAAAAGGAACTGGGATATAAAGAAGTACGCAGATAATATAAATTTTCGATCATACAAAAAGATTGCTCAAAAATACAATTTGCCATCGGTACAATTTGTTAAAGTAATAAGAAGATAATCCCCCATAGGATAATCCGTGCAATATACCCCAAAGAATCAAATTGTAGTTTCGCAGCGAGATGTACACAGGGAAACACTTGTTGGCAAATGTGTATTAGAGGAGTGACATACTCGATTGAAGCGGTCTAATGATAATATTTTCGACACTTCAAAGAATAAAGAATTTTATGACCTAGGTTCTTTATAGTTATTCTTCACCGAGTCCGGTCAGAGGAAGATAATGTCAGAAAATGAAACATAAGTAAAATGAATGAGTTTAACTGAACGACTGTAAAAAAATAAACCGTGTACATTTGTAGGTATATACAATACAACCTTAAATATAAAATAATTGTTAGCCATAAAGATGTGTTAGAAAGCGAACGAGAAAATGTATTCAGTCGATTCATTGTAAGTAATTCAAGGGATAATTCGGCATTGAGTATCTTGATACGCAACAAAAGGGCTCTCATAATTATGCTGTTAATTCAGTACCTGCCGTTGCGAAAAAGACGTCATATAAATGAATGACTGAAAAAATGTTTCATCATGTTCATTTCTCCAATTGGCGTACTCCTTTCAGCCGATGAATGAAAAAACTCAAATTTCCATCTTTTAAAAACTCTAAAGTACAGTAAAACCTCACTTATCCGAGGTAACATGGGGAGAGGGTACCTCGGATAATATGGAAAGCACACACAATTGAAGAATTTCTGCTATTTTTATTGCATACATTTTTGTAGAGGTATTAAAAAAATTTCATAAAATATGAACGGAGAATGCGATGAACACTTTTCAATCTTTTCGATCCAACCAAAACACACTTCCTTTTTGTACTAATTGTAAGAAAGTTTGTGATATGCGACTGCTGTAACTTGTTTATTCGATTTTTAGCTGCAATATTTTTCCATTATTTCATCAATATGACGTCATATGAAATAGCTCCTGATTGTTCCTCAACGTAGTCAAGAGCTACTCTGAGAGCATCCAACCCCTTTTTTGTGACCGATTCGCTTACTTTTTTTTATCGCAGAGTGAAAAAAACACAACAAGCTTTTAGAAGTTTATGCGTGTTAATTAAAATAACATAGCACAAAGTAGCAGTATGGGAATACTACAGGCATAGACACAGCGGATTCTCCGTTTTATCTGAAACTCCTCCCAGAATTCACCCCGAATAATGCAGAGGCCCGGATGAGTTGGGTGACTCGAATGATGCGGAACATCGCTTAATCGAAGGTCCAATAAACAAGGTTCTACTGCAGTAGAATTTGCGTATTTAACCTACCCATCGTTGTCAATAACGGCTAAACCTACGTATGGGAGTGAAAATGAGTTCAACTTATCGAAGTCTATTAAGCAAAAAGGCACCATAAAATGAACGTTCTGAATATTGTTGGTAACGTCTTCATGTTTGATAGAAGACGACACACAGATACATTCATGCCTATATCTATTGTAATTGTAATTTTATATGTAATTGTATACACAAGCGTCTCAAATGGTGTGAGTGTCCGATTACCTAGGCCAAAAATTAGGCTATTTCGGTGGCTGTATTATTTTCACGAGAACAGATGCTACGTTTACCTTCATCTCGGTACAGGGAAGTGTCTTCTTATACCACCGACATGGGTCTCGGAATTATAATAATGATAGGAAAGAGCCATTGAGTCAACCAATAAAAATGTCACGGGCGATATCGCTACCCTCGGGTTGGAACATTAATTTTGAATTCATCTCCTGTGATTTTAATCCGTTTCAGCCTGAAAGACCCTAAATGTTTCTTTTTGTTCATCCAATGCTTTCTTTAGGAAAAAATCACCGAATAATTTTGGAAATATGCTTCCTACTGTATTTTTTGTGCTCTTTCGAAATCCGGCGTCGGATTGACGTTGTCTACCGGCGTTTTTTTTTATATAGCGGCTTGGGTACAAAAAAATCGTAAATTTTTTAATTATCTTTTTTAAACGTGTTTGTATCATGATGTGTACTTGTATCTGATGGCGTACATACTTGTACCAAAAGATAGGATGATTGGTAACTCAAAATTCAACATAGCTGATTCAAGATGGCAGTTTTTATTTATAATATACGAATTTTCTCAATCTATCCCGATAATTCATTAGTAACTCATTTTTTTGAGTATATTCGTTTTCTTATTCCCATTTCGGCATTCCTTACTTAAAATGGCGGCGCAAAAAATTTGTAATGGTTGTTTGTGAAGGGATCTGGTGTAGGTGGAGAGAAAAGGGCACAAGCTCAATTGTTCACAAAAAATAATAACAAAATATATTCTTTAAGATACAACGATACAGAAAAGTAAGTGGTGAAAACCGTGAGGAAAGTCGCCCGAAAACCTGAGAGAATGTTCGCCCGCGTGCGACGTGCCCGAGTTTGATGCGATAATGGCCGACGCCGGTAACACGATGCGGCCCGACCCATTGGATCAAATCGACCGAGATTTCGACGATCCGCCTGATGAGATATACTGTTGCCCGACAAACGTGTGAGAACGGCTATCCCGAACACTCGCGTGTAATTATTTCTCGATTCGAATGGTTAACCCCCAGTGAGAAACAACGATTCACAGAGAAATTTCCCGTATGCAGAAATATACGTGAGATCTGTGAGTCCGTGAGATCGATGAAGAAAGAATGAGGAACAGGACGGGAAAAACCGAGCGATCACGCAATCGATGAGAGAAAATGCCCCGAAAAGTGACGCCAACGGTGGCTGCCATGAGTAACTGCCCGTCGTGACTCGCTCGTCAATTTCCCGCGATAATTATGAATAATTCAGGAATTACGAAAACCTCGTAATTCCTGAACAATGGTAGAAAATCATGCGTTTTTCTATGCTGTTTTGTGCGCTTGCAGAACTAATGATTTCTGCATCTACTTGATACTTATTTGAGAACTTTCGGGATCCCTAAGTTGAAATAGATAACTTTTTAGAAACCCAAAATGGCGGCTTCAACATGGCGGAATGAAATATGAATGTTTCATTATCAATTTGAGAAACGATATAGGCTCATGTTTGCAACTGTAATCCGGAATATTTGAAAAAGAATGGCTTAAAGTCGATGAAAACGGAATATATGTGCAAAACAGTAACGGTATCGTATCTATTACGTTCTACATCCAGTGACTTCCAGCTCCACGAGAGAGATTCAAGGACATGACATACATGTTCTTGTACAGAATGTATATTGAGAACGACATGATATTGTTTGGATTGTAAGGGGATATTAAAGTGTAAACTGTTTTTCGAATCTACATAAATAAATAAAATAATTATTAAAATAAAATAAAAAGGATGAAATCAAAGAGAAAGAAAAATACTCTAAAAGTCAATATATTTATTCCATATGTGAAAAAATGGCAAAAAAGGCAGAAAAAATACTCTTCAGAATCGTCGAACTCCACGCTGGTAGGAGTTGGGCAACATGATAATTAGATTATGGTAAACGGACGATACTTATAAACATCTTTCATATTGGCATGGATAAATATGAGCTCATACCGTTTTTTTTAATTTTTCAAATAATGAAACTTCAATATTTCAATCCGTCATGTCGGGGCGCCATTCTGGTATTTTCAAATGTGACCCATTTCGAAAGTCCTCAAATAAGTAGCGGATGCAGAAATCTTTAGTTCTGCAAACGCACCATTAGCGCCAATAGCGCAAACGCGCCATTAGAGATTTTTATGCGCCGCCATTTTGTATAAGGAATCCCAATACGTGAATAAAAAAAAACGAATGTACTTGAAAAAAATGAGTTAATAATAGATAATCAGAACAAAATTAAGAAAATTCATATATGAAGAGTAAAAACCGCCATCTTCAATTTCAAGTTACCAATCATCCTATTTTTTAGTACAACTATGTATACCACCAGATATAAACACACAACATAATCCGAACACGGATCTTTGCTGAAAAATACAATTAATCAAAACAATAACTCCAAAATATACGATTTTTTTACTCAAACCGCCATATTTAGAAAACGGCGTTGTTACATTGATGCCGGATTTCGAAAGAGATGTACAAAAAGAAAAATTAGGTAATTTCAGGGCGAAACGGATTAACGAGCGAAATCTGAAAAAAGACTGAAACAAATGATATTTTTTCTCAAGGCACGATCCTCTCGTGGAGGGCTCGTGTGTATATTTATCCAGCTGTACGCAACATTTTTCTTCAAGAATTCGAACTTATTAGCAAATCCACGGTAGAAAATTTCGCTTCACTATATTACCTGCGTTCTTAGGTTGCCGCTAGTTTGGAATCAGTAGGAAATAGAGTAAAATTACTAAGTCATTGGGACTCGCTATACGTGGACTTGTAACGTTATTTCACAATGCTATAAAGTCTGAAGCTGTAAATCTAATTTTCAAAAATCATTCAATCTTGGCTATGTGTATGCGTGTTCCTGGTTTTTCCTATGTGACACATAAGATTTCATAAATTCGATCGTTCCTTGTTGATAACGCTTATGGTATCTTGGGTGATTCCACCAATAGCTAGAAGTAACGATCTGCTTCATTACCAGTGCGACTTGCATTTTTCATAAGTCAATCTCGGTCTCTCCAGTTGTTATTGCCTGCGTATCTATTAATGACGTAAATTTTCCACTTGGCATTTCATTGGGAACGTGAACCTGCGATAATGGGTTTATTCGTGTAGTAATACTGTTTCTAGAATTAATCATTACGACGCCACTATTGCAGTGTCAATTATTTCTCAAATACAAATTTATAATTTAACTTTGAAGATTCGAAAAAATATCAACACGTACTATACTATCCAGAGCCAAATGAATTATAGTACAAGTAGTCCAGTCATTATATACATTCATAAATGCAAATGAAATAAGGCAGCTAATTTTTTTATATGTTGTAGGGGATACCTAGAAAAGCTTAACTTGAGATTTTCGACCATGATTTCCGGGACGTTTTCACCGATATTTTGAAAAAAAGGATAAAATTTGTTTTTTGGCAATAACTCGGCTATCCGATGAGATACGAAAATTTTTGTAAGAAACTTTTTTGTAGCTTTTTTTGTGCTCTACAATTAAGTCTTGACCATTTTTCGCGTATCATGCATTGTTATCGAGATATCGATCGAAAAAGTCAAAAATTTAGGACATCACTTTTGTTTCTTGCTATTTTTTTTTTTTGGTCATAAATATCGAAAAAATGGTAGAAGTAAAACTTGTAGAGCATATTTAGACCTATCAGTTCCTTTTTTATTTTTTTATTTTGGACAAAAATTACGATCTCCAGCGCGCCGCAAAGTCGGTGAATCCACGCTCAGCGTCGAGCGAGCCGCTCGCTCGGTTGTATCTGCATGTCGAAACAGATGGAAAGTTGTTAGGGGAATTAATGCGATATAAAATAAATTAAGAAAGCAACAAATTCTGGATCACACACAAGTAATTTATTAAACAAATAATTTGTTTATGCAGTAAAAAATGGTAGGTTGATATATATTTCGTCCATATATTTCGTACTTTCATACTTCGGTTGTATGCACACGTTCAAAGGAATAAAAGGTTTTACAATACATTTGGGCGATAAAAAAATACAAAACACGCTACAATTAATGAAAAGTTTTACAATACATTTTTGCAATAAAAAAAAGGTTGTACAGTACATTTCAGCGAAAAAAAAAGTACAAAACACACGTTAAAATTAATAAAAGATTGTCTCAAAAAACTTTTGTAATAAATAAAATGCAAACACACACGTTAAAACGGATGACAGGTTTTTCAATAAATTTTGCTTTTTTTTTGACATTTCGACATTTTGCTTCACGACGACGATTTTTGTAACGATGATGATGCCGATGCTTTCAACGGATCAGCATCATTTCCAACGTCTCAACAGATACAACAACTCGAAAAGTGTACGGAGGACGAAAGCCTTCAGCCTGGACCATCCAAGCGAAAAAAGAATTTAAAAAAGCCCATCGTTCGTATCTCGAGTGCACAAAAAATTAATCAACAAAAATCCCATGCGTTTTTTTTAATTCCATATACATTCATTTTGTATCGAAAAACTTTATTGAAAAACCTGTCATCCGTTTTAACGTGTGTGTTGCATTTTTTATGTAACGTGTGTTTTGTAATTTTTTTTATCGCTGAAATGTACTGTACAACCTTTTTTTTATTGCAAAAATGTATTGTAAAACCTTTCATTAATTGTAATGTGTTTTGTATTTTTTTATCGCCCAAATATATTGTAAAATCTGTCATCCGTTTTAACGTGTGTGTTTGCATTTTATTTATTACAAAGTTTTCTTAAAACAATCTTTTATTCATTTTAACGTGTGTTTTGTACTTTTTTTTCGCTGAAATGAACTGTACAACCTTTTTTTTTTGCAAAAATGTATTGTAAAACCTTTTATTCC
Organism: Heteropelma amictum; assembly: GCA_959613375.1. Taxonomy (NCBI): domain Eukaryota; kingdom Metazoa; phylum Arthropoda; class Insecta; order Hymenoptera; family Ichneumonidae; genus Heteropelma; species Heteropelma amictum. Next base: position 11,246,259 of record OY390723.1, read on the forward strand.
TTTGAACGTGTGCATACAACCGAAGTACGAAATATTCAATGCACCTACCATTTTTTTACTGCATAAACAAATTATTTGTTTAATAAATTACTTGTGTGTGATCCAGAATTTGTTGCTTTCTTAATTTATTTTATATCGCATTCATTCCCCTAACAACTTTCCATCTGTTTCGACATGCAGATACAACCGAGCGAGCGGCTCGCTCGACGCTGAGCGTGGATTCACCGACTTTGCGGCGCGCTGGAGATCGTAATTTTTGTCCAAAATAAAAAAATAAAAAAGGAAATGATAGGTCTAAATATGCTCTACAAGTTTTACTTCTACCATTTTTTCGATATTTATGACCAAAAAAAAAAAAATAGCAAGAAACAAAAGTGATGTCCTAAATTTTTGACTTTTTCGATCGATATCTCGATAACAATGCATGATACGCGAAAAATGGTCAAGACTTAATTGTAGAGCACAAAAAAAGCTACAAAAAAGTTTCTTACAAAAATTTTCGTATCTCATCGGATAGCCGAGTTATTGCCAAAAAACAAATTTTATCCTTTTTTTCAAAATATCGGTGAAAACGTCCCGGAAATCTTGGTCGAAAATCTCAAGTTAAGCTTTTCTAGGTATCCCCTACAACATATAAAAAAATTAGCTGCCTTATTTCATTTGCATTTATTTGGCCTTTTTTCCGACGAAATGACTGGACTAAAAATTCAACGAATTGGTCGAACCAGAAGTGGCCAAACAAGAATTAATTCGCAGTTACTTTTCTCGATAGAATTTTTTTTTCATCGACAAAGAAAGGTTGCCTGGCGCCTGGCTCAGATTTCGATGACTTTCGAGTATGTTATAGTCCACGATAAAATAAGAGACACATAAGTTGACGTGTATTTGCATTTCTCGAAAAAAAATTAAGTGGTCATCATCCGTTCATGAAAATTTTTTCTATTCCTGGCGTTTGAATAATTTTTTCTCGTTTTAAAATTTCCCAGATGATCTGAAAGTCACTGTGATAATGGATTCATCATGTCTGACCGCTCATTCAATGCGAGACCGCTGTCATACAGGGGTGAACCGAGCTTTTCTCCGAAGTTTTCTGTTTTTCGCATCATATTTTTTTTGCTTGTTTTCAAATATTCGAGATGATCACGAAGAGAGTAAAAAAATGCACATGTCGTAATACGTTCAGGTACATACTTTTATAAATGTGACATAACAAAACGGTGAATCAATTTTTACGATACAGAAACTGAATAGAAGGACGACGAAAACTAATTTGAAGTATTTTTTTATCAAACAAAATTAAGGGGTTACACTAACACACATCGCGCAATTTTTTTTTTACATGGAAATCAGTTCTCTAGATTCAGTGCAATTGCCCATGTCGAATATAGAATTTGAATGCTCTTTTACGTCATATTACCTACTCAACCTTCCTGAAATGGGATAAATTACCATTCTGGAGATTCACTTCTACACTTCCAGAATTGTTTATTTTGATCGCAAACAAAATTTTGTACGAGTGCTTAAAGGCATCAGATAAAAACTAATATCCGTTACTGTGCATTTTAAAAGACACAATTTGGACTTTCGTTAATAATATTTTATATCTGTTTCGAGAAACAATTATAAAATTATTTGTTTGCTAATTGCGGCTTTCAAAATCAATCAACCATGCATCATCGTAGATATCTGACAATAAAAGGAATCCATTATCCTCAAATGCCTGGATGATTCGATGAGAGTAGGCAAATATCGTACCAGCGACTATCTATAACGATTTCTAGCTAATGACAGATATTATCGCAGGATGGAAATAGATTCTACAGAACTCTAAATTCGGCATTCACTCGTTTCAGGATTTCAGTGTTTTCAACCAGCCTATCGCTTTGGCGTTTTAGTGTTGAGTGAGTTTTATGTAAAATTGATAAAATGCATGTCAATCCCATGAATGTCGTAGGGCTTTTACTTATCACTTTTCAAGCATTGAATATCCCTGATAGTCCAATTAATGATCATGAGACCGAATTGAAAGAAGGTTTGTAGAAAATATTGATGGAATGTACGACGGAATTTGATGATCTGGATACCATAGAAGATACATTAGATTTTCAAGAACCATTTAAGGTAGTTCTATTGTTATATTCAAATCGAAAAATTGTTTTTCCTACTACCTCGGTCGAAAGTACGTAGTTTCGGCCCCGGTTCCACGGCAGAAATTCTAACTTTTAGGCCTTGGTCAAGCTGTACGCGCGCCATCTAGAATAGCGGGAGTAAAAACTTAGTCGCGTGCACCGACACTCAATACATGAGAAGATCCCCTCTACAATACTACCACAAAGACCCAATTTACGCATCCACAACCTCTACTTTTACTCTCATTTGTATAACCTCAAAATTTGTTTACAATTAATTAATGCTAATGTTTGTTGGTAAATTCTATTCAAGAAGTTATTGTGATTGAAATCTTATAATAAAAATAAAAAAATGCATGAACAATCATCTGTCGAGTCAACCGATGAAGAAGAAGTCACCAGAGGCTTTGATGCGGAAGCACAATTGATTGTGCAAGCTGACACCTTACTCAAGAAGTCTGCTGATACATACATATTATGCTAGTCTATAATACTTACAAAAACTGGAAACAAAAAATAAAAGTGCTTTATCTGAGTCTGAGGAGAATAATTTAATTGTATATTTCAAAATTTTATCCACAAGATTATGTCCGTCTACTTTGTGGAGTGTTCATTCTATGTTAAAGTGGACGCTGAATACCAAAGATAGTATTGATATCAGTGAGTTTTATAAATTAAAAGGTCTAGTTAAAAATAACGCCAAAGGTCATAAGCCTAAGAAATCTGCTATCGTAACGTGGGACGAGGTTGTGAAATTCATAAATAATGCACCGGACTACACCTATTTAGCTAATAAAGTATGTATTTATAAATATTTGTATACATTGTATTAATTATTTAATTTATTTATTTATTGTTATCTTTATTTTTATATTTTAAGGTTGTGCTAATCTTTGGAATTTGTGGAGCTACCAGATGCGACGAATGAAAAGAACTTCAAGTTGCTGACGTTGAAGAAATTGGCGGAAAATAGCTCGTTTCCATGAATGACTCAAAGAATGGTCTACCTCGTAAATTTTCGGTCGGACCACCTTTTTATGAAAAACTGAAAGAATATATTTCATTTCGGCCTCTAGATTTTGAAATTGAGATATTTTTATCTCAAATAGGGAGAAATAAAATAGGTAAAATCCCAAAAATTATATCTGAGTATTTGAAGTTGACTAATTCACAACATTACACAGGATACTGCTTACGCAGGACATCAGCAACATTGATATCAAACTTTGGAGCACATATAACAATGTTGAAACAATTAGGAGGATGGAAATCGGCTAGTATAGCAGAACGTAATTTTTTTATTTATTAAAAAAAATTATAATTATAAATTTTTTGTAAGTATTTTAAATAATATGTTTATATCTATATATTTACAGGTTATATTGAGAACTCCTTGCTGAACAGGTAGAAAATCTTTGAAAAGATCACACATTCAGCTAAAGATGTTCTTCCATCAGATACAAACCCGCAACCATCTGCAAGTGAAACTAATTCAACTAATACAACTAAATCAAAAAGTTCTGTTCAAAATCAAGAATCTATACCAACAGAAACCAATTGTGATAATTCTTTTGATGACTTTTTCTTGGATGATGACACTTTGGCGGCAATTGACAACTCATTTATGTCAGAAAAACTAGTATCATCACTACCTTCCTTTACCACAGCAATCAATGAAACATAATTATAAATTCTGACCTTAAAACAGATTGACCTTGTCTGTTTGGGAACAGAGCTTGGGATCTGGTTTTGGTGGAGGAGGGGAATGAAAACTCGCGAAATGAAGTAAATTCGGGTAGAAGAGTAACCGGAAAGAAAATGTCTCGAAACACTGAAGTTAACCCAAATTAATCGTTTTATTTAATAATTACTAGTCTAACGACAATAACGCCACGCGCGTACAATGGCGTCGCTCGACACGCGTCGCGTGGTTGTACTCGAGAAGTGTCCCGATTTTGCTTATTAGAGAAGGAAGCCGAAAGTTACAAATTAACGTAGAAGAGTACCGAAGTGAACCGTGATCTCGAGAAACGAAGCCGGGCGTAAATCGTCGTTATTTCCCGTGATCCGCGAAAACTGAATTGACCGTGAAATACGAGAATCGAAGGGACAAGCACTCGACTTGACTTGTCGAAGGTCCGAGAAAGAAGAGAAAAGAATGCGGAAATCGATCGCGATCTACCGCCGAAGAGAGGGGGGAGTGCTCAGCAATTTCGAGCACCACGGAGTTCAAGCGAGCGACTGGCCGAATGGCTGACCTCTCGCGAGAGCTCCCGGGACTACGAACTTTTCTGAACATTGTCATTTTTTTAAAAACCACCAATCTCGGTTTTTTCTCATGAAAAAGAAAATCAACCTCCAGAGAAAAGAATTAAGGTTCAGCAATTGCGTAATGCAAACAGTAATGTGAAATCAGCATCAACATCTACTAATTTTGTAACAAGTAATCAAAAATTTGAGTCTACGTCTAATAAAAATGAAACTAAATAACTGACATCGGAAACTAAATCAACAAATTTTGAGGCATCAGAATCTGTATCTATAGAAACGTTATCAAGCAAAAATCCAAACGTGAGATACGACAACTGTGTATTTCACGGAAATATTATTAATAACTTTTATTTTTCTAATGGCAAACTTTCTGAGCAAAATATATAATACACTAAAATATTTACTATAACAAATTTAACATTATGATATTACTGTTTAGGTATAATGCATGCAAAATATTCAAATAGATAATTATTTTTAAAAAATGACTATTACTATATAAACTACAGGGTATAAGGTAACTATATAGACATACCTATACAGCGGTGTAGGGAGTGACGAGTCGAGCAAAAAAGGTTTCGGGCAAAATGTTGTACGACCAAAATTGTCCAAGTTATTAGCGTGACAAGTCGACCAATGAGAGCGCATATTATAAAAGGTCAGGACGTCGGCGTCGAGGCACGCTAGATACGCAGCTAACTTGACTGTAGTATGACTTTCATTCGTCTTATGTTTTCTTTTTTTTTTCTTGACCCGGCGATATACATAGGTATATAGCACCGATAGGAACCTTTGTGACAAACAAAAGCCTCGCGTTAAAGTGCGCACACGTACACGTATCGAAATGAATGAACTTGTAATAAATCCAATGGAATTAGAGAAAATAATGAGGGTTGGAACCAGGGTCTAAACTATCCCCAAAATATCCCCAATGTTACGCACAAACAGATGCACCAGCAAAAATTTTCATATCATCCTTCAGGTGGTTGAAATAGTCCTCGTCGCCTTTCATCGACAGGAACGCATCGTCGAAATTCTGAAGGTCGAATGGGGATGAAATCAGGGTAAAAACTATCGCAAAAATATCCCGAATGCTACACACAACGAGATGCAAGCAGCGCCAATTTTGATCTCATCCCTTCAGGGGGTCAAAGTATTCCTCGTGCACTTTAATCGACAGGAACACGTTGTTGAAATTCTCAAGGTTAAACGGAGATTAAATCAGGATCGAAATTACCACAAAAAGATCCCCAATGCTACGCACAACGAAATGCATACAGTTTTTGTGATAGTTTCGACCCTGATTTCATCTGGGTGCGACCTTGAGAATTTTGACAACGTGTTCCTCTCAACTGAAGCCGACGAGGAATTGTTTGACCCCCTGAAGGAATGGGACTAAAATTTTCGCTGTTTGCATCTCGTTGTGCGTAACATCGGGGATATTTTTGCGATAGTTTAGATCTTGATTCCAACCCTCATTATTTTCTCTAATTGCATTGGATTTATTACAAGTTCAATCATGTTTTACGATACATACGATACGGTATGTGTGTGCACTTCAACGCGAGGCTTTTGTTTTTCACAAAGGCTCCTATCGGTTCTATACATAACAGTATGCGTATCGCCGAGCCGAGAAAAAAAAGAAAACACATGACGAATGAAAGTCATAGTACAGTCAAGTTAGCTGCGTATCTGGCGTGCCCTGACGCCGACGTCGTGACCTTCTATAAGATGCGCTCTCATTGGTCGACTTCTCACGCTAATAACTTCGCCAATTTTGGTCGTACAACATTTTGCCCGAAACCTTTTTTGCTCGACTCGTCACCCCCTACACGGCTATATAGGTCTGTCTATATAGTTACCTTACACCCTGTATAATAGATAAAGTAACCTCGGCTGTTATAAAATAAGTTTTGTAATTGTGATACAAATAAATAGTCAATAGATTATAACATTACTATTTAGTTATAGGGCATGCAATATATTCAAATCGATAATTACTTTTAAAAAATGACTATTACTATATCAGCTATAATTGATAAAGTAACCTCAGCTATTATAAAATAAGTTTTGTAATTGTGATACGAATAAATAGTCGAGTTTATAATGTAAGCACAATTTCTTTAATTGAAATGTATCTATACCTTTATTTATAGATGTATTTGATGCCTGCCCCCGACCAGCAGCACTCGCTTCGCTCGTGCCGCAAATGTCGGGCAGGCATCAATATCTTTAGTACACACATGTCATTGTTCCGTACTTTCGACCAGGTAGCAAGAAAAATAGTATACACTACACGGGCCGAAAGTTTGAGAGCCCTGAACTGCGCGCCATGATGCAGTGCAGGAATCTCAAACTTATTTCGGCCCTTGTAGTGTAATATACTAATGTCAGCTTTTCTCACATACAAAATGGTTTAAGATGAGCAATATTGCAACACGTGAATATACGTATGTAAAACATTGGAATCAGTGACCTCAAAACAACATAATGCAGTCTTCTTATACACTTTTTCAGATATTAGGGTTCGGAAATAGTTATTAATACTGACATTTTTTTTTAAATAACGAAAAATATTGTATTATCCTTGAAAAGAATATCTACAATCTCATATTGGTTGGTCGGGCATCGGCTGTAATGCTTTATTTAGTTTCTTTGCTATTAAAATTATTTTATTGAATTTCATATACTAATGTAAAGTTCACTCCGTCGCAGAAAGTTTGATTGCGAAATATGGTGTCATATTGATATGTTACGTCCCCGTGAGCTTATCGAATTTAGAGGAGACGCAACACGGTATTGACGTCGCTTTCGGGTCAAGACAATCAAGTCCTTTACCCAGAGACGGAAGTCACGTCGTCGATATGGGAGGAATGACCGTGGGATAGTGCGTTGGAAAGAAGGGTGGTTTAGTATTATGAGACGGATTCATACAGTGTACACACTCTGTTTATTAGTATATGATATGTTCAGTATTTGTGGTATAGGTAGCATTTAATTACAATCGTCTTCGTTGGATTATTGCTCTTCGGTTGCTGATTTATATCGGTACAGATTGAAGTCTTTCGCGTGCACCATTCTCTCTTTTGTTACACACACATACATCTAGTGATTAAATATTATGGTTACACTTAGTTATGATTGCCTAGTTACAATTTGGTTACAAAGGCAATTTCAATCACGATAATTTAACACTGAAAAATTTTGAATTCACATACTTTGTTCGAAACAAGCTTAGAGTATTGTTACGTCCCGGGAGAGGGATCGAGTACGAGTCTTGTGACCACTGGATTTGGAGCGCGAAGATTTGAATATCTTTCGCCGGAGAGTCTGTTGGTTGGTCCGTGACTCGCGAAATACAAATTTATTATCAATGTGGGTTTTTATACCCGATACTCTTCGGAGATGTTTCGGAAGTTCTGAATCGGAGAAATCCTTGAGTGATTTCCCGAATAAAATATTAGCCGATTTAACAAATTAACAGAGCTTTATTTAATATTTTAATCACTATTGTTTTACAAGTTCGGTAGAATTTATTATTTATCGATAATATTTCGGATTATCGCGGATTAAGAGATCTCAGTCTCGTCAAACAAGTTTTAATAATTCGGTCGAAGTCCGGATAATTTCTAAGTAAATTTTTGTCTGGATTTTAACGGACGTTACGACGACGTGAACAGAGTAAAACTTTTTATCGAAGTGAAGCGCTTGTTGTAACTTATACGAAGTTTATATAGTAAGTTTTGATCTAGGTAGTGGGAGATGATTCGCGTCTCCCACGGATTAACAAAAAGGGCATTCACCCGTTGTAAGGTGGGAGAAAGCAGCCCTCTCTATTTTTAAATGTTACAAAGTTGTTGAGCTGCATTTGGATATTTCGTTGCAGCGTATAGAGTTTTTGTTTTATGAGTTTTTTATCGTGGCGACGCATAGACGCGCGCATTGCGTCTAGAAGTCGTTGACCCTTTTCGGGGGGCTTTCTGACATTTGGTTTTTGGGCTCGAGTATGAATTAGGAGTTATCGCAGCTCGAAAATAAAAGGCGGTATATTATAAAGTTTATGTTGTACCCTATGCGTGTTTCGAAAGATAATTAGAAAAGGAGGAAAATATGCTGCTTGTGGGAAAACACTTGAAGAGTTTTTCCCTTGCCCTGTTTTAACTTTTACGACTTTTCGAAGAAATGTCCACTGTCAATCTCAGATGAGGCTTGTGAAAGAATTTGTATGCAGTGGTTTTTATATTGAGAAGAGTCTAACAGAGAAAAGTAGAACGCTGCACGTGCTTTGAGTTTTTCAAAGAGGGGTATTTTACGACTGTCGTAAATTTGGGTGCACATAGTGACTACATATGCTTCGCCGAAAGAAGATACCCATAGATGCGTGCCCTGCAAGTACCTACTGTTGGTATTGCGTGTTTTTTTTAATGGGGGCTAAAAAAAAGAGTTCGAGCGTGAGAGCTGGGACGTAACAGTATATAGAAAGCGATTGCAGTACGAACTTAATTTGTGAATCGTTTCAGCGCGGTGCGGTTAAAACTCGATAAAGTTTACTTGTCGTACGGACGGATATTCAGTGAGAATAAGTGACAACACAGCGGAAAATTCTCGGCTGGTTAAAAGATTCGGTGATAGCACGAGATTGCAGCACAACACTTCGTGGATTTATGAGCTTGAGTAATTGATTAAATAGAGGTAACGCGGCTGATATGCTAGATGCGACGCGGCGCAATTTTAGAAGACTTGGTAAAAATGATAGATTGCGCGTGATACGTTAGAAGTATTCCGACTTGGACTTTGAAGATTCAGCAAAAATAGTTAACGACGCGCAGCACGACCAAGAGGACTCGGTGGAAAAATCTCGACTGCTGCTCCTTTTTTTGGTCCTCATACTTATACCCCTTTTATCGCCCGGGAATCGAGACGTCCAGGTGATAACTCACATCCGAAGGGGAGGTGCCCTTCGATTTTCCGAGAAATCTTAGTTTTCCTGCCCCATGGCCTCATTTCGATTGTACGAGTATGTTTAGGATCCCTCGTGTGGTCCTCGTTTGGGGTGCTGCTGCATAGGGGTGCGTCTCTAGCCTCTGGCGAGGTACGTCTTCCGCGATTCTTGCCTTTAGGTACCCCGTGTATTGATCCGTCCAGGGGTAACGGCGACTCACAAGCTGGTTCTCTTGTTTGCTGGCCGGGGAGTTCGCGTTTGGTCCCTTCCTAGTATCTTCGGATTTTACGGCATTTCTGGGGCCTCGAACGTTGACATGGGGGTCTCGAGTGATCAAACGGTGTTACTCCCCTTGGTTTGTGAATTGATGATGCGCGATACTCTTGCTAATTTCCCGAGAAAAAATGATTGTATATACTTAGATATAAATATATAAAAATGATATAAAATTATACATTTATATATATAAATGTATATACAATTGTATATAATCGTATATATTCGTATATATCATCAGATATAAATGTACTTCCATCAAATTTGATTTGATAAAATTATATATACTTCTATACAGCCTGTCCCATAATGGTCAACCGACCTCTGAGGGGTGGGTAGATGGGGTGATTCTGGACCGAAAAGTCCTTTTCCATTTTTTCCTCCGATGCCCCCCTGATTAGATATTAATTAATTCAGTTTAGCCAATAGGACGCGTCGAATAAGCAGACTACACGGCGAGTAGTGGTGTGCATGCAAGCGTAGCAGCCTTGGAAGCGTGCGTGTAAATCGCGAAGGAGGTCGATAGTGTGCGTGCGTTGGTGTGAGAGAGTGTGGAACGTAGAACGTTCCCGAAAACATGAATAGAGCGTGGTAGTGTTAGTGAGGGGACAACAATGTAAGGAAGAACGATAAAAACTGATTGCGTTAGCAATCAGTTTTCGAATTCATTGTTAAAGGCAATAAAAAAAAATGTCGATAATTTTGAATAGCGACTGGACGAAAATACAATTTTTGATTAATTTTTTACGATTTAAGAAGCTTCTGAAATCATTTATTGCTGTTTTAAAAAAAAATTCTTTTAGTAATAATCTTTATTGCAATTTAGAGAAAATGGTTGATTCTTCGATTTGTATGAAAATCAAATGTTATTTCCGATTGAATATTTGCGCAATACAATGAAATTGAACTTTTCGATTGTTCGTTGCAATTAGAACAAAAATATTGCGATTACATTCAATTAAAAAATCAATATTTCAAATCATTTAGATTTTAAGAAAAAAAGCATTATTAACACTTGTTTAATAACAGTGGCATGAAGTTAAATAAAAAGTTGATGATCACTCTGGCATCGCGCGAGTTCATCGTGTTGCATGCGGACACTACTCGGATGGGTGACCGCCGATTCCAGGGGGGGGGGGGGATAAATAAAAAAAGTAAATATTTCAAATCGTTTATATTTATTTATGGAAAATAACACTATTTGCACTGTTTAATAACAGTGGCATAAAGTTAAAAAAACGTTGATGGTGACTCGAGCGTCGCGCGAGCTCATCGTATTGCATGCGGACACTACTCGGATGGGTAACCGCTCGAAAATAAAAATAAAAATTGTGAATTAAAAAATACAATTCTTCACGTTGTACACGTGAAGTTATTGAAAAAAGCACTGATAAGTACTCTTTAAATGACAGTTGTATGTTGTGAAAGAACAAAAAAATAAAAAAATTATTAGGTCTCGATCGCCCAGGTGACAACTTGAGACGCTACCAATTCGACTAACGCCGGGTTGTAATTAATCTCAACTCTAAACGAATATTGATTGTAATAATACAAAATAAAATTCGTTCGACGCAATTTTTTTCTAATTGCATTTAAATAATATTTGAAAATGCTTACTGTAATTTCTGAAAATCACAATTTTCTTATTTTATTTGTTTCATAGCATACAACTGTCATTTAAACAGTACTTATCAGTACTTTTTTCTATAACTTCTCGTGAACAACATGAAGAAATGTATTTTTTAATTCACAATTTTTTTTCAAATTTTCGAGCGCTCACCCATCCTAGTAGTGTTCGCAAGCAATACTCGCACGACGCTCGAGTCATCCTCAACTTTTTTTAACTTCATCTCACTGTTATTAAACAGTGCAAATAGTGTTTTTTTTCATAAATTAACATAAACGATTTGAAATATTGACTTTTTTTATTAATCCCCCCCCCCCTCCCCTGGAATCGAGTGGTCACCCATCCGAGTAGTGTCCGCATGCAATACTCGCGCGACGCTCGAATCATCAACTTTTTTTTTAACTTCATGCCGCTGTTATTAAACAGTGTTAATAATGCTTTTTTCTTGAAATCTAAACGATTTGAAATATTGAACTTTTTTATTGAATGTAATCGCAATATTTTTGTTCTAATTGCAATGAGCAGTTCGAAAAGTTCAATTTCATTGTATAGCGAAAATATCCAATCGGTAATAGCATTTGATTTTCATACAAATTGAAGAATGAACATTTTTCTCTGAATTGCAATGAAGATTTTTTCCCAAAATGTTTTTTTCAAAAACAGCAATAAATGATTTTAAAAGCTTCGTAAATCGTAATTGCAAAAAATTAATCTAAAATTGTATTTTCGTCCAGTCGCTATTCAAAATCATCGACATTTTTTTTATTGCATTTAACGATTAATTCGAAAACTGATTGCAAACGCAATTTTTATCGTTCCTCCTTACATGGTGCGCCCTCACCAACACTACCTCGCTCTATTCATGTTTTCGCGAACGTTCGACGTTCCACACGCTCTCACACCAACGCACGCACACTATCGACCTCCTCCGCGCTTTACACGCACGCTCCCAAGGCTGCTACGCTTGCACGCACACCACTACTCGCCGTGTAGTCCGCTTATTCGACGCGTCCTATTGGCTGAACTTAATTAATTAATATCTAATCAGGGGGGCGTCGGAGGAAAAAATGGAAGAGGACTTTTCGGTTCAAAATCACCCCATCTACCCACCCCTCAGAGGTCGGTTGACCATTATGGGACAGGCTGTATATAAAAACTAGCTGACCCAGCAAACGTTGTTTCGCCATATACATTATTTCTAAGAAAATTCATCGTACTACAATTCCTATATTCGATTGCGATCTTGCAACCCTATTGCGGATCTGTGGATGGAACAGAATAATATAACAATCGCGATTAAAAAACAGGGGTTGATCGTAGAAGGGTGAAAATTTAAAGTCGTATGTATTTTTCAGTGCTAAATCATAATAAAATGAAAATAAAAAATGTTGTAAAAAAAAAAATATATATTTAGGGGTGGGTCACCCTTATCATTTAGGGGTATGAAAATTGATATTGGCCGATTCTCAGACCTACCCGATATGCACACAAAATTTCATACAAATCGGTCCAGCCGTTTCGGAGGAGTTTGGTAACAAACATTGCTACACGAGAATTTTATATATTAGAAGAAGATATATGGAGATACAATTTTTATAAGGAGTTCATATAATTAAATATTATATAATATATAATTATATAAATATACTGTTGTATATTTTTATATATATATACGTGAAACATCTATTCACTGCATATAAAATTGTATATGACTGTATATGAATACTTTTATTTTCTTTTGGAATATAACTGTATACAGGGTGAGGCAACAACTTTCATCAGTAGAAATATTTCCTCAAATATCGGACTTGGAAAAAAACTTTTGAAACAAAAGTTGCATAGTTCGCAGGGGGTCATAGAATGGTTGCTACGAGCTTTATCCGTGCGGCGGCGCTTTGAAGATTTCAAGGTCACCTTTTTTTCAAATGGGACCATCATGTTTTTTTCTTCAGAATTCCATTAAAGAACCCAAAAAAGGTTCACACACCAATTTTGAGAAAAATCCATTCCAAAGAATATCCTCAAATGTTGGACTTGAAAAAAAAACTTTTGGAACAAAAATTGCATAGTTTTTAGGGGGTCATCGAATGGTGGCTAAGAGCGCCTCCGTGTGGAGGCGCTTGGAAGATTTCAAGGTCACCTCTATCACCTCAAAAATTTACGTTGTACGTTGGACAGACATACAGATTTAACTATGCACAACAAATATAAAATCCTGTAAATGATAATAATATACAATCGTAAATTATTAATAATAATTACTATTAATAATATACGATTGTTTATAATTATATATAAAGTATGTTGTATATAAAGTTGTATATTAATTGGTCATACAGCCTGTCCCAAAAGGGTCGAAGGATCTCTGAAGGGGTGGTAAATCTCGAAATTCTGAATCGAAAAGTCCTCAGCGGTTTTGCGATCCGATGCACCCCTGATGAGTTATTAATAATTAATGACAGCCAATAATACGCGTGGGCTGGGCGGCGCGTGGTCGTGTGCGTGTGACGGTGTGCCCGGCCGCACCGCGAGAGGCAGGGCTACGCCGCGCGACGTGGACGTGTGTGTGTGCATGGGTGTGAGGGCCCAAGCTCGGCAGCACGCGTTGATTGTATTGAAGGAGAACGCGAAAACAATGAGTAGCGCCCCGCGATGATACATTTTTATATGAAATGGATGATAAATTAATTTAATTAAATGAATTCATATGGAAATGAATCATATCTCCGTGTCGAGAGTTTTGAAAATTTGTACCTCTCGGGATATTCGCTATTTCCCTCTTCAGAAAAACACCTTAAATTCAATTATCTCGAGACGATTCGTTCGAGAAGTAAGGAGGAAGAGTCATTGATGGAGTCGATGATATCACTGATCAATTAACTTAGTCGGACAATCATGACAATAAATTAATTAGCATGCGTAAAATTCGACCATTAATGCGTATTTTTTTTGTTTTCAATCACTAATGAAAAAATATCGTATGAGAAAACGCCAAGCTGATGTTTATTTTTAGTTTAAGTAAATAAGTAAGTGGAATTTTAACATCTTCAGTAGAGATTTCGCTTTCCATTCAGGATTTACAATTCTACATGAATTCATTTAATTCATTTATCATCCATTTATGAAAATGTATCATCGCGGAGCGCTACTTATTTTTTTCGCGTTCTCCTTCAATACAATCAACGCGTGCTGCCTAGCTTGGGCCCTCACACCCATGAACACACACACGTCCACGTCGCGCGGCGTAGCCCTGCCTCTCGCGGTGCGGCCGGGCACACCGTCACACGCACACCACCACGCGCCGCCCAGCCCACGCATATTATTGGCTGTCATTAATTATTAATAACTCATCAGGGGTGCATCGGATCGAAAAACCGCTGAGGACTTTTTGATTCAGAATTTCGAGATCTACCGCCCCTTCCGAGATCCTTCGACCCTTTTGGGACAGGCTGTATACAATTGTATATAAATATTGACCCGATAGAATTTTGCATATTCATATACTATCGTATATAACTGCATATCAGTATATACAATCGTATAAGTTTATATCGAACTATATAAAATTATATCGGGCCAATTTTTGTATATAATTGTATATGATCAATTAATATACAATTTTATGTGTTTATATATATTCATTTTTACTCGGGTTATCGATTTGTAATAAACAAGGATCGGATAACTTTAATTGTTAATATCGCCCTTACAACCGTATCGAAAAAGAATGTTTGGACGTAACTAATACATAAGATAAAACAGCATAAAAACGTTATATTCGATATGGAAAAATTAACTGGTTATAGTGAATGGATTTTCATGTAAAAGAGAAATTGCAAGATGTGCGTGTAACCCCTTAATTATGTGTAATTAAAAAGAATACGTGATATTAGTTTCCTAGTTTTCGACGTCCTTTCATTCAGTTTCCATACCGTACAAATCGATTCAAAGTTTATCATGTTACATTTCGAAAAGTATACATATACCTGAATATATTAAGGGGTTGCTCACCACCTTGAAAAAAACGTATTAGTACGTAGACATGTAGATTTAATTTTTTTACTCTTTTCAAGATCATCTGGAATATTTAGAAACGAACACAAATACTATGCGACGAGCAACAATTTTTGCAGGAACGGTTGGTTCACCCCTGTGCGACAGCGGTCACGTATTGAATGAGAGATCGGACACGATGATTACATTATTTTACAGATTTTCAGCTTATTTGTGAAATTTAAAAACGCGAAAACATTGGTCAAACTCCAGGAATGGGGGGAGTTCAAATATGGAAATTCCATGATTTAGCATAAGGAACATTTTGCAATTAGTTTCATATCGATCAGAGCACTACTTCTAGGTGAAACAGCCAATAAACCCCCGGGAAACCTCAACTTTGAAAGTTGATTTCACCTATTAAATTGGTTTAAGAGAGGATAAAAAAACACGTGTCTCTGATTTTATCGCAAACTACAGTATACTTAACCCTAGAACTACTAACCCATTTTTTTACCTCTAAACTACAAACCGGGGTAAATATCTACTCCATGGGTTTTTTACTCTTAAAGTCGTTCTAACAGCAGTAATCTGACTCTTAAGTACTTGAATTTTTTGGTATTTCATGCCGAAGAGAATGGTGAAGAGCAAATGCAATTGTATTAAGTTTATTTAGTTGGTGAAAAATCGATTTGAATAAATAAAAGTGCTGAAAAATGGTTAAACCGTCATTTAACAAAAGTTTGCCTGAGTTAGACCCCGGTTTGTAGTTCTAGAGCTAACGATCATCGAAATTGGAGGCGGACACTTTGCAACCTTTCCTTTAGCCAAATTTTGCTCTTTTCCGTTATTCTTTTAGCGATTGTCCATATCGATTCCTTTCGCACATGCATTGTTCATTCTGCGAAAAATACATGAAGAGTGCTGAAACTTCAAATGTAAAAGATTCTGACCATGAAGGGCCGAAGGACATAGTATATCTGACGACGTTTTTTTATTAGTGCACGCTTCAAGGGTCCCAACATCTTCCAATATTCCTAAAAAAACAGGATAACCATTCCATATAACAAATTATCATGATTCGCAATTAAATTATATTTTCGCAAGTTTCAGCATATTGAGCAACCAAAGTTGTCCGGAGAGCTCTCAAATTCATGTATGATATACATCAAATTACTACATCATAATTTGTATTGCTCTTGAATGTAATTCTCTTCACTTTGGTATCAAATAGAATTACTCGTAAGGGATTCATTTTATTTGTATCTCATTAATATAATTAATTACATACTTCTTTCAAACATAGGGTGATAATTAGCCCATATAGCTGGATATTTACAGATCATGTGTGTATTAATTCCGGAAAAAGGGAGAAGGTGAAGGTGAAGCATGGAATGTATTTTTAGTAATGTGTTCGACCGCAGCTAGACTATTCCTTTGAGAGAAACGGGCAAGTCACACACTCGTTATGCTATTCATGTATCCCTTACCGGTTATCAAGCTAATTACGTACGTGCATAGCACAGTATCTTCCAGCTACCCAGATATTACTACCACTTTCCGACACAGCCTTTATGTCATGAAACTCTTTTCTGACTTCCATTCTCACCTTTATTTATTCCAACGAAGAATTACTTCCTTTGCAATACAAACAGGAAATAGTTTGGTGAAAATATATCGTCAAAGAGTATTCTCACGAAGTTTAATGTATCTCTCAGTAAATACGTCTGTTCGTAATGTTTCCTAAAACCGGCGAGGACGGTCCTACGTGCTTTTGGCAAAATGAAGAATCAACGTGGTCCACTGATCACAAGAGAAAGGAGTGGGCGTGACATTCACTTTAACCACGAAAGAACATTAATACATTCACTAACAGTTATTGGCGAATCGCTGATCGTTGCGGATCTATTTCGAAAAGGACTTTACAATTACCTACGCTTCTTGCTATGTCTGATCGTTTCATTTGAACCAACCAGGCAACTTCATACAATCGTTGCTACTAACTTTAACATGTGATAATTCATGAATGAAAGTCACTGATCGAACAATTACGGCAACTTATTAGGTATCTTCTCTGTTCCGGGCCGATATCTATTGCTCAGTCAGCAGTACTACAGAATCACATTGTAGTGGATATCTGAAAGGGGTTGGGAAAGTCTCAAGGTATTTTATGCGAAGCTGTGCAGAAACTGTAGTTTGCCTGCCCCGAATTCGATACCCTCAATTCAGTTCAACTTCGGTACCGAGCTAACATTGGCCATAAACTGCTTCAATACGCGTGCTACGTTTTGTTGCGAAATAGCATGATTTCTCCCATTCCATTGCTGATTGGAATCTTGCTCGCACTATCACAGTATGAGTCTATTACCACGCTCTTCATGAAGGCTTATTCTAGGAATCAAGATATATCGCATAATCTAAAGTACTACTTAACCTACACTGTTTCGTTTCTGCCGAGATATAATCATTTTTGACGATCCATTTTACAGGCCAACTTTTACGTTATGCATTTCTGGGGCTAGATCTAACATGTTCACTCTTTTAGATACCAGGCCTGTACACAATGTAACAGCCAATTGCTTACTTCATCTTTCCTCGTCATCTCATCATTTTCGGCGAGAAAAGCTATTTGGACAATAGATTGATGGAATCTAATGCACATTAATATGTGACGCAAAAATTTGATTCACGATACACTGATCAATCGGATCACTCGGACAATTGATTGACTTCAGAGACTTCCCATATTGATGACGATTAGTTTTGTAGATCTTATAAAAATTGTATTG
Organism: Heteropelma amictum; assembly: GCA_959613375.1. Lineage (NCBI taxonomy): Eukaryota > Metazoa > Arthropoda > Insecta > Hymenoptera > Ichneumonidae > Heteropelma > Heteropelma amictum. The sequence continues at coordinate 11,264,286 of OY390723.1, forward strand.
GTTTACTTTGTTATAGCTGTTTGATGGGTGATTACTTGAAGGTGTTCCTCCACCTCAAGAGTCACGGTGTATCCGAGTATACACCATGGTCGAGATTGCTCTGTGGGAATCTTCGTGACATACCTCAGGTATTATATAGCTCAAGATCGACACTGGTTCTTGAACTTCACACCAGCAGACCGGCCAGCAACGCAACTGGATTTACTGGCACATTCCGATACATCGACAGACGTGAGTAAACGGAAAAACTTTTTCATATTATTTCAGTCTACTCGAACATATTACTTTATCAGTATCTCCTATTGTTCGAAGTACGATCAAGGGGAATTTCATCTCACCGGCTTTGATCTTTACAATATTAAATACAAATATTTACAAATATTGAATGGTAGTATTTTTGTACAAACCTCGAGTGATAATGAAGTTGTCTATGAATGTGAATGGTGACTTTGAGGGGAATACGGGAGACGTATTTATGGAGGTACAGAACCCGCCACCACGCCTTCCGTGAAATGTGTCATTTCTACGTCTCTTACTTTACGTTTCTTACGCTACCATGTTTCTTTTCAGCAGACGGTGCTTTCGATCCGTAAATTTTTCCTTAAGGGTACCAAAAAAAGTTTCCTGTCAGAAGAGTCGATACCAACACGATTGAAAACATTTCAAATCACCAACAGAAAATAATTGGAATTAAACGATCACGTATGGCATATTTCTTCAGAAAGCAGTGACAATCTTATCCAAATTTATGAAGAATATAATCAAAATACAACTTTCGGAAAACAATAACGATACTAAGTAACTTGTTACGGCACATTTTCATCTTTCATAATCTTTTTACAATCATCCCAACTTCGTCAGTGGTAAGAATTAATTGTTCCGCAAATTATTTTAAATCATGGGGCCAGACGGATGCATAAACTCCACGACCGGAATGCATTAAGGAATGGCCTAAAAATCATATGAAACTCGTCAATCTCGCTTTTTGTTTTTCTTTCTTGCATTCTATATGTAAAAACACAAAAAATGGTATGCAAAAATTCCATACAAGTACATTCATATGTAAGGTATTGCCAAATATTTTCCATCTCCAAAAAAAGTTGCAAAATAATCGCATATCTTGTATAATAAGCCAAGAACATAGACTTCATTCAAATTTTGCAATCAACTATAACAACGAACCAACAACAGTGAGTACAAAGTAATAACTCCGGCCGGGCAAATGGCATGGCTGGAGACCACTGAGCAGAGCTTACGTGCTCGTACCAGTTGTGAATCACTTTTTGCCGCACAATGCCCGAAGCTACGACATTTCCAATTATTTCAATCGACTGAAAAAAATATATACATATATGCGCATTCGGTATTTTGCAAAGTTTATAATAAAATATTGTGAAACAAAATGTTGACACTACCGAAAAATAGTTGGTCGGCGTATAGTAAGTCGCGGCACGCTCGAGAAACTCGAGAGAAGGTATGATAGTGTCTTGTCTTGAGTCGCTACTGTGACTCTTGATGTTTAGATATAAATTCAACTACATATATGTAATACGACGTATACATGCGCACACAGCGACATCGTCGGATATATTTGTATGGAAACTTTATCTCAATAAATTGCTGGCCTTAACGATTGCCACTGCACTTCGAGAGTGTAGACGCTTTTGGTAGACCTTCACAGTCTGTCTATGAGTAAGTAGATTGTATGGTAGCTGAGATGTTTTGCTGCAATGGATTTATAAAGTATGTCGTAACCGTACGATGCTGTAATTTCTAGTCTAATCTTCACGTATATATACAGGGTGATTCATAGCAACACTGACAGCCAGTATATGCCATATCATATCTACTGATATGCCATAGCATATCTACTTAGCCATTTATCAATTTTCAGAATAGTTTTTAAACGGGAAGCAATAGAATTTGGAAGTTTTAAGCTAATCACAGTCGTTTTATACACGTTCGAAGACGCCTCAGTGCCGGATCAGCAAGACTCCGATTCTAGACATATGAAGAACTGGCAGAGTTCAGGCAGAAAAGCATTTCGCGAGCGCGAAGGTCTTTTGTTTCAATTGAAAAGCACTGTCATTTAAAGAGTACTTATCAGTGCTTTTTTCAATAACTTCACGTGAACAACGTGAAGAATTGTATTTTTTAATTCACGATTTTTTTTTTCATTTTCGAGCGGTTGTATCTAAAGAAAAAAATACTTTTCAACGAAAACTTCTATTTTTATTACTCGGTGTACATTTTTACTTTTTAAATTTTTAAATGTGGATTTCACTTCTTTTTGTTCGAAACCACCGAATTTAATCATCGGAAAAGGTTAAAATACTTCGACATTCAGCAGTGACGCTTTGATTTTTCGATGATTTGCCTACTTCGCCACTTGACCAATGTGATATATATATTATTTTTAAATTTATTTCACCGTGTTTCACGAATGAACTCGCCTCATAACAAAAAAAAAGTACTGAGCGCGGGAACCGATCCCACGCCCCTGCCGTCCGGAGTCCGACATGCTACCACGGGACCATCCCATTGCTTGTAGAATTGGTGCACCTTCTGGTACTTGTGAGTCGCGGCCGGATGGATTATGATTGGCTTGTTTTCGGGGATAATGTTTTATCGCTGGATAAAAGTTTGTATAAATAGAGAAAGTATGGAAATATGATGAAGAATAATATAATAATACATCTAAATTTTAGAAATTTTTAGATAATAAAATTAAAGAGATAATACATCTAAATTTTAGATGTATTATTATCGTATCAATCGTAAGCGAAGTATAATATAATAATACATCTAAATTTTAGATGTATTATCATACGATTACAAAGTTGTTGTTCTTTCAATAAGCGTGTATCACGAATGAACAATTCGCAAAAAAAAAAAATAATTTAAAAAAATACTCAGAGCGGGGATCGATCCCGCGCCCCTCCGGACCGAAGTCAGGCACGCTACCGACTGGACCATCTAATCGCTTGAGGAATAGGTGCATATTTTCGTACTTGTGATTCGCGGCCGGATAGATGATTGGCTTGTATTCGTTTGCTGTTTTGTTGCTTTATCCCTCGATAAAAGTATAAGAATTAATGTAATATTAGTTATATAAATATATTTCCGTTTATTCATAGGGATTATAATGCATTTGGCATTAGGACGGGTGTGAGTGAAGCGAGAGCAATTTATTAGAAGAGCTCGCACGACACGCGGGCCGTCGTGTGACGTCACGCGCGAGCCGTGCTAAGGCAGCGCAGCCAGAAGCCAGCAGCCAGATCGCGCGTAGAGGTTACCCTCTTTCTAATCTCCTGCGCGCCACATGAACGTGCTCAGCGTCCCCATGTATGAGTGTAGCTGCCGAAGGCGCGCTCGAAGTTTCTCGACCGCGCTCGGCTCTTTCCGACGGAGTCCGAGCGTCACTTGCTCACGGACACGCGCTTCTCTCATTGTGTGACGGGTGCGTAAGGGACTAGAGAGAGGGTAAGTTCTACGCGCGATCTGGCTTCACTGCTTTGTAGCTCGAAATAATGTTTCAGAAATAGTTAGATTCGAAACGTTGAACCGTACGAACGTCTATATTCGGAAGTTTCTAGAGTTTTTCAGTGCAAGATGGATAAAAAAGTATCGAGAGAAGACAGGACAAATCGACGAATTTATAAGTCACGAACGTTGAAAAGGAAACAGTTTTTCAATCCAAAAACTGCGGAGACTGATGATGACGGAGCGAGTACGTCAGCAAAAAAATTGAGAGATCAGGATGAATATTATGTGCCAAAAACGGATGCAGTTGATTACAGAATAATCAATTTTTTTACTGTTTGGCTTCAGATGCAGCTAATAAAGCGCAGGAAGGCGAATTATATGGCCCCGGAATAGACGATTCTATGTAAGTTACAAAAAAAAATTTTTATCTGCATGCAAATCGTACTTACAACTTTACACTCGTTTTTCTCGAAACCATGTTTTCGAAGTCAGTGATCACTGTAACTCGAGAACGGCTTCACCGATCGGGTTCAAATTTATATCACTTCTTCTATATATAGTTGTCCTCCGGATGAACGAAGGATTTTTTTTTGGACGATTATTTTTTTTTGTAGTAATAAATGTAAGTGAAATTTTGGTTAAAACAACACTTTCGACTTTCAACGTCCGCCATTTTGTGAAAAATGAAAATTTTTCAAAACCCTTCTTTAAACCGGAGCATTATATCATTAACTAAAGATCCCCACTCTTTTTTTGGTTTCAGATAATCTGTTGCAGCGCGGGAGTGATCACCGCAAAATCTGTTTTTTCTGCAGCTTCGTCGGCCGTTGATATATAACGGCTTATTTTTAAATGTATTTCTTTCACGAAATTATAATGTTTGCACTAAATATATATATTTTATACGGAAAAACTTTTGTTATCAAATATTTTATCGTTTGGCCAAAAAAAATCGAAAAAAGGCCTTTTTTTACCTTTCCAATTAGACCTCCCTCCTTAAACATATCCTAACGGTTGCTTTTTTCATCGGGTATAAGCTTATATATTTTAAAACGGAATCGAGCATGACGAATATAATTTGTACTCCCCCGACGGCTTGGGAGGGGACCAAAAAAATCAACCGTAACTAATTTATTGGGACCTTTCGTTTCAATGAACTTATATTCTCCCTCCATCGAAATCGTTAAAAATGTTACTCTTTGACAGGTGTCACATGTTATTATAAATTTTTTTACTTGTGAAGACATTCCTCGCCAATAATCAAAATGTTTTAAATACCTCGTTGTTTTGTATACCCTAGGATTACCTATTTTCGAGTGAGTCGTATCTATTAACGCTTTTTGCATTCTTTCCGGTACCAATATCCTCCAATTATCATCCTTCTTTGCCGATGGAAGAAGATTCCTTCATATATTACAAATCCTGATTCCTTCCCTATTTCGCCGTATGCATAATGCCTTCCTTGGCTTTTCGATCGTCACGTTGCCATTCCCCCAATATCGAAAAACTCCGAGTGAAATTTGCATCGCCCTTGAGTAAAGCTATCATCAATAACGAGGTTTCTTTTCTATTATATTCGGGAGAAAAACATTGATGCAACGACGAAATCAGAATTCGCTGCGCATTTTCTTGTTCGAACTGATGTCTTGGATTACGGCTAAAAAAATCCGCTACAATATTATCAATACCTCGACAGTAGGTTATCGACAACGAATATTATTGTAATAGTAAGACCCCGTCCATCCATCCATGATCTCCCCTATTATCGATTTGATACAGGATTCCTGCGACCTCGCGATCACTAGCGTCCGTTTGTAGTGTGAAGGGCCTTCCGGGGATAATATGTTTGAGCATAATGCATTGATTGAGATCATTTTTTATCGCTCGGAATGCATTAGCCTGCTCCGACGTGCATTTCCAACTACTTTCTTTCCGTAATAATTCTCGAAGTGAATCGACGGCTATGCTATGTTGAGCATTAAATTGCCTGTAATAATTACAGACGCCCAGAAATTAATGGAGCTGTTTTTTATTCTTCGGCTCTTCGAAATTCGCGATCGTTTCTAGCTTCTCTCTCTCGGGTAAAATACCTTCCCTCGAAATTCGAAAACCCAAGAATGGGACACTCTCTTGAAAGAAGACACATTTCGAAAGTTTAAGCGTGAAATTGAATTCTATCAGTTTTTGAAATATTTTTTCCATCACCATTATATGGTCCTCAAACATCTTTCTACCTATTAATATGTCGTCAATGTAACAGGATATATTATTATCGAACACGTCTTCTAACGCATAACTCAATGCTCACTTGAATCCGCTGCTTGCGGTTTTTACCCTAAACGGGATCCGACAAAACTGATAAATTTTCGAGTCGAACGAAAAAGCCGTTAACAGACAAGAATCTTTATCCAAAGGCACCTGCCAATATCCATTAGTGAGGTCCATTTTGGAGAACCAACACGCTCCATAATACTTTTGCAAGAGCTGACCGATAAGAGGTGAGGATTGCTGATCATCTTCGATTGCTTTATTTAAAAATCTTGTATCTAGACAGACCCTAACACTTTCATCCCCCTTCTTAACAATCCGTGAAGGATTACAGTACTGATTTACACCTCGCTCGATGACTCCATCCTGAATAATTTTTTCTATCGTTTTTTTTGTAGGTTCACATAAGGCCAAGGGAATGGGTAGTTATGGCGAATATTCGGTCTGTCCGTAATTAGTCCAGGAGCCGAGTACAAAAAAGGGTCTTATTTATGACACCGGCCCAGACCGATTATAACCAACTAATTCGTGTAAGGCCGATGCTCCTGATGAAGGCCTGATACTTTCCAACCACAGATTTTGGGAGGCATTTTTTTGCCACCCGGTCAAAGTTGGCAAAACCAGGTTTTGGAGAGATAGCGTCGAAACTATTAATCCGAGACAAAAAAGTTGAGTAACTATTTGTAGGTATTAGAAAAACGACCAATTTGGCGGGTCGCAAACTAAAATCGGTTGATTAGTTCACTCGCAATAAATAAAAAACCAGCCAAAATGGCCATTTCTATTATACTCCATTATTAATTAAAAAATGCGTGTACCGCCTATAAAATCTCAGAATATATGCTCCTTGGTACACTAAACAAGTGTGCAAAATCGGAGCTCGGTCGGATGATTAGTTTTCGAGAAAAGCTATTTGTTATTAAAAAACCGACCTTTTTTCGCGAGGAATTTGCACAGCGGGAGAATGTCGGCATCGCAATGACACAAGAACGAAACTAATCCGAAAGAGTCGTTCAATAATGTGTACGTTGGGGCAAATCAATTTTTCATAATTAAAGGGGTGAAAAACGGCTCCAAAAAGGGGATACGTTTTTTACTCATAAACAAATGGAATTCCATCGCGAATTTTCAAGTTACAGAGTCAGGACTGGCATTATCCGAAAGCGGTCAATTTTCTACGACTTTGGAAAAAAAAAAATTTGTAAAAAGTTAATTAGGGGGAGATAAAAAAATTTGTTTTTAAAAAATTATTGCAGCTGTTCTTTTTAACATAGAGAGCTAAAAATTGGACAGCGTACAGATGAAGGCTTATGCTAACTGAAAAAAAATTGGCGGAAAAATCCCATCTAAATTTATTATTATTTATTGTTCATTTCAGGGTTTCATTGAGAGGCCAATGTGACGCCGCGTTCGGCGGCAGAGTGGGGGCGGCCGTCTCTGGCCCTCGCGCGCTCGCGCAAAAAGTGAATCCGCGCGTTCAAATTCCACGAACATGGAATATCTACGGAACTAATTAACTTATCCAGCTGATTTTTTTTTTAATCAGAGCTAACTTTTTCCGCTGATCACGATTTTGTTATTTAAAATTTTGAAAAATTGAAAATTCACCTCCGAATTCAATGATTATTTTTTATTTCTTTTTTTGCATTAATTTTTAATCGACTTTTGGGTGAAATTGGATTCGAATATCATCTTTGTGATGTTCTCCAACTACTCTACGAATGACAAAAATCCAATGAAAAATGTTTTGTTATTGGAGCACTTGTCATTCCGTTTTATAATTTTCGTTAAAAAAAAATATTCTCCAAATTTAAGAATATTTGGTGTCTTTCATAGTTCTAATAGTTTCAATTAGTTAATTTTTTCTGATAACAGAATGACAAGTGCTGCATAACAAAACATTTTTCATTGGATTTGTTTTTCATTCGTAGAGTAGTTGTAGAACATCACTACGATGATATTCGAATCCAATTTCACCCAAAAAACAAGTAAAAATTAATGTAAAAAAAATTAATAAAAAATAATCATTGAATTCGGAAGTGAATTTTCAATTTCAAAAAATGTTAAACAACAAAATCGTGATCAGTGGAAAAAGTTAGCCCAAATTAAAGAAAAATACAACTGGATAAGCTAATTAGTTCCGTAGACATTCCATGTTCGCAGAATTTGGACGCGCGGATTCACACTTTGCGCGAGCGCGCGCGGGCCAGAGACGGCCACCCCCACTCTGCCGCTGAACGCGGCGTCACATTGGCCTCTCAATGAAACCCAGAAATGAACAATAAATAATAATAAATTTAGATGGGATTTTTCCGCCAATTTTTCTTCAGTTAGCATAAGCCTTTATCTGTACGCTGTCCAATTTTTAGCTCTCTATGTTAAAAAGAACAGCTGCAATAATTTTTTAAAAACAAATTTTTTTATCTCCCCCTAATTAACTTTTTGCAAATTTTTTTTTTTTCTAAAGTCGTAGAAAATTGACCGCTTTCGGATAATGCCAGTTCTGACTCTGTCACTTGAAAATTCGTGATGGAATTCCATTTGTTTATGAGTAAAAAACGTACCCCCTTTTTGGAGCCGTTTTTCACCCCTTTAATGATGAAAAATTGATTTGCCCCAACGTACACATGATTGAACGACTCTTTCGGATTAGTGTCGTTCTTGTTTCATTGCGATGCCGACATTCTCCCGCTGTGCAAATTCCTCGCGAAAAACGTCGGTTTTTTAATAACAAATAGCTTTTCTCGAAAACTAATCATCCGACCGAGCTCCGATTTTGCACACTTGTTTAATGTACCAAGGAGCATATATTCTGAGATTTTATAGGCGGTACACGCATTTTTTAATTAATAATGGAGTATAATAGAAATGACCATTTTGGCTGGTTTTTTATTTATTGCGAGTGAACTAATCAACCGATTTTAGTTTGCGACCCGCCAAATTGTTCGTTTTTCTAATACCTACAAATAGTTGCTTAACGTTTTTTTCTCGGATCAATAGTTTCGATGCTATCTCTCAAAAACATGGTTTTGCCAACTTTGACCGCGTGGCAAAAAAAAAGCCTCCCAAAATCTGTGGTTGGAAAGTATCAGGCCTTCATCAGGGGCATCGGCCCTATACGAATTCGTCGGTTATAATCGGTCTGGGCCGGTGTCACGTCAAATGTACTCGGCTCCTGGACTAAATTAATTTTAGCTTATGTACATATCCCTTTGCGTACCCGGGTTTATCTGAAAACAATTCTCTATATTTTTCTAAAATTTCGCACAAAACTTGCCGTTGCGATTCATTTAGCGATGAAAGTGTATACGCGGCCGCTCGAGGATCACCCAAGCCAGCCCTCCCATCTTCAGAATTTATTTTAAGCTCATACATCGTACAACAATCACTCAATTTTCCTATTTCATTTTCTTCCTCTGAAATCGCATCATCCTTCGCTGAGATTTCCTCCGCTATTTCCTCAGAGTCGTTTTTTTCTCCTTCTACTACGAGGTTTTTTCTTACGCCTTCCCCTGATTACTGCATTAAACAGCTCACAGTTCAATATCGCCTGATTTCTCGTTAACCAATCATGGCCCTAATATTATCTCCGAAGTTAAATACGGTACTACTGAAAACGAGTGTTCAAAGGTCATGTCTTCGATTTTTATTCGAATCAAAATTTGTTTTTTAATAGAGGTAGTTTTTTTTACTGATAGCCGTCGAAAACATGAGGTTTGCGACCGGCAACTCTTTAATATGATTTGTTTTCATTAGCTCTTGATAAAATAATTCTGAAACTGCCGTCACTTGACTCCCGGAGTCAAGCAATGTAATCATTTGTTGACCCTCTACCTCTACTCTAACATGTGGGCATTTCCCCAGCACACTTATAACATAATTCGTTTCTTGGTCCTTTCTTTCTTCGATCCCCCTAGATAGTTCATTAACAAAATCAAAGTCCTGACGGCATGGTTCTCACCGTACTGACTCTTAGTTTAAATTATTATTACCCGTTGTGTTCTGCCTCCTCCCCTCATTATAATAAGTCTGATGATTATTCGTATTCGATATCGGTGGGGGTGGGAAGCGCGTATCTGGTAACCGAACCGACCGTACGTCTTGATTCCCACTATATCGATAATCTGATTCATATTTATATTCGTTTTGATCATCATGATACTGTTTTCCCCGACTATTTACATTTCTATAGTATTCCCGATATGTATTTTGCGGTCTTGAATATCCTGTATTTATTTGTCGAATTTTCGGAGCTGGGTAACGTTGCTGATTATTATTTTTCTGTCTGCACTCCCTCTCACGCCGTATACTATCAAGGTTTTCCAAAGTTTGGCCTATTAAATACGCATCTGTCTAATTGATAGTTGCTAGTGTTTTTTTGACCCATATTGGGTATTGCTGAATAATTTGGTAATTTACTTCATATTCTGATAGTCTTGGAATAAAATATTTTGCTTCCTTTACTTGGCGAAAAAAATATATTTGTAGCGAATCTTTATGTGCTTCATAGCGTCTTTCTATCGCGAGTAGGGACCGCATAAAACTTCTCCAAAAAAGTTCTTTAAACCTCCTGAAATCCCGAATGTCCCCTGCAATTCCCGCCACAAACTTGCCCTACCTTCCAATGAGTTTTCTACAACTAACATTTTTTTTCACTTCTCACATTTTTAACCTTCAAAAACTTTTCCGACTTTTCCAAGAATTCGACCGGGTTTGCAGAAAATTCGTCTTTAAACTTGGGCACGTTCATATCTAAATTGAAATGTTGTACCTTACTCATCAATGTTATAATCTCCTCGGTATCAACACGGTGTTGGCTTTGATCGACTTGCTTGTTGTTGTTGACAATTCTGTGCTCTAGGCGTTTCGATTACTCGACGCGCTTGCTCCAATTCGTCGCGTAATTTTCTCAAGCTTTCCTAGTCCTTTTCTTTGTACGTATGCGAGCGTTTTCGGTATTTAAATTCCTTTCCTCCGGTAACACAGGCATCGTTGTTCTTTTCTTTTTATGCTCTATAAAATTGTAACTAATAAATTTTTGCTTTGTTTTGCGTCTGGATTTTGTCACATAATGATGTACGTCACTTTCATCCATTCATGACATTATATGAACTTTTAATTATTTAATACAAAAACAAGTAAATTACTATGCATTTATTTTTTGAGTTCACGATATATAATCTTTAACTCGTTCAATATCGTGCCTTATGTTGGGCGCCAGATATAATATTTATTTTATCGATTTTAGAATTTTCGTTATTTCACAATTCATCGACTCACATACACCCATCCATCTACCCCATTACAGATACATATCAAAATTCTTTCTGGAACGACACTTATCTTTCTCGTTTAATTCTCCTCCCTGGCTCTTTTTAACGCTCCGAGGATCGTAAACGGACAGCGGTTCACAACGACGATGAGCTCTTGATATACTCGATGATTATAAATTTGCGTTGGATTAGCGAAAACGATCCGGTCGATCCACTCTCGCTGCCTTGAATTAATATTGATAGATACAATGTCAGTCGATGAACTGTACACGCTGACGTCCCCGGAGAAAGATATTCCGAGAGGAAGGAGATCCCAAGTGATCTCACACCTTTAGGCGCAAGATTTCGATAATACAATTTGTATCTTATACGGTATACGTGTGTGCACATTAGACTGATTCAGAAAATTTTTTTTTTTTTTTTTCCTTCGGGATTCTTGTGCTACTGTTGGGCAGTAATAAAAGAAGATTTTCCGTAAAAGATGGGCGTTGTCACTTAATTTTTAGAGGTGGCTATCTCGACTTTTTTGTTTTGAATTTTTTTTACTGAACGTATTGCAGTTATACATAGTTATGGCTGCGGATTACGGATAAAAATTACATCCAGCACCGTAACTATTCTATTTCGTAACCTAAAGAAACTCTTACAATTTGAAAAGATTGCAATATTCACAATTCTAATCCAGGTAGCTCAATAATGGCATCTATACTACTCGTTATTCATATAGATTTATTTATACGCATTAACATTTCGTGCTTTTTACGAAAAATTAAATTATAAGCTTTCCTTCATAAATCATGTATTTACATTTTCAAAATGCTACACTTACATTATCTTCAAACTCATTTATATTTCTTCCCAGCCACTGTGCATAACATCGCGCATCCCACTGCGCAGTAAAAATGCACGAAAAATAGTGCAAAATTTAAAAGTAATTAACTATGTCGCTGAAAGGGGCGTACCTCTTGTCGAAAATTTCAATAATAGCTTGACAAAAAAAAGATGAAAAGCAGTTCAGCAGTTCAGCAGTTCAGCTACATCGACAACGCTTTCCAAAGTGCAATAAAAACAATCGATTCAAAATTCGGTTCAATAATGAATAGGAAGCGTAAAAGCCTTACCGTTACGTTACGGTTACGTTAATATTATTTTTATTATTTAGTTCATTATTATTATCAATTTTTGTTGAATTATCGATGATAAAACAAGTCGTCATAATAATAAGTTATTATGTTTAATTAAACAGCGTTTGAAATATTGTTTGGGCTAAATTTATTTACCGGTAATATTTTCGATTTTGGTTTCTAGGGATTCAATGTGTGTGCGATATACTTTTCTTTGTCGCAAAACAGCTGTGAAACATACTATTTCTTCATTTATTCTATTTCCGATATAATCTATACTATGATCATATTTGATAAATAAAATCATGAAAAAAATAACAAAAAGTCGAGATAGCCACCTCTAAAAATTGAGTGACCGCGCCCATCTTTTTAGGGAAATTTTCGTTTATTAGTGCTCAACAGTAGAATAAGAATCTCGAAGGAAAAAAAAACAAATTTTTTTGAATTAGTCTAGTGCACATGCATATAAACACTTGGACAAAATCCTAACGTCACTGGACGTTCAGAACTGACCCTTTAAAGTTTTTCCCATAGACCTCTTTGGAATGCGTGAATGGAACCATTCAAGTCTTAAGCTTGAGTGTTCTTAAGAGACAATTAATCCTACTCTCACAGCGTCAACGCCTTCTCCAAGTCTACCTAACGTAATTTGTATGCTCTTATACGTAGCGTAAAGCCCTGCAGCAAAGCATTATCTGTAAGATTGCCGGAGTACTAGCTCGTATTGAACCAACATTCGCCATGATATTCAACCGATCAATCCATCTATTTAGTATTACATGCCTTTGTGTTTGACACATTAGTATGTCGCTGTAAAAAATTGAGTTACCTTTCTAAAATATAAATTTGATCTTGAAAACACTTTAAAGGCGGCTATTCAATAAAACATGAATCATGGCATTTTACTCATTTCTCTAGTGGGTTTCACGCGAGTTCCAGCAGTTTGTTTTTTCTTTCATCTGTTTCCATGTATTTCAATGCGTCTAGTTGAACAGGATTCAATGTCTCTAGTTCTAGTTAAACACGCTATATATTTACTATCCGTGATGATGAGAATGCATTGTGCGATCGATATTTGGTACTACGAGAATGTATACTTTACGCCATTGGCAAAGGTTTGCATGGACTAACTAGTTCTTCAGAAAACATGTGCATCATTGTATGTGATAAAGGGCATAAAACTGAAAATTTTAGACTGTTGTAATGCTTACGAAGTATCAAGATTGTTCAGAAAGTTTGGAGAAAACAAATTTAACCAAAAAATCGTATAAACAGTTTTATAGCTCTTGTCTTCTTAAATAATGCTTACGAAAAGGGCTGTTCGGAAAAGTTACCTTTACTGAAAATGGTTCTAGTTGGTATGAAACTGTCCATATTATAAGGCTGTCGCTGTCGAAACCAGTTTGACCATCACCCTCTACGGACCATGAAACACTAAAGATGCAACATTGTCACGCTGTATTTGCTGCACTGCATATTATTGTGAATATGTCTTTTGGATACACATTTGTACATATAGTGTTTATGTACAGTGTTTATTTCCATTCCTTTGGACCCTCGATTAAAGCATGCATGTGTTAACTTTTTTTCGCCCGCGAGAACGCTTTGTCTGTATATGTACGCGCGTTCGTGTGTGTTATGTGAGGTAAATCACATTTCAGCTGTTTAATAAAGTGGGATGAAAAGTCGAGTCGCAACTATTGGATACACAAGAAGGAGTGGAAACGAGATGGAAAAGAGTAACGGTATATAGTGCATGCAGGCAGAGAGAATGAGCTCGTCGAATGTGACAATTTGCGAATTCAGATACTGCCTGTCTACGCTCTTTTTCCGTAAATTTTTCACTTTTAAAATTGTATAGATATATATATATATATAGCCTATGTATACACATGCATGGAAACAATAATAGTTCACCGGAAGAGCTGTAAAAGCGTGCAACAAGAGCAGAAGTATATCTATTGTTTTTTTAGAGTGAGGCAAGGAAGGAGAAAGAGGGGGAGAAGGTGTAGTATTATCGTTATCGAAAAAATTTGGATGAACTTTCCGTGGATATTCGTTCAAGTGAGCTGCACGAGCAAAAGTGGATTGCATTTCTCAATTTTTTGTATCTATCGAGCTCTGCTTTCCCTTCAGCAGTTTATCTCCATCTCTTTTCTCCTTGCCTCTTCTAACATTTCATTCATTTCATACCTGTCTCACGCTGGCTGTATTCGATATATGAAAGATTAATCAGTTTTGTGCACCTTCAATGTTCAATGTTCCACGGAAACACTATATAAATTTTCGAAATAAATAACGTATACAAATTTTTAAGATCTTCACAAGCAACAATTTTTATGAGAAGAAAATCACTTTGTTTTTTCAAATGCGCAAATTGAATTTGTAAATTTATCGATACAAATGATACAGAAGGGAGAAAAACTTAAAGCGATTGTCTAAAACCGCAGGATATTTACTGTATACTTCATTTTTCAATTCTTTTTTATTATACAATGGTACAGCCACTTCACATATTCGAAAATAGGTTAAAAAGTCGTTTGCGTGTACAATTTGCGCCATACAAAATGTTTTATTTGGTTCACACAAATATATTAATTTCCTCGAAACTTTTCTACCCTCAAGCAGGCAAAACATGATTGCGGATAAAAGAAAACAAACACGAATAATTGTGAGAGTGTGAAAATGAAAAAGTTTTTCAAACACTTTTATAGCTATAAGGTCTTGTTAACCCTTCGAGTGCATATGGTGTCATTATGATACATAGCATTTTCGATTTTAGCATTAAGTATATCGTAGAACGAGGGCTCCACTTTGAACAAATATTTTGGTATTTACTTTTCGTTTTCGTCAAAAAAAAAGTTCACGGCCTTTAAATAGGGATATTTTACCGCAAAAAAGTCTTTGGAGACAAAAACAAAAATCTAATATTTACCGAGGTACAGCGACTCGAAAAACGCCTTGTGTCAAAATGATCCAGTATGTACTTATTGATCGGTGGCGCAAGTGTGCACTCGAAGGGTTAATGAAGGACGTTTCGAAGTGCATATAATAGCCACCCGATTCAAATAGTAGATGGATGGAAGATCTCTCATAAACAAATATAAACACATTTTTATTAACAGTATATATCTAGAGACATGTTATCGTCTCCACTTCAAGTAATTTTAAAAAATGTTGAAATATTTAAACATAAATATATCTTCAAACACAAACACACTAAGCACGTAGATGTGCTTTATACAAACGATATATTTGACAATGTATAAACCTCAGTGAACCTTCAACATCCCTCCCCATACCCTCACTTCAGAACGTACCTTTATAATCTAATTTCCAAAGTAATTTGTCAGTTCGCTACCCGTACACGTTGTAATTTCATCTACGAAGATACTCTAACCCTTGGAAATGCGGCGAGAAGCGCCTTTACGTGCCAAAATATAACATATCGCATTAACAATTACGTTAGATGACAAGTTAGTGTAGAGGGTAGAGGTTAAATTCTATGAGAACGATCTCGTGCGGTCTTAATTTTTCAAAAAGTTTGAGATTCGAGGATTCGCGTGTTTCACCTTCGAACTAGCGGAGAGAAAGTCGATATTCCTGAAGGAAATAGTTGTCATTTCTTAAGAAACCGCAGAATATTCTTAATTCTTTATTAGAAGATCAAACGAGCCCGCCGAAGGCGGGCGAAGTTCGATCATAATTACATGTAGAGCCTCGTTCGAAGAGATTACGAAAGTAATCGAGTATCTCACAATGTAGTTACCCTCGTGGTACGCTAGATGTCACAACGTTCAGAGTCGCTAGAAAACAGAATCCCCACTATTCCCTCTTCGCCGGTCTCCAACGGACTTCATTTTTTTCAGAGTAAGTGGGGTATTTTTTTTTTTTTTTAACCACTAAAATTGTTTACCTTGTAGGATTTGGGAAAAGGAAATAAATTCATAAAATTTTCCCTGGGTAGGTTGTAATCTCTTCGAACGAGGCTCTACATATAATTATGATCAAACTTCGTCCGCCTTCGGCGGGCTCGTTTGATGTTCTGATTATATTCGGAGCCTCGTTCTCGAGATTACGAAAGTAATCGAGTATCTCACAATGTAGTTGTTTAGCTGTAAACAAATTTCATTATTCTTTTAATCCTGCAATACAGATCTTGCAAACACTTGGTTATCTTACTAAAGGTCTATTATATACTTTGGCGAACATTTGTGAAGTATCGAACCAGCCCGCTGTTTTTCTTATAACATTTAAATCAACTCCTTTTGAAAATGCTGTCGACATAGCCGCATGCCTGGTCGAATGGGCTGAAAAAACTGTGGTATCAATCCCGCTCCTTTTTAACACCGATTTCACCCATCTACTTATCGTCTGATTTCCTACTTCGTTATAAGGTCTTTTAACAGCTAAAAATAATTTTTCTTTACCCTGTCTGATCTTGGCCGTAACCCTCAGGTACTCTGTTAAGGTTGATGCTACACACAACTGTGGCTTTTCTAAAAATCGGGGTAAGACGAGTAGCGGTTGTTCGCGGCCTGGTCTCAATGTTTTTATTAAATCTAATATTCTTATTTCTACTCCATTGTCTCTTGATATAATATCCTTTATACGAATATTTGCCAGGGTTTGCGCCCTATGGGCTGTGCATAAGGCCAATAGTATCACGGTTTTTTTGTCAAATCTGATAACAATAGTTTATCTAACGGGGACCATTTTTCTATATGCTTCAGTACGATTGCAACATCCCAAGTCTGCGAATATTTTGGCCTTGTAGGTCTCATCTTAAACGCTCCCTTCAGAAAGCGACTTATTATTGGAGTTTCCCCAATTTTATTCTCTGAGATCAGCGATATCGCCGATCTGTACGTGTTCAAGGTCCCGTATGAAGCTCCCTCTTTGAATTTTTGCGTTAAAAATTGCAGCAACCGCTCTTGCTCTGGCTTATAAAAATCGGCGTTGACTTCGATACAGAACCGAGACCATTGCCTTAACGCCGTCCCGTATTGTTTTATCGTAGCTTCTGATAACGATGCCATTACAATCTCCGCTGCTTCTAACGGTACTCCTTTCCTCAAGTATGCTTCGCGGATACTTTGCCCGCCGTCAAAGATAGATGATTCGCTCTGGGATGCTGCTTTTTTCTACACGCAGACATGAATAAATTAGGATTCTGTTTGAATTTGACTAGTTCACCAACCAATAATGATTGGAATAGAGGATACCATGGCTGATTAGGCCAATCTGGTACAACTATCACCCCATGAGGCCCTGTCTGTTTAATTTGTCTGTTTACTTTTTCCGCTTCGGTACAAGGCAGCCACGAGATAAATCTTTTACATTTTGTATTCTGGCTTGTCGCAAACAGGTCGATATCAAAAGTTCCGAATAATCTCACAATTCTTTCGTGCGCAAAATCGGCCAACTCCCATTCAGTGCCCTCGATTTTAATTCTAGACAGAGCGTCGGCATCTGTATTGTCCTTTGAAGCTGTACAAAAAGCGAACAAGAAAATTTTTCTTTTTTCCGCCCACTGCCAAATAGATTTGGCCAATAAATTGTATTTCGGATATTTTGTGCCACCCATTTTATTAACATACGCAATTGCCGTAGTGTTATCTATTCTCAGTAAAATCTGGCAATTATTTAGCTTATCAGCTAAGGATTCCAGTGCTAACTTTACCGCAAAAAGCTCTTTGTAATTGATATGCCAACGTTTTTGAACAGGGTTCCAAAACCCATGAGAGTTGGTGATCTTGTCTGTTGCTCCCCAGCCTGTATCCGACGCGTCTGTGAATATAGTCACTCTAAAGTCGCCTGTTTTTATAAAACTCACACCGCGTTTTAAGCTATTTTTTCACCATTTCAGGTCCGAAAAGATCAACGCAGGTATGTTCATTCTGCTATCGTAATTATAACCATTCTTAATTAAGGCTATCTGTTTCTCCCTTTCTAAGAGCTTAATATACAGCCAGCCGTAATCTATAGCTGGGCAGGCTGCCACTAGTTTCCCTGTTAACTGCGAAAATTCTAAAATCGAGCATGTTTTCCTACGACAAAATTTCGTTCATAACTTATCCAGCCTTTCTCTCTTCTCCGTGGTTAATTCTATCGTGAAACGACTAGAGTCGATAATAATACCCAAGAATTTGCATCTAGTACTGGGTGCTAGGTTACATTTTCTCTTGTTTACAACTAATTCCAAAGTTTCCAGCAATTCTACCGATTCTCTATTTTTCGAAGTTTCCTTCTATGCATATAATGTCATCTAAGTATATTCCTGACGCGAATCCTCGAGCTCGCAAAATTTTCATTACAGGCTTTAACATTTTCGTAAAGACATAAGGGCTAGTACACAACCCAAAAACAAGACAGCTAAACTGGTACAACGTACCCTAAAAGTAGAATCTTAGTATATTTCTACTCGATTCATGAATAGACACTAAATAGTATGCGTCTTGTATGTCTATCGTAGCCATGAAAAAATTTGGAAATACTAATCTCGAAACAGTCCTCAAATCTTCCATTTTAAAATGATCCGGCTTTATATACTCATTCAGTTTTTTAAGATTGAGAATAAAGCGATAGGAACCATCTGGCTTTGGTACGAGGAAAAAAGATGATATGAAATGATCTGGCTCTGGTTCGCATTATTCGATTGCCCCTTTGCTTAGAAGTTCTGCAATGGCCTCTTCGTATCTTCTCAATTCAATATCCGGGATACTCGTCTTTGGTATAGAAAACTGTTTTGTTTTCTTGGCTAACTTAATTTTATAGCCTCTGACACAATCTAACACGAACTCGTTGTTCGTAATTTTTTTCCAGTAAGCCAGATAATTTTTTAACCTCCCTGCTATAGGACTTACTTTAATTATTTCCCTTTGCCCTTGAACTTGGACGTCTTCGAAGACTGGGCCCTGGGGTTGAAAAAATGTTGTTTCGATTTGAAGAACAGACGAGGTTTGTACTGGTTTGATGGCCCCGCTAGACCTGCCTGGCTGTGGGGCGCTCTCTTCCCCGGCAGGCCTTTCCCGTTTAAATTTTGTCGGTTGTTATAGGTCGACGTCCTGGGTTGCTGTTTAATATTCTGGGACACCTTGTCCAGAGCTCGGGATTCCTTAACCCTTTAACGTCACAAAGACACTTTTCAGAAGTTCCCTTTTCGACTTGATTATTTACCATGAAAATGTCAGCGAAAAAATTCCTAAAGTACCTTGTCATCTATTTTCAAGGGTGCTCTTTCAAATGGCACAACTCAAATTTCGATAACATTTTTTTTTTCATCATATTTTTGCAAAATAAGTTGAAAAGACACGAATTTTTGAGTGACATTTTTTTTTCATTTTGAGTTTCAGAAGTCTTATTGGATTATTTTCGGACCACAAAGTGCTCTAAAGGTGTCCTCGATAGTTGTACTTTCGAAATATGCAAAAAAAATAATTTTTTGTCCGACGTTATACCGGCAAAAAAACAACAAATAGACTAACAAATTTTCTCTGTTTTGGAGTTTTTAAATATTGTGATCGAAACGAGTCTTTTACGGTCACATCTAAATTGGCTCTCGTTTTCGGAGGTTTTTCGGGTCGCTGATCAAGAATTTGACATTATTTTTGCAACATTAACTTGTTTAAACAAATGACTTGACCAATCAATGTCACTATGTGAGTTGCATATGGTTTCCGATGTTTTTTGGGTCCCTCATCACGAATTTGACATTGTTTTTGCCAAATTAATTTGTTTAAATAAAGTATTCAAACAATCATTGTCACTATGTATGCTGCATATGGTTTTCGATGTTTTTCGGGTCGCTCGTCACGAATTTGGCTTCACTTTTGCAAAATTAATTTGTTTTAACAAATTTTGACAACATTTCAAAATCTTCCAAGAGTGCAATCTGCACTACCAATGTGAACGGCGATTGTGGATTTACATATGCATAAATCAGTAGCCACAACTGCATTATTTTTATTACCTTTTTTTATAGTTGCACTTTATAATGCATTACCACACTTCAATACTTCCCTAATTATAAGATGTACCAAGTCTTCCAAGTCAATAATAAGAAGTGCCAAAAAATGTTGCCTCCTACTTGGACGTGACCATTGTCGTACGATATTTCATGAATGATTTTCAGGATAATCGGGAATTATATTCCGAGCCTCGTTCGAGATTACGAAAGTAATCGAGTATCTCACAATGTAGTTACCATCGTGGTACACTAGATGTCACAACGTTCAGAGTCCCTAGAAAAAAGAATCCCCACTATTCCCCCTCCGCCGGTCTCCAACAGACTTCATATCTTTTCATTGTGCGCTAGAGTGAGGACGTGTCAGAGCGGTCAAGTGTATATTCAACCGTTTTCCTTAGTTTTTTTTTTTTTTTTATATCGTAGATTATAGTTTCATATTTCATCTTTAGTTTTATATTCGACCTTTAGTGTCGCCTCTATCTTGTTTATGGACGAGGGAGATAGTGGGGCCGTGGGGATCTTTTTATTTATTTAAACAAATGCTCTCCTGTTCGCACTTGTCGAAATGCATCGGCGGAAACCACAGCATGAGGTGAATTCATCAACAACGATTGCTGCTAATGTCTCACTCTGTAAGAGTGGTAAAAGTATTGAAAAAAATTATTTGTGTAAACAAATGCTCTCCTGCTCGCCCTCGTTGAAATTCTTCGACAGAAAGCACAAGGGTTGAATTCATCCGCAACGACTGCTGCTGATGACTTACTCTGAGAGTGAGTGGTAAAAAAGTAAACAAATTCATTCAAATTCATTCTGCCGGAGAATAGGCGAATTTATATAGGCAAATTCAAATTTGCCTATATAAATCTTCTCCGGCTTGCACCCTGTCGAAATTCAATATATTGTACACTATCAATAATATATTAACAAATATACTCAGAAACACACTTCAATCGGAAAGGTTTTACCGATCAGTTAAAAAAAAAATGTCGAAATAAATATAACGACAAATATGGATAAAATTTTCGAAGAAAACTCTTATCGACCGAAGCTGTCTGAAAAATTAGGTCATGTGCAATTTTGTCGAAAATGTTCTGGACAGAATTTTTCTCAAGGCAAGGCAAGCTTTTACCTTTTTGATACAATTTCTTAAAAACTTTTGTTGATGAAACGATAAAAAAGTCTCGTTTTCTTTCGTATTTCAACTTTTTCCAATTTCTATCGAAAAAGAATTTCTTTAAAAAATTATGACGAGCAATATTTTTTGAAACTGTAATGCACAGATTTTTTCTCAAAAACTCTTGTTGCTAACAGATTGCTAGCAAATTTTGGAAAAATCTTGACGGCAGAACTTTTATCAAAAACTCCCACTGACAGATTGTTTTGTTAACAGTTCTGTCGAT
Source organism: Heteropelma amictum (assembly GCA_959613375.1). Lineage (NCBI taxonomy): Eukaryota > Metazoa > Arthropoda > Insecta > Hymenoptera > Ichneumonidae > Heteropelma > Heteropelma amictum. The sequence continues at coordinate 11,285,806 of OY390723.1, forward strand.
AAGAGTGTTCGACAAAAGTTCTAATGACATACATTTTGGAAAAAATGTTGTGTTGTACACGCACGCTCACCGACACCACGGACACTACTCTGCTTGCAGCTGGGAACCCTGGGAACACGGAAGCCGACATGTGCTGTATCTTTTTTCCTCTTATGCTCACTACACAGTGGGGTGCTGGTGCATTCTTATTCTCGCACCTTATCTCTTTTGCTCCTACGCCCACTGCATATAGTGAGGTGCTATTGCGTTCTCTCTCTCGCTCTATCTCTTTCGCTCCTTGGCCTGCTATACAATGGGGCGCTGGTGCATTCTCGTTCTCGCTTTGTCTCTTCCGCTCCTTCGCTGGCTATAATATACTGGGGTATTGGTGCGTTCTCTCTGTCGCTCTATCTCTATCGCTCCTACGCCCACTATACAGTGGAGTGTTGTCGTGTTCTGTCTCTCACGTTCTTTTTCGCTCCTACGCCTGCTAAACAGTGGGGTGATGGTGCGTTCTCTTTCTTGCTTTGCCTCTTTCGCTTCTTCGCTGGCTATACACGAGGGTGCTGTTGCGTTCTCTCTCTTGCTCTATCTCTTTCGCTCCTACGCCAGCTAAACACTGGGGTGCTGGTGGGTTCTCTTTTTTCCTGTGTACACGGCACTTGTGTTATTTTCAATATTTTTTCCTTTGGACAGAAAAACGAATTCTTTGAGCTACCGCTGAACAGGTACTTCCAATAACATAGATTTAATAAAGCAATTTTCATATTGTCTTTTTTTATAACACCGCATTTTTTAGGAATTCATAAGTAATTTACAAAAATAGTATTGGAATAAGTAACAAACAATATACTTTAAACTTTTGAAAAAAAAAGATTTCAGTTTAAAAGACAAACAAATAATGGTAATAATATTCTTCTCTTTTTTTCTAATATACTGTTCAAAGTAATTGTCAATAATAACGATATCTGAATGTTATAAATAAGGCGGTAAAAATATTCAGCAAATCTTCAGAAAATCTCTCTTTCGTCCGTGTCAAATCAATTTCTCCATTCTTTTTTAAATGCTGACATTTTTTCAGATTATTCCGGTGCGTTGAAATTATTGTTTTTAATTTTTTTTTAATTTCTAAAAAACGGCAAACTATTCATCATTTATCACGTAAAACGGTTTATCATTATTTGTGAGAAAGCAGCGACCTCTTTAACCAATGGTTTTTCATTTTCAATAGAATTAAACTATATTAGAAAAAAAGGAATTCAAAAACACCGCCATTATTTAATTTTCCATATTGTTATTGTGGAAAATAAATATACTTGGCATCTTCTATTGAACAGTTTTTTTAGATGTCAGTACAATTTAACCCTTCGAAGCATAGTGTTTGTGAAGGGATCTGGTGTAGGTGGAGAGGAGAGGGCCCAACTTCAACGATTTAAATAATGATGACAAAAATATATATTCTCTAAGCTCAACGATACAGTAAAAAAGGTGTAGTTGTAAAAGTGAGACGGTAGCCCGAAAACCGGTGAGAATTGTCACCCGTGTGAGACGTGCCCGCGTATTACCCGACAATGGCCGACGCCGGTAACGCGACGCGGCCCGACGCGTGGTCGAATCGACCGAGATTTCGGCGATCCGCCCGATGAGCGTTACTTTATCCCGCCCGACGAGTGAGGAAAACTATCCCGAATACTTGCGTGAGATTATTTGCCGTTTTCGAATGATTAGCCCGCACAGAGAATTCCCAATTCCCAGAGAAATGTCCCGTATGCAAAATCCACGTGAGACAATGCGTGTGGTCCGTGTAATCGATGAGGAAAGAATGAGGAAGAGGAAGGGAAAAGCCGAGCGATCACGCGATCGATGAGAGGAAATGCCCCGAAAAGTGGCGCCGTCGGCGGCTGCCATGAGTAATTGGCCGGCGTGACTCGCTCGTCTATTTCCCGCGATAATTACGAATAATTCAGGAATCACGAAAACCTCGTAATTCCTGAACATTCCGCCCGCCATCGGCAGCAGTGCTGTCGATATCCTGAGTCCCCGGTGAGATTGGAAGGATTGCTAATTTAGCAATCGGTCGCGTGAGTGTTGAGGTTGCGGTCTTGATGGTGACCACCCGAGTGAGTCCGTCCTGTCCCGGGTGCAGTGCCAAGACCCGTACCAAAGGCCATTTAGTAGGTGAGGTTTTCGCATCAACCAACAGGGCGAGTGAGCCCACCCGAACCTGATGAGAAGGATGATGCCACTTTGAGATGGCTTGTTGCCGCTGTAGATAGCCCGTTGACCAGTGATCCCAGAAGTATTGCAGTCTCTCCTGTATGAGCTGCCACCGTGAGAGCCGATTCGTGTTGATTTCCCGTAGAGATGGCTCCGGAACTGCAGTGAGTGCTTCCCCAATGAGAAAGTGTCCTGGCGTGAGCGCTGAGAGATCCTCCGGATCATCCGTGAGTGGTTCCAATGGCCGAGAGTTGAGGACGGCCTCTATTTGCGTAAGAAGAGTCGTAAATTCTTCGAACGTGAGAGCCGTCTCCCCGATTGTTCGCCGAAGGTGATATTTGACCGACTTGACGGCCGCTTCCCATTTCCCGCCCATGTGAGGAGCTCCCGGAGGGTTAAAAACCCAACGCGTGCCGTCGTTAGCCAATATCTGAGCAGCAGCTTCCGATTCCCGAGTCCCGCCCGTGAAGAGTCTGCGCAGTTCCGCTGCGGCCCCTTGAAAGTTCGTCCCGTTGTCACTATAGAGAGTGTGACAAATGCCCCGTCTCCCGATGAGACGTCGGAATGCTGCGATGAATGCCTCAGAAGTTAAATCTGAAACAACTTCGAGGTGTACTGCTGAGGTTGAGAAGCATACAAAGATGCATAACCAGCCCTTGTGAGATCGTGAGCCCCGGCCCCGCCCGATCTTGAGAGAGATTGGCCCGGCGTAATCTACTCCCGTGTAGAGAAATGCTCGTGAAGGTGTTGCCCGTGTGAGTGGTAACTGTCCCATGAGCTGTTGAGCCGTTATCCCGCGTTGACGTGCGCATTTCACGCACCTGAGAATGAATGAACGTACTGGTGCCCGCCCGCCGAGAATCCAATAATGAGAGCGCAGATATGCCAATGTAGATTGAGTCCCGCCGTGTAATGTCCGCTGGTGAGCATCTGCGATGAGAAGTCGTGTGAGAGCCGAATCCCGAGGTAGAATGACGGCGTGTTTGCTCTCAGGTTGTAAGGCTGAGTGCTTAAGTCGCCCTCCCACTCTCAGAACCCCGTGTGCATCAATATATCCCGTCAATCGCGTGAATGGATGCGATTTTGGAAGAGCCTGTCCCGATGAGAGAAGTGTGAGCTCCCTTGAGAAATGTGTACCCTGTGTGGCTTGAGCCCAAAAAAGCCGTGAGTGTTCCAGGTCACCCGGGGAGATTTGTGAGCCCGGTCTCCCTTGGTTTTGTCTTCGAAGTGTCGTAAATACTTTGAAGCAGAGTGAGGTTATTCTCAACAGCCGAGTGAGAGATGAGTAGCGATGAATGATGTCCCATAGGACCTGTGAGGTTGAGCCTGTTGAGACAGTGAGTGTAAGACCTGGTCGCTCCTCTAGCGACGCAGTGAGATCCGCACCGATGATGTGAGAAGGCCAATGGAAGTGAGATTTCGTTAACCAGTGAGGCCCGTCCCCCCAAAGTGAATGTCGCTCGAGCTGAGAAACGGTTAACCCTCGTGATGCACAATCCGCAGGATTGTCCCGCCCGGGGATGAGTTTCCATTGTCCACTAGGAAGGAGCTCTTGAGCCGATGAGACCCGATTCCGAACGAAATCTTTCCACCGAGATGGATGACTCGTTACCCAAGTGAGCGTGACGGATGAATCCGTCCAGAGAAAAACCTTTGAGTCAGTGAGATTGAGAGTATCTTGTACATACCGAACGAGCTTTACCAAGAGAAGAGCCGCTGATAGTTCCAGACGTGGAATAGTGAGACGTTTAATAGGCGCAACTTTTGTTTTTGAGCAAACCATTGTAACCCGTGTTGCTAATCCCGGTTCCGTTACCCGGAGGTAAACAACAGCACCCATTGCAAGTTGTGAAGCGTCCGCGAACCCGTGTAACTCCACTATCGCGGAGGGAGTGAGATTGATCCATCTTGGGACGGAAATGTTCCCAAGATTCGTTAATTCCCGACGAAATGCGACCCAAGTGTCGCGTATGCGCGCTGAGACTTCGTCATCCCAGCCGAGTTTCTCCAGCCACAGATTTTGCAGGAGAATTTTCGCCCGAATCACGACAGGTGCGAGAAAACCCAATGGATCGTAAAGCTGAGCAATCTCTGACAGAATGACTCGCTTCGTGATCGTATCCCCCGATGAGAATGGAAGAGTCGTGAATTTGAACACGTCCGTGGCGGGGACCCATGTGAGCCCGAGTACCTTTGTCTCGCAATCATGAAATGAGTGAGACGATTCCGAGCTGATGCTAGCCCCAATGGAGGTGAGAAGCTCCGGATGATTACTTTGCCACTTCGCGAGTGGAAACCCGCCCGCCATGCAAATCCCGGTGAGTTGGTGCGCCTGAGAGATGAGATCCGTGAGATCGTCCGCTCCCCCGTAAATATCATCCACGTATCGCCCCATTGTAAGAGGAGCGACCGCTTCAGGGAATTTACTGCCCTCGTCCTCGACAAGCTGCAACAAAACGCGAACCGCGAGGAACGGAGCCGGCCTCGTGCCGTAAGTTACGGTTGTGAGCCGAAATGCGATGATGTTCCCATGTTGATCGATCCACAATATACGTTGTAAGTCCCAGTCATCCCGATGAACCCGAATTTGACGAAACATCTTCGTGATATCCGTTGCGAAGACGTAACGATGTCGCCGTACCCATAAGAGAACGTCTGAAATGTCCCGTTGCAGTTTTGCACCAGTATGCAAAATGTCATTGAGTGATACTCCCGTTCCCGTAGCGCTTGATCCGTTAAAAACAACTCTCAATTTCGTTGTAGTGCTCGATTCTTTCAACACCCCGTGGTGAGGCAAATAATAAACCCGTGAGTCGTGAGCAAGCGCGTGTGAGACCCGTTCCATGTGAGAATGTTCCTCATATTCCCGCAGAAACTCCGAATACAGCTTCTGATATGAGGCATCCCGTGATAGTCGTCGCAAAAGCCTTTGCAGGCCCTGGGCTGCCCTCCCGTACGAATCCCCGAGTTGATTCGTAGACGACATTATCGGTAATCGAACGATGTACCGTCCCGTTGAGTCCCGCGCGTGAGTCCGGACAAAATGAGCCTCACAATCCTGCTCCTCAGGCGTAAATTGAAGCGCAGAAGGACTTGGAGCCTCTTCTTGTTCCCAAAACCGAGTGAGAAGCGCCTGAACATCTTCGAAATCGTGATCGACCGAAGCATGCTGTATTAAACCCGAGAATGATGCCCGATTCCCAATTGGACCGAGTACTAACCATCCGAAAATTGAGTTTTGAGCCATAGGAGTCCCGTTTACTCCTTTCCGAATTTCTGGACGAATGAATTGAGCGTATGAATCTGCTCCCAAAATGAAATCAATTGCCCGTGGTGAGAGAAAATCTGGATCTGCTAGCTGCAGTCCGTCCAAGTGAGCCCAATGTAACCCAGTTAGTGAGAAGGAAGGGAGGATAGGCATTAGCTTAGGTAAAACGAACACATTGACATTTATTATTGAGTGAGAGTTTATTGGCTGAAGAGCGCAGCTCACTGCGCCCCGAGTCATCCCAGAGTGAGTCCCGCCGATCCCGATGATTGGAATGACCGTGTTGTCCCGCTGCAGTCTGAGCTGTCTCGCCAGCTTCTCCGAGATGAAGCTGAGTTCCGACCCGTTGTCGATTAGCATGCGTACCCGATGAGTTGCCCCGAATGCTAATTTGAGATCTGCCAATCCCGTAGCCAGCAGCGTTGAGAATCCCGAAAGTGAGGATGAGCTAGAACCCGAACAAGCTAATGCCCCCGTGTCTCATTGAGTAGAGCCCGATGGTCGAGGAGTAGCCGATGAGCTCGCTGTTCCCGCAGAGGACGGCGCGTTGGTGCGTGGAGTCGGCCCCGAAGATGATTGGTCCCCGTATTTCGACCACCCGGTGTGTATCATCGTGTGATGCTTGCGATCACACTCCTTGCACCGCGTCGTCCCCTGGCATGCCGCCACGCTGTGCTTCCCAAGGCAATTGAAGCACAGACGTTGACGCATGACTTCGTCCCGTCGTGCCTCGCCGGTGAGCTGCCTAAAGCTTGGGCACGCCACAATGTAGTGAGCGCCCTTGCAATAGGAACACGCATACCCGGTGGTGACTGAGGATGATCCCGATGTTGAAGGTCCCGCGTGAGACGGCCCCGATGAGACTGCGTGTACCCGAGAGGCGTAAGTCCCGGATGATGAGTCTTTTCCCGTTGCCTTGGCTTGGGACCGTGTTGCCTCGACGTTCTCGAGAGCCCGTGCTCGACTGGTGAGGAAAACCCGAAGATCCGAGAGTGACGGAGGTTCGTCAGATCGACCCGCCTTGAGTTCCCAAGCTTCCCGCAGGTGAGAGTCGAGCCTTCTCGAGACGACGTGGACGATGACCCAGTCCCACTGGCGCACCGGGGCTCCCAGTGCCTCGAGTGCGTTGTACGCCGCCTTGAGTGAGTGAAGGAGAGAATGTAAATCCTTCGATGAGCGTGGTGAGATCGTTTCCGTACTCAACAAAGTGTCGAGATGAGATGATACGAGAGCCCGTTTGTTATTGTAACGCTCGAGGAGCGTATTCCATCCCGTGGTGAGAGAATCCCCGCTGATAGGCAAGCTCGAAATGAGCTTCGATGCCTCTCCCGTAACCGCGGTGAGAAGATAGTGCATCTTCTCAACGTCGGTGATCTGAGAATTTTCCCGAACGAGAGCGGTGAACATGTCCCGGAATGGCACCCATTGAGAATATTCTCCCGTGAATTTCGGCAATGAGATTTCCGGAAGCGGATGCCGAAGTCCCGTGGTGTCCGAACTACCCGATTGAGCCGATCCCGTGGTTGAGAGAGCGGTGTTGAGAGTAGCCCGAAGTTTGCCCACCCGTTGGCAAATTGCCATTCGCAGAGAAAAGGCCTTTGAGTACTGGTCAGCCTCCGCGTATTCTTGGACGAGAGTATCGTCCAAGAGATGTTCGATGAGCGTATCGTGAACCGAAGCGAACATCTGCCACACATCCAAGGCAGATTGCTTCGCTTCATCGATTTCTTCCCGTGAGAGTGCTGCCGAAGTTTCCCGCGTGAGGTCGTTGAGCAAATCCCGCATGAGAGAAATCCGAGCCTCCTGAGTGGCCACCTTGAGACGAGCAGAACCCGCACTGCGCCCGTGAGATGAGGAGGTGGTGTCCCGAGTGGCAGGAGACCGAACCCGCGGAATTGCGCCCGTTCCCGATGGAGACTTGTCCCGACGTGAGTCCGATTTCGTCGGTTCCCGTGCCGAATCCGCGACCACGGCTTCGCGCTTTGGTTTCACGCTCGCCCGTGATTCCGGAACGGCCAAACTCTCCGGTTCGATCGGTTTGACCGGAGCGGCCGCGTCGTCATCGCCGTCCGCCATCTCGGCGTGCAATCACTCGCGAGACAAATCCCGAAACCCGATTGCGAAGCACCGAAAAGCCGAACGAGAGAAGCACGGAGAGATGTTCACGTGAGGAACCGAGAAAATGTCCGAAAGAGGAAAAACCGAGATAAGCCCGAACGTGAAAATCACCAAAAATATATGTGAGCAATAAATCGAAAAATGATCGAATGAGAAACCCGAAAAATGTCCGAAAATCCGATGAGTTCACACCGATGAGTCCCGATCAAAAATCACTGATGTTAATGTTCGCACGAAAAGGAACTTCCCGTTAAATTTCGTGAAGCACTCGCGAAATTTGACCCGTCAATCCCGTGAGATAATTCCCGAAAACCCGAATAGTTTGAGAAAAACCGCACGAAAAATGAGTCCCGAATTTGCGCGTGATTATTCGTAGTACGAGCGAGAGCGCGAACGCGCACGACACTCGCCTGCGCTTGACCCGAGATACGCTGAGCCTGTCAAATGTATCTGAGAGAGAACGCACGATCCGCACTGTCCGAGTCCCGAGAGAAAATGACCGAGAGCCAATGAGCGCGTCCCCGGCTGAGAGCGAGAGAGCGCGCACTAGTCGCGTTCACTGCGTGAGAGACGCTTCGCAGCGTTAACTGTGAGTGAGAGAGCGCGCACTATGTTCACTGCCCGAGAGACGAACGAGAATGTCCGAGAACAATGAAACCCCCCGAATGAGAGTGAGAGAGCGCGCACTATTCTTGTGAGACAAAGCCGTTGAGCGTTTTCGACATGAGAAAATGCGTCGTAGCGTCCGTACTGAAAAACCCGTAACTCACCCGAAAATTGCACGTAGTCCCGATTCGTCCAGAAATGAGCGTGAGCGTTGATCCCGAACTTTCCACACACTGTTCACTGCACGTTTAACTTGAGAAAAACTTGAAGTTGAGAAAAACCCCCCCACCAGATCCGGCTCGAAGGACCAAACATGTTTGTGAAGGGATCTGGTGTAGGTGGAGAGGAGAGGGCCCAACTTCAACGATTTAAATAATGATGACAAAAATATATATTCTCTAAGCTCAACGATACAGTAAAAAAGGTGTAGTTGTAAAAGTGAGACGGTAGCCCGAAAACCGGTGAGAATTGTCACCCGTGTGAGACGTGCCCGCGTATTACCCGACAATGGCCGACGCCGGTAACGCGACGCGGCCCGACGCGTGGTCGAATCGACCGAGATTTCGGCGATCCGCCGGATGAGCGTTACTTTATCCCGCCCGACGAGTGAGGAAAACTATCCCGAATACTTGCGTGAGATTATTTGCCGTTTTCGAATGATTAGCCCGCACAGAGAATTCCCAATTCCCAGAGAAATGTCCCGTATGCAAAATCCACGTGAGACAATGCGTGTGGTCCGTGTAATCGATGAGGAAAGAATGAGGAAGAGGAAGGGAAAAGCCGAGCGATCACGCGATCGATGAGAGGAAATGCCCCGAAAAGTGGCGCCGTCGGCGGCTGCCATGAGTAATTGCCCGGCGTGACTCGCTCGTCTATTTCCCGCGATAATGACGAATAATTCAGGAATCACGAAAACCTCGTAATTCCTGAACACATAGTGATATACTGGTATGTTACCTACTTCCACTCTGTTTTTCTTTAGTAACAAAATTTTTTAGCGCATAACGACGAATATAAATGTATATTTAGGATGTTCGGAGATCAATTGTTATTATAATATCACTATTAAGGGCTTATGTTCCACTTAGTGGATGTTGATCATCACTACAGTACAAAAAACAACGTTTTTTAGACAATAAAAGTCCCTAATCTAGTAGGAAAACCATACACAAGAAATGAATTCAGAGACGTTTTTTGGGTCGCTGATTACGAATTCGAGCACAAAGTGTAGAACTTCAAAATGGCGATTGGTCCGCCAATATGGCGGACCAAAAGCGGAGATTTCACTGGAATTACTAAAACATCAGAGTTGCTCAATACTATTTCTAATAGAATTACGCTTTTAGCATTATCCGGAGCTAACGGTAAGGACGAAGCTTTTTGTAATTTTTAATTCAGAACTTTTTAAATTTACTGGTTTCAAGATTAGCGACTTCAATAACCCTAAAGCACCGAGTTTCCTCTCTATCAAGAGAATTTTATGTTTCAGTTCACCAGTTATTTTTCAATAAGAAGCTCAGATTAGTATCAGCGATCAAGCCAGATTTGTGTTCCTTATCCTATATTGGAACTGCCATTTTGAGTTTCCAAATTTTGAGTGCAGATTTGTAATCAGCGACCCCGAAAACTCCTGAGTACCAACTTTCGCTTTCAAGAAACGATTTTTGCATTTATGGTCCGTCATATTGGATCTGCCTTCTTCAATTTTCAAATCTTAAGTGCAGATTTGTAATCAGCGGCCCCAAGAACCCTTGAGTACAAAGTCTTGAGCTGATTGCACGTGAGAGAAAATGTATGTTTTAAAGGGTTAATAGAATTTTTTCGGTATCTACAAGGATTCACTGCACTTTATGGCTTAAATTCATTATTGAAAATGTAATAATAAAACGTGATGAAAGTTTATTTGTGTATATTCATAATCACCAAATAGCAATCGTAGTTAAGCACTGGCACCTCAAACGTACGGATTACTATTTGGAACAAAAATCGCTAGAGTGGATTCGAACCGGCCCTCATCGAGTTAGTAGCCAAAGCTTTATCCACGAGGCTACCTTGTTTATCATATTAAAACAACATAATTGTTATATTTGAATTGCAGCTCTGCTTCGGGTTCAGTCTTGGAAGATTGGCATTTAAATCAAATATACTTGAAGTGTCTATGGGATAAGTCGATATTAAACATGGAATTGCATATATCGTTAATCGTTACATAACAGTACCGATAAAGCACTGGTATATCGAACTAACATATTGAAACGTCAACGTCTCATCTATTCCGCCCCCCTTTAATTCCCTTGACTCCGTGTCACGGCGATCCAAAGGCCGAGGTAAACGACCAAGTTGTGCTCTGAAAAACAAAAACCGAAATTATTAGATTTCAAAATTCGAACATATGATCTCGGGTGAACGACCGAGACATAAACAAAGCACACACACTTAACAATATTAAGATAAACAAATGGCACATAGGGAAGGGAGGTTTAAACAATATCTTTGGGGTTTAAATAGGTCAGCAAGAGAACAGAAAGGGGACTTGGTCTCAAGAATTGAACAGAGCATTACATGCTAAATACTCTTGAAACTCGAAGTCCAGTGCACAATTGTGTTACAAGCTCGAATTACGGCATCACCTACGTGGAAGTAGTGTACCGACGAGGACGATCTGGCCCTGGCAGTAAGACGGTCTCCCGGTACGCGAACGAACAGAAAGTGATACGTATTCGAGTCAGAGTACAGGAAAAACTGTACGATACTCAGGGAGTACGAAGGCGAAAGCCTGAGGAAATCGAGTACTCGTATCGTTTTGAACGACTCGAAAACACGTAGGCACAACAGAGATTAACTCCTCGTGTGTCAATATCTGTGGGGATCGTCATTCCAAGCGTTCCCGGCGTACTGTGACCACGACGAGTACTGAAGGCTCTAGGGAGTACTTACCTGAGAAGGAAGGAAAACAGAGGGATCAGGAAAACGTGCGAACGGCTACGAGAATCACGCGAGGGATTGACAAAAACCACGTTGTTTGACAGCTGTCAAAAACAGCTGTGCGGGAGAAAATTCGGTGCCGAGGCGTAAGAGAGAAGGAGCGGCAGCGAGATAAAGGAGGAACAAGGAGGACGGACGAATTCACATCACAGTACACGAAACGGACGTGACAGCACACACACATCACCAACACAGAACGACATTACACCACACGACACACACAAAACCACAGTGAGTTTTTACAAATAATACAAACACTAAAAAGAAATCTCACCGGTCGAGATCCAGGGACTTTGACAGGTGCATGTCACCTCGATCACGGAGACAGCGCCATATTGTATTCTAAATATAACAGAGCGTACGACGCGACACGCGAGTTGCGCAGTAGATCGAGCCACGAGGCGCGAACATTTCGAATTATTAAAGCGATTGATTGCGATCTCGACGACGCGGTTCGCAAGTCTCCGTCACTGGCCGCACGAGTGCGCCCCAGACACTCCTAGGTCACCGGACCAACGCGCGCGACATTTAAAAGCATTAGGGCGGGCCGCTCGCCAGTCCTCGACGCACGAGCTTCAATAAAGCGCCGTGCGAGGGCAGCACAAGTACTCATAGGTCACCGGACCCACGCGCGAACTGTTTGAAGAGAAAAAGAGGGCACCGTGCTTACCCGTTTCGAAAGTTGCTGCGTTGCCAAAAGAGAGAAGGCACTACGAGCGATTCACCACGAGCCACACACAACCGCGCGACGATTTGAATTTATATAGAGTCACAAAAGACGATATATTGTTAGTATTTTAAGCATCGGATTAAGATTAGTAGTAAACAAACACTTGTAAAACGGAAAATCTGCGAGATACTCACCGTTACTACTAGAGACAACCTAGAAAACACTGTACACACACTATTTATTTAAGAATATATCTTGTTTTACGAATTTTACCGGAAGTTAAATTAATCTACTCCCTGATCGAGTCCGAACATATAAATTTAAGTGTAACCGAAAACAGCATACGTTACATTTTGGCGCCCGAACAGGGACTCGATCACAGTAGAGAAACACGAAAAGTGAAATAAGTAAAACAAGATGGCCGAGGCAAGACGAGCCCAATCCCTGCAATGGGAATCGACAACCGCAGACGGAATGTTGGAGGAGGCTCGACGGCAAGATCGAGAAATTATCGGCTGCGTTTCGGCAATCGCACCACCGATAGATGACGACAGCGCAGCAGAAACCACTTTAGACGAGAGTCAAAGCATAATCGAACCAACGAACGCACAGATCATCGAAGAAACCAGAAATCTAACATACAATATGCAACCACGGAGACCGGAAGTAGACCCACATCTCGCAGCAGTTGTCCGAGCCGTCAACGATGTAAATAATGAAAGACAAAGGGACAACAATCGGTTCAGAACACAACTGAAAAGCACCGAAGAAAATTGCGTATCACGAGCCGCGATCGTCAAAGATGAGGCGAGACGAGAATTAGCAAGGAAAATCAGGGAAATGGCTGAAGAAACTGAACGGAAGCTGATACTATCGCATCAACTGTGCAGTGAAGAGAGAAATCGAAAACAAAAGGAGCAGGATCAAACGTTCGCAGCAGTCGATGCAGCATTAAAAACGCTGCGTGAACGGATCGCCGAGAATGCAGGGACGAGCCACGCACTAAACGTCGTGGTGGCAGATCACACCGAACGGATAAAGAAATGCGCAGAGGTACTTATCGAACCAAATCGAACGTGGGGAAATGCGACCTGGACACAGAATTCCCTGAACGTGAGCCAAATGTACGCGAGCAAACAGAGGCCTCCGACGTTCAGTGGAGACGGAAAGGAAAGACCGATGAGGTTCCTGCGGGACCTTGAGGAGTTTCTTGAGGTCACCGGAAATATCGATCTGCGTTATATTATCGGCCAAACCCTGAGAGATAACGCTAAAGACTGGTGGCGTGTTATCGAGGGACCCATCATGAATTTCTCGGAGTTTGCACACAAATTCCAGGCTCGATATTGGAGTCAGGACGTGCAAGACAAAGTCAAGAGAAACCTGGAGTTCGGTGCATACGAGTGGGACGGAGGACGTATGAGCCGGGCTGACTATGCGACAAAAATATACGGAAATGCCCGCGACTTAACCCCGGCGCTGGAAACGCGAGAAATTATTCGGAAACTCGCCAACCATTTTGACGAAACAATCCGCATGGCGGTGCGCGTCAGCAACGTCCACAATATAGAAGGCTTGTTGGAGTTATTGGAGGGATTCGACGACGCCGGGCCAATCAATACAAAAAAAAGAGCACCTGAAAACACTGAAAGGTCTGGACAACCGGGGGGGTGGAAGCAGCACCCATGGCACCAACGCCCATGGCAGCCTCCGCCACAACAACAGCGGCCGTGGGCCCCTCAACCACAGCAACGCCAGTGGCAACAACCGCCACAAAACCAACGCCCATGGCAAACCCCACCACAACAGCAACAACCACCACGTCAGTGGCAACAACAACAACAATGGCAGCCACCACGACAGCCCCAGCCAATACAACATGAAAGGGAAAACACCGGAGTAAACAACGCGCCGAATAATGCATCCACCTCCGAAAATTTCCCAGGGAGGGCACAGGTAACGACATCGCAAAATCCGGGAAACGAATAACGGTTGCGCCCGCATCGATGGAGCTGAAGATTCAGCCATCACTAGGCGCAACCGCGGAGGAGCAACGTCAAAGTCAAATCGAGGCATATGCGTTGGAAGAAGCACAACAAAGGAAAAAGAAAACGGAGAAACGTAAGGTGAACCGAAAGAAGAAGAGACAACAGGAGACCGAAACCACAACAACAGCTGAAGAAACAGATGCCACGCCACCCGCCACGGAATGGGAACTGCTATGGAAAAAAAGGTTGCAAAATACGCTTCCGGGAATATCCACGCTATTCGAGAATCCTCGAGAATATCTGGACGAAGAGACAACCTACGAACACCAAACAAAACCACCGGTGGCATGCCCGACGGTCACTATAAAAATTGAGGGGAACATGGTCAGCGCCCTGGTAGATAGCGGGAGCGAGGTAACGTGCGTCTCCGACGACTACTACCAACGGAGAAAAGAGAACTTGAAAACCTGTCCGATCCTCCCGGTGACAGGAATGGAGATAAAGGGCGCGTTCGGGAACACCGGGCGCGTAAAAAACCAATTATTTGCAACAGCAGAAATCTACGGGAAGAGAGCCAACCTTAGCCTATTCATCGTTCCACAACTAAAAAGAGAGGCTCTCCTCGGGATCGACGCAATGTTGGCTCTCGGGATCGAGGTCGACATGCGTAAAGGTCTACTAAGGGTCGACCGACGAACGGTTAAACAAATCCAGGAAGGACGGTGGGTAGAGACCAAGGATCTCTCGGAGAACCAAGAAACATCAATAATGCAGATTGAGACGAACCCCGCAGAACCGGAAATCGAAGAATTAACCGAAGAAGAAGTCGACACCAAGATATCGGAATGCACGGAATTACCCCACGGGATCGCAGCACGCTTCAAAGGGCTCGTGGGTGTGTACCGAGGGATATTTCGGAAGGCGCCAGGGCGGATGTCAGCTTACACTCACCGCTTGATTATGAAGAACCCCGAGCCGTACATCAAGAGGGCGTATCCGGTCCCGATACAGTACCGAGAGAAGGTAGCCACCGAAATTCAGCGAATGCTGAACCACAGGGTGATAGAACGAGCCGTGAGTCAGTACATCAACCCTTTGGTCACCGTCATAAAAAAAGATGGAAGTGTACGACTCTGCTTAGACGCACGACAGCTAAACGAGTACTTGGCGAATGACCATGACAACGCACCACCCGTGGACGAAATTTTCCAAAGATGTGGAGGAAAAATGGTAATGTCGAGCCTCGACATGACGAGCAGTTTCTGGCAGATCCCACTACACGAGAATTCACGCCCATACACCGCCTTCCAGTTCGACGGCAAATGCTACCAGTTCACAGTCACACCGTTTGGACTGAAAACAAGCACCGCAAGTTTAATACGGGGACTCGATGCGGTCCTTCAAAACATGGGACAGAGCGTGATCAACTTCGTCGACGATCTGCTGTGCCACTCATGCACGTACGAGCAACATCTCGAACATCTTAGAGAACTGTTTCAAACGATGGCCGAGCACAACATGACTTTAAACTTTAAGAAATCAAAGTTTTTCTGCCAAGAGGTGTCATTCTTGGGACACGTTCTCACAACAAAAGGAATACGCCCACAAGAAGATAAAATCAGGGCAATATAGGAATTTCCAAGCCCGAAGAACCTCAAGCAACTCCGAGGTTTCCTCGGCCTCGTGAACTATTACACACGATTCACCAGTCGACATGCAGAAACAACGGTGCCCCTACTCAGCCTCTTGAAGAAAGGTAAACAGTGGGAATGGGACGATGACATCGAAATGGCCTTTCAAAACGTGAAGAAGTTGTTCACCACATCTGTGTTGCTACAACATCCGGTTGCGAACGTTCCATACACGCTAACAACAGACGCAAGTGACTACGCACTCGGGGCAACACTCTCACAAGATATTGACGATGAGGACCGGGTAATATAATTCGCCAGTCGCACCCTGAAGGGAGCAGAAGTCGGATACACGACTACGGAAAAAGAACTCTTGGCCGTCGTTTGGGCTGTACAAAAATTCCGTACCTATCTCCTGGGAGCAAAAATTAAAGTACGGACCGACCACCGAGCTCTGACGTTCCTGAAATCGTGCCGATTCGTCAATGATCGACTACTCAGATGAGCATTACTCCTACACGATTATGACATGACCGTCGAGCACTGGCCAGGAAAGAGAAACATTGTCGCGGATACACTCAGCCGCATGGACGACGATGAGACGGGTACACAAGCGGTAGAGGTGATTATTGCCGAACTACTGGCCCGGCAGCCAGCAAAGGAATTCATTACAGACATGAAACGTATAGGAGAGCACCAACAGCAACAGGAAACGCTGCAGAAGTACTGGAACACTGATGAGACGACAAAAATTGGACCAAATTTCCGTTTAATACATAATGTATTGCATAAGCGAGACAGAAGCGGCCGATGGAAAGTAGTCATTCCGGAAAACCTCATCGAGCGACTCATCACGGAATGTCACGAATTATATGGACACCCGGGGGCGAAAAAAGTCTTCAGGCTGTTAAACGAGGACTTCACATGTAATCACTTTGCTCGCAAAGTACGACAAACACTAAAACAGTGTGACAGCTGCCAGAGAAACAAGGTACCGGTGCACACAAACTACGAAAAGATGCAAAATATTATACCCGATGGACCCAGAGATCTCGTCTCGATTGACTACTACGGTCCTTTACCTCCGTCAACGGGGGGGGGTACGCCACATACTCGTTACCATCGACGCATTCACAAAGTTCGTGGTGCTGTATCCATTGAAAAAGGCAAATACTGCGATAACTATCAAGAAAATCCTCGACGATTATATCCCAAAATACGGGAAGCCAAAAAGACTACAATTCGATCATGGGACACAATTTACGGCAATCGCTTGGACGGAATTCCTACAAAAACAAGGAATTAAGGGCGTATTTTCGTCAATCCGACATCCGCAAGGGAACATTGTTGAACGGGTGAACCGCGAGCTCGGGCGTTTCTTCCGTACATTTTTGGAAGAAAAACACACAGGATGGTGCAGATGGATACCGATTATCCAGGACTGTATAAACGATGTGCCGCATGAAACTACGGAAGTTACCCCGAGAGAATTGCAACAGCGACGAAAACCATACCGTGTTTGGAAAAAATGGATCCTAACCGACGAGGGTCTATCAAACGATACATTGACCTATGAGGAAACACTCCAATTGGTCAAAGAAAGAATTATCCATCAAGGAAAAAGACGTGCCGAACGCTTCAACGCAACACACCACACCACGAGCTTCGAAGAGGGAGAATTGGTGCTCGTACGAGCACTAAACGTTTCAGATCCCAATAACCAACGGATCGCGAAGTTTATGCCATTATACGAAGGACCATATAAAATAAAAAAATGTGTGGGAATAGCGACATATCTCCTCGTCGATCCCAAAACAAGAAGAGAAAGGGGAAAATTTCACGGCAGTTTACTACGTAACTACATACAGCAAAAGAAAGAAGAGGAAAAAGAAAAAGATCACATAGTCATCACACGAAATGAGGAGCCGACGGAAAACGCGCCGGACGATGCTTCCCGCACTACACGGCGGCAGGCCCAAAAACGGAGTACAGACTCAAAAGAGAGGCCGTAGCAGCAGCGGCGTACTTCTCGCACCATCTATGATAATTGCTGACTGGGTATCGCGGAATACTCATGTATTCCGCGATACCCAGTCAGCAATTATCGACCTCGATCATCGATACGTCAACAACAACACACAGATGGCGCAACAATGTCGAAATAGATCAAAATATCGATCGTTTCGGCACCGGCAAAAGCGCGCGAAGAAAACACACGTGCGTAACAGAAGGGGAAATATATAAGCACGGCCGCAAGCGAAATTAGACAAATGTGACAGTGACAGAGAGAGTGAGATGAAGAACAAACAGACTTGGTGGTTGACGGAGAGTGACGAAGAAGAATATACGCGCGAAATATGGAAACTCCGGACAATAGGTCTACCCCCGAAAATATCGCATAAAAGGCGTTGGAGAAGGAAAATCAAAGAGGCGTGGATACAGATGAGTCAAGGACGATTAATGGTCATCAAGCACGACACATTACCGGAAGATTTTGAAATTCAGCAAATCACGGACGAAGAAATCAAATCATGGTACCCGGGAAAATCGTTGGGGCTATGATCTCCCACCCAAGGAAGAACGAAAAATTTCAAAGTTAAACGGAGAAGTGCTCAGACCAAAAACAAACGCGAAAAGAGCACGTCATGTATTTCGAAAACGCAGAAGTCGCGAAGTGGTACGGAAAAAGGATGCCGGCAAGGATTATAACATATATAGATCCTTCCTGGTTTTATATCAAACTACAGTGTTACGGGGAAACCTATATCGACGCTAGGCTAAAACAAATCTGGAGGGAAAGACAAAGCAGACTCCAACGGCTCCTCGAGGAAGAAATTTACCCAGGAGCCCCAACACTAGTCAGGTACGAGGCCACATTAGCCAGGGCTACGATCTGCCAAATAGAGGGCAGACGAGTGACGTGCTGGCTCGGAGATTGGGGCCTCCAAAAAGAGGTGGTATTGGAGGAGTGCTTCCTCGTGCCACCCCAGCTATTCTCCATTCCATATTTGGCAATCGCATGCGGCCTGCATCGGACCAGACCCTTCGGAGAAGGAGACTGGGCAGAGGGAAGCATCGACGGCATCCTCGAGATACTCCAGCAAGGGCAAACCACCCTCCACGCCACAGAGGAAGATCGACATCCGGCGGGTCTTTGGATAGAAGTCGTGCAAAGTGAAATCGGAAACCTGCACGATTATCTATGTCGGTTCGAATGTGCCAGGGATGGGCCCAACCCCGATGAGGTTAGCTGGGATCGCGAGGGACACGATCTGGGGGACCGCCACTGGACAAGGACCAAATTCGAGAGCTATGTACGCCCTTCAGAAAGTGTAACCGCCTCACAAACAGCGACCATCCACGACGAGAGGGGCGAGGAGGTCGAGGATTGGGGAAGTGTGGGGGACCTATCCACACTCCTCCTCGATTTTGAGGATTTCGAACGGGAATACGTAGATGAGGACGCTCTGGTGGACGCGATGGGATCGGAGGAACTAACGTTCCTCCGATCGTACCTAGTCCTTCCAGAGGCCGAAAACGAGAACAACGACGACGACGACGACGTGTCGAACGCGTCGGTAAAAAAAAAAAAAAAAAAAAAAAAAAAACCGTTATTAAAATGACCAGCTGTGTTTTTTCGGAGTCGTTTTTTTTTTTGCGTACAACACAAACAAACATACTGATGCTCGCACACAAAAATCATACACACACGCACACAATAATTCTAAGATAGAATGTAAGTAAGTAGGAATAAACCGAACACGAAAAACGAAGGAATCGTTTTAAATTTTATTTAACGTCCCTTAATATATAAGTACAAGAAACGCAAGCGAGAACAGATACAAAAACGAGCGAAAGAAAACGCGGCAAAAACAGGGGCAAGCGACATCACAACAACGCGCACGCGAGCGATGATCCGCGTGGCGACTCGGAGGAATCGTCCTCGACAGCCGGCTGACCATCGGGGGGGGGGTAATGAAACGTCAACGTCTCATCTATTCCGCCCCCCTTTAATTCCCTTGACTCCGTGTCACGGCGATCCAAAGGCCGAGGTAAACGACCGAGTTGTGCTCTGAAAAACAAAAACCGAAATTATTAGATTTCAAAATTCGAACAGATGATCTCGGGTGAACGACCGAGACATAAACAAAACACACACACATACACCAACGCCATCGGCGACGGCTGACAGCGAACAAGAAACCGAAAACACAAAAAAAACTTAACATTTATAAACATTAATACTTAATAATCACGAACACAACACAGAAACATGAAAGTCGACGAATACAAACACCAAAACACACAGACACGACAAGTCGGGGGAAAATTTTGGGAAGGGACAAAAATTAACAATATTAAGATAAACAAATGGCACAAAGGGAAGGGAGGTTTAAACAATATCTTTGGGGTATAAATAGGGGAGCAAGAGAACAGAAAGGGGACTTGGTCTCAAGAATTGAACAGAGCATTACATGCTAAATACTCTTGAAACTCGAAGTCCAGTGCACAATTGTGTTACAAGCTCGAATTACGGCATCACCTACGTCGAAGTAGTGTACCGACGAGGACGATCTGGCCCTGGCAGTAAGACGGTCTCTCGGTACGCGAACGAACAGAAAGTGATACGTATTCGAGTCAGAGTACAGGAAAAACTGTACGATACTCAGGGAGTACGAAGGCGAAAGCCTGAGGAAATCGAGTACTCGTATCGTTTTGAACGACTCGAAAACACGTAGGCACAACAGAGATTAACTCCTCGTGTGTCAATATCTGTGGGGATCGTCATTCCAAGCGTTCCCGGCGTACTGTGACCACGACGAGTACTGAAGGCTCTAGGGAGTACTTACCTGAGAAGGAAGGAAAACAGAGGGATCAGGAAAACGTGCGAACGGCTACGAGAATCACGCGAGGGATTGACGAAAACCACGTTGTTTGACAGCTGTCAAAAACAGCTGTGCGGGAGAAAATTCGGTGCCGAGGCGTAAGAGAGAAGGAGCGGCAGCGAGAGAAAGGAGGAATAAGGAGGACGGACGAATTCACATCACAGTACACGAAACGGACGTGACAGCACACACACATCACCAACACTGAACGACATTACACCACACGACACACACAAAACCACAGTGAGTTTTTACAAATAATACAAACACTAAAAAGAAATCTCACCGGTCGAGATCCAGGGACTTTGACAGGTGCATGTCACCTCGATCACGGATACAGCGCCATATTGTATTCTAAATATAACAGAGCGTACGACGCGACACGCGAGTTGCGCAGTAGATCGAGCCACGAGGCGCGAACATTTCGAATTATTAAAGCGATTGATTGCGATCTCGACGACGCGGTTCGCAAGTCTCCGTCACTGGCCGCACGAGTGCGCCCCAGACACTCCAAGATCACCGGACCAACGCGCGCGACATTTAAAAGCATTAGGGCGGGCCGCTCGCCAGTCCTCGGAGCACGAGCTTCAATAAAGCGCCGTGCGAGGGCAGCACAAGTACTCATAGGTCACCGGACCCACGCGCGAACTGTTTGAAGAGAAAAAGAGGGCACCGTGCTTACCCGTTTCGAAAGTTGCTGCGTTGCCAAAAGAGAGAAGGCACTACGAGCGATTCACCACGAGCCACACACAACCGCGCGACGATTTGAATTTATATAGAGTCACAAAAGACGATATATTGTTAGTATTTTAAGCATCGGATTAAGATTAGTAGTAAACAAACACTTGTAAAACGGAAAATCTGCGAGATACTCACCGTTACTACTAGAGACAACCTAGAAAACACTGTACACACACTATTTATTTAAGAATATATCTTGTTTTACGAATTTTACCGGAAGTTAAATTAATCTACTCCCTGATCGAGTCCGAACATATAAATTTAAGTGTAACCGAAAACAGCATACGTTACAATATTGATATTTGAAAAAAAATTATTGCTGCTGTGGACGTGAACCGACAACCTTCGAGTTGATAGCCAAGGCTTTATCCCCGATGCTACCTGCGAATTATCATTTAATGACTGAATCATTGTATTTATACTGTGACTATGGCTGGATATAACATCCAAGTTTAGAAATACTCATGCTATTGATGTTCTGTACATGCTATTTATTTATTTTTACGGTTGGATATCTTTTTTCAGCCCCCCCCCCTCCCCCCCTATCGCCATTCATTTTTCATTTCGAACATTTTGTAACTGCCCCTCCGCTATGTCCCCTATCATGCATGCTAAAAAGTCAGCCATTTCGTTTAGTCGTAACGTCACGCACGACTGGCGCCCCGTACAGCGGCTGCTTGCGTCGCAAAAAGTTTGCCCTCAAGCCAAGTATTGGATATGTGCTTCTCTATATGAATCTGAATTCGCTGGTAATGGGTTAGCTCCGACATCTTTGATAGCAGACGATACTTCGAACGTCCGATACACAGGCCACGGTCCCCATGGTCAGATGCTTCAGGAAACCTACGCTACCGCTATCAATCGGGATATTGGTCACGCAGATTTTTAAAAATATTTGGGCATTTTTTAACACAAATCGCAAAATCCGCATAACTCCTTCAATGATCCTCGAACACAGATAAGTGTTCGTCAACGTTATTGCCGTGTGATTAGAATTTATAACAGAACTTAACAATCGTATATACAGTAAATACTATTTTGCTTATACATTTTACGTCAAGGCTATTACCGTACAAATTACAACTCGAGTAGAAATCTTGATCCGGCTACGACCAGGACCGAATCAGGAATCCTGATTTTTTTTCCGGTCTTGATCAGGTTGAATGATCAGAGCTCGATCATGGATAAATTTCAAAAGCTGAGCAGGATGAAAAGGTTTATTACACTGAAGATAAAGAATGCATAATATTATTAAAAAACAAAATAAAAAACTTTTTGGCACTTCGGGGTTGCTTTTCCGTCATAATGTATGCATTTCTGTTGCTCCTGTACCAGGAAGCTGCAATTAAATTTTTTCGCTGACACCGAGATACGAACTCACCCACCTAAGCCTTACTTATCTTGCACGCACTCTACCGACTACGCTAGTAAGTATACTCGTTGTTAGTTGATCTCATATCCATATTATATTGTGATTTCATCAGATGAATACCAATAAGGTAAAACATTTATATTCAAGTATAGTCGCTAAAGACGCATCCCTATGTATGAAAATAAAGTGCGATGAATTATTTCTATATTTACATTATTTATAAATAATTTTGTATTTATATTATTTGGAAACAATCTGACAAATGCGTGTCAACTATTTCATTTTTTTAAGTTAATCAAATTTATTATAATGAAAATTTTAATACATGAATAACAACATTTTCATAACATTTTTTGAAAAATAACAGTAATAGTGAGTATAAAAGTCTGTAATAAATATTATTTATAGTTTATTATACATATTTGTATATAATACTTGTTTGACAGCTGGAAGCCCATTTTCTGTATAGGATCCGCGGCAGGTCTCTGATGTCAGGTCATAATAACATTTTTTTTTAATTACTTGCTGTCGAGACGCTGCCATGTCTCTAGATTTGTAACAAACTTTTCTTGCATGTAGTGAATTTTTATTTGTTTAATTTTCACTTAGAAAAATAATATGCTTGACGGAACCAGTTCTTTTATAAAATGTATACCGTGGATTTGAATTTAGGTTATGTGTGCCATATAGTTGTATCGGGGGGAGTGATAAAAGCCTTAACGGGCATCAAGCGATAGCATACGAAGCGCCAGGTGGCAAATCCACGAACTAAAAAACTTTCTTGACGGATTTCTCGCACAATATGCTTTTATTGAATGAATAACAATAAAAAGTTAATTTTCTTCCCTGAGAAGAATGGTGCTCTGGTCGTTTTTTTTGTAGCAATTTTTTCGTTAATCAGTATTCAATCATAGAAAAACCGAGGCGACTTTCGTCCTCCATGACAGTATTGTCGAACCCAGAAGTATTCTTTTTATTATGAATTCTACGCACATTTCCCACGTCTTTTCAGACAAGAGCACCGTGCATACCACATCACTTCATGTTTTAAAACACTTCGCGGTCTATTTTATTGCGAAATAAACGAAAAATCCGTCAAGAAAACTCCGAGGCGTCAAACTCTCTCTCTCTCTACTCTCGACATGTCCTTTTTAGTTAGAGCATTTTTCGTCAGGTTCGCTAGTGGTAAATCAGTGAGCTCCCCAGTAACGTGTTATGCGATCACCAGAACCCCGAGTCTCAAATCCATGCAAAGTGACATTCGCAGTATTATATGTAGTGGATTGTGTTTTTCTACTGCGGATGATGTATTATTACTGCAAATTGCAATAGAATGCATGTGAATTTAATATATATCTGTATTTTGCAATAAGTATGTATTCGAAATAAGGTGATAAATAAAAGATTTTGAGATGACACGCATTAGACAGAAGAATTTTGTTTATACATTTGAAATCTTTTGTTTCGAGTTTTTTTCTGCCCGCGCGAGACTCTTCTAATAAATTGTTCACGCTTCACTCACACGCGGCCTAATGCCAGATGAATTATAATCTCTATAAGTAAGCGGAAATATATTTATATTTGTATTATTATATTGTTGTGTCCCGATATTTCAAGATAGAGACTATCGTGAAAATAGGGATGAAGGTTTTTGGGATCTACGCCAAACGAGTTAAACTCCAACTCAAGCAGCTACAAAATACTTGTAAAGTTTATTGACTAGGTTGGTTTGAATAGGTTTAACAAGAAGTACAAGTTGATGGTTTTGCCTTCGAACCAAACCCGTCGCTGCCCTGATCAAGACTGACTTTCGGGATCGATACGTCGTCGCTCGAAAGGTGACGGCTATCGATCTTTTGCAATAATCTGACGAAGCATTGTGGCAATTATTTGCTCTAAATTGCCTAATTCTGCTGCGATAAGCAGTTGAATGCTCTTTTATTCGGTCGGTGATTGACCGCAGTTCGGTCGCTGACCGATGTTGTGAAATAGGGAAATTCCGGGTCACAACATCCCTCCCCCCTTGGAAGAACAAATCTCTCCCGAGATTGGCATTGCGACTTTGTGTTTGGTCCTTGGGCTTACAAATGCCGTTGTTTACATGTTTTTAGCGATTTAAAATTCTATAATTCCCATATAATTACATATTTGCACCCATTGCATGATTAATTATTTTGTGTCCCCGATACAAAGTGGGACATACGTATTTATATAATTCAGTTCGGTTATGTATGTATGTATGTATTTATGTATGTCTCATGTCGAATTCGTGCGTTGTGTTTTTCGTATTACCTTACCATTAAGTGAGGGTATAGGTAACTTGCGTTTTGATGATTTAGCTGTTTGCGGCTCGGTCGCGCAGCTGATGATGGCCGGCTCGCTGTAGATCGCCACTGCGGGTGTGCGCCCTCGCTTCCGCATATAGAGATATATACAAGTCGCTCCGATTATTATCGGCACGATTGCTCCTATAGAGTAGCTTCCAATTGCGATTTGTCGTGTTACCTCTGCCTCGCGAATTCCTTTTATTTTTGTTTTCAGCGTTTTCAAACGTTCTCCGATTTTATTTATTTCTGCTGGATTATCTGACAATTTGTGAGGTAATTCGGGTACAATTGACGTATACTTTAATAATTGTATATCCTCGTTTAGCATTGTCAAATTTGCTCGCGGTAAAAATTCGTTGTGTACAGTTTGTTTTATTTCTCCTATGGTCTCGATTCTAAAATTAGGAGTGGTGACGGAACATTTTCCGTCCAAAGCCAGAGTCCCTGTCCCTATTAATGCCGCATGTTCCAATTGTCGCGTTCCGCAATGTATTAATAAGGTTTCAGGTTCCGGCGCTACGTATAACCATTTACCACGGTGTTCTAATGCAATTATTAGCGTATTGTTTAACTGTACGATGCGCTGATGGCATTCCGCGTTTTTAACGTTGTGCGTGATATACATCGTTGTTTCGCATGATGTGCAAGTGTGCGCGGCTAATATAGCGCGTCTAGGTCTACATAGATAATGAGTTTTTACATTTTTGCACGATCGCAGCTCGCTCTCGTCCATCATTAAACAAGATCTTCGCGTTTTTTCAACGATGACGATTGCATTTGTTACCTCTATAAATTGAAAGTGATTTCCTTCGATCTTCGCGGGCAATGGATACGCTCTATTTATTATGTATTCCTCGTGATTTATTAGTGGAATTTTGATTACCAGGACGAGTTCTGTCTCTACGCAATACGCACCTATTTCGCTAATTTCTAATAATTTTGGCATTTCTTCCGGCCGCACGGGCGTCGGAAACGACAGACCTTTCGGCAAGTACGTAATGGCGTTTTTTAAGTATTCTGCCATTTGCCCCGGGGGCAAGATGCTTGGATTAACTAATCCTTTTGATAACCCTGCTATAAAATCTGTCAGTTGTCTGACTTCGCTCAATAGAGATTCGGTGATCATTCCCATTGTTGTAAGTTTCTCGTCTATTTGTTGTCGTTCATCTAACCTGTCCAGACGGTTTGTCAGGCTGTCCCGTACGCTCACGACGAGTGATTGTAATTGTTTTTGGTTTTCCTCCAACCGTGTTGTTGATTTGTTGAACAGGTGTAATGTCGACTCGAGAATTTGAACGTTTTCGCTAAGGGCGTTTTCTAAAGCGTTTTGATTGGTCCCCAATTTGTTGAGTTGTTCGTTGATTTCCGCAGCATCCTGTGCGTCCATATTTCCCGTGACTGCCTTGATAATCGAGCCAAGGCCGTTAATAATGCCTCTACGTCGGCGTGTTAATTTGCCACCCGTTATATCGTGGATCGCTCGAAGCTCTTGCTCGGTCCTCTGTAGCATTTTTGCTGCTGTGTCGGCAATCGTATTGCACAGCACGTCTTTCGTAGCTGCCCAAGTACACAGCCCTGTTAAATTTGTAAATGTATTTTTTATTTCCCTTTCTTGTTTTTCTAACGATCCGAGGTCCATTTTTATGATTAATTTCCATGTGTCGCTGGTTACGGATAAAGTTCCTATTTCCTCATAATAAATCCCTGGGTTGGTTGAAAATTTGTCCACCCGGTATGTTTTCTCGTCCCTCTCGGCGGCGATAGCGACGAGGGGTACTAACCTGCGGAGAATATCGCTCGGTTATTTTTCTGTCTTTGTTCCACTCGTTTCGAGAAACTTTTCATTTTCTAACTCGCTTAATAGTCGTTGGAATTTATATTTTTTCGCGAATTTTGTTGATTACGCGTTTTTACCCCACCGGGGTGCGACACTCGGTGTGATTCTTGCCTCGACGGATTTGATCGTCGAGGCGTCGCCTCATTTAGCAACGAGACTTTGACGAAGTAATAACGTAAGTATTACTTACTATAAATTTTTTTTTTTTTTTTTTGTAAAATTATGTATTTGTTTTGTTTTGTTTTATATAAAATTTTTTCTGTGCCCCCTTTTTCAGATGGATGACTGGCACTTTGAGGGTGGCGCGGTGGTCTTCGGGGGTGATGATTCGCCGATGGAATTTGTCCTCGTAAGTGTTGCTTTTACTTGTTCATTTTAATTTATATTTTTGTAATATATGTGTTATATAGTAATTCATTGTTTTCTTTTTCTTTTCTGTTTCAGACTCCTCGTCTACGCAAAAGGCGGCTGTCGCGTGTTTCGTGGCCCCAGTGGTGGCGGCGTGGGTTCATAACTCACGCCGTGTCGGTCCGCCGCCGCCGGGAGCGGCTCAGGGCCGCGGTAGACGAGCTGTGGAGAGACACCTCGGCAGCCCGGGAGGAGGCCGAGTGGGGGCACGACCCCGGGGATATCCTGGGGTTGTGTCGCTTATTCTACCCCGACCTCCCCCCGGAGGAGGGCTGGTGGCTCAGCCGGCCACAAATGTGGTGGCTGGCGGCCCTTTTCCCGGGGGCCCCGCAGTCGGCCCCGTGGTTGTTTTAAATGCGTGTTTTAAAAATGTAACAATATATGTGCTAAGCGTAATCATTTGTTTATTTATTTTATCATTTTTCCTCCTTTCCTTCCTTATTTCAGGGCGCGTGCGTTGGGGAGCCTCCGTGGGCTCTCCCCTTATAATATTGCGCGTTATTTTATTTTTATATGTTTCTTTCTCTCTCTCTCTCTCTTTTTTTTTTTTTTTGCTGAGCCATGCGGGCCTCTTCGCGGCGCGATGGCTCCCGCGACGGTGTATGTGTGTGTGTGGTGCGTACGTTGCCCTCGCTAGTGGGTAACGTACGCCTTGATGCGGTTCGCGTGTACGCGCATCGTTTTCCGCCCGCGGCCGATAATGTAGGTTTCGCTCGACTCCTCACTTTTGACCGTATAAGGTCCCACCCACTTGGGTGTGAGCTTGGCCGAGCGTCCTCGTCTGACCGTCTCATCGAGGAGGAGGACGGTGTCGCCTGGGCGGTACTTTACTACTGATGCATGTCTATCGTAGTGTTGTTTCGCCTTTTCCTTGGCTTCCTTTACGTTCTCCCGCGCCTGCTGCCATGCTGCCCGCAGGCGTTCCCGTAATTCCGCGGCATAATCCTCATACGAGTAGGTCATTCGCGGGGCCTGCTGTAAAGCCGTCGGTAACTCTGCTCTCTCTCCGAAAACCAATTCGTGTGGTGTGAGCTTTGTCACCGAATGAGGTGTGGTGTTGTACGTAAACATAGCGTACGGCAACCATTCGTCCCAATCCTTTTGGTCCTCTCCGATGAAATTTTTCAGGTATTCTGCGAGGGTCCTGTGGGATCTTTCCAGGGCTCCGTTTGATTGCGGATGATATGCGGTTGTTTGGATTTTCGCTATTCCGAGTAATTCGCATATCCCTTTGAAAGTCGTGCTCAGAAAATTTGTCCCTTGGTCTGACAGAATTATTGCCGGAGCGCCGAATTTGCAAATAATTTCGGTGGTCATGGCTTTTGCGACTGTGTTCGCCTCTTGATTTTCCAAAGGCAACGCTAGACTGTACTTTGTAAGTAAATCCTGGAAGGTAAGTATATACCTATTCCCTTTTCCCGTGATCGGTAGGGGTCCTACTATATCGACGGCACATTTTTCAAAAGCACGCGTCGGTGTGTCTGTGGTGACCATCGGGGCCTTTGCCTTTTTTCCTACCTTGTTCCTCTGGCATTTGTCGCACCGTTGTATATAGGTAGCGACGTCCTTTTTCATTCCAGGCCAATTATGCTTATCTCGTATCCTCTGCAGTGTTCGCTTGATGCCCTGGTGCCCACCTAGAGGGGCATCGTGGTATTCCCTCATAATTTCGAGGCGCTCATGCTCGTCGGGGCATGGTACGCCTATGCTGCAGCCATCCTCCTCGCTCTCGCTGTCGGTGCCGTCGCTCGGCCCGCGCGATGCACGCGGAGTTTCCCCCGGCACCGCGCTTCCCCGGGCCGCCTCGCCAGCACGAGGGGCCTCGCTAGCCGTGCGAGAGCGCTCTCTCCGTCCTTCTTCCTCTTGTGGCTCGGGCCTGTTCTTCTTTTCCTCTCTTTCTTTCGCTTGCGCTCGAGTGAGCGCGTAGATGCGACTTAACGCGTCAGCGTTTGTATTTATTTTTCCAGCTTTATGCTGTATTTCGTAGTCGTATTCTTCTAATTTAATTCTCCATCTCATTAACCTTGATCCAGGATCTTTTACCCCGAATAACCATGTTAATGGCTTGTGGTCTGTTACGATTGTAAATTTCGTTCCGTAAATATACGGTCGAAATTGATTAACGGCCCACACAATTGCAAGTAGCTCTTTTTCGGTAGTGGAGTAATTTGTTTCGGCCTTGTTTAACGTTCTACTAGCGTAACAAATTGGCAAATCTTCACCGATCTTCCCTTGAGACAATATCGCTCCGATCGCTTTATCCGATGCGTCTGTCGTAATAACGAAACGCTTCGAGAAATCGGGATATTGTAATATCGGGGCGGTGGTTAAAGCCTCTTTCAGGCGTTCGAACGCAGCCTCACATTGTTCCATCCACGCGAATTTAACCTCCTTTTTTGTTAAATCGGTCAAAGGCTTCGCAATACTGGAGAAGTTTTTGATGAATCGGCGATAATATCCCGCCAGTCCCAGGAACGATTGTACGTCTTTCATATTTTTTGGTGTTGGGAAATTTTTTACTGCCTCGATTTTGCTTTCATCGGGCTTTACTCCGACCTCGGTTATTATGTGACCGAGATATTGCGTTTCCTTACGCATAAATTTGCATTTTCTCGGTTGTATGCGTAAATTCGCTGTCCTCAGCCTCGCTAACACTTCTCTCAAGCGATTATTGTGCTCGGCGAGTGAGGTTCCGTATATCACGATGTCGTCGAGGTAAACGTAGCATTTTATACCCTGTAAACCGGTTAATACCGTGTCCATCAGTCGCTGAAAAGTCGGTGGTGCATTTTTTAATCCGAATGGCATACGGTTGTACTCGTAGTGACCCAGAGGTGTGGAAAAAGCGGTTTTTGCTTTATCCTTCTCAGCCATCGGGATCTGGTGAAATCCTGAGGCGAGATCCAAGGTCGTGAAGTATTTTGCCTTTCCCAACTGATCCAATATCTCGTTGATATTGGGCAGTGGATAAGAGTCGCCTTCTGTCGCGAGATTTAGTTTGCGAAAGTCGACGACGACTCTTTTCCGAACTGTGCCATCGGTGTCTGCCTTTTTGGGCACGACGAGCAACGGAGCATTCCATTGGCTCGTACTGGGCCGGATCACTCCCTCCTCTAGCATTTGTTGTGCCTGTTTCTGCACTTCCTTCCGGTGCTCCTCTGGCAATCGGTACGGACGTACTTTGATCGGTGTTGTTCCAGGTTTCACGGATATTTGATGCTCGACGGCATCGGTGTAGCCTAGTTTTTCTCCTTCTAGGTGAAATACGTCGGAGAATTCCTCGCAAATTTCTCGGAGTTTCTTTTCTTCTTCCGAGTTTAAATGCGAGTCCCCGCTGACCTCTAGTCAGATTTTTTCCGATCGCTCCTTGCTATATTTCCCTTGACTGTGCGGTATCTCGCGAATTTCCGTTCGCTCGCATTTTTCTGCGGGCTCCTCTCCGATCCAGTCGAGTTCCTTGATTTCGACGGTCGGTCGTTTTATTATTTGCGCCTCTTCTAGAGCGTTCATAATTAATACAGGACAAGAGTGCGTCTCTGACCTCGTTATCCCTTCGCCAAGTGTTATTCCCGGGCGGATTTCCTGTTTTTTCACATAACCAGCGCCTTCCCCTGGCGTCCTGGCCCATAATATGTATTCTGACCGGGCAGGTATTTTTATTTGCTTCGATCCGCGTACGAAGCGTAACTTTTCCCTAAAAATTTGGAATATTCTGCCGCCCAATATATTCGCTTTGTGTTTTACGATAAGGTCCATTCCCAGCAGCCCGTCGACCTCCAGAGGTACGTCCTTGCTGACTACGTGGAAATCGTGTTTGATGACGGATGCAGGGGTCTTTATCTCTAGTTCCGCTTTGCATAGTGAGCGGAAGGCTGTTCCTCCGAGACCGTGGAGTTCAATTACCTCATCGACGATAGGAGTATCGTCGCGCAATTCGTTGACCCGTACTATGCAGCATTGTGCACCTGTATCGCAGCGTAACGTGAGAAGTCCCTCACGCGCTTGCGACGAGCGAAAATGCAGGTCACTAGGGTGGATGCTCGGGCCTGAAGCGCTGACTTGGCAAATTCTTGCCGGGGCGTTGACGCACTGTGCCTCGGCTTTGCCGTGCTGTAGATCCCCGATTGTTTTACATTGCCGGGGTCCCTGTTTTTCCTTTTTGACTTTCTGTCGCGTTACGACTTTTGTTGCGGTTAGCGTTCCCACCGCGAGAGAGCTTATCGTCCTTTGACTTTCGGAGCTTGAATTTTTCTCCGGTGTCCCTTTGTACGGGAACCTTCCATTTTGTCCCGGTGCCGTTGGTTGACCCGATCCTCCTTGATCCTTGATCCTTTTTCGGCAGTCTCTGATTTTGTGGCCTTTCTTTTTACAATAATGGCACATAATGTCCAACTGTTGGATTGTTTTCGTCTGCGCAGGCAGGCTCTGCCGCCCTTGCCCTGACGACTGGCCCTGAGTGGCCTGTGCTACCTGTGTACCTCCCCAGGACTTCCGTTTGTCGCTGAACGAGGTGTATGGTGGCCCTTGATATTTTTGTTGGGTTCGCTCCCCTCCATGGGAGAACCTCTTCGCGATTATTCGCGTCCCTTCGATGCCTTTTTCCTCCTCTGTCGCCCCTCTAATTGCTTCTCGGAGATTCGTGTAGCCTCGAGACCTTACTAGGAGCTGAAGGTCCCTGCGTAACCCTCGCTCGAAGTTGTTAAGGGCGAACTGACGGAGTAACTGTTCAACGGCCTTTTTCCCAATTTCGTGGGTGATTTCTGCCGTACAGCCGGCAATTAACTCCATAGTTATAGTTTCTACACGATGTGCGTATGCTTGCACTGATTCCTCGGGCTGTTGTCGACATGTATTAAACTCGACCTGTAGCGCGGGAACCGTACGTTGTTTTTCGTATAACGTACGTAGCTCTTCTATTAGCTCCTCTACGGTTTGGAGATCGCGAAAGCGCAAGTCTGCGGCCGCTCGGCCCTGTATTTTTAAACTTAATATGGCTGTGAGGAGGTTTGAACTGTTCGCGGGATCCACCGAATCTGCAGCGTATTTTGCCGCTCTAATAAAGTCTGTGACGAGCTCCGGTTTGGAGGCGTCGAACACAGGGAGACTGTTTCTCGCATCCTTTATTGTCATGTACTCTACTGTATTTGGCATGTTTGCTGTATGCGGATTTAGCAATGAAAAATCGTTGAGATTTATTTCACGCGCGCGCTCTGTATCTACGGGGCTAAAAGACTCGTCCCCGTCGGTCGTAGATTCGTCCGGGTTGGAAAAACGTACGCGTTTCGGAAATTTAAGTTTCGCTAAAGTTTCCGGTGACAGATACAAACTTTCTGCGCTGCTAGTTTCGCGTCTGCGTTTTTTAGACTGCTCTTCGTCGTCTGAGAGCTCATATACTACCCGTGACTCGAAAAATGAATCTAGGGACCGCGATAAATGACGGTTACCTCGCAAACATAAGCGGTTATACTGTTCGTCGTCCGACATACGAGTTAACTAATTTCTCTGGCTTTGGAGGATCTCAGAAAAATAAAATGTTCCGTCACTTACAGGTAGATGATCGCAAGTTGCATGGCGATTCTCGTGACGTTTCTCGTACAGGATCTTCGTCCTCTTCGCGTTCCTTTGCTTGACGCGGCTGTCCTTGTTGAGTCCTTGATGCAGCTGGGCCTTCCGGTGATCCTCGGGATCCGGGATTTCTCGTACGTGGCTCGACTCGGTCGCAGCACGTTCCGTGGGTGGTTTTTTCGACTCGGTCGATGCAGGCACTTTCACACGCGAGGTGACTCGGTCACTCCGTTCGCGATACACAAGTGTGCAATAGTATTTTGTGATTTAAAGCAATAATTGAGTTGTGGCGATCCCACCGCTGCCACCAATGTTGTGTCCCGATATTTCAAGATAGAGACTATCGTGAAAATAGGGATGAAGGTTTTTGGGATCTACGCCAAACGAGTTAAACTCCAACTCAAGCAGCTACAAAATACTTGTAAAGTTTATTGACTAGGTTGGTTTGAATAGGTTTAACAAGAAGTACAAGTTGATGGTTTTGCCTTCGAACCAAACCCGTCGCTGCCCTGATCAAGACTGACTTTCGGGATCGATACGTCGTCGCTCGAAAGGTGACGGCTATCGATCTTTTGCAATAATCTGACGAAGCATTGTGGCAATTATTTGCTCTAAATTGCCTAATTCTGCTGCGATAAGCAGTTGAATGCTCTTTTATTCGGTCGGTGATTGACCGCAGTTCGGTCGCTGACCGATGTTGTGAAATAGGGAAATTCCGGGTCACAACAATATTAAGTAGATTCGCTTCCTAACGTGCAGAGAGACAGTCAAGTTGAGTCTTTGGCATTATTTCGGGTATTAGTTATTAACTTATCATATACACGTCTAAAAGAAACTTATATTTTGTTATGCAACAATCTAATTTATCATAGCTTTTATATGGTTAAATTGTACGTAAATAAATCTAAATTACGGATGAAATTTGACTTGGGCCAAACTCGACCGAACTACCTTAACGGGCATCAAGAGATTTCATAAGAAGCGCCAAGTGGCAAATCCACGAACTAAAAAACTTTCTTGACGGATTTCTCACACAATATGCTTTTATTGAATGAATAACAATAAAAAGTTAATTTTCTTCCCCGAGAAGAATGGTGCTTTGGTTGTTTTCTTTGTGGCAATTGTTTCGTTAGCTAGTATTCAATCATAGAAAAACCGAGGCGACTTTCGTCCTCCATGACAGTATTGTCGATCCCAAAAGTATTCTTTTTATTAGAAATTCTACGCACATTTCCCACGTCTTTGCAGACCAGAGCACCATGCATACCACATCACTCCATGTTTCAAAGCACTTCCCGATCTATTTTATTACGAAATAAAGGAAAAATCCCTCAAGAAAACTCCGAGGCGTCAAACGTACGGTAGCGGCCGTTTTTCTACTCTCGATCTGTCATGTTTAGTTCGAGCATTTTTCGCCAGGTTCGCTAGTGGTGAATCATTGAGCTCCTCCGTAACATGCTATGCGATCACCAGTACCCCGAGTCTCAAATCCATGCAAAGTGACATTCGCAGTATTATATGTAGTGGATTCTGTTTTTCTGCTGCGGATGATGTGTTATTGCTGCAAATTGCAATAGAATGCATGTGAATTTAATATATATCTGTATTGTGCAATAAGTATGTATTCGAAATATGGAGATAAATAAAAGATTTTGAGATGACACGCATTAGACAGAAGAATTCCGTTTATACATTTGAAAATTTTTGTTACGAGTTTTTAAAAAATTTTTTTTTAATGTGTGCATATTTTGTGATTTGAAATCTCTTATTGCACTTGGGAATTGCATCTATTGTTGTACCGTGGAATGTCGTTTGTCCAACCCTGGCAGAAATTCTTTCCCGCATTTTTCTCAAAAACTCCCATTTTCTCTTAAATTTTTTCGATTATTTCAGTGAATTGAGACTTTTCAGAGAAATCCGGAAAAAATATTTCCACATTAATCCGAAATTTTCCAAATTTTTCCGCATTTCTGTAAACTATACTTATTTTCTTCCGAAGTCCTTAAATTTTTTAATTGATAATTAGGAAAACCTTTTTTTACCATTAGTCTTCGTCATTTTTTTACCGTGCCACCGTGCTTATACGTTTGTCTCCGTAGGATGAAAAAAAAGTAGGGAGAGTGCGAGAGAGAAACCTGGGCACACAGCGCCTCTAGTAGACGAGATCGGCAACGTTGGAGTACAAGTTTGATATCTAGCTTATACATTAGGCTTGGCCCCCTTGGGCTGCACTGCTTAGCATGACTCGCGCGTGACGTCACCCGACGGCCCGCGCGAGACTCTTCCAATAAATTGTTCACGCTTCACTCACACCCGTCCTAATGCCAAATGAAATATAATTCCTATAAGTAAACGGAAATATATTTATATTTGTATTATTATATTAATTCTCATACTTTCATTAAACGATAAAGCATTATCCCCAAAAACAAGCCAATCATCCATCCGGCCGCGAAGCACAAGTAACGAAAGGTGCACTCAGTTCACAAGCGATGAGATGGTCCCGTTGGTAGCGTGCCTGACTTCGGACCGGAGGGGCGCGGGATCGACCCCCGTGATCAGTATTTAAAAAAAATTTTTTTTATGGGGCTGATTGTTCATTCGTGAAACACGCTCAAGCAAATTTCAAAAGAATATATATATCACATTCGTCATGACGCGAAATAGGCAAAACACCGAAAAATCAAAGCGTTAGTGCTGAATGTCAAAGTATTTTCACCGTTTCCGATGTCAGTCTTTAACCCTTGAAGAATTTTTTGTTGTTGTTTCTTTTACTTACATGATTACATTCGGTGGTTTCCTACAACAAGAAGTGAAATCCACATTTAAAACTTTACGAAGTAAAATTGTACACCGAGTAATACAAATAGTAGTTTTCGTCGAAAAGTATTTTTTTCAAATAATGTGAAAAATAGAATCAACTTTTTTCAAAAAAAAAAAAATCAAACTTGGGGTGCATGGTTAAGAAAAAGAGGTTGCATGCACGTCAAGTTTAATTTTTTTTTTTAAATGTTGATTTTATTTTTCACACTATTTGAAAAAAATACTTTTCGACGAAAACTACTATTTTTATTACTTGGTGTACATTTTTTACTTTATGAAGTTTTAAATGTGGATTTCACTTCTTTTTCTAGAAAACCACCGAATTTAATCATGTAAGTAAAAAAAACAACAAAATTCTTCGAGCGTAAAGACTTTGACATCGGAAAATGTTAAAATACTTTGACATTCAGCACTAACGCTTTGATTTTTCGGTGTTTTGCCTACTTCCCGTCATGACGAATGTGATATATACAGGGTGACATGTTAAGGGTGGCCACCCCGTTTTATTTCGCCCCCCGTAAAGATAATCGGATGGGTCTCAGGTGATTTTTGCAGAAAATTTTCTGAACTTTCCGATAGAAAATACGGCGTTCATCGGAAAATGATAGGTTTTGCAGCACAAAAGTGACCACTACGACAATAATGTGAAAACATATTTTTTTCTGATAGGAATAAAGTAGACTTTATTTCGAATACGGGACACACGCGAAAATTTTTTTTCGAGTGTCGCATCATTAAGAAAAGTTATGTCAAAATTGGGTGTTATAATACCAATTTAAACGTATCTGAACGCAACGATGGAATCGAATGAACAGGGCTGTAGTGTTTTGTCTCAAAGTCGGTTTGTCTTTTGCGCTCAAGTTCATTCTCCCAATGTTATTTTTATATCTGTCAGTGTGAAATGCCAAAAAGGTTATTTAAAAAATGTCAGGTTATTGAAAAATATGTCATCAATGAGCAGACGACGCAGCAAATCACTCTCGTACCGCTGGTCCAATTCCGTTGTTTCGTTCAGTCAAATTCAAATTTATTCGATAACGCGCATTTTTTATATAACTTTTCTGAATGATGCAATACTCAAAAAAAAAATTTCGCGTGTGTCCCGTATTCGAAATAAAGTCTACTTTATTCCTATCTGAAAAAAATATGTTTTCACATTATTTTCGTAGCAGTCACTTTTGTGCTGCAAAATCTATCATTTCCCGATGAACGCCGTATTTTTTATCGAAAAGTTCAGAAAATTTACTTCAAAAATCATCTGCGACCCGGCCGATTATCTTTACGGGGGGCGAAATAAAAGGGGGTGGCCACCCTTAACATGTCACCCTGTATATTCTTTTGAAATTTGCTTGAGCGTGTTTCACGAATAAACAATTTGCCCCATAAAAAAAATATTTTTTAAATACTGATCACGGGGATCGATCCCGCGCCCCTCTGGACAGAAGTCAGGGATGCTACCAACGGGACCATCTCATCGCTTGTGAACTGAGTGCACTTTCTGGTACTTGTGATTCGCGGCCGGATGGATGATTGGCTTGTTTTCCGGGGACAATGTTTTATCGCTTGATGAAAGTATGAATAAGTAGAGAAAGTATGAAAGTATTATGAAGTATAATATGTCAGATGTATTATCATACGATTACAAAATTGTTCTTTCAATAAGCGTGTATCACGAATGAACAATTCGCCCCATAGAAAAAAATAAATAAATAAATATAAGAAATACTGAGCGCGGGGAACGATCCCGCGACCCTGCGGACCGAAGTCATGAACGCTACCAACTGGACCACCTTATTGCTTATGAAATAGGTGCACCTTCTGGTACTTGTGATTCGCGGCCGGATGAATGATTGGCTTGTTTTCGGGGATAATGCTTTATCGTTTGATGAAAGTATGAGAATTAACTCTACGCAGAAATTACTAGATTGCGTTCACGAGTTTTGTTGTAAAGCGACTGCGGCGCTATGTTTTTTCCCCGAGTTACTTCTGCTAGCGAAAGAGATGCAGTGTACGACAAGGACAGAGGCCGCGAGCTCGCATTAATTATTGAAATTTAAGAAAACCCTGCGGTAAATCAACTAAAATCGTTGGTATGTCACGTCCGTCATTACATTCTGGATATTCCGGTTTCGATTATATCTATTTATGAATGATTGGTTGCTAAAATTCCGTAAGTTGCACTTTCCGCTCGTGGCTCGAGTGTCAACATGGTCTCTCCAGAGCCAC
Organism: Heteropelma amictum; assembly: GCA_959613375.1. Lineage (NCBI taxonomy): Eukaryota > Metazoa > Arthropoda > Insecta > Hymenoptera > Ichneumonidae > Heteropelma > Heteropelma amictum. Next base: position 11,323,453 of record OY390723.1, read on the forward strand.
CGGAAACAATCAGCATTCTTTCTAAATATGCAATCGATCAAACGTGCGGACGAATTGGCGGTGTAACCGAGCGGATGTAAGGCCTCAGGTCTTTCTTTCTTTTTTTCTTTTTTTTTCCCGCAACTCGTTTGGGAGACGTCGACAAATCGGCCTCCCACGATTTGTGCCGAATTGCAAAAATCCCCAAAACGAAGTTTCCCGCACGGCGCGCTCGAACTTAACCGCGGCGGATGAGTTAGTCTGTTTCAGCCCCTCGCCCGAAATAGACGAAGGGACAGTAAATTTCGGACAGACTCACTCGTCCTCGCGACCGCATGACGGTCTTAAAATCCGGGTCTACGTTTCGCGCTTCACGAGTAAAGCGACCTGTAAAGGTCGACCAGAAGTGACGAGCCGGGCCGGTGCGCCGTGTCGCGGAAATCAGTCGTGACGTGACATCGTTCCACCCTAAAGTTAAGTTGTTGTTGATCGTGCTACGAACCATTTTTGTCGTGTAGATTTAAGAGTCGGTTATAGTAACGCGAATATAAGTGTGTGATTGAGTGTGAGAGCGAACGAGTTGCGAGTGGCCACTGGTTGTGTGTGTACCTCAGAAAACTTGTGAGTATTGAACGCATTATGGGGTTGCTTAATATCTGGTGTATTCTCCGACCATTGTCGTACGTAATTAAATGTGTTATTTCGAGCCCGAGACGTTTTGTTGCTGCTCAGTTATTGCCCTCAACATCCAGTATTTTGGAAACGCCCTGTACAGGACGAGGCCGACGCGAATCCCGTATAGAAAAATAAAGATAAACTCTTCGCAATGGTATTGAAGGGGTTTGGTTGTGAGTACGAGACTGCTCCGTACGTCACAGTAAATATCGTTTATAGACATCAATCATTATAGTGGCGAAATTTCGATAGCTGGTGTATCAAAATTTCGATAGCTGGCGTGTCATCTGAGCTTTATGCCCTATAAGAGCAATGTTAAGTTTTTTATTAATTGCACCCAAACCACATGGTAAATTAACTTACATTTTTTGCAGACATGTCGAGCAAGGTCAACTCTTTTGATTAAATTTAAAAAAACAGTGTCTTAAACGTGATCCTCAATTCGACCGAACTACCTTAAATCTGGTTGCCTGATGATCGCTTGATCCGACTTGATCAGGCATATCGCGACTAGCTATAAGTCGCCTCACAGTAAAAATGGACCAGACAGGTCCGGGCCTTTTTAACATACGCCTGCTAAAACGACGTATCACAAAAATCATACATCTCATATAAAAATGTACTTAATCGAAGCATATTCAATATTAACTTTAACCGTGATATTGCCAAAAAAAAGTTGTCTAGCATTTTCGAAGCTATCCAGGTCTATATGCATTAGGGTGACCGTTATTTTGGCTTCGGTAAAAATTTTTTTACGTCTAGCGAAAAAAGTAATCAAGGTATGATGAAAAAAATCTGTGTAAAGTTTGGACGCGCTTAGATAAGGAGAACACGTACCACCGGGCAGTTTTATTTTCGAAAATACATGAATTTCTTTAATCGCCGCACTAAAATATTTATTGATCTCATAATACTATCTAAAAAATCTGGAATTGAGTTCATTGATTATACATATTAAGAGGTAAAAAATATATTATTTACTGATTTTTTCCATCAATTATGTACATTGAAAAATGAATAGAAAACTTGAAAATGGACGTGGCGGTTTAGCCATTGTGGCATAAATTGTGGCAGGAAATCGAAGCAGTGAATTATTTATCGGAGCGGATTTTTTATGCAAATAATAATATAATAATCGTGTATTAAATGCTTCAAAATGATTTTTTTTTCTTGAACCTGCGAGAAGATTTTCCAACTGTAGTGGCGATAATACAAAATATAGTGCAGACAAATGGTACGAAATTTCGAAATTTCGTGGTTCACTCATTTTTATTCACCGAGCATTACTGACCGAGTTGGTTTGCCATTGTTAGGCATAGAACAAAAATGTAACGCATGAAATCTTTACGTTTCTTGCAAATTTAATTCGATTTTACGATGCGAGCATGTGCTAGCAATTATGGCCCACATTTTTTAAATTGGTGACGTAAGTTCCCAAATAGTTCGGAATAAATTGCCAACCGATAAACAAGTTTTGCGAGTTCCTTCTTTCAACATCCGTCGATTGAAGTATTCTTTACGCCATAGTACTATGTTGGTTGTGAAAGAGGTATGGATTTTTTGGGAAAAAACTGGAGCACCGGCACTCGTAGCGGTGCAAACGTTACGTAGGTGCGTCGAAAATTAATTCACTGCTTCGATTTCCTGCCGCAGTGTGGCCAAACCGCCACGTCCGATTTCAAGTTTTCTATTAATTTTTCAATCTACTCATGACTGTACATAATTGATGGAAAAAAATTAGTAAATCAAATATTTTTACCGCTCAATATACCCAATTCTAGATTGTTTAATTATTATTATGAGAATAATGAATATTTTAGTGCGGCGATTAAAAAAATTCATGTATTTTCGAAAATAAAACTGATCGGTGGCACGTGTTATCCTTATCCCAGCGCGTTCAAATTTTACACAGATTTTTTTTATCATATCTTGATTACTTTTTTTGCTAGACGTAAAAAAAACTTTGCTGAAGCCAAAATAACGGTCACCCTAATATGCATAGTCCCTTGCAGTATTTCATGGAGTGCCGAAATGTACTGAACAGGAATAAGTTCGCGTCGACTTTCATTATTTTTTGTAGCTTTATTATATCTGTCGAATGTCTGTAAAATTTCTCAGTGAACTTATAACGAGCGACAAGAGAAATAGCGACATTTTTGCCCTGTGTCCGAAGTTTACGTAGTCTCGTAGTTTTAAATGCACTCTGAATTCCGAAAAACTGGGATCTTGTGGTGAAAAGATGGTACGTTGGATAATCTGATACGAAGAGTAGTTTAACTTGTAAGATTTTTCCGTTGAGCGGTGTTTCACTTCTTATCGCACGGATATATATTATATACTTTCGTATACACGTGTATTTAAAAAAGTGGTAGTTAGGTAGCACAAGCTGAGCACATCAATCTTGAAGCTCGTCGCTCAGACACGCCAATCAACGTGTCAGTCAAAAATACGTGGTCGAAACTTTAACCACTTTCAGAGAAATTCAACGTAACCCTGAACTGGCAAACTTGGTTCGGAAAAAGATAGGAGAATTGGACAAAGTTATGGAGAGTTTGAGAGACAAGCAGCACTCTGCAAAATAAATATATGAGTAACGTCCGGTATGGGTGATGTTATGTATCATCGAATTCTCATTGTACCGCTGTGCCGATAAACGAAAAAGTAACTATGTTTTTGTTTTTTCACGAAAGAGCAAAAACTGCGCCGGTCTTTTCATTAGCCGGCTTGGGTTATTATTTTTTTTAAACTACAGCATGCATGAAACGAAATTTTTCGTAATTTTTACGATGTCGCGATTCTCCAAGAAGAAAGATAAAACGATAAAATTGAAAATTAATAGTATAAGGGTTGAAAATCGGCCGCGAGTGCATGTGCTTAATGCGTTCTTCGAGTTGGCGGCACAATGTTAATGGACAAGTGAAAAAAAAGCAGTGTATCAGTGTATAAACGGAGAAAAGGAGTGTACAAGACATCTCGTCATTCAGCAAAGTTTATAGCCATAACTGATATAGCTGTGGACAACGCGCCGTACGGTGGGAGAGTTGTTACAACTGATACAGGTCAGACACGGTAAGAATTTTTTTCTTCGACTGCCATTTTGATATCCATATCCCCACATTTACTACTAGCATACAAAAATGTATTAAGTATATGATTTAAGATAATCAATTTTTGTGCTACGACTTTGTATGATTTAACATTTTCAAGTGTAATACATACAAGGCACTTTTGTTACTTTGTCATATCCTTTTCTCGAATGTTCTTTACATAATACGCATAGAAAAATTTCGATTCGCGTTCGCTGTATCGCTGAGTAGAAAATACTGAGAAAATCATTTCGGTTGTTGTACTGACAGTAATGATAGTACTATTATATTAGTGGTACATGTGCTCTGCGATGTTTCTACCTCTTTAAAACTCGAAAAAAGTATCGTAAAAGAAGAACGCGAAATACTGATGCATAAACTTCAACTTACGGTCCTGACGAGAATAAAAAACATGTTCATTCGTTTGTTTATTCCTTTTTTTTTTTCCAAGAAACCCGAATTTTAAAGCTCTACGCAAACGTCACGTGTTAAATTTCATGCTTATTTGAATCTTTTCGCCATAACAGCCAGGTCCCAACAACTGAATAAAAATGCACGCGTCTCTCGCTCTATCGAGAGCTGAGGGCATGAACTACCTGAAGACTGGTTAAAGGGATCAGGTTATTTTTTGTTGCGAGAATAAGTCAACACTTTGTAACTATTCACCTCAATAGAAACTTTTAAATTAAATAAAAATTACATTTCTTACAATTCGATTTACAGTCAATTCAAGAACTTCGAAGCATAATGCGACGTTATGGAATTAGACGCGCCGGTGATCAGATTTATTGACGCGACTCTGTTCAATTCGCGAAGTTACTGGTTGCTACGTTAATAGCGTAGGAATATGTGGTCTGTAAGACGATTTCAAATGAACTGCCTGACGACTCGGTTGCGGACTAATTTAAAAACTCCGATTTTCCGAATTCAGCAAAGAGCGGATGGAAAAGTAATACTACTGCAGAAACTAGTTGCAAATTTTATTACAAACAAACTTAGTGCGTATAACAGATTTACTTCCGCATCGGAAAGAAGGATAACAAAAAACAGATTTTGAGTGCGCAAGCATAAACAAAAAATAATAGGTAAATAGCAAAAATCGGTACGCACGAGCTGACAATGAAAATAGAACCATTTCATATTTCGCCAAAAAAGTGTCGGCACGTACTCTGTAATTGTTAAGTTTATAACATGAAGGTATGAAAAAACGCATATTTTCCGCACGGGTGAGATGATAAATGATTTAGGCAAGAAAGAGTAACTTGGTTTAGAAGTATGACCGCCGTATGGTTTTCAGATGCGCAATGGCCAGTAAGGATCGAGAACAGATTCCAAGGGAAAATGTCAACATTCCAGGGATGAAATGGGAAATCCACTTATGGAAATAAATATCCAACACTGAAACTATACGCACTTACATTTTCTACATTCAAACTACGATTCATTACTGAAGTGCACCCATAGAAAAAATGGATTGATTAAACATTTTTTATTTTTGTAAGGAGTTTTTAGATGATTAATATCTCTTGTATTCGCATCGGCTATCGAAAAAAATAATTTATAATTATTTTATTAAAAACTTATTTTCGCATGTACTGCATCAAAATCTGAAGTTGAATTCATGATCAATCATTAGCATAAATGTATATGCTTCGACATTGTGCTATTATGATGCTTCGAATCATAACAGCAGCAAAAATATATATGTTCAACTTTTATCTTCGTATACACATATAGTAAAGCAATTAAAGCCGGCCCGTACGCTATGTCATCAGACATTTTGTTGAAATAAAATACCCTTATATGCATAATTAATATCGTTGTTTCAGCTTCTTGTGCATGTACTTGTGCCTCAACTATGTTTTGGTTCGAGCCCGAATATACATAGATGTTCATTATTAGTATTCTCATTTGGTAAATATAGTTTATTCGTATTTTTTAATTTAATCTAGGTTCACTTCCTTTGTTCTATATTATGCCCTGTTTCCGTAGATCCAATAAGAGAAGAAAAATATTCCGTAAATATCTGTTGTGACGTCGGTCTGACGATTCGACAATGAAATGTGACGTCAAGACGCACTCAAGGTTAAGAAACCTTGAAAAAAAATGGTCGTTCCCTTTTTGCCCTAGCCTCTCGGCCACTAGACTGGATGGGAATCTTTAATTGAGGAGTGCAAATAAATGTGGAAACGTCGTGTTGGATTTAATCTGACTCAAAGAGTTTGTATTTTAGAAAACAAATTAAAGATATACAAATAAAACAAATAATGGACTTACAGTTCGATAACGATGAAGACGGCAGAACGAAATCGGTCAGTCGAAAGGGTGTAAATCTTCGTTGACCTTGCAGTTCCTCGAAATAGCTTCAATAATTCTTAATTCGTCTTTGACTTAATACTTTTCAGATTCAACTTTGAACTTTGAATATTTTCTCTATTAATTTCAATTTTTCTATTACTTTAATCTTTTCTTATTTCTTTGAGTTTATTTAATTTCGGTCTCTTCTTTATTATTTGGACTCGGTACTTTTCTTTTGACTCTGCAACTTTCTGATTCTACTATTCACTTCTCTGTTCTGACTCTTCTCTGCTCTTAACTGACTCTTCTCTGCTCTTAACTGACTCTTCTCTGCTCTTAACTGACTCTTCTCTGCTCTTAACTGACTCTTCTCTGCTCTTAACTGACTCTTCTCTGCTCTTAACTGACTCTTCTCTGCTCTTAACTGACTCTTCTCTGCTCTTAACTGACTTCTGCTTTCTGATTCACTTCTGCCTTTTCTGACTCTCTTCTGTGTTGATTTTCCTTCTGCGCGTCATTTTATCATTTCGGTTTATAGGCGTTCCGAAATTTTAAGTCGTAGAAAGGTTCAACCAATGATGGTCCATTTTCATCTTAATTTTTCCTTTTCTTAAACTACAGGGCCTGATGCTTCGGGAGCGCACACTCCCCTCCACATAGGTTATCCTATCTTTGTCGCGTAGGTGGGTTTCACCCCTCCCTGACGGACAAAAATGTTGCTTTGGGAAGGCCCATCTTCCCTCCACAACTTACGTCTTATGGGAACCGTATGGTCTAGAAATTTGAAAAAATCGATTTTTTTTTTTTTCGACATGTCGAAAGTATAGTATCTCAAGGATATACTGTGAAATTTTCATGCAGAAATTCTCAATATTACAGCTTCTACAGCCCATAACGCAGGTAGAGAGCGGTCCGCGCGCTCCTAACGGGTCTAGCGCTAACCGGTAACCTAATCGGAGCACAGCAGCTGTCCCAATCCTTCTCCGAAAATATATACCTGTATATAGTACATACTATATACCTATATATACTTTTCCCTTCCCCGAAATATACCTATTGTCGAACATTTGTGAGGGAAACGGTCATTTCGCTTTCCCCTGACTTGATCAGTACAACGTTACGTTTTGACGAACCAACATCGAAAATTTTGAAATAAAATATCAGAAAATATGGATAGAAAGCAAGGCCGTAACTCTTCTAGACGACCATCTTCTGTAGGTCGCAAAAGATATTTCAAGGGCAATCGATTCACTATCGAAAATACTACTGATTTTACGAGCACGTCTGCGAAAAAATTAAAAGGCAATGAGGAATTGGAAGTAAACGTTAATCCTACTTTCAATTATTGCATCATCGAATTCAGCATGATATTTTTAACGTTGCAACAGTTGTTGAAGTGTAAAGATTGTAACGGTGCGGTCACTTTTAGCAAAAACGGACAACGTGGTCTAGGATTCAAACTCTCTGTGAAGTGTGAGTGTAAAGAAACTTTTATTTTGTCTTCGCCGTTAATTGATAAGGCATTTGAAATCAACCGTCGACTTGTTCTCGCCCTGAGAATGCTTGGAGTAGGATTTGAAGGCTTGAAAAATTTGTGCGGTCTCATGGATCTTGGACAAGGAATTTGTAAGAGTACATATTACGGCATCGTGGACAATATAAAAATTGCAGCTGAAGCCGTCGCGAAAATCGTTTTCCAAAGAGCATTGAAAGAAGAAGTCGAGTTGAATGTAAAAGCTGGGCGTCCCGCGGATGAACTTTCTGTGTCTGGTGATGGATCGTGGGCGAAACGTGGATTCTCATCGCTTCTCGGTATTGCCTCGTTAATAGGGAAATACAGTAATAAAATTTTAGATGTTGTCGTCAAATGCAGTATATGTCAAGCCTGCTCTCAATGGAAAGGCCAAGAGGATACGATTGAATATGAAGCGTGGTATCGAGAGCATGAAGATCACTGTGACGCAAATCATACCGGAAGTGCTGGCAAAATGGAGGTAGACGGCATCGTGGAAATGTTCAAGAGATCGGAAGAGTTGTACAACGTAAAATACGCGAACTATATCGGAGACGGCGACACGAAAACGTTCAAAGCCTTATTGGACACAAAGCCTTACGGGGATGATTTTTTAGTTTGCAAAAAAGAATGTGTTTTGCATGTTAAAAAACGTTTGTACAAACGTGCTGTTGATGCGAAAATAAAACATGCACAAATAAAGAAAGCAACAAAGAAATTGACAGAAAAAGAAGAGGGAAAAAAGACACAGCGGAAATCGATAAATAAAACACCGAAGCGTCAACAATTGACGAATAAATTATTGCAAGAGCTGTCAACTTATTACGGTCTAGCAATTAGACGTAATTCAGATTCGACTGAAGGGATGAGAAGTGAAATATGGGCAGCATATTATCACAAAATTTCAACAGATGAAAATCCGCAACACTCGTACTGTCCTCCAGGTTCCGAATCGTGGTGCAAGTGGCGTCAAAGTGAGGCTGCAGGTACTTTAGACACCTACGAGCACCCACCTGCTCTGTGCGATGAAGCACAAGAGATATTAAAACCAATTTATGAAGAATTGACAGCAGAGACTTTATTGGAAAGGTGTATTGGCAGTAATACGCAGAACAATAACGAAAGTTTCAATGCTTGCGTGTGGCACCTTGCGCCGAAACATCTGTTTGCCGGAAAAAAAATCATTGATATTGCCACTCACATTTCCGCTTGCATATTCAATGAAGGATTCGCATCCCTATTGAAAATAATGGAGACCATGGGCATAACAATCGGGCCACAAGCGGAGCAACTAGCGCAAAACCGAGACGAGCTGCGAGTATCGAGCGCCAACCGTAGGAGCACGGACAACTCCAAAGAGGCTCGGACAGCTCGAAGAAATGAAAGGAGTGAGGAAATCTTGAATTATGAACGTTCCGAAGGAATCCTATATGGTGCCGGAATCGCGGATTAACTGTAAGTATTCAAAATTTGCTCAATTTTTGAAAATATCTGTACCTCAAACTTTAAACTCATTTATCTCGAAACGACTTTTTTCGGCACCGCGCAGGTGAAAACAAAAAAACTATTCAACCGAATCACTTGAAATTTGGATATGTTGTTCACAACATGTATGGCTATCGTCGGGGCTGCAATCATAATTTTATTTAAATAATTTCTTATTGTTTATACTAAAAAACTAGTGAAAAAAACCCGATTTTACGAATTTTTTTTTCAAAAGCGCGCCATTTTGTCAATTTTTAATTTTTTCGATTTGTTCCAGCCCCGACCATAACTGCACTCTTTCTGATTAAGAATCTTCTTGAATTTTGTGTTTCAGATGAGTAGAAGTCTCGGATCGATCTTCACCGTCCGGGTCGGATTTTTCGAGAGGGTCGTCTTCAATGCCAATTATATGATAATAAACACTGTTTTTAAAATTAAAAAAAAAATTTTTTGTATACTTAATAAAGGTAGTACTAGTAGTAAGGTAGTAAAGGTATACTTAATAAACCCGAAAAGTTAAAACATCGATTTTTTAATTTTTTATGGCAAAAAAAAAATCGTGAAAATAGGTGAAATTTTCGTGCTCTAGACCATACGGTTCCCTTATGCGTATTATCGAATACAATATTTTATTTATTATATTATTCAATATTTGTCAAATTGTTGTTATTTCAACCGTATTAGCATTTGTTTTGCGATTTACCTCATATGTCTCTTAATGACAAACTTATTTAATAGCGTTACATATCTTTTCTTTTTGTGTCGTCCGTTTCAATTGTTATAATTATTGCAAATGAATTATCTGTTATCTTCTTTGTTATTTTGTTTCCTCATTACTATTTATCAATTATTAATTCATTTATTTAAACATTGAGATTTCATTTGTCTGTTTAAATTGTTTACTGTTAAAAGAAAAATATTTCAATGTTGAGAATATTTGAAAAGTATTTCGTTTCGTTTGAAGAGCAGCTGCATAAATTTTTATGATCGTGGAAATATTTGAGATTTGGTTTTCTTAGAATTTTGGTACTTAAAAATGTTCATGTTCCCTATCTACCCATGGCGTCTACGAGTCGCCAGATAAGTGGTCCTCGAAAGGTTGCGGCATCTCATATTACTCCCTTTCGTCGGAATGCATTTTCTAATCTTCATGCGTTTCCGTTTTCGGTCCGTTGATATTTTTTTGAACACGTGTGTTTTTTTGAGAAAAACAGATTCGTGGGAAGTTTACACATAGAAAATGTTTATAAAAGTCTAGACGTTTTGTGTGCTCTTGTAACGATATCTAAAGAATTTCTCGAAGAGAGAAAAAAAAGAAATACGGAGTTTCGACGGACATCACACTGTAAATGAGTATGTGTAAAATGTATATACTTGACTCTCCGTCTTATGTACACAGCCAAGAAACACACGATTTTACAACGACAGAAAAGATCGACGTTATATAGCATTTTCCTGGACGCAATTTAAATTTAATGATGCCCTGATTTTAGGTTTCGGTTTGAAAGTTCCATACATATGTTTATTAGGGTGATCCAAAAAAAAACGAAACTCTCCCTATCTCTATCTAATTGACATACTGGATTTTTGCACATTTTAGATTTTAATTTGCTTCTCACTTATTCTATTCATTAAATGTTTAAAAACTGTTGATTCTTCATCGTCACTGATCCCTTCAGATGCGCATACTTTAATATTATGATATGACATCATATATAACAAGTTTTATAATATTATATATTTTTTGCCATGTAAGGATCATAGTCAAAACAAAGCTACTTTCATGGTCATTTCTAGTATTAGATAAATCAGCATATACATACACGCGTTAGACGATAGTTGCGGGGTATCAAAAGCTGCTATCGTTTGGAGCATAGAAAAACACGATGTAATAAAAAAAACAGTCAGAGTCCTAATAAATAATGGAAAATGGATTATCAAAGTGTCGACGGAGAACCGTGAACAATCCGTGACTTTCGGTGTTCTTTCTTCCAGTGAGTTTAATGGGTCCTGACACAGGACAATGGACCTTTCGGTGATCCCGTTACGGTCAAGCTAATCCACTTGCACAATTGCGCCAGGAATAGGGTTTTGGTTGGTGACCACGCACTGCTACGTACAAGCATGGTATTTATGTTGTGCGTTGTTATTGGTCGATGATGCGTGAACACAGCGGCCAATGATATCACGAATGACAAATATAGGAGCGATGAAAACTAAGTGTTAATGAAAGGAGGAAAGGGACAATGGAACAAAAGAAAAGAAGAGAAAAAGCGAGAAAAAGAGAACATATTAATCATGTTATCATGTACCAATTGTAATTTAAGAAACCAACAAAAAGTTAAGTTTTCAAATTATTTCCAGTGCACTAGGTATAAATTGGTCTTCATTGCTATAAATTATGCAAACTTTCGAATATGGTAATTATTCATGAAACAAGTATTGTCAAGATGAAACTTTGAAGTTAGAAATGAGTCAATCAAAAGTGTGATAACAGAAATTGGTTGTATCAAGTTTGCCAACAATAAGATATTATAAGGTGAGTTTCGAATGTGCAGAGATAATAAATTTAATCATTACCATGGCGTATCAAAAAATGAATTTAGGCCGAAAATATGCCCACTGCGCGCTTCTATGTATCTTCTGATGAATAAATATCGAGCTTTCCAATTCGTGATTTTAGACTAAAAAGGGTAACGTTTTTCGTCCCATTTTCTAATAATACAGGAAATATTAGAGAGTGATAAAAAATGAATATCGATCTCGTATCACGGCAGTTATCTTCATAACTTGAATTTTAATCTCGCATCCTTTCATTCTCTGTTGATAATTGAAGCTATAATTGCACATGCAATTCCTACGCGCGAATACGAGAATCATAGTTGTACAGCAGCAATGAGATCTTCGCACCTGCACAATCCTCAAACCTCCCGGTTTATAACAAATATTTTCCTCTTTGTTCGGAATAGGGAAGGGCCACAGTCAAAAATCGCTATTGTCCTGAATGACAAGGCTCATTACTCGATTAGTCAGCAATATTCGAATTCATCGTCAACCACGGTGGCCTGTTGTTATGGTTCTGCTCTCGTATGCATATAATACATGTATACATATCCATATGTGTTTTACGTCATCGATAAAACCGACTCATCTCTCGTGGCTCATGAATCGTAAAGGCTGATTGTAAAATACGAATACAAAAATGGTAGGACGACCTCATGCAATAATACATAACTGATCTTCCTCATAGATAATACCGGATACATTTGTATCATCGTTGTCCGGAAAACCGATCTTTGGTACTATCGCAGTGACGCAAATTTTACTCAGCGATGTGTTAAAGTAGGATCGAGTGGTCGTGTCGTATGACTGATGATCGTTTGCGTTTCGATGGGATATTATCATTTTACTCATACGTGTTATACACGTATCTATATGTTTGAAGTTTTGGTAAAAGCATGCGACTAGTTTGTTCAAACAAATATTCAGCACGGTTTCCATAACTAAGATAGATAATTTGCATTGAGCTCTCTTCGAATTCTTTTGCCATTCGAACATTATCGGTTATCGCCCTCCTTGCTTTTCTATTGTTTTAACTTGTCTCTTTCTCTGTTTCTCACTCATGCTTAACTGACCTTCCTGTCTCTTTCATTTTTGCGCGGTAAGTGGATCGTTGCCCGCTTTTACTGGTCCAGTCAAAAACGTCTCTTTCTGCTGCCATCCTGCCTTCGGGCCCTTGTTACAGGTCTGTTGCAAGCTCCTTAGTGCAGCGCATCGCTGCACTTATTTTGCGGGACAGTGGAGTCGAAACTGTGGAGGCTGTGACAGTTTCTTGAGTGACAGATTTCCTAACCTCACTCTCACCCTTGGTCAACGGCAATGGACTTGCTAATGTCTGATGGCTCGTAAACCACGCATGCGCAGTCTGGCGTTTACCTTGGTTGGAAGCTTCTGGATTGCTGTGCTCCAATTTTATCGTATGATTATCGATCTTTTACTTTTCTGACCTATTTTACCGGCTTGAGTCTCATTGGCATCACTGACATCTATATCGTTCTCTATTCAACGACTGATGTGGATTACCAGCGATCTGCTATTTTCTTATTATCATCAATTACGCTCGTCTATAAACCCTACCGACCTTGGGTACGCGCTTAGTATAATACTTTGTTAGTAATGCTCGGTAATTAAGTGTCGCCGTTACCAAGCTATTGATCTTGTTGATTTTACTTATCATCATCATCATCTTACTGTGTAAGATGTCGCGTAGTTGCTCTCTGTGTACGCGAGTAGTGAGCAGGCAGAAAAAAACGGTACCGTGCACTGGGGACTGCGGGAATATTTTTCATATGGAATGCGCTATTTCATATTTAAGCTACGACCCTACTATGGCGAATGGGCCGCCGTTAAAATGTGATCGTTGTGCGATGCATATATCTATTTTGACCCCTCGTACTCCTGAAGCTTCTCCAGACCGAGCAGGACCTAGTGTCCTCGAAATACCGCCTTTCACGCTGCAATATATTATGCGTCAGCTACAGCACCTTACCACGACTTCTACCTCGCAGTGTGCGGCTACAGACGCTAATTTCTCTCAAATCAAGGGCACGCTTGCATCTATAACGGCTAATATCGCCGATCTGCGTGTGGAGATTGCAACGCTGTCGCAAATTCAACGGGTCACTATTGATCGTGTTGAAGCTCTTGAAGGGACTGTCACCAAGAATACAGCAGATCTAGAGAAGCTGACTGCCGATTTCATCGCCTCCAACTCTAAACTGGCAAATCACTCACAGGTTAATGGACCTCCATCCGCAGGAGCGAACGCAGATCTGGTCGTATCTGGGGTTCCCTCTGATACTGATGTTGAGCCAAGAGAGCTTGTTGAGAAAGTCTTCCACTGCCTCAATATTTCGAACCTTTGCTCCGACATCTTAGATGTTGTTTCCTTGCCATCAACACGACGTCCGCCTTCGATGGACATCCCTACAGGCTCTGGTTCGAGTACACTCAGACTTCTTGTGAAACTAAAATCGTCGTTCATCCGGGACCACATCATAAAAAGGAAACGTGAGCATCGTGTGCTGAGAGTCAGCGATGTTTTTGGCTCTGGCTGTCATGGAACTATCAACATCAACGAGCTACTCCCGCAACATCTTTACCGTCTGCTACTCAAAGTCAAGGAGTTAGCAAGAATTAAGGGTTTTTCTTTTGTCTGAACTAGGGCTGGTTCCATCTTCGTTCGGAAAAGCGAAGGTGCCCCTGCACTCATGATCAATACGAATGAGGATCTAGCCAAACTAGAATGACTATCTGCACAGTCCGTCTCGGATTTGCGGTCATCCACGGATAGAGGCTCTGGTGCTTCCACAAATCTAAAGATTGCGCATATTAACGCCAATTCTTTACTTGGTCACGTTGACATGGTCAAACATCGTGTCCTGAGCGAACAGTACCAGATTGTCTCGGTCTGTGAATCGTGGTTGCACGATGGGGTGGACAGTGCATTACTTGATATTGAAAACTATCACCTATTGAGGCATGACCGGCAGCTGTGTAAAGGTGGTGGCGTCGCTTGCTACGTACATTGCTCGTTACAATGTAAAGTTCTTGCACTCTCTGAAAACTGTACGTTAAATGCGCCCGAATATCTGGTTCTCGATATCAGATCTCGGTCTGCTCTTCCAGTCCTCTTCGTATCAATCTATAGGCGCCCTAAAGGCCAATTACTTAATCACCTAAGCGATATTATCTCACGACTATCACTCGGCTATCGCAATATCATATTATGTGGGGATTTAAACTGTAATCTGGCCAGGAGTGGCTTCGAGTCAGGGTATCTGAGAGAATTTATTTCCAATCATAATCTACAACTTCTTGAATCAGGGACCTCGTTCCATACACGCACCTCAGATTCCTGGTTGGATGTTATCCTGGTCGATGATCTACATAAGGTTTTATCGTTTAGCAAGAGTCAGGTGCCGTTTATTGCAGGGCACGATCTTCTTGAACTTAACTATGTATATGACGCTCCGCGGATTTCAGAGAGATTGATTTCCCGACGTAATGTGAGGAGTTTTAACCATCTGGCCTTTCTAAATTCTTTCGCTACTTCTCGCTTTGTTACTAACCTCTCCACCTTGGGACAGTTTATTACGAGTAACGAGTTTGATACTGCTGTGGCGGATTTAAGTGTGGCACTGACAGCGGCTCTAGATCTCTCTGCTCCTTTGCAATCTTTCCGTGCCAAAGGTCCATGTGTTCCGTGGTTCACTCATGAGCTCAAACTACAGGTCAAACAAAAGAATGCCCTCTATGTTACTGCTCGTCGATCTGGCTCTATGTTAGCATTAGCGATATTTAGAAAATTTCGAGCGAGACTTAAAATCGATATAAGAGCTGCCAGAGATAAGTATTTCATTGATCGCTTTACTTCCTTAACTCACTCCGCGGATATCTGGCGAGAACTTAGAGCTTTAGGCTTGGTAAAGGTCAAGAGTCCATCATCTTTTAATTATTTCAGTAAAACGGAACTTAATGAGTATTATGCCTCTATTGTATGCTCGGATCAGCACTACAGTTTGGTTGAGCTCGCTTCAGAGTCTGACATGGTTAATCAGATTACATCTCATTTCAGCTTTTAACCGATTACTGCAGATACAGTTGTCAAAACAGTGAAATGTGCCACCTCCACATCCTTGACCTTGAGTCCTGATGGTATCTGTCCGTTTTCGATCCACAAGTCGCTGGATATTCTAGCTCCTCTTTTAGCACAGATTTTTAATGTCTCCTTTCGGCTCGCATATGTACCTGAAGTTTGGAAACGGGCACATATTCGCCCAATCTTGAAATCCCCCAATCCTTTGTCACCCTCTGATACGCGGCTTATTGCAAACTTGAGTGCGATAGTTAAAATATTAGAAAAAATTGCTTATCGTCAATTATATGACTACATTACGGTACATAATTGGCTTAGTCCGTATCAGTCTGGATTTCGTAAGGGTTACAGCACGCAAACAGTTTTGATTAAGATCACTCAGGATGTGCGCAAGGCTGTTGATGATCGTCTTGTCACAGTTCTGATACTGTTCGATTTCACCAAAGCGTTTGACACGATTCCTCATGACAACTTGTTGCGGAAACTGCAGACTCTTGGTCTCTCTCAACCTACGCTTTTATGGTTTGCGTCGTATCTCTCTGGTCGACAACAGGCCGTAATTGACGACACCTCTGTGTCGGCCTCCTGGTGTGCCGGTAAAAGGGGAGTTCCTCAGGGCTCGGTTCTTGGCCCTCTGCTATTCTCAATCTATATAAATGACATTGCTGCACTTCTCCAATACTCCAAATGCATGATGTATGCAGATGACACGCAAATCTATCTGAGCTGTCCAATATCAGAGCTTCAGACTGGGATCGAGCGGCTCACGCTGGATGCTAGACTCATCTCTGACTTCGCTAAAGTTAACGGGCTTCAATTGAACCATTCAAAATCCAAGGTCCTGATACAAGGGAGTAAAGCATTTCTTGCTCAGATAGATGTGGATGTATTTCCACCTATTATTGTCGATGGGATCTCTCTCCCTTATGTTACTAATACGCGCGATCTTGGCCTCATTCTTTCCTCAGATTTGTCATGGACGAGGCATGTTGCCTCTATTGCTCAAAAGGTTAACAATGTTCTCTTTAAACTTAAACATCGGAGAAATTCCTTGCCCAAAGAACTGCGGAAAAAGCTAGTCACGACTCTTGTCTTTCCGCACTTTGACTACGGGTCACTGGTTTACAATGATCTCTCCGATGTGTTAAATGTAAAACTGCAAAAACTTCAGAACATGGCAGTCAGGTTCATATTCGACCTTCGCAGAGATGTGCATATTTCTCCTTTCAGACGCGAACTGGGTTGGCTCACTGTGCGTGCTCGTAGACAATACTTGATTGGAATATTTATGTTTAAAGTTGTCAAGGGTGATGTGCCCCAGTACATCCTCGAATTGTTTCCATTAGTTTCAGCAACGGCACGCCCCCGACGAGGGCCAAGACCACCTACTTTTTCAATACCTATCCATCGTACCTCCTGTCTGCATAACTTCTTTGTACTCGCTTCTGTCTACCTTTGGCACTCTTTACCTGATGAGGTCGTTGAAACTGAGTCGATAGCTGCATTCAAGAAACTGTTGTTTGCGTACCTTTTTGCGCGTGATATCTGATCCCTGATTTGGCTGACTTATTTTATCTTCAGTTACTCCATTACCGGTCTCTAACTGTGGCGCAATTTTACGCTGCACTTCTGTCTCTGTTAATTAATTAACTCTCTTGACTTTTGCTGGGTCTATCTCGCTCTATAACTGCTTCTCTATCCTAACCCTCTACCTCAATTATTGTAACTATACTTCCAGATTGTATAGAAGTTCGGAATCCAATCTATTATCTATTTATTTATTATTTATTTTATATGTATTCTTACTTGCGATGTTATATCGCGCTATTTAATTTTAAGCACATATTTAACAAATACTTCATCTGTTTTCACTTTATTGTATCTCCTTCTATGTGCTACTGTCTTCATGACTGCAGTAGCACTGCCTTTGTTTCTTTTCTGCGCTATGTTTAATACTCTTTTATAATTTTATTGCCTGAAGGTGTATACCATGGCATAAATAAACCAACTCAACTCAACTCTCTTCGGTAGTTAGAGCAGAGTATGGCATGCGCATCACAAATACTCCTTGCACGAGAGCAAAGTGACTACGTGCTGGTGGTGCCAATGCAATTATATCAAATCAGTTCGGCCTTCATGACAGACTTTTCGCTGTGAAAAATCTGAATAAATTGCACCGCCCGGCTGATGCGAAAATCAAAACGTTTTATTGCTTATGCAGCATAGTTTATATGTACCATATATGTTTTTCTAATAATACAAAAAACAATTTTTTGAAATTACACTGAACCCATATTGATACGTTCGGTATGTTGATGAGGATTTAAAGTTTACATAATAGATCTTCTAAATATTTAAATGTGAGGAAGAGTGGCGCACGACGACCCCCTCAAACAAATAATGCATTTTCGCAGCTCTTTAAAACATTGGCTAGTAATTTTTTTCATCTATGCTGCGAACATCTTTATGATCATTAGTAGAAAAATCAAAACAAAATGTCCAAAACCAAATAGCCGATTAATTAATCTTTTCCAAGTTTTTCAGTATAAATTATTTTAAACGACCCTTTTCAAATAGATACGAGCAATTTTTTGTTACATACAGGAATAGTTCTTCAGCAAACATAGAAAAAGTTATTATTTTTACGACAGAATTTTTCTTTTTTAACAAATTTCGATGGTGCCTGGATTACCTCATGTCACTCTGAAACTTACAAAATATGATAATCTTATGAATTAATGAAAAAAAAGGTATATGTATTTTTTTACCAAATGTTTTAAGTAAACTGTTATTGTGGTCTGGTGGGGTCATCAGACTCCGGTTCGCCTTAAATTGTGAAATCCAAGAAAGGTCGATATACCACAGTTGAAAAATAATGAGAGAAAAGGTCGCACTTGTGACCATTCACTGTTATCCATGTTATACAATGAATTCTTTTGTTCGAATTCGGATCATTTCGCAAAGGGTTTGCCAGAACAGGTTTATAACATTTATAATTTCCCGTAGGGTATGAAGCGACGTCAAAGGATATAACATTCAGGTTAGATGACAGGGTATTTAATATTAAATGTTAGTAGGGATACACATGCAATAGGGACACACATCCCATGAATGCGTGCATACTAGACCAGGCCGCAGGCCTTTTTCTTGATGCGACAGACCTGCACCTTCGTGTCCTAGGCACTTTATACGATAATGTGAATCATTCGGTCTCTGACATAACGATTCTTCGCACGTGTATACCCTGCTGAAAATGTCCGATAGAAAACGAAAAAAAAAATGATATCGGTTTGGTTCGTGTTTTTCATAAACATCTGCAGATTATTATGATAAGAATCGTATCGGATGATGATAAGTTTATATTATCGAGCTCCAATCCGAATTAATCGTGAATGAATGATACCACGCCATTGCGTAGGATTGCGATATACGACATATGTTGTTTATATCTGCGAATCTATTCGTATATGTTATGTATGATTGTACCTTTCGTTTTTGTTGTTGTTATAAATCTAAATGCACGAATGTATTGTTTCTTATAGCGAAGTACCAATCAGCATGTGTAGTTTCCTTTCGTGTTTCTGATTCATATATTGCGCAATCAGGATCTTATTCGTGTGAACCAAATTTTATCATGTTCTATATGAACACTGTATAAAGTATGCTACTTTTATGGAGTTGAATTTGGCATTCTTCATTGGATTATTATAAAGTTGAATCATATATCTATGAAAAGTATACAGGGTGATTCACAGCAACACTGGCAGCCAGTAACTGCACATTCTCGACGATATACTGAGCATATCTACTTGACCGTTTTTCAATTTTCAAAATAGTTTTTAAACGGGGAGCAATAGAATTTGGAAGTTTTAAGCCATTCACAGTCGTTTTTTTATACGCGTTCGAAGGTGCCCCAGTGCCGGATCAGCAAGGCTCCGATTCTAGACATATCAAGAACTGGCAAAGTTCAGGCAGAAAAGCATTTCGCGAGCGCGAAAGTCTTTTGTTTCAATTGAAAATAGCTGTTCTTTTTGATTAAATGGCGTATCGGCAGCTTGGATCGGCATTTGTTACACGATGAATAAATGATGATACGATGTCCGCATCATTTATTCGAAAAAAATCACAACACGGTAACACGCGGATTTCAGGTGCATGAACGATACATGATCGAAGAATAAGAAGTAACAATAAGTGATTACGGATTTTTCTGTATACTTCTTATTCTTCGGTCATGTAACAATAAGTGATTACGGATTTTTCTGTATACTTCTTATTCTTCGATCATGTATCGTTCATGCACTTGGAATCCGCGTGTTACCGTGTTATGATTTTTTTCGAATAAATGATGCGGACATCGTATCATCATTTATTCATCGTGTAACAAACGCCGATCCAAGCTGCCTATACGCTATTCAATCGAAAAGAACAGCTATTTCCAATTAAAACAAAAGACCTTCGCGCTCGCGAAATGCTTTTCTGCCTGAACTCTGCCAGTTCTTCATATGTCTAGAATCGGAGCCTTGCTGATCCGGCACTGAGGCGTCTTCGAACGCGTATAAAACAACGACTGTGATTGGCTTAAAACTTCCAAATTCTATTGCTCCCCGTTTAAAAACTATTTTGAAAATTGAAAAACGGCTAAGTAGATATGCTCAGTATATCGTCGGGAATGTGCAGTTACTGGCTGTCAGTGTTGCTATGAATCACCCTGTATATAGTATATAAATATGTCCATGAAAATGAATCATTTTGAATGCGATACGTTACATCGCAGTTGAGCCTGTATTATGAATTACTAGTAGTATTTCATTGCGAATTTATGTACTACGTAATAAAGAATAATACAGTATGATATGTCAATAAAAATGACTCATTCTGAATGCGATACGTTTCATTGCAGTTCAGGCTGTATCATTAATTACTAGTAGTATTCCTTTGCGAATGTATGTACTACGTAATAAAGAATACAGTATATGTCAATGAAAATGAATCATTCTGAATGTGATACATCTCATTGCAGTCCAGGCTGTATCATTAATTACTGGTAGTATTTCATTGCGAATGTATGTACTACGTAATAAAGAATACAGTATGATATGTCAATAAAAATGAATCATTCTGAATGCGATACGTTTCATTGCAGTCTGTATCATTAATTACCAGTAGTATTTCATTGCTAATGTATGTACTACGTAATAAAGAATACTGTATGATATGTCAATGAAAATGAATCATTCTGAATACAATACGTCTTATTGCAGTTGACCCTGTATTATTAATTACAAGTAGTATTTCATTGCGAATGTATGTATTACGTAATAAAGAATACAGTATATGTTAATGACAATGAATCATTTTGAATGCGATACGTCTCATTGCAGTTCAGGCTGTATTATTAATTACTAGTCGTATTTCATTGCGGATGTATGTGCTACGTAATAAAGAATACAGTATGATATTTCAATGAAAATCAATCATTCTGAATGCGATGCGTCTCATTGTAGTTCAGACTGTATTATTGATTACTCGTAGTATTTTATTGCGAATCTGCTATGTACTTACGTAATAAAAAATACAGTATGATAAAAAAGATGAAAAAGTCCTGTTTTTCATCTTTGAACCCGTTTTTAAAGGGTAAAACGCACCCCTACATAAAAGATAACTTTTTCGGGAAATTTTGAGCTTTGTACATGGACAAAGATTTTTTAATTTTTTTTTCGTGGCGTTGCATGGGCGAAAAAATGTAAAAAAAGTCATGTTTTTAATTTAAAAAATGTTCAATAATTGATTCCTCAAACAGTAGTGTGAAGGTTCTTGTTTTACGAACAATCATTTATCAGTACGTACAACCACATGTAAGAACTGCAAGCAGATCAAATTTTCGATGCCGGATGCCTAGGTGAAGTGTGGTGGAATTGGCCATACATAAATATCTCGAGCCATCATGTACACGAGTCAAAAAGTGCCCAAAATTCCGGGCTGACTTTGCATATTCACTCTTGATTATATTTAGTCAACTAAATTGTAATTGGAAAAATAACGCTTTTTAATGTTTTGCGCTGCTATTAATTTCTTGATTAGATATATACTGATAAAGACTCAATAATTTAGCTAACAGTATAATTGTAATTTTCTACTCATTATTCACGAAGTTATGGTTCTTTGAAAAATGGAGCGGACTCGGGCCGCTCGTACGCTCCAGAAAAATCTATTCAACTGGCCACACTAGTGTAAACCGAGTGTACACTTCTGCACTAAAGAGTGTAAAGAGCGGAGACAAGCTGTACTTGCACAGTGTAGTCAAGGCGCGAGTATTAATTCAGGGGTGCTAAGTGTTGCAACTAATCCACAGCCATTGTGCTATACTACACTGATACACCAGCCCTTTACACATTAGCACATTGATACACCAGCCCTACACTTTAGCACATTCACGGCGAAAATGTGCACCGACCACTCCAGTAAAATTTCGGCATCTGAAAGTGGAGTCGGACCGAGGAGAATCGGACCAAGCCGAACACGCTACACTACACTACTGTACACCGAGTGTACACTGGTGCAGGCGATTGGAAGAGCTATGAGCACATCCGAATTGCTGCAGGTTTATTATTGAAAAGTATGACAAATTCATTACGCTGAAAAGAAAGAAAAAAAATGAATAACCATTATTGCACTCTTATGAATTCTCCTTATCCTTTTTTATTTCATGCGATAATGTCGCAACGCTCAAACGCTTTGCTTTTGTTTAACATTTTTGTTTTTTTTTTTCAACAAGTTTTTTGACGTATAAAAAACACAGATGATCAGAAAAATCTTTACAAAAAAACGCTTGTGTAATAATATGATGACGTTTTTTTTACTTGCTTCTCGTATTCTCTAGTGTAATACCTATATTGAATACGATTAGATATTAATCATCCAAATAAAAAGATTAAAGAGAAAAAAAATAAAACTTGTATTACAATTTAACGTATTGCCCATACAGTTTAATGGACAAGAAAGGCGAGGAGAAATAAACGCCATTGCGACAATTTTAGATATATTAGAGACGTCCGATCCAAAAACAAAAATTGGATGTGCGCGAGCGAGTGCGTAAGCGCTTCTCTTTGGCTTACGAGATATATATAAAGAAGGGCAAACAATATTTAATCGTCATAACACACACCGTTAAAATTTCTTTTTCAAAATCAGACAAAAACAAGTGCTTGTATATGATTTTTATGCAAGCACCCCTTCAAAAAAAAAAAACTCACAAAAGAAAAGGCTCGATTGATGAGGTGTGTTACTTTATAAAAGAAAACTTCATGTCTATTAATTTTGTAATCTATGCAACAACATCCACATATAATATGTGCAAGCGAGTCACACACACACCATACAAAAGCCAGGATAAAAGAAAAAAAATTTTTATATACAACTATACAATACAATTGTAGTAGACATTTTTTACATGTAGTAGGCATATCAAATGCAATGTCACGATTAATGAATTATGCCTTTTTACTTCCAACAATCGATACATTATACGTTGTATATATAGGGTGTTCAATTTTTGGATGAATTTTTTTTTAAAGTCCAAGTCGATAAATTGAATGTACATACGAACGGAAAAATTTCGACGTGAATAAAAAAAATCTGGATCAATCACAGATTCAGTTCATGAGAAAATTCAATTTCATATTTACGCCGAAAGTCCTCTTTGTTTATGTATTTTCAGTTAATCAACTAGGGAAGAAAAAAAAATATTGCCTGAAAATGAAACATCCTAATATAATATACATATATAAATATAACTCCCCAGATCGCTGGTCGACGTTTACAGATACGTCCTTCTATAGAGACATTTATTTTCTTTAATTTATTTTAATTTATTTTCTAGGTTTTTAGTACAACGAGTACTAAGGTCCAATATGACGTTATCGATGTGCAATTGTTGCAGCCAACCACACGATAATCGTTGACATCGTTTGTGTGATCTGTACGCCCAAAAAATGTAGAACATACTGTCACATATTATGCTTCTTTTTTCCGTATGGAGACTGTAGGAAAAATCACTGGAGCTTTCTTCGTGGTGCCTGTCGTTTTTAGGGCTTTCAAAATCTATCCACTATGTTCTATTCTGCACCTATATTTCAACAAAACGTTTAAAGGTTTTCCGTTATCTTTACTAAGTTCTTATATCTCAATCTTATTTGAAATGCACGTCTACCGATCTTCTACGTTATGGCTTTTCGACGAAATCATGGCACGAAAAAAGTTTTTAACCGAGGCAAGGAAAAAACAATAGTGGTGAAATAAATATTTAAAGACGTAATCTGTGTTTGTATTCTCGCTTAGTACTGGAGAAGTTTACAAATCCCTCTCGCATTCCGGAGAACATCCACACCACCTTCAGACTAGCTCAAGAAAAATGCTGGTTTCCGCGTGTAAATTCATTTCACTTTCTCTTTCTCATCCTTTACAACGCTCTCTTTTCCTTTTTTTATCACACCCTCGTATTTTCTGTTCCTTTACCATCTTTTCACTCTTCGCCAGGCGCGTGAAACGAAAGATTAACAGTGCTCTATAAGCTCCGTTGTTCGGATGTGCGACCATTTCAACCCTCGTTGACACATAAAGAATGCACGACGCTTTCTTCTCAGACCATTTCAAATATGTACACTACCGTCCAAAAGTTTGGAAACTCTTGCCCCGATACTGAGCCACACAAAAAGTTGCATCACTCTTTTAAAAATGACGATATCATAATTTGCCAAGCGGCGTTTTAAAAGGGGACATATTAAAATTCATTTACCTTTTTTCAAAACAATTTTAGGATTTTTCTTTTAACCTAGTACGCACTTTGAAAGATGGTTGTTTTTTGACTTTTTTGGGGGTGTTGAAATTTTAGCGCACGAACCGTGGATAATTTTTTTCACCTTTTTTCCATGAAAAATTTAAGGCAGGAAGTAAAAGCTTCAATTTCCTTTTTTAGGAGTTTCGTGCGATTTTTTTTCGCATAAATATTGAACTTTTTGCAAGACGTCATTTTTAAAAGACTGATGAAACTTTTCGTGTGGGTCGGTATCGGAGCGAGTCTTTCAACACTTTTGGATGGTAGTGTATGTGTATGTATACTTGTAGAGACGATGGTTCACGTTAGCCAGCCAGAAATTAAATTATTCTTTATCCTATCCTGAAATGGGTCTTGTCTGCTCTTGTTGAGTATTTCCGTGTTCACCTTTGTACATATCCTTGAAGGGGAGACCTGTGCGCGACAGATCTTACAAACGAATAATTAATTTTTTGTAAGGTTGAAACATCAGGTATTTATCTTAGTTAACTATTTTGGAGAAATTTGCGATCATTGTCCGAATATTTCTGAAGCCACGACGGCCCATTTTCCGTGGAAAATTGCAACAAAAATTATTTTTCGTGATTTTATAACTATAATGTATGTAAATTCTTACCAATTAAGTTAAACAAGTCAGCTATTCCCTTTGGAAACTATTCACTTTGAAAGACCTAAAAAAATGTATTATCATAGTGTTACGTCCCGGGAGAGGGATCGAGTACGAGTCTTGTGACCACCGGATTTGGAGCGCGAAGATTTTAATATCTTTCGCCGGAGAGTCTGTTGGTTGGTCCGCGACACGCGAAATACAAATTTATTATCAATGTGGGTGTTTATACCCGATACTCTTCGGAGATGTTTCGGAAGTTCTGAATCGGAGGAATCTTTGAGTGATTTCCCAAATAAAATTTTAGCCGATTTAACAAATTAACAGAGTTTTATTTAATATTTTAATCACTATTGTTTTACAAGTTCGGTACAATTTATTATTTATCGATAATAATTCTGATTATCGCGGATTGAGAGATCTCAGTCTCGTCAATCGAGTTTTAATAATTCGGTCGAAGTCCGGATAATTTCTAAGTGAATTTTTGTCTGGATTCTAACGGACGTTACGACGACGTGAACAGAGTAAACTTTTTATCGAAGTGTGTACAAAATAGAATTGAACAGAGTTTATATAGTAAGTTTTGATCGAGGTAGTGGGAGATGATTCGCGTCTCCCACGGATTAACAAAAACGTATTCATACGCTATAAGATGTAGGTCAGATTTGGTATGGGAGGAGATCTCCCTATTTTTAAATGTTACAAAGTTGTTATTCAAAGTTTGTACATAGAGGTTTCGTTTACAGAGTTTTTTATAACAGTGGTGCATAGACGCACGCATTGCGTCTAGCAGTCGTTAACCCATTTTTGGCTTCCGGGTGTTTGCTTTTTGAGTTCGAGCATTCGTTACTTTGGGTAGGGGTTATCGTAGTTCAAAAATAAGAGGCAGTACATTATAAAGTTTATGTCGTACTGCGTGCGTGTATCGAAAGATAATTAGAAAAGGAGGAAAAGATGTTTGCTGTGGGAAAACACTTGAAGAGTTTTTCCCGTGCCCTATTTTAACTTTTACGACTTTTCGAGGAAGTGTCCACTGTCAATCTCAGAGGAGGCTTGTTACTACATTTATAAAAGAATTTGTATGCAGTGGCTTTTATATTAAGAAGAGTCTAATAGTGAACAGAAGGATGTTACACGTGCCGTGAGTTTTTGAACGAGGGGTATTTTACGACTCATAAATTTGGGTGCACTTAGTGACTACATATGCTTCGCCGAAAGAAGATACCAATAGACGCGTGCCCTGCAAGTACCTACTGTTGGTATTGCGTGTTTTTTAATGGGGGCTAAAAAAAAAGTTCGAGCGTGAGAGCTGGGACGTAACAATAGGATAAATTATTATTTTCTACAGAATTTTTGTTGTTTTTCAAGAAATTGTTCAGAGGCAGGCGTTGTCCCCCGGTTGCGCCGTTGTGCCTCTGGCACCACAGGGTGTCCATTCTATATTATACATAGAGACTCGGACTCTATGACTCGGTTTGCCTTCGCAGAATACGTGTAGATGAACGGGCACATAAATGTAAACATTAGGAAATATCCGCGTGAAACTTTATTAATTTTGAGTGGTATATAGAAACGCCTAAACGTTTCATCAAGCATCTCCCCCCACTCGGCAGCAGTCATTGACCCAGCAGTCACCTGTGAAAAGAAAATTGAAAAATTAATAAATATCATATAAGAACATATGATTTAAGGCATAAAAAGTTACACAATTATAAATGTTAATATTAAACAAACTCAGACACGACACACAAGCACAAATTCCCAAGAAAACAAAAAACGAACACACACAGACACAAAATTTGAAGAAATTCAAAATTACAACATTCATTTAAACAATTTTACAGAGGGAAGGGATGATTTACACAATTATAAACGGGGTATAAATAGAGGAGACCGAGGACCAGAAATAAGACTCGGTCTCGAGAGATTGCACAGAGATTGCACATTACATGCCATCATCTTTATAATACTTTAGACAAGTAGTAAGTAGACAATAAGTCTACTTTATTCCTATCAGAAAAAAAATATGTTTTCACATTATTTTCGTAGCAGTCACTTTTGTGCTGCAAAATATATTATTTTCCGATGAACGCTGTATTTTTTATCGAAAAGTTCAGAAAATTTCCTTTAAAAATCACCTGCAACCCATCCGATTATCTTTACGGGGGGCGAAATAAAAGAGGGTGGCCACCCTTAACATGTCACCCTGTATATACTATGTGTAGTGTCGAGTTTTACTGCCATGTGTGAATGTGGCAGTTTTGTTTTTGCGAGACTCCTCTGCGGCGTAAGCGGCGTTTGTTTTGTTTTGTTTTGCGTTTTGCTGTGCGTGAGGTCGTGCCTTTGTCGAGCGAGCGAGGTGTGGGCAGGCTGAGAGGGGAGAGGGGATTTTCGTCGCGAGGTGCGACGCGTGAGCTTGAGAGAGGGAAGAGTAGTAGCCGTTAATGCTTCACACAATAAACATCGCTTCGGGGTGTCTTTTTTCTATATTTTCAATAAATCTACGATTCTACAATGTACGCCGTGTTAATCGCTTCCTTTTTCCCTTCATCAAATATCCCATTCTACATATGCTAATATAATAGACCTTACAATTCGGCCGTCCTGACCCTTGTCCGACTCGGATAATTATGAACAAGACTAGAATTACCTTGTTATAGGATACATTTGATATTAGTAATGCAAAGTCATTAATTATTAAAATAAGTTTCTGTGACGTAACCCCATTGTCTTTTGTTTACACCAAAGCTTCATATTAGCGGCTTCCCATACGCCTTCGTAGGGTTTTTGAGTGATTGCACAATTCTCGACATCGCCGACGACGTATCGCCAAAATCTAAGACATTTTTCTACCGCATAGGGTCGCCGGAATTTTGGCATAAGCTTTTTTGATGCGCCTGGGGTAGTCTCAAAATTCTTAATCATAACACAATCCCCAACTTTATAGACGCCTGGCTCTTTTCGGTGTTTATCGACGCGTAAGTTTTATTATACGTCTGGTTTTTGATTATTTTTTGTGCTGCTTTCGATCTCATTTCTTCTAAATCTCGAATTTCAATAGGTAGGTGATCATCTAAATAATCGCTAACGCCGTCTACGATTTCGCCCCGCTGTTTCACGCCGAAAAGAAGTTTGCTCGGAGTTTCTTTGGTGGTTTTATGAGTAGAGTTATTTAACGCATATTCTACCTCTCCGAGAACTCGATACTAATTTCGTTTTTTATCGTTATCGGTTAGTTTTGCGATCATCGGCCCCAAAACCCAGTTCACTTGCTCAACCTAACCGTTGGCTCTTGGAGACGCAGTCGCGACTAGTACATGTCGAATGTTACACTCCTGGATGAACCCTCGGCATTCTCCCGACGTAAAACAACTGCCTCTATCCGATATTAACACTTGAGGGCGGCTGCAATTCGCGAAGTACTGTTTTAAACAATCAATCGTTTCTCTGCTAGTTGTAGACTTTACCGCGTAGCGCTTGGTGAATTTCGTAAAGGAGTCTACTACTATTAGTATATGTTGCTTCAAACGGTTTTTTCGACTGGTCCCAAATGGTCCACGTGTAAAGTTTGAAAAGGCGTGTCCCCCTTCGGAATATTATTCAATAGGCCCTCGAATTTTCCAGTATACGGAGAAAAAGCTAAGCATTTTAAGCAGTTTTGTATGTACGTTTTAACTTCCTCGCTCATCCTTGGGAACCAGTAATTTTGTGGTATAATCGTACACACTTTCTCTGGGCTCAAATGTCCCATATCGTCATGGTATCTTCGGATAACACTACTTTGCATAGATTTAGGTACATAAAATAGTAGTCGACCGTCCTTTTTTCTATATATATTATACCTTCCTCATCTCAAAACGGCTGCTTTCGGATTCCTCAAGTACACTGAAAAAAAGGATTGGTAAATTCAATTTAATATTGTTCAAATCAACCAAATTTCGCGGTCACGGGTGGCGAAATAAATATGTAGTTGATTTAAACAAATAATTACGTTGAATTGAAAGTATGAATTCTGTTATGACAAATAAATCGTGATTTGGTTTAACGAAATTTTCAGTAGACCCAACCAAATATACAGTTTTTCTGATCCTGTGGATTACTTAATTTGATCGTATGTTAATTTGCAGAACACAAATTACTGAAATAAATTGACCATACATATGCTGAATTTTAATTCAATTTTATTATCAAGCTACGTATTAATTATATATGAGTATATAAATATTTACTTTTTAACAGTGAAGTAAACATATATTTATATACAAATATGTATTTTTCATATATATAAATATATATGTATAGCGTATCCGCTATGAATCAGAACCCGCTTTTTGGCCACCCTCCGAACGAGAGACCGTTCGGTTTTCGAGCAAGCGCATCGGACGTCAAATCCGGTATATAAAAATCGTCCTCAAATTGAGAACGATAATAATCGTTGCTATGTTTCTATATATGTTTTCCCTGGCTCGAGGTCGCTTGGGAGCGAAACGGTGGCCATGCGCCGCACTGCGGCCAATGTACGAACTTCTCGCTGCTATCGCAATCATGAATTGAACCAACTAATTTTAAAGAGTATATTCAAACAAATGTTGAATAGAGCTCAACGCATAATTTACTCAAACTAACGACGAGAATCATTCTAATGTATATCGTTTGACTAGATTTGGTGAACTAAATAATTGTTACTAATTATTTTGTTGAAACAACCATTACACGTCAAATGATAGTCATACTGAACTTTTCGTACAGTACCTCAATTTCCATTTCGCCACGTGTCAGGAGTAATTATCTTAAAAATAATTCTAATATAAAAACACATTATATCGTTTTTTTTTCAAACAGGCCATAGCTGATGACTAAGTTCAATTTGAAAAAATATGTAGTTAATGGAAACAAAATATAGTCAAATGTACCAAATGTGCTACTAACCAAATAGCACGGTTGAAATAGCTAAATCGATTTAGTCGATCTAACCATTCTGCGATTGATTCAACCAAAATATGATCCATTCTATCAAATTTCGGTTGACCAAATTTGTAAGGTTGAATTTACGAAACCTTTTTTTCAGTGTAATTTTTTTATCTCTACGATTTTCGCGTCTTTTCCCTGTTTTATAGCGAGATTGAGCTCCATAGAGTTTTCCTCTATTACGTGAATTGTATTATGTTCCCTACTTAGTACATCGACGTGTCTCATATTATTGCCGCTTTTGTGTTCGATCGTGCAATCGAAATGATCGATTTCTAGTGCCCAACGAGCAATAGGCGGATTTATATCCTTTTTTTTTAAGCGTTAAAGCTACAGAATTGCAGTCCGTAACAATTTTGAACTCAATTCCGTATAAATATACTCTGAACCTACGAAGAGCGTAGACAATCGCGAGTGTCTCTAGCTAGCTGAAAGCTATGTATTTTACTCTCGGTTTCGGATGCTCGTTTTGAGAAATAAAAAACCAGATGCCATTTATCGTTTAATTTTTTCCGCTGTGACAATATAGCTCCGAACCCGATGGAACTAGCATCCATGTGCAACTCAGCCTGATCGTGTGGATTACAGATAGCAATTACGGGTGCACTCATAAGTTTATGCTTTAGCGTCTCAAACGCTTGAAGTGGCTCTTTACCGAACCGAAAATCGACGTTTTTTCTCAACAGTTCATAGAGAGGAGCGGCAATAATCGAGAACACTTGCACAAATTTACGGAAATAGGTACACATGCCCAAAAACGATTGAACATCTTGTACCTCGTACATCTTGCGGCACAAGATACCTCGCTATGGCTTCCTCTCCGCTACTGGCTGGGCCCCCTCCCCTCTCTTGGATATGTGATAGCCCAGGTAATTTATTTCTATTTGTAGAAATTCACATTTATCAACGCGTAATTCTAGTTTATTTTCGACAAGCAAGCGAAATGCCTTCCGTAAAACTTTGAAGTACTCTTCGATTGGTCGAGTAGCGATTAAAAAATCATCTATACAGCCTGTCCCATAATGGTCAACCGACCTCTGAGGGGTGGGTAGATGGGGTGATTCTGGACCGAAAAGTCCTCTTCCATTTTTTCCTCCGACGCCTCCCTGATTAGATATTAATTAATTAAGTTTAGCCAATAGGACGCGTCGAATAAGCGGGCTACACGGGCTACACGGCGAGTAGTGGTGTGCGTGTAAGAGTAGCAACCTTAGAAGCGTGCGTGTAAAGCGCGAAGGAGGTCGATAGTGTGCGTGCGTTGGTGTGAGAGTGTGGAACGTCGAACGTTCCCGAAAACATGAAGAGAGCGAGGTCGTGTTAGTAAGGGCGCACAATGTAAAGAGGGACGATAAAAACTAATTGCGTTTGCAATCAGTTTTCGAGTTAATTGTTAAATGCAATGAAAAAAAAATGTCGATGATTTTGAATCGCGACTGAACGACAATACAATTTTTGATTGATTTTTTGCAATGTCGATTTACGAAGCTTCTAAAATAATTTATTACTGTTTTTGAAAAAAACATTTTTGGAAAAAATCTTTATTGCAGTTTAGAGAAAAATGTTGATTCTTCAATTTGTATGAAAATCAAATGCTATTTCCGATTGAATATTTTCGCAATACAGTGAAATTGAACTTTTCGAATTGCTCATTGCAATTAGAATAAAAATATTGCGATTACATTCAATAACAAAATCAATATTTCAAATCGTTTAGATTTGAAGAAAAAAAGCATTATTAACACTGTTTAATAACAGTGGCATGAAGTTAAAAAAAAAGTTGATGATTCGAGCATCGCGCGAGTATTGCATGCGGACACTACTCGGATGAGTGACCGCTCGATTCCAGAGGGGGGGGGGGGGGGGGGCTAAATAAAAAAAGTCTATATTTCAAATCGCTTATATTTATTTATGATAAAAAGAACTATTAACCCCTGTTAATAACAGAGGCATGACGTTAAAAAAAAGTTGATTATAACTCGGGCGTCGCGCGAGTTTATCGTGTTGCATGCGGACACTCTTTGTTGCATGCGGATATCCTTTCTACCTCTCTAAAAAATCCGCACAATCCTCCATCCACTTCCTCCCTTAGTGCCGCGATTAACTCCTCTTTAATTGCTCCTTCCTCCTTTCCCTTCATCCATAATTCTACTTCTTTCCTGCTTTTTTCCTTCACTAATTCCCTTCCTTTTTTACATACGAGCAGATGCTCCATCGTTTCCTCCTCTTTCCAACAAATTCTGCACCCCCACTACGCTTCTCCTTTTTTCCCCGCTCTCCCTACATTTCCACATCTCAATCTTGCCCATGTTTCTTTGTCCCTTCCTTTCAACCCTTCCTCTGACCAATATTTCCATGGCTCCTCCACATTTTCTACTATTTCTTTGTATACTTTATTGTACGTTGATTTCTCTATCGCCTCCTGCTCATTTTTCAGCGTCTCTATCTTCAAGTTATTCAATCCTTTCTCTATCCATCTATCAATTTCTTCCTCGCTCTTTTTCTCCCAGATCATTCTTATAACCTCAGCTATTTTCATTTTCCCTATCACCTTCTTCAAATCTTTCTCCCACTTACTCGGCCTTCCATTTACCAAACCCCTAATTTTCTCCATTAAACATATTCTTGGCCATCTTTCCTCCTTCATTCTTATAACCTCTTCTACTACAGCCTGTCTTTCATTCACTTCTATCGTTCCCCTCACCTCGCCCCCCGCTTCTTTCATTATCATCGCTTTTCTAATCACTTCTTCCTCACTTTCTCACCTTTACTGCACTCTTCTTTTCCTTTATTCTCTCTATATTTGCCTAAAATCACACCACCCTTCCTAGCCCGCGTGCACTCTCTAAGCTGCCACAACCGGAAGTCCCCAAATCGTTTATATTTATTTATGAAAAAAACACTATTTGCACTGTTTAATAACAGTAGCATGAAGTTAAAAAAAAAGTTGATGATAACTCGGGCGTCGCGCGAGCTTATCGTATTGCATGCGGATACTACTGGGATGGGTGCCCGCTCGAAAATTAAAAAAAAATTGTGAATTAAAAAATACAATTCTTCACGTTGTTCACGAGAAGTTATTGAAAAAAGTACTGATAAGTACTGTTTAAATGACAGTTATATGCTATGAAAAAAAAAACAAAAAAAATTGTGATTTTCAGAAAGTACAGTAAGTATTTTCTGTTACGCGCCAGATTGATTGGCCGTAACGTTATTTAATTTTTCCCGAAAGATAAATTTATATTTATTATTGTGCACAAAAGCTGAAAAGCATGGCACATGGATACTTGTCCGAGTTAAAGCGGGGTAACGCACCTCACCTGTGGTTATTGCTGACGCTGCTCGGGTCGCCGACGCGAGAACGCAGGTAGATAAAATATAGGTGAACAAACTGCTGAATTGTCACTGATACACTTTATTCAATAAGGTTGCGTCGATAACCGCACAGTATAAACATACGTATCAAAAGATCTTCAACTTGACATAATTTAGAGTTTGATGAGATAAATATTGTACATTTGTGTATCACGACACGCAATGCCGCTAAGGTAATTGTCGCGAACGCGATAACACGACAGTATCGAACGGAATGCCGCTAAGGTAATAACTCCGATCGATTAACACAATATTTATTGAAAGAAAAATCGAAGTAAGATAAACGTTAACAATGAAAATAGAAAATTGATAATTAGTAATTGAGTTCTTGTCACTACCGATACGATGGTTATAAAAGTAATCACCAACCACACCCACGAGACCCTAAGTACGCGAGCGGACTTGCCACTAAGGAGTGAAACCTTCTTACCGATCTCTCGAATGTCGAATCAAGACTAAATGGCCGCACACCGGTGGCGCGTTTTATTGACTCGGTAAGGTTACTCCTGAAGATGCTCGTGGGGGTGATTGCGACAGGGGTTGACGACTTCGCGGGACGATGACTTTATCGGACGATCGGGGAATTTGCAAGGTTCGGATTTTGCAATTGCGGATTTTGAAATTGGTCTGCTCGCCCCTGTCGAAACTCTCGCTGTACTCGGAAATGTCAGCGCTCGCGTTGCTGAAATTCTGCAAGCGATCGGGCGATGCCCTGTCTCGGTTGGGCAATGTTAACTGGGCGATGTTGAGAAATTGGACCGAGTTCGTTGATCCGTAACATTTCAAATATTATTTGAATACAATTGCAAAAAAATTGCGTCGAACGAATTTTATTTTGTATCATTACAATTAATATTCATTTAGAGTTGAGATTAATTACATCCCGGCGTCAGCGATCGGGGATCGAGACCTAATCATTTTTTATTTTTTTTGTTTTCACAGCATATAAGTCTCATTTAAACAGTACTTATCAGTCCTTTTTTCAATAACTTCACATGAACAACGTGAAGAACTGTATTTTTTAATTCACAATTTTTTTTTAATTTTCGAGCGGTCACCCATCCGAGTAGTGTCCGCATGCAATACGATAAGCCCGCGCGACGCTCGAGTCATCATCAACTTTTTTTCTAACTTCATGCCACTGTTATTAAACAGTATTATCAATGCTTTTTTCCTTAAAATCTAAACGATTTGAAATGTTGATTTTTTTATTGAACGTAATCGCAATATTTTTGTTCTAATTGCAATGAGCAATGTTCAAAAAGTTCAATTTCATTGTTTTGCGAAACTATTCAATCGGAAATAGCATTTGATTTTCATACAAATTGAAAAATCAACATTTTTCTCTAAATTGCAATAAAGATTTTTTCCAAAAATGTTTTTTTCAAAACCAGCATTAAATGATTTTAGAAGCTTCGTAAGTCGTAATTGCAAAAAATTAATAAAAAATTGTTTTTTCGTCCAGTCGCGATTCAAAATCATCGACATTTTTTTCCATTGCATTTAACAATTCATTCGAAAAGTGATTGCAAACGCAATCAGTTTTTATCGTTCCCCCTTACATTCTTTTGCCGTCACTAACACTACCTCGCTCTATTCATGTTTTCGGGAACGTTCGACGTTCCACACTCTCTTACACTAACGCACGCACACTATCGACCTCCTCCGCGCTTTACCCGCACGCTTCCAAGGCTGCTACGTTTGCACGCACACCACTACTCGCCGTGTAGCCTACTTATTCGACGCGTCCTATTGGCTGAACTTAATTAATTAATATGTAATGAGGGGGGTCAGAGAAAAAAATGGAAGAGGACTTTTCGGTCCAGAATGACTCCATCTACCCACCCCTCAGAGGTCGGTTGACCATTATGGGACAGGCTGTATACGACGCGAAAATCCAAATCTTTCTACACTCACACCACTGCCAAATCTCTTCGGCGATCCCGTAAAGTGCGGCATATTGTACGCCTCCCAATCGATTAACATAGGCAATAGCTGTCGTGTTACCGATTCGTAGTAAAATTTCACAATCATATAAATCGCTTGCAACACATTTAAGAGCCATCAAGACGGCGATAAGTTCGAGCTGGTCAATGTGTAACCCTCTTTCCGTGTCACTCCAAAAACCGTGTGTACCTTCGCTATCACAATACGCGCCCCAGCCCGTTTTTGACGCGTCCGAGTAAATCTCCTTAACAAACCGAAAACTTCTACTCGGCCCAAATGACGTTTTAATATTTCGTTTCCACGAATCGAATTCGGTTTGCAAATATGCGGATAATTCGAGCCGTGCATCGTAATTCCCCCAGCTGATTAACAGGCCGAAAAACTTTTCTCGCTCGAACCTCTTGGTGTATAGCCAACCGTACTCAATTGCGCGACAACAGTCGACTAACTTTCCGATAAATTGAGCGAATTCCCGAATCGTACAAACTTGGGATTGTTACGAACCCTCTGAGCCCCACAAAGCTATAAAATACGCTGGACCAAAATAACTAATATTTAGTATTGATCGAATAAGGGAAATGAGGCTACAGGGCGTGTGATCTTACTTTTTCCTTAAGTACCACCCCTCGGTACCACCCCTTGGAAATAAGAACCTATAATCTTGTCCTCTCTGAAACATCGTCACCCAAATGACGAACCAACATTAACAGAAGACAAAAACATAAATTTGTCACTGACCGATGACCAAGGAAAGTTTACATAAAAGATCACATCTTGAAGAAAAGGGATCACTGCTCGTAAAATACCCTGTCGATCGTCGAATCTGAACGTATAGTAAAATCTTACCATCAACCACTCAGGTAAATTGGACAGAATTCCTTAACTCGCGAGGATTGGCGCGGTGAAAATAAAAAGGAATTACCACCACCGGACTAAGATAGCCACAAGGAGGAGACGGGTGAAATCAAAAAGGGGAGTTAGGTGACTCAGACATCCCTTCCCAAGAACAATACAAAATTTACTATCGCCCACGCAGCTAAGAAGTATAAAAGATCGCGATTTGGCGACCCCTGAGAACAGTTCGAAACTTTACTCCAAGACGCGCAGTTCGAAGTCAGAATTCATGTCAGTCAGTTCGAGATCAGTTTTTTATCGAAGTACCTTTTCAGACTTGGTCAGTTTGTCGAGTCGAGTCTCACTCTAAAAATCAAAGTCTACCTACCAAATCTGAACAAACCTTTTTATTCTAACTCGCACTTCTATTGTAACATCGGAGCAATTTCTAAATCATAATCGAGAAGAATCGTCTTGTGTGCTAACGCTTAAATAATATTATAATCAATACATTTGCGTATAATCGAGTGTGCTTACAGTTGCGAGCTAATATTATAACCAAGTATGAAATATAGCGTGTGAACTGGTAACCAACGCTGGACCGATATTGTGACCAGCTGCTTGACTGTCTATTGTATCACGGTGACGAACCGTTGAGAGCCATCCTAACGATTGCGCAACCCCATCAGCAACAATTGTACAACCAACATCATTGTAAAGGGAGAAGGAACTTCCGGATTCGTTTGCTCAATAAATCTAATCAACGTGAGTAACTTCTTCGTCATAACATGTGCGCAGTCCCTCAACATCTTGCGACCACCGACTAGACGGCTCCAAGGTCATCCCACATTCCCGTATCGTCGACGAGACTTCCGTCCTTGGGTAAAGGACTTGACTGTCTTGACCCGAAAGAGAAGTCGTTACAACCGTGTTACGTTCTCCCTTTCGTACTTCCCCGGCCGACTAACCTCAACCAACTCCCGAGGACGTAACACGATGACTAAAGTCATCGATCAAATCTATCATCTTTCTTCTTTTTACTTGCGGTAACTCTAATCTCATTCTATGAGAGTTAATAACGAATCCCAGAAAAGTACAATTCTTCTTGGGCACCAAGCTACTTTTTTGATAATTTACTATAAACCCCAGAGACTGCAGTTCTTTGAAAGTGACTTCTGCGTTTCTGCGACACGCGTTCAAATCCGAACCGATACAGAGAATGTCGTCTAAGTAAACCGTTGAGATGAATCCCTTTCCTCTCAAATAATTTACTACCGGTTTTAGGATTTTCGTAAAAATATACGGCGCCATGCAGAGACCTAACGGGAGGCATACAAATTCGTAAATTATATCCCCGAAAACAAATCTTAAATATTTTCGGCTTTCCGCGTGCATCGATACCATAAAATAGGCATCTTGTAAGTCTATGTTACACATATAATGGCCTCGCGAGATTAGTTTCATCACCGTTCTGATATCCTCCAACTTGAAATGTTGCGTGGCTATAAAACTATTCAGTTTTTTCAAGTTTAATACAAATCTCATTTTTCCGTTTGACTTTGGTACTAAAAAATACGCCGAAATGAATTGTCCCGGACATGGCAAATAGGGTCTGACTGCGCCCAGTTCCAGCAGCTTGGTGATCGCGAGTTTCATATCCTCGCTATCAAACGAAGAATTGCATTTTGGCTGAGGAGGAGGAATAGTCTGATATACCGGCTGGTCAAATTCGATTCTATACCCTCTTACACAATTCAAAATGAACTGATCCTGCGTGATCTTTTCCCATTGGGGGAGGAACTCTCGCAGCCGCCCAGCTGCTTTATTTACCTCTAGCATCTCTCCTGTAAGCCTCAGTACGAGCTCTGCTTGCGACTCTGACTCTGAGCTCGTTGTTGATCTCGTTGTTGATACGACTGACTCGACTTCGGAACAAATTTAACAATCTTTCTCGATCCTCTTTGGTTCGCGCCCGCCCGACATCCTCCTCGATTCAAGTGGGCCGACGGGCCGCGCCAGTTTCCCGAGTTTGAATTACGATGAGGCACCTTCGGCGCCAATGGCTGAGACTTCAACTCCAAGCCAACCTTTTCAATCGATTTTGCCGTTTTAATTTTTCCCGATAAATCGTCGCTGAATAAAAACGCGCCTGGCTTAGTTTCGTCTAGGACTCCCTTGACCTTCTTGTCGAGAGACGGTGTAATACACGATCTCCGTATAATCGTGTCCAGACGAAAAGCATGCGCCAGCAGTCTACCGGCGTCGGCAAGACAGTCCAACAACTGATACTCGTCGATGTCGTCTTCGTTGGGACTCAGCAGCAAGAAAATTCCAGTGCCCAATGCGGCCATAGCCGAGCCACGAATATTTTGCGCATTCTTTAAGTATTTGTCTCGCTTCGTGGCCGACTCAAAGAGCGACGACGCTACCTCTGCGTTTAAAGATGGCGATCCAAGCGACAGTTGCCTGTCCGAGCATACTTTGCCAACAACTCCTCTTGGTTTTCTTTTTTGAGTCCCTCGGCCAACCATTTCTCCCAATTTGGTGCCAAAGTTGGGTTGAGATGCAATTCCGGCGCACCCGATTTCTCATCGACACCCAGGATACGCAGCGTCTCCTCATCGAAAGCCTCCGCTGGGTCCTCCGCAGATTGGCTCGCTGTTGCGACTGTGTGCTGACTCGCAACCTCCACCAGAGGTTGTTCTTCGATATCTCGAGATTGATTACCCCCTGTGACGGGAGAAATATTTTCCATATGGTCACCGTTCGCCGTTCGCCAAAAAAAAATTTTCGCGTGTGTCCCGTATTCGGAATAAAGTCTACATTATTCCTATCAGAAAAAAATATGTTTTCAAATTATTTTCGTAGTGGTCACTTTTGTGCTGCAAAATCTATCATTTTCCGATGAACGCCGTTTTTTTTATCGAAAAGTTCAGAAAATTTCCTTCAAAAATCATCCGCGACCCGTCCGATTATCTTTACGGGGGGTGAAATAAAAGAGGGTGGCCACCCTTAACATGTCACCCTGTATACATTAAATTCACACGCATTCTATTGCAATTTGCAGTAATAACACATCATCCGCAGCAGAAAAACACAATCCCCTACATATAATACTGCGA
This sequence comes from Heteropelma amictum, assembly GCA_959613375.1. Classification (NCBI taxonomy): domain Eukaryota; kingdom Metazoa; phylum Arthropoda; class Insecta; order Hymenoptera; family Ichneumonidae; genus Heteropelma; species Heteropelma amictum. The sequence continues at coordinate 11,362,833 of OY390723.1, forward strand.
ATGTCATTTTGCATGGATTTGAGACTCGGGGTACTGGTGATCGCATATCACGTTACGGGGGAGCTCAATGATTCACCACCAATGAACCTGACGAAAAATGCTCGAACTAAAAATGACAGATCGAGAGTAGAAAAATGGCCGCTGCCGTACGTTTGACGCCTCGGAGTTTTCTTCACGGATTTTTCTTTTATTTCGTAATAAAATAGATCGGGAAGTGCTTTAAAACATGAAGTGATGTGGTATACACGGTGCTCTGGTCTGCAAAGTAAGTAAGAAGTAAGTAAGTAAGTAAGTAAGAAATGTAAGTAGAATTTCTAATAAAAAGAATACTTTTGGGATCGACAATACTGTCATGGAGGACGAAAGTCGCCTCGGTTTTTCTATGATTGAATACTAATCAACGAAAAAATTGCCACAAAACAAACAACCAGAGCACCATTCTTCTCGGGGAAGAAAATGAACTTTTTATTGTTATTCATTCAATAAAAGCATATTGTGTGAGAAATCCGTCAAGAAAGTTTTTTAGTTCGTGGATTTGCCACTTGGCGCTTCGTATGCTATCGCTTGATGCTCGTTAACATGTCAACATCGGTCAAAAGTTCGAGTTCGATACCGGTGCACTTTAGCATCGCATCAAACGCGAGACCTGGAGCCGTATAATAATGCAGTGGATCGAGAGCGTACGTTTCGATGCAATTTTGTCGGAAATTTTCGAAAATGTCCGTCAAACGCAATACATCTGTTTTCAGGTACAAATCCAAATATTCACCCAATGTTCGCACATCGAACGTTGTCCACACGTCACGAGCATGCGCATAATCATCGTCCGAGATGTTCGAATTTTGAAGTTTTTAAAAAAAAAAATTTTCCCCGGTAATTCGGTTTTGTCGAGTCTCCTCCAATCATCGACATAATCATACGGAAAAACACCTTTTCGTTTTAGTAATGGAAATTTTGCACCATTATCACAAAATCTTCGTGTTATCGTTTTTTGTTCGTGTTTCAGATACGATGCTAATTTGTCGATGCTACTTGCCATAAATCTGGAGGAATCGATAAATTAATATTGTACACGTGTTACTTTAACGGTTTTTGTGAATGAAATATATTTTTCCTTGTTTACCGGCAAAAGCTTCATTGATCCTTTAAAGTTTTGTGCCAAAGCTTTTATCAAAAAATGCGAATCATATCCCGACAAATTATGAAGTATGATGGGAACTACGTGAGAATTTTTGTAATTTAAATTACAACTTTGATGAGCAGCGTCGCGATATTTTCCCGTGAAATGACAGTGATCTCGTACTTTTGCCTCGGTGATAACGAACGGTTTTTCACAGATGTGACACTTTTTAGCCTAACGAAAATTGTCACATTCATGCGAGCTCAACGGTTTCATCGGCACTATTGTCTCGAAAAGTGCGTTGAAAGACACCGCTATTTCTTGCAATTTGCACATAAACCACTCCACGCAATCTTTCCCTCGATGAAATTCATATTTTGATTTCGAATCCTCGAAACTGCAGCAAACTCATAATTATATTTTGCGCCTCTTCCTTCAGAGATCAAAATGTAGTTCCCCTCACTTTCCACAGTGTCGCCACAAAGTTTTAAAGCAAAACTTTTTATACTTATGAATCTCTACGTTCTCGAAGCGCCTGCGCTGTTGGCGATCTTCATTCTTTCGCTTTGTGTCATCGTCATTACACGCGAAATATTAATAAAAACGCAAAAAACTCAAAAAAAAAAAGGGAAAGAAGAGGAATCACGACCATTCAGCATCGAGGGAGGAAAAGGAAAAGGAGGATTTAGTTGAGTGACTAAAAGAGATATGACAAATATCGACCGGAGGTATAAAAAACGTAAGTTGAGGCGAACATAACCCTTGGCAAAAAGGGCCACGTCACGCCACGAAAATTGACTCTTTCTGAAAGATTAATTACCGACAAAGATTTGTTGGTCTGGATACCTCGTTGCTGTGCCAGCGATTTGATTGCTCGGCAGCGTGCCCTCGGTCTGACCGAGGCACACGCCTTCGTTTGACGAAGGAATACAACAAAAAATTGTTCAGTCTACATGGGTCTGACCCTCGAAAATAGACATTTTCATTTGATGAAAAATTGATCAATTTCAAAACGATGTAAGGCAAGTATGGGCATTATTTTGGGCATTATTTTGAATGAATCTTCTGTTATCTTCCTTGTTATTTTCTTTCCTCATTATTATTTATCAATTATTAATTTATTTATTTTAACATTGAGATTTTTATTTGTCTGTTTAAATTATTTTACTGTTAAAAGAAAAATATTTCAATGTTGAGAATATTTGAAAAGTGTTTCGTTTCGTTTGAAGAGCAGCTGCATGAAGTTTTATGATCGTGGAAGTATTTAACATTTTGTTTTTCTTGGAATTTTTGGTACTTAAAAATATTCATGTTCCCTATCTACCCATGGCGTCTACTAGTCGCCAGATGAGTGGTCCTCGAAAGGTTGCGGCATCACATATCACTCCCTCTCGTGGAAATGCATTTTCTAGTCCTCATGTGTTTCCGCTTTCGGTCCGTTGATATTTTTTGAACACGTGTGTTTTTTTAAGAAAAACAGACTCGTGGGAAGTTTGCATGAAGAAAATGTTTGTAAAAGTCTAGACGTTCTGTGTGATCTTGTAACGTTATCTAAAGAATTTCTCGAAGAGAGAAAAAAAAGAAATACGGAGTTTCGACGGACGTCACAAAAGATTTCTCGAAAATTTTTACGATTTTGATATAGCGGCGTATATTACGAATTTAATTGCTTACTGAACGGTTTGAATGTCGCACCTTTGGTATTTACAAAAATACTTAAACCGGTAACAGCATATATAAGAAAACAAGGCTTTAGATCCGTGTTCTACTTAGATGATATTTTGCTTATCGGAAAATCATACGAGGAGTGTGCGAACAATTTTCGAGCTACGGCGGCTATTTTCGAAGAACTTGGGTTCATAATCAATCGCAAAAAATGTCGTAAAATTTCCTCCAAACGATGCCAATATTTAGGGTTAATTTTGACTCGGCGAAGATGACGATCGAATTGCCAGAGGACAAGATCCAAAGATGTCTTGATCTACTGACAAAATTTAGAAAATGAAAAAATGCTCGATTCGTGAGTAAGCATCCTACTCTCGGCTCGTGCTGTCCAGCGATAAAGTACGGCATGATACACATGAGACGGTTCGAAAAATTCAGATTATTAGCACTCGAAGCAAATAATAATAATTATGACAGGATGATGATTATTCCGGAGGAATTGAAAGAAGATATCGAGTGGTGGACGCTTAAGATGCCCGAAAGATGAGGCAACCATTTAAAAATTCAAAAACTATAAATAAAAAGTAGTTGTACCGTTCGCGATATACGCAGATTTAGAATGTCTTCTCGAGCATGTAACAAGCCCACAAAGAAATACAATGAATTAACGATTAAACGAACTTATCTAAGTGAAGTTCAATCGTGATTGTATGAGCGCCTCTTCCGAAGAGATCAGTAGGAGTAGGAGATACCCAATTTATTGCAGTTGCGGCTTATCAGGCAGAACTTTAAAAGAATGAAGATCGCCAACAGCGCAGGCGCTTGGAGAACGTAGAGATTCATAAGTACAAAAAGTTTTGCTTTAAAACTTTGTGGCGACACTGTGGAAAGTGAGAGGTACTACATTTTGATCTTTTCGGAAGAGGCGTTCATACAATCACGATTGAACTTCACTTGGGTAAGTTCGTTTAATCTTTAATTCAATGTATTTCTTTGTGGGCTTGTTACAAGCTCGAGAAGACATTCTAAATCTGCGTACATCGCGAACGTTACAACTTCTTTTTATTTATAGTTTTTGTAACGGCCCTATCCTATAACCACTTCTTTCCCACACAGCACCTTACACCTACAGCAACCCTGTTATCACCCCGTTCCCACACACATCAGCACCACCAATTTCGCCACACAGCATCCCTGGGCCACGGTCCCACGGTCCAGAACAATGCAACTCGACCATCCTCTCCACTTCACACTTTCTCCACTTCATTAGCACTAGTCCTAATCCTCAGTTCATCTCCACCCGTTCAATCGCACAGACGAATTAATAAACGCTCTCCGCTTAAACCGTTCACTTTCTTTATTTCATCTCTGATCATCACGCGCATCTTTCATTCCATCTCGACCATCACATTTTTGAATTTTAAAATGGTTGCCTCATCTTTCGGGAAAACAACACGATAATGATTAATGTTTGCACAGTCTATTTGATTTCTATTGAGAATATCTTGAGATTTAAAATGACACAAACATCGGTCGCATAACCACGCTTGATAATTTCTCTTTGATATTTGCGTGCTCACCAATCTTGAGATTTTTTTTATCCACGCGAAATGATGATAGATTTTCTCGATATCATCATCATCATCATCGTCGTCGATCGAATCAATTGCTTCTATCATAAGCAAATGTATCGTAGGTTTGTTCGATATCTGCTTACTAAGATGTACGCGCACAATTTCGCTCCGTCTATTCACACGTTCTATACCATACACATAAATCGATCATCGATTAATTTTTTCAAATTTTTCAACATTCGATAAACGCATCGGAAAATCAAATCCTTGATAATTAAGCACTTCGCTAATGTGTGGATAAGAAGTCATACTTTCAGGATGTGAATGGGGAGGTGGAGATAAAGCTGCCACTGTAGACCATAGGAAGCAGTAGGCATCAGTGTTCCGAATGTTTACAACGGCTCGTTGCAGTTGAATATCTCGAGACATGGGTGTGAATCTGGATAAACCACCGAGCAGTGGTGTGTACGAATTGATGCTAACGAGGAGATGATCGATTTCATGCAAAGACCAGCAAAGACAAAGACCTTTTTCCTGAAAATCTTCAATTTTTACGAGCAGTTTTGATTGCACGTATTCCATGAACCATTCATCAATATCGGTTGATAATAAGATACTCGCGTTCCTCGTTTGAAATGTTTTCTGCTCTTCAATGATCTCGTCTATCTTCTAAAGTTGAAATTTACACACTAGAGTAACATTAACCTTGAGGTTATTTTCTTCTCTCATGATTATTCTTAACCCTTCGAGTGCACACTTGCGCCACCGATCAATAAGTGCACACTGGGTCATTTTGACACAAGGCGTTTTTCGAGTCCCTGTACCTCGGTAAATGTTCGATTTTTATTTTTGTCTCCAAAGACTTTTTTTGCGGTAAAATATCCCTATTTAAAGGCCCTGATCTTTTTTTTTGACGAAAACGAAAAGTATATGCCAAAATATTTGTTCAAAGTGGAGCATGCTTTGACAAATACACACCGTTGATCGAAAATGCTATGTGTCATAATGACACCATATGCACTCGAAGGGTTCATTCAGGCACCACCACTTTCTTTGCATCTTCGAGAAAATTCGACACATCTTTGTGGTTCAAATTGATTATAGCACCCGTCTTTATTCGACCTTGAAACGCTGATTCTATATCAATCCATTTCACTGGACCGCTCGCGACGCTCAAACCAGCACCACTCATTCGCGCGTCGATACGCTCAGTTTTTTCTTTCAACGTTAGCAACTTGGTTATACTAGCCTGAATGCGTAATTTTTCTCCAGTCTTGCGATGAAATGTCCTTAGAATTTTGGTCAATAGTGTAATGTTGACATCGCTGAACTTTGTTAACTTTTCTCTTTTCATGCGAGAAACGTTGTTTTTGAGCGCAGAGTACGCTCTTTCAACTCATCAATTATTTTCCGATACTCGTGAACATCCATTGTGAACTGTGCGCTTGATTGATCGAAAGTGTTGCAGTTTTCAACATAGCGGTTTCTTAAAGACTTTTTCTCTTATTAATATTATGACCTACTCCCCTCCCCACCCTTTGACGGTGTGATGACTCGAACGGTCTTGCAGTGGTGGGGACGGTCCAGTGACGATGAGTGAAAAGAATGGTGAGCCGCTGGATGGTCTCGAACCCGGGTCCTCGCGATGAGAGCGATGAGCGCTAACCACTGCGCTACGGCCACCTATAATTCTTTCCACTCGCATCGTCTACGTTAGTAATGCTGGACCGTCACACACCCCGCCTTTCAGAATCGATGTCCTCATCGATGTGAAGTGTAGATATGTTTTTTCATTGTCGTTGCGCGTTTTGTAGCTATGTGAGCTTTGTAGTTGCGCGTTTTTGTAGCTGTGTGAGCTTTTTGCATGATGCGTTGACGTGTGTATATCGTATCCCACTTCTGACACCAGTTGTGATGACTCGAACGGTCTTGCAGTGGTGGGGACGGTCCAGTGACGATGAGTGAAAAGAATGGTGAGCCGCTGGATGGTCTCGAACCCGGGTCCTCGCGATGAGAGCGATGAGCGCTAACCACTGCGCTACGGCCACCTATAATTCTTTCCACTCGCATCGTCTACGTTAGTAATGCTGGACCGTCACAGACGGCATTTGGAATTGTATCGGTGAATCGTGCTTCGATAGCAATAGTTTCATAAATAATGAAGCGGTCCCATGTAAACTATTATGCTAAAAAGCCGATCGTCTCTCTCTTCCACTGTCGTCATTTTTCCTGTTTGTTATAATGTGCGTTAACATCGTGTCATCCTTTTGGATGATGAAGCGTTAGAAAGATCGATTGTTTGTCGCTCTCTCACGCTTCTTTGATGGTTCGGTGTTTCATCGAGAAATATGATTGGACCTACGTGTGTTCTATTCCTGCATGTCTTTGAAAACATATTTATTGCATACCGTGAACTTCATTACCAGCAAAACCTTGCACGACAACACTCTCCATGACATCATCGAGACACGCACCGCTTTCGAGACATTTTGAATCTCAATAACGAAAAAAGTTTGTAATAAATGAACGCTTGATAAAAGATATTGCATCAGACTGAACTCGGAAAAATGATCCCTCTCATTTGGTCACTCTAAAATTCTTCAAAATTCTTTTGATGATAGACCGCCATTTCCGCGATGTCGTTTCCAAAAAATCACAGCACCATAACGGCGCCTTTCTTGATGTGCGTTTACACAAAAGTTTATAATCAACGTTTGATAAATGCCGTCCAGCAACAGCACGCACCGCTTCCGAGAAATTTCGAGTTTCAATAACGAAAAAAGTTTATAATAAATCAACGCTTGATATATTCAACGTTCGACAGAATCGGATGAAACGTGCCGTGAAATTTCGAAGGCCTCCCCCCGCCATTTTCCCGTATTAACAAATTGTCCCGTGTTAACAAATTGTTAAAAACAAAAAAGAACTGAAAATATTCAGAAAATTAATTTTCTTCTTGTATTAATTCATTTGTACATTATTTTAATGCACCGGAATTTTTGCAAAATTTCCCGCGTGTTCTGAAATCCTATTTTGTTGTTTTCTCTTAAAAATTTCCCACTAGTGATGAGAAATCTTTATGTTGGACGAATGATCAATCATTTTCTATTGTTTATAATTTATTCTAAAAAAACTTCAAAGCATCGGAAAAATTTAAGTCGAGTAAAATAAAGTAACGAATCAAGTAGACATGAAAGAAAACGGCGTTGTTATGAGTTTGTTTAAAAAAATTGTTAATAACTTTCAAATATTGTTTATAATTTTTAACATTGCTATCATACAATATTGCGATGCGCAATATACTACGTAAATATGGTTTTTTCCACATTTTTATGTATACTTGGAATTTACATTCTATTTTCGTTTTGTTGTAACCGTACATGGCACAGATTCTTAAAAGTTAAAATCAATTGAATTTTAAACCGATGAAAACATTCATGTTTATCGAAAAAATAAATAAATTTGTTTTATACCAAAAAAAGGTTATCTAAATTATTCAGAATTTTTCATTTCACCAACTGTTAACGATTATTCGAAATTGTTATCATTTCGCCAATGATAAGAATATGTCTCTGCAAATTCAACATATTCAGTCATCTATGTTACAGTTGAACAGATGTATGTGTGTGTTGTAACTTATATGTCCTCAAAGTATTTGGGAGTTCTCAAGTGGGCGCTGGTCTAGTGGTTAGAGGCGCGGTTTAGATAGTTAGATAGACAGGATGTGGGTTCAAGTCCCAATGTCAGGACAAAAATTTCATTCGGTTTTTTCCGGTAAGATTGATTAGTAGATGGGTTACCAACAATGATATGTGTCAATAATGATTGATTCTAACCACTAAATATATTTTTTTCTCATGTTCCTAACCGGGGCCCTCACATTATTAGGGAGTACCTGACAGGGACCTGACTGGAGCTCTGTAATATTAAAATCCCAGTACTCAATTTAGTACAAAATATTTTGGAACCTTTCGAAAATTTTTGTTAAAAATAGTTCAGAAGTAACGAAAAAAATTATCGGTATTGGTTTGACAAAAATCCGATGGTCATCAGAGTTGTTCGCATACAACGCAAATGGTATTGTTACATGGTATTGTTTTGTACGCAATAGGAGTATAAATATATAAAACCACGTGGATGTTCACACCCATTGTACTTATAAGAAATGCATGAAAGTTCGTCTATGTATGTGGGTCTGTTTGAAAATAAAATTTATAATTAACATTACATGCATCAGGGTATGTGGAATTTCAACACGAAAGCGAATAAAATTCAAACGCAAAATTCTGTGCCATGAAACGATGTTTATTCAAACTCTCGAGCTCTTGGCGGTTGTATAAAATGGGATACTTATACTCAAGATTTTACTTTGCATTTCGATGCAGCGGCGTTTACAACAAAGGGTTGTAACGTCATGTATAAGTTCACATGTGCCCACCAATGTGAAACTATATTCAACGACTTTCGAACATTTATAGAACTATTAACCATTTTCACAATTTATTACTATATGACGAAGAAACTTCTTAACATTATGTATTAAATGGAAGCCTCGAAATTGATGTGTATGCACTCGACCGTAAATGGACAACTTAGGAAAAATTCGAATATTATCCTACTTAAATACAAAAATTCAGCGTGCACTTTTTTATGCAGCAGAGAGCAGTGTCCGTGAAGAACAGAAGGATTGTGGACAATAATCTGAGTCAAGTTAATTTACATTATTAATATTAAGAGTTGCAGCAACAACTCGTGACAAGTACATTTACTGCCCTACTTTACCGACACTAATCGAATTGCTACTGCGACTGTCTATACGCAAAATAACTCGTTTGTTGACATTTCCAGAATTTCATTTATTAATATTTAATTAAGCATATATATTCGAAGGATTCTAAATGCACAGAAGCAAACAAGATTGCGACAAGGTAGCGACAAGGTAGATGACATCAAGGGTGGCTGACGCGTTTCTTTTGCCCACGTGAAGATAACCGGATCGTCGCGGGTAATTTCTAAACGAAATTTTCGGAACTTTTCAACAAAAAATGCGGCGTTCATCAGAAAATGATAGGCTTTGCAGTTAAAAAGTGGCCGCTACAAAAAAAATATGAAAACTTTTTTTTTATCAGAATGAAGTATAGACTTTATTCCGAATACGCAATACCCGGGGAAATTTATTACACTTTGCCGAAATAGCAATCGTTAAGAAGGTAAAGAGCAACTCAGATTATGTTTGCGTTCTCACCTGTTATTTATTTCTATATAAATATTTATTTCCACTATTTCCGAAGCCAGGTTGATTTTTAGCGTAAAACTCTGCATACTTTTAAAATAAGTTAAATAACAACATTTGAATTTACATTAGAAATATGTATTTTGTAATACTCAGCGGATAAACACGTAAGGGCTATGTGAAAAGTTCCACCACATCTTAATAGCAGTGCATGTCTATCAATAACGATTATTCTGATTTTATCTGCGCTACAAGTGCAGCCAAGGGCCAAGGTAAAATTTTATGTTCAGTTACTGGGACATTGAAATCATATACTATGTGGCTAGGAATGAAAAAAGATCATTTTGAATAATGCGAAAAAAAATTTCTAATAAACATCGCAAACGCGGGGCGAATTATCTGTTGCTGTCGTTGAATAACAAACATTAGTTTATTCTGCAGGAATATGAAAAAAAAATCGCGAGCCCGTGTATTATATACTGATTTATATTTAATTCTTAAACGGCTTTAGTTTTGTACTATTTTATGTAGTTTTATCAACATGAGTTATTTTTTATTTCCAAGTTTTGAACGAGGATCTAGCTTCGAAAATAATCGCTGGCAAAATCCCGTGGGAACATATGCACTCAGCATGAAACGCCAGATCATATCTCGCAATAACGGGAAATAATACTTCAAAACATCCTATAATACAATTGATTAGTCGCAGTACCTATCCGCCTCTATAAAATATGGATATACGAGTAAGTTTCAAAATTTCAATGTCTATTGCGCTCAAATTGACAATAATTAATTAATGCAAATCAAGAGTTTATCCCTATGATTTTGCATATGTAAGGGTATAAGATTAAACCGCTTGACAAACCGCTTTTTCTTTCTTTACCAGTCATTTTAATTTTAATTTCTTATTTTTACCGCATCATTAAACCTGGAAAAGGGGAAATGAGATCCCATAAGAAAGCATTTACATTCATCTCAATTCAAACAGTTTTTTATAATCCCATGAAAAATATGCCGATGTTCAATATATGGCCGACATTATCACGGTAGTCGATATCAACCACTGGGCCCCCAGTGTTGGGCCAATCATGAGCCAATCGTACTGGCTGGGCTAGTATTAATTATCATCACTGGCCAACTGTCGGAACTGAGTGCTGGCCCCGAGTACGGCTCAACCGTTTGACCAAGTTGTCGCCAATGCTCAACTGAAGCGTGGCGAGCCGATCGTGTGCCAGCGACGGGCCAGTTTAGCTGCCAACTATCAGCTAACTGTAGGGGCTCATTAGGGCGTTTGAACATACTTGTACCAGCGCTCGGTTGAAGCATGGCAAAGCAACTTACTGCCAATGCAAAAATGTCATGAGCGTTATAACCTCAAAATTCTAATTCTCAATTTAAAGTATAATGTTATGGTGATCATATGTATGTGTTTCATACTGTTGGTGCTTTCAAACAATTAATAAGCTACACAATGCAATATATAGTTTACGAAAATAAAAATGTTCGATTTAAGAAAAAAATATAATAAATTATATACGTTATATAAACGAATTATTCTTCAATAATCAAAATAGTTCGAATGATTTTCTGATAAAGACAATAGAAAAAGATAAAAAAAAACATGTGTGTTTTTCTTCGTGGCTCATATGTAATTTTCAAGAAATGTTTCTCAACTCGTCGGTATCGCAGTGGTTAAGGTTCAGGGCCGTTAAGTAGTTAGGCAGGTAGTTCGTGGGTTCAAATAGAGTTATATTCAAGAAGAGAATATTTCATGAAAAATTGAAGATTTTAATAAAAGTTGCCAGCGACAATTTGACCAAGGAAAAATCGATGAAATATATCCTCGTTTATTCTTTGTTTTTTTTTTTTCTTCGAATTCTCGTGATGGACGTTATTTTTCTATGTAACGATTTTTTACAGGTAACAAGAAGTTGACATTTTTTGAATAAAGGAGAAAAGGAAGCGTTCCCTCGCACTCCGTATCTGATTTCTCGTGTCCGTTTTAAATCGCCGTACGATAAGTTATATTATTTCCGTGTGTTTCTACAGCGATTTGTATCTTATACCAGATGAGTCGAGAAACGATCAGTTTTGTGAAGATGCAGCAAAACAAGTGCAGCTTTATTGTATCGCTACAGAAGTATGATAGACCGTCAAATCGAGAAATCCTCGGAACGACAGAGTATAATGTCGCAAGCGTGCCGAGTCAGTTCATGGTTAGCCTAGGGCGAAACACCTCTGGCCCCTTGTCATCCATTACAACCCTTTTCCTCTCTCTCTCTCTCTCGCTAGACGGATGAAATAGTACATAAAGTGAGAGGACTCGATTGTGAACATAAACCACGAGGAGTTCAATCTCGATTACCATCTGTCTCTACATGTCACGAACGTGCTTACCGACAAACAGTGCAATTGTCGTAAAGCACTGACGATTATTCGCGATCCTCGAATACTTTTCTAAGACGCCATCAACAATTTTTTTGCCACCAGTAATATTTTCCGTTTCAAATAAAAAGAAACCAATACCATAGTCCAATGATTTTTGTAACTGTGGTTTGTCCAGAATATTTTTTCGTGTATTTTCTAATGGTGGAAAGAAAGGTTGATAATTACGCTACCGCTCAAAAGTTTGGATACACACCACTCGATATTTCTTGCCGCGCTTGAAATTAGATAACTCTGCCAAAAAAAAAGATATTCAAATTTCCAAAGTGGCGTTTCAAAAAGGATAGATTAGGTTTGCTGTTTTAAAATATTTTTTTCAATTCTTTTTTGACCCGGTACGCACTTGGGTACGTGAGTGTTTTTAGGTCTTTTTTCGACCATCGCGAATCAGGCGCATCATTTACGGAATTTTTTTTTTTTACTATGGAATACTTGGAATGGCAAAAAGGAACTCCATCTTCGTCTTTTAAAAAAAATGTTGCGATTTTTTTTCGTCAAGTTATTTCATTTTTCGCCACAAAAAATAAATTTTGAAAAATTCAAAATAACCTAAGAACGATGGGGCCTAAGAAAAAATATTAGAAATAGAAATAGAAAATAATAATAAACATAAAATATAAATAATAAAATGAAAAAATAGAAAAATAAAAGTGCGACCGTGAATATTGTTATGTTTATTTTTTATGACATATACGTATAATTATTACAATATACATATACAGCCTATCCCATAATGATCAACCAACTCTGGACCGAAAAGTCCTCTCCCATTTTTTCCTCCAACGCCCCCGTGATTAAATATTAATTAATTCAGTTCAGCCAATAGGACGCGTCGAATAAGCGCGCAACACGGCGAGTAGTGGTGTGCGTACAGGCTTAACAGCGTAGAAGCGTACGTGTAAAAGCGCGAACGAGGTCGATAGTGTGCGTGGGTTGGTGTGAGAGAGGTAGTAGTGTTAGTGAGGGCGCAACAATTTAAGGAGGAACGATAATTCATTAATTGTTGTTGAATCAATTGTTAAATGCAATGAAAAACAAATGTCGATGATTTTGAATTGCGACTGGGCGAATTTACAATTTCGAACAATTTCTGATTAATTTTTTGCAATTACATTTTATAACGCAAAATCATTTATTGCTGTTTTTGAAAAAAACATTTTTGGGAAAATTCTTTATTGCAATTTAGAGAAAAATGTTGATTCTTCAATTTGTATGAAAATCAAATGATATTTCCGATTGAATATTTTTGCAATATAATGAAATTGAACTTTTCGAATTCCTCATTGCAATTAGGCTAAGAATATTGCAATTACATTCAATAAAAAAAGCCAATGTTTCAAGGTTTTTTGCGAAAAAATAAAAAAATTAAATGATTATGAAGTGAAGATAATGAAGATAATGAAGTTAAATGATTTTAGAAGCGTTATAAAATGTAATTGCAAAAAATTAATCAAAAATTGTATTTTCGCCCAGTCGCAATTCAAAATCATCTACATTTGTTTTTCATTGCATTTAACAGTGGCATGAAGTTAAAAAAAAGTTGATGATCCGAGCATCACGCGAGTTTATCGTATTGCATGCCGACATTACTCGGATGGGTGACCGCTCGATTTCAGCAGGGGATTCAAAAAAAGTCAATATTTCAAATCGTTTACATCAATTTATGAAAAAGCACTATTTACACTGTTCAATAACAGTGGCATGAAGTTAAAAAAAATATGATGATGACGAGCGTCGCGCGAGCTCATCGCAAAATTTAAATGAAAAGTGATAGGACGGACAAATACACCGGTGCATTGACGCTTAGTCTTGAATCGTGACGTTGAGTCTTCATCCAGATATTAAAGTAATCACCTGTTTCGGATTACATTTTTACTTTACATTGATCTACAATTCATTATTTCTGGCAGCAAACATAATTGTTTTTTGACAACATTTGATAATTAAAAAATAACTACGTTGTAGCATTCAGTTTAGAACTGTCTCACTGATATCATGTTGTTTCGAAAGGACAAAAAAGAAGATGAAAAAATAAAAAATTTGAAAAACAAACGTTGATGAATACACTTTCATGACTATCTGTATTGGAATTTTGTCAATCATTTAATTGCAATAATTATCACTATTGACAATAATAATTATTGCGATTTCATTATTAAAGAAAATCACCCTGGAATATTTAATAGAACTGTTACGGATCAACCATCTCGGTCTAATTTCTCAACATCACTCAGTAACATTGCCCAACCGAGACAGGGCATCGCCCGATCGCTTGAAGAATTTCAGCAGCGCGAGCGCTAGAATTTCCGAGTACAGCGAGACTTTCGACAGGGGCGAACAGCCCAATTGCAAAACCCGCTGAACTTTGCAAATTCCAATCGTCCGATAAAGTCATCGTCCGACGAAGTCGTCAACCCCTGTCGCAATCACCCCCATGAGCATCTTCACAAGTAACCTTACCGAGTCAATAAAACGCGCCACCGATCGGCGGCCACTTAGTCTTGATTCGACAATCGAGAGATCGGTAAGAAGGTTCCACTCTTTAGTGCCAAGTCCGCTCGCGTACTTAGGGTCTCGTGGGTGTGGTTGGTAATTACTTTCATTACCATCGTATCGGCAGTGAAAAGAACTCAACTATTCACTTTCTATTTCCTTTTTTTTGTGAACGTTTATCTTACTTCAATTTTTCTTTTAATAAATATTGCTTTAATTGATCGGAGTTATTACCCTAGCGGCGTTCCATTCGATTCTTTCGTGTTATCGCGTTCGCGACAATTATCTTAGTGGCATTGCGCGTCGTAGTACGCAGATGTGCAATATTTATTTCATCAAACTTCAAATTGTATCAAATTGAAGATCTTTTAATACGTATGTTTATACTGTGCGGTCATCGACGTGGCTTCATTGAATAAAGTGTATCAGTGAAAATTCAGCAGTATATGCACCTACATTTCGTTCACCTATATTTTATCCACCTGCGTTCTTGCATCGGAGACCCGAGCAGCGTCAGCAATAACCACAGGTACCTCACCTGTGGTTATCCCGCTTTAAGGCGTCTTCTCACTTTGGAAATTTAAAAAAATCGATTTTTTTTTTTTAAATTTTGAAAGTACATATCTTCAAAAATGTCATCTCGAAATTTCATAAAGATCGGACGAGTCTAACTACATTTTTTGGCGACCGTTAGGTGACTACCTGAGAGTACCCGGCGATCCCTTTCACGCCGCTCGGACGGTCCCTGTATATCTGACTCTATACAATTGAATAGCCGTGTTCTTTTGTTAATGTAGTACCCCTTGCTTAGGTATATTCTGTTTTCGGGTCTATACTCATGTAATAAGACCTTAACACGTGCATTTTTCAAAAGAAAATCACTCGGCAACGATGCTAAACTGGTCGTAAAAACCCAAGATTTAACAATAAAATTGATGACAGAATTATCAACAAATTACTCATTGGCAATTCGAAGAAACCTGAATTCTGTCGAAGATATGCGCAGGGAGATCTGGGCAGGATACTATCATAAAATTTCAACCGACAGCAACCCACAGCATACGTATTGTTCAGACTCATGGTGCAAGTACAAGAAAGCAGTGAAAAACAATCAGATAGAAACTTTTAAACATCCTCCTGCTCTAGCTGATGATGTTCAAGAGGTTTTGAAACCGATCTATGAAGAACTGACGAAGGACGAGTTACTGGAACGATGCCTCGGAGGAAATACCCAAAATAACAACGAGTGTTTCAACAGCTGTGTCTGGGCAATGGCGCCGAAACACGTTTTTACGGGAAGAAAAACCGTGGAAATTGCTTGCCAAACAGCGGCATGCATTTATAACGAAGGGCTACAACCTGTTTTAAAAATTTTGGAGGTGATGGGTGTCAAACTAGGCCCTATCGCCGTTCAATACGCCGAGAAACGCGACAGTGATCGCGTACGCGTAGGGAACCGCCGCAGCTCTAACGCTTCAAAAGAGACTAGGTCGAGACGAAGGGAAGCTATTTTGGACGAACACACCTTCTACGAAGAATCGGAAGGTCCATTGTATGGAGCAGGCATCGCTGATTAACCCGAGGTAAGGTTTTTTCATGATTTTTCTGCAACCAAAACTTTAAACGCAGTTATCTCAAAACAAGGTTTTTCGGTGCTTTGTTGATGAAATTTCGGAAACTATCCGGCCGATTGTCATGAAATTTGAGTGACATATGCTTCATAGTTATGGCTATAGCGCATATCATCAGATTTTTGAAATTTTGATTTTAAGAATTTTTTTTTTACAAAAAACTGCAAAAAAATCGTGGTTTTTTTTTACTTTTTCGAAAAACGTGCGCCATTTTGTTATTTTCGCGAATATCAAAAATCTGATGATATGCGCTGTAGCCACTGACATACTGAATCTAAAACAGTTTTATTTTTTTGTTTCAGACGACCCGTCTCGGAGATACCATCAACAAGCCACGACCATAACATTTTTACACGGGTTTTTCGATGCTACTGATGTATTATAATAATTGTTTAAAAAAATAAAAAAAAAATTTTTTCATGTACTTGAAAGATGTGTTTATTACATAGGATCCGTTTTATCCCATAATTTTAAGCAAAAATCCTCGAAAAAAAATCGCAAAAACAGCCTATTTTTGAGGCGCTTAAAGTGAGAAGATGCCTTAACTCGGACAGGAATCCATGTGCCAAGTTTCCTAGCTCTCCCGCACACAATCGAAATTGTAATTATTTATCTCAAAATCGAACTACGTTATGGTCAAGGGTTATCCGGCTCGTAACAGAACCACAATTTTTCAATCATATGCTATGAAATTTTTTTATTTTTTCGCAAAAAACCTTGAAGACCGTCCACCGGAAGAACGCAGAGTCTCGAAGTGGGCCGCCATATCGTGATAGAGAGATTCCGTTTAAGGTACTCAGAAGACCATCTCTGCCAGAAGTGCTGAAGCTTCGCCTGAAGAAATTGCCAGCAAGACAACCGAGATTCCGCCGTTAGAAGCAGCGATGGTCCAGGCACTGTAGTCAAGGCTTGATTGATGAGGACGTGAGCCTGAGTGAGGACAGAGTCGTCCTCCGGATTGTCTGATAGAGTACAGAGTGGCCGAGAGTTGAGAACTGCCTTGATTTTCGTCAGAAGCGTTGTAAATTCCTCGTACGTGAGAACAGTCTCGCCGATAGCCCTCTGAAGATGATGTTTTGCCGATTTTACGGCCGCCTCCCCCTTTCCACCCATGTGAGGAGCAGCTGTAGAGTTGAATGACTACCGGGTTCCGGGGTTTGTCAGCGAAGAGATCTTGGTATTCATCTCTGCTGACCCCGCCTTGAAGACGTCCCGAAATCCCTTGTCTGCCTCGATGAAATTGGTTCCACAGTCACTGTAGAGGGTGTGACAGACACCACGTCGACCAGAGGACTGCCGATATGCTGCGAGGAAGGCATCCGTGGAGTAATCCGTTACCAGTTCGGGATGCACCGCTGAAATCGAGAAGCAGACGAAAATCGCGATGTAGCCCTTGTAGGTTTTCGCCGCTCGTGCCCGCTAAATTTTTAGCGTGAAAGATCCTACGTAATTTACGCCAGTGTGGAGAAAAAGCCGAGAAAGCGTAACCCTTGGCGAAGGTAGTTGACCCACCAGCTGCTGAGCTCGTCCGCGAAACCGTGTACGCGTGCTGCAGCGAAGGATGAATGATCGTACGGGAGCTCGGCCACCGATTATCCAGTACGACTGACGGAGGAAGCTCAATGTAGCTTGAGTACCGCCATGAAAAGTCGAGGCAAAATAGGCGGATGTTTGGGCTCGACGAGGAGGTCCGAATGCTTCAGGCGCCCGCCCACACGAAGAATACCGAGTTGGTCGACGAACGGTGTGCGGGCGGAAGCTTTCGGAAGTTACGATGAAGAAGAGACCTGGGCGTTGCTCGAGATCGCATCCATGTCGGTGTCGAAGGTAGAGTTTGGCCATGAAGTCGCCGGAAGAGTAAGTCATTTTGGTCCGTGCCGCCAGAGAAAAGCCCGCGAAAGCTGTTGAGGCGTGAGCCCGCGAGACGCACAATCCGCTGGATTGTGTTTGCCTGAAATGAAGCGCCACGTAGCATGCGAAGTGAGCTCCTGAATAGCAGTCACTCCATCACGTATGAAGTCCTTCCACTGTGAAGAATGGGAAGTAATCCAAGTTAATGACACCGACGAGCCCGTTCAGAGATTTACCGGTGCATCTCGGCATTCGACAGTCCTTCTGGACGTACGAAACAAGCCGTGAAAGAAGAAGAGCTGCCGTGAGCTCGAGTCGTGAAATTGTCAGCAGTTCGAGCGGAGCTACCTTCGTTTTTGAACAGATGAGAGTGACCGTTGAAGAGCCGACCGACGAGGTAGTTCGGAAATAGACCGCGACTGACATTGCCGATTGAGATGCGTCCAAGAAACCGTGAAGTTCGACCGTTGAAGAGGGAGCAAGTTGAAGCGATCGCGGAAGCGAAATTCGAGAGGGATCAACCAGATTTTCCCGAAAGCGACGCTATCGCGATTGAAGCGACAGTGGAAGTTCGTCATCCCATAAAAGCTTAACGAGTCAGAGCTCTTGAAGAAGAATTTTGGCAGTGACGATTACCGGAGAGACGAACCCGAGCGGATCGAACAATTGAGCCGTCTCCGAAAGAATTATCCGGTTGGTAATTGCCCGAGCCGACGAAGTCTGCAGAGTGAATCGAAATTCGTCACTCGCTGAATTCCAAACCAATCCGAGAAGTTTGACGCTCGCGTCCTCCGGTTGAATTAAGACCACGTCCGGTCGTGTCTCTGAAGGGCCCGGAGGACTTCCTGTGAATTTGAGGTCCATTTTTTAAATGGGAAACACTCGCACGTGCAAATTGCTTGCAACTGAAGCGCTGTTCCCCGAAGTTCATCCTCAGTCTCGCCACCACCGAAAATATCATCATCGTCGTCAAGGGAAGGACGGCGAGCGGAAAGTCATGGCCTTCATCCTCTACTAGTTGAAGCATGATCCGAATAGCGAGGAAAGGCGCACAACTGAGGCTGTAGCCCGTGTAGAAATGTGGTCGGGAAGTCCCGACTTTATATCTGGCCCTGGCTAGGTTTTCCCTGGTTAGCGTTTCCTGATAGGGACCTATCAGGGACCATATAGGGAAATCCCGGTCTTTTTTTGCCAATATCTCTATGTCAGTAAATGCCCATGCCCCGATCGGGAATTTTATGAACGATTTGAAGGCAAAGGACGCGAGGTACACGTACTGGCCGCAGCGCGGCGCACTAATGGCCGTTTCTCGCGAACACATACCGCGTATGGCGAACATATAAAAGCAAAGCAACGACAAATCGTAATACTTTTCTTAAGTCACCCGGCCTTCATTAAATTAATGAGGGAGACCGTACACTTTATTTTTTTGGTCAAGGATCAATTCTATCCTAAAAATTAGAATGGCTATTAGAATAATCACGTATTTAAGTATTTCACGATAAAGAAAATGTAGACTATACCTCAACTGTAAAGTGTTGCTTTTATTTGTTAGGCTCCAATGAAGCTTTGATACATATGAAATGAGGGAGTTTAGTAAGAGGCGCATACCAGGGCATGGCTATTTCCCGATTTTAATATTCTATCCAGGCGCCGAGAAGGGCCCGATGATTTCCTGATCATTTCCCGATCTCATGTATTGTTCGGGCGCCGAGGAGGCCCTGGTCATTTCCTGATCATTTCCCGATGTAGGGAAGGCCAGACCATCGCCCGATCTCTCACCCGTTACAGTGCTAGCCGGGTCCAGACGAGGCAAGCCTGGTCAGGCCCCGATCTACAATCGGGAAAGCCCGTACAGGGCCCGACTTATTCCCGATCAGTATTTCTACACGGGAGGTGACGGCAGTGAGGTGGTATGGAACGATCAGAGATGTCGTGCGCTATTTGTATCTCAATACAAAAATAACGAGTATCGCGAAACGTTTCGCTACTTCGCTACAAAACTATCGAGCCATTTTCGAGCTCGATACTTTTGTATCAATTAGCGAAAATGTTCGCGATACTCGATACAAAAATATCGAGTAGCGAAATCTTGGACGCTATTCTTTTACTGATCGTCCAAGTATAAACTCAAGAAAAATTAAGTCAGAACATACCATTTTTTTAAATAAAAATTTTTGAAATACAAGAGATAAGAATAATAGTTTTCTTATGAACGTCCTAATTTAAAAAATCCTTATATGTATCGAAGTTCTCTTGAAAACTTGAGAATCAAAGGGGCTTATATTCCGAAAAAATTTTTTTTTTGCTTTAAACGAAAATTAAACAAAGGCAATGATTTAGATTAAAATCATATTTTTTTCTTGATAGAACATTCAAAAATAAAAGATTATCAAAAAGAAAAAACGATCTAAATGGAGCAACTTTCTAAAGGTTATAGGCATTTGAGAAAAAAGTGAAAT
Organism: Heteropelma amictum; assembly: GCA_959613375.1. Taxonomy (NCBI): domain Eukaryota; kingdom Metazoa; phylum Arthropoda; class Insecta; order Hymenoptera; family Ichneumonidae; genus Heteropelma; species Heteropelma amictum. Next base: position 11,383,307 of record OY390723.1, read on the forward strand.
ATTAAAAAATTATATTTAAAAATCGCGTCATCGAAAAAATTTGAAAAAAAACATTAACGAGTTTTTCATCGGCGTGAAAAATATGTATGATGATGATAATGATTATGATAGTAATCTGGAGTGTTACCGTGCACCTCAGTCGGGACCATTATACTCGAGCCTCTTACAAAGCAAAAAATATAGAAAGAGATGTGAAAAATATGTGAAATTTTGAAAAAAACTGAAAGGGGTTGCGTTCAGAAGTGGCGGAAATGGTGTGGAATGCCTCACATATATTGTGACGTTACGTCACATATCGCCCCGACTTGCTCGCAAGTCCACCACGCACGCCCCCCCCCCCCATTCCCCTCCCTAGCGCTATTTCCCCGGTTGAAACCCCCGCGTCGCTCGTTTCGCCGCGTTACTTAGTTTAAGCCCGATTGATAATGTCGCGAAAAATCCCCATTGTAAGTAGCTTTAGTTAATTTTACGAAGCAAACAAATTAATCGTCTGAGCAATGGTGAACGCATAAAGACCCTTGTTTCGTTTCTCGCATCTCCTTCCCCCCCTACTACCTTTATCGCCACCGCCCCCCGGGCAGCATCACCGGTGGACCCATGGACCCGTTCGAGATCATCGCCCGGAGAGAGAGCTATCCCGTCACCGCCACCCCGGGGGTGCATCACCCTCATGCAGCGGAGGAAGTTCACTTCCCCGCAAACATCGTTATTCCACGGCGGAGGAAGCCTCCCTCCTCGTGAAACCACCGAAAATTGGGGAAACCGAGCGTTGCTCGGTTTCCCCAATTTTCGGCACCGCCACCATCTCTGGCCAGCCATCCCGAAAAATCACCTCATGCATCGACCCCCGGGGAGGAATATCAAGCGACACCTCGTCTCCGCGGCGCGCGACGGCATGGATCGTCGATCGATGGATTTTGTCACCGTGCTGCCATCCATTTCCCATCCCGCCCATTAATTATCCGAAATTGCTCCCAGTTTCCCCCGTTTCGACAAAGGACCCGGAAAAAAGCTGAAAATTCGTCACTTGCGAGCGAGACGCCCTAGCGTTAGCGACTAAAATTTTCTTTGCGTTCCCCCCTTTGCATTTCTCTTTATCTATCGCGATCCCCCTTTACGTTGTGCGTAGAGCGCGTCCCCGATAATAAAAATTGAACAAAATCGCGAATTTCCCTCCTTCAAGCCTTTCTCCCCCGTGCCTTCCCCCCGTCGTTATTGCGTTCTCGAGTTGCCCTCTTTTTTTTATAATTACTTCGTATTTGCGTTTCTCTATTTTTTTTCTCCTTTTCTTTCTTTTTGTATTATCTATTGTTTTATATCATCGTTGCGAGTTCAGCGTCAAACTCGCTGGCGCCCATCAACGTTGTTCCTTTCTTTTTTTTCGGTAATAATAATATCAATTTCTTTTTTTTAATTCTTTATTTGTGTTTTTTTTTCTTTCTCTTCTTGTTGTTCGTATTGTTTCGCCTTCCCTCGTTTGAGGGGAAAAAGCGTCACAATATATATATTGAAACGTCAAACGTCTTATGTTCTCGTTGCTCCCCCCCCACCACTTGAACGAAGCAGGGTCGATGACCAAAGGCTCACCTGAAAAACAAAATCCGAAATTATTATGTGCCAAAACACGCACAGATGATCTCGGGTCAACGACCGAGATGTAAACACACACACATGGACACCAACACCGCAACGACAGCTGACAGAAACCGAAAAATAACGAAAAAATTAAACATTTATAAAAGTTAACACTTAACAATCACCGACACGACACACACAGAACAAAAGTCGACGAAAACAAAACACCGACACACAAAGAAACGAAGGGCAAAAATTAACAATATTAAGATAAATAATTAAACGAAGGGAAGGGATGCTTAAACAATATATTTCGAGTATAAATAGGGGAGCAAGGGAACAGAAAATTAGACTTGGTCTCGAGAGGTTACACAGAGCATTACATGCTAAATCCTCTCAGAAATCGAAGTCCAGTGCACAATAGTGTCACACGCTCGATTTACGGCATCACCTACGTGGAAGTAGTGTACCGACGAGGACGATCTGGCCCTGGTTGTAAGACGGTCTCTCGGTACGCGAACGAACGGACAGTGATACGTATTCGAGTTAGAGTTTGGGAAAAACTCTACGATACTCAGGGAGTACGAAGGCGAAAGCCTGAGGAAATCGAGTATTCGTATCATTTTGAACGACCCGAGACACGAAGGCACATCGAGGATTAACTCTTCGTGAGTTAATATTTGTGGGGACCGTAATTCCGAGTGTTCCCGGCGTACTGTGACCATGACGATTACTGAAGGCTCTAGGAAGTACTTACCTGTGAAGGAAGGAAACCAGAGGGATCAGGAAAACGTGCGAACGGCTACGAGAATCACACGAGGGATTTACAACAACCACGTTTTCGACAGCTGTCTAAATCAGCTGTGAGGGAGAAAATTAGGTACAGAGACGTAAGAGAGAGAGAGAGAGAGAGAGAGAGAGATTGATTGATAGATTGATTAAATTTATTTATGCCTTAGTTACACTTACAGGCAAAAGATAGAAAAAGTTGACAAACAGAGTGAGATAAAATATAACAAGCAGAATAACACAGAAGAGAAGAGTAAGAGAATGCTAACAGTAGCAATAGGTTAAGCGATAACAAGTAGTACGTATATGGTAAAATAAGGTAAGATACAAACTGTCCTTACTAATACAAATGTGAATGAAAAGTAACCAAATAAGTAAAACGAAAGATAACAGTGCGCATAAGTAATGCAGATGGTGTAGATAAAAACAGAGTAACACCATGCATAAGCAGAGAGTGCCGAGTGAGTAGCTATATAGCGCAGAAAGAAGTCACAATAGATCAGTGAGATAAGCAGGAAACGCACTTCAACGCGAAAAACAGGCAGCGCACCTGGTTGCAAGTACAAATACGGGGTATCAATCATCCAGATCGAATAGGTGAGTGAAGAGACGCTGCTTAAAGAGCTTAATGGGCGTCGAACTCACAACCCTATCCGGCAGCGATTCCCAAAGATACATGGCAGCGACAGCGAAAGAGTTTTGAAGGGCAGCAGTGCGGCACCGGGGTATTTCAAAACACGGAGGTCTACGGTGACGCAGAGGTCTATCTGAAGCCCTGGCCCGCGGGAACAGATCCAGAATGTACAAGGGGACAGAGCCATGCAGAACATGGAAAGCCATAACCCCCAACAAGTAAAGCCTGCGCGACCTAACCGTGAGCCAACGCAGCTCTCTTCTGTAAGGAGTGATGTGGACATCCCTCCGTAAGTCGAAGATGAAACGGACTAACATATTCTGTAACCTTTGGAGCTTGGCGTTGAGTTCATCAGTCAGGTCGTTGTAAACCAGGCAGCAATAATCAAAATGCGGGAACGCCAGAGAGGTGACAAGGGTGACCCGAACACGCCGTGGCAGTGAATTTCTGTGGTATTTAAGCCTGTAAACGACGTTATTGACCTTGGATGCGATGGCCCCCACATGCTTAGTCCACGAAAGATCAGCTACCATAATGACTCCAAGGTTGCGAACGAAGTCCACAGACTCAACCGGGTGTCCATCAATAAAGATGGTAATGCTGGTATCAACATCAGGCTTAGCAAGGTAGGCTCGACTGCCCTGCACGAGAACCTTGGTCTTGGAAATATTTAGCTTTAGTCCGTTTAACCGAGCATAGGCAGCAATCGCATTCGCATCAGAAGAAACCCTGGTCACCCCAGCGGCAAGTTCAGAAACAGGACAGCTGAGATAAATTTGAGTATCATCAGCGTAGACAAGGAAGTTAGTATGAACAAGACACTGACCAATATCATTAATAAAAAGTGAGAATAAAAGCGGACCAAGTATAGAGCCCTGGGGAACACCTCGAGTAATTGGACACCACTTAGATGATACAGCAGAGTCATCCACCACCGTCTGGACCCGGCAACTAAGATATGAAGCTAGCCATAGTAAAGATGATTTGGAGAAACCAAAACAAACGAGTTTTTCAAGGAGTAAGGCATGAGGAATAGTATCAAAAGCTTTGGAAAAGTCAAAGAGAACGAGAATCGTGACACATCTCTCATCTACGGCCTTTCGAGTATCGCAGCATAGCTTAAGTAACGCCGTTTGCGTACTAAAACCCTTACGGAAGCCCGATTGGAATGGGCAGAGGAGACCACGGGCCTCAATGAACGCATAGATCTGGTCGTAAGCAATTTTTTCATAGATTTTAGCCAAAGCACTGAGATTCGCAATAGGTCGCGTGTCAGATGGAGATGACGGCAGGGCGATCTTTAGAAGAGGGCGTATAAACGCCTTCTTCCATATCAAAGGCACGTAGGATAAGCGGAAACATTCGTTGAAAAGAAGAGCAAGAATCGGGGCCAAAGACGACAAAGCGTGATGCACCGAAAACAGAGCGACTCCATCCGGGCCAGTGGACACGGAAGGCGAGGTGATGCGCTTGATAAGAGAGGCAACATAGTCAGCAGATACAGCCGTAAAGTCGAAAGATTCAGCGCGAAACACAGCCGGAGAAAGGTCCAGAACTAGACTAACCAGATCCACACCTAATCCACCACCAACAATATTACCATAGAAGTCGTTAAGCTCGGATATCGCGAAGAAATTAAAAGGCGAGGCACTCTTGGCCTTAACTAAACCCAGTGTCGATAACTCGCGCCAAATCAGTGACATGTTGTTACCCAGGCCCTCGAAGCGTTGTACGAAGAACCTTTCCCTGGCCTCGCGCAGATCAATAGTGAGTTGGTTTCGAAAATCTCTGAAGATCCCAAACGCAAGCGCGCAGGCTGCCCTTCGAGCCCTTTTATAAAGTAGGTTTTTATATTTGATACGCTGACGCAGAGCCAAAGTGAGCCACGGCGCATAGGAGCCACGTGATTCAAAGCGGCAAATTGGAGCAGCAGAGTCGAGAGCAGAAGTGAGAGATAGGCCCACAGCACCAACAGCATCATCAATGCTCGCAAACGAAGTGAAGGAGTCAACACAGGTCAAGGCACTGTACCGATTGAGAGATGAGAGAGCACGGCAAAAAACATCACTATTAAATTGCCTCAAGTTCCGCCGAGAAATCAAGCGCGGGGCAACAGATGGTGCAGTTACATTATAAGTGAGGTTTAGCAGATCATGGCCCCCAACAAACGGCGCAGGAGATCTCGAGAATGAAACAAGTTTATCAAGGTCATCCACAAGGACGACGTCAAGCCAAGAGTCGACTGTTTGCGTATGGTACGTAGGCCCAGAATCAATAATACTCAGACGACAACCCGCCGCAAAGTCTCTGAGATAAATTCCTTCAAAGCAGTCTCGAGATAGGTCACAGTTGAGGTCACCACCGATAACGATATTTCGATAGGCAAAAGAGAAACGAAATAAAGTATCGCACAGCTTAGAAAAGAGCAGTCCTTTAGGGCGCCTATAGATTGAACCAAAGAGCACAGGCTCCATCAACCGCGACCGTACATCGAGTAGGATAAACTCAGGACTGTTAAGTACATTGTTATCAGACAGTGCCAAGATCTTACATTGTAGGGACTTATGAATAAAGCACGCAATTCCACCACCTTTACAAAGATGCCGATCGTGCCTGACAAGCGAGTAACCATCAATATTAACTAAGTCACTGGGAATGCCCGAGTGAAGCCAAGACTCTGAAATCGATAAAATATGGCAGGGGTTTGCCGCAACGTAACTACGAACTAAGTCAATATGACCTAGCAGGGAATTTACATTAAACTGTACCAAATTTAATTTGGACAGCCTCGAGGATCCGCCAACACATGGAACTGTAGGAAGCGAATTGAGATGGACAGTGGCAGGAGATAGTCAATTGAAGTTTTCCAGGTCGCTAATCGTGGAGATAGATATCGCCGGCTCCCCATCACGCTTACGCACGTAAATGACACCCGATCGCGTCCAGACGTACGCAAGCTTTTTGAGCTTGGCAAGGTCTTTAACTTTCCTTAGGAGCCGATATTGCTCCGAAGGCATGTACTCGTTGACATAAATCTGACCAGGCGAGTCGGACTCAAAGACATCCCGCACGCGTAAGGTTTTGATGTCACGCTTCCTCTTGATGATGTAGTCGCGAATAAACGTGGACTTCAACTTCACAATTAAACGAGCACTCGAAGTCGTAGTCGATGGAGTGGAGCCATGTCGTTGCGCACCAGACGCGGGGAACAAAATGACATCGAGAATATCACTGGTGAGGTTTCCGATACCCATGATCGTGAACACCTGTTCCACTGCAGAACGAGGATTTTCAACAAGTGCCGTCGGAATGCCTGAGACAACGAGGTCAGCGATGGCAGGTGAAGGATTGAGAGAGCCCGCCGATCGTGTACCATGGACGTCAGACGTAAACTCGGCAATCTTAGAGTTCGCAGCATCCAAGTTAGACTCTAATAGTGTGACACGGTTTGCCAACACGCCATGCGACTCTGTGAGGACTGCAAGCTCCGTGCGAATATCCGCAATACATTGGACAGCCCCCGATAGCGTGTCCTGAATTGTAGTCAGTTTAGCATCAGTGGAAGTGCTCTGCGCGAGGGAAGAAGCTGTAAGAGACTGAAGCTGAGCCATGTGAGTTTTGGAGGCACAATCAAGAGTCTGGAGCTGTAGCATCACGTCCTTGAGCGTAGGTACAGCCGTGTCCTCTAGTTTACGCACAGAGTGGGCCGGAGAACTGTCAGGAGTACGAGGAGTGACAAGTGACCGCTGCATGGCACACTGGTCACATTTAAACGGAGCTATGAGGGCCAGATCTGGCTCAAAGCCGAAATGTTGATTTGCACACTCAATGTGATAAGTGGAATCACAGTCTCCCGTGCACGAAATGTTTTTCTTTAAGTTCCTGCTTAAGGCTTTCGAGCACAGTCTACAGCGCGACATTGTAGGGACACAGTCCGCAAGTAGACCAAGAAACGAAGTCAAAGTACGACTACTAAGTAACAGATATCAAGGTCGATAGGAGCATGTGAGTCCCATGCGTTATACGTTGCGGCGTTGCGTACGTATACGTTATACGTGCAAGGCGCCAGAGAAAATTAATTCTATAATTTAGAGTCAAAGAAAACACGTGAGCAGCGCGATCGACTTCACGCAGGTCACAAACGAGTCCGAGTGAAAGGCGTACGCGACGCGCCCCACTCTCCAACACACGAAAGCAACGTCCCGCGCAAACGACACTCAGAATAGCAAAGCGAGAACAAGAAAACACTCGAAAGTTAAACGATAAATAACAGACCGAATAAATATCGAGCACGCACAGGAATTATTTCAACTGAATAACTGACGAAAGATGCACAAAACCGACTGATGAACACAGGTGAAGAAGCAGGCTTCGCAAGAAATAAAGGAAAATTAAACGAGCCGAAACACCACTCAACTGTCAGTCTCGAGAGAGAGAGGGAGAGAGAGAGAGAGAGAGAGAGACGCGATAACAGGGAGGACGTACCACATTACACGAGACGGACGTGACGTGACAACACACACATCACCAACACAGGACGACACTACACCACACCACACACAAAAACACCGTGAGTCTTTACACAATTATTTAGAGGAATCTCACCGCTCCAGATCCCGAGAAAGTGACAAGTGCACGTCACATTCATAATTCATAATCGGCAACATCGAGGTTCGAGAGAATTGTATTTCTCTGAGCGGCTTCGACTCGAGTCGGCTCATCTCGGCTCAGCCTCTCCCGTCGCTGGAATCGTTGAGGTCGACCACCGACCGCTTCTTCGGCGCGGTTCTTTTATCGTCACGAGAGAGCGCACGATATTCGAGTCGTCGCATCGCGAGCTACGATATAATATCGGCACCCCGAACCACCGCTTTCCGGCATTCCAAGCAACGGCGGAGGAGGTCTTTTATCGAGACTCCCCCGATTCCGTTCAGGCCCCTTATTGTCTCGCGCGAACGCATTCACGGTTGCTGCTAGCGATCGACGAGCGAATATTCGAGTCTCGCGCTGAATTTCACTAAGAGCGCTTGGTCATAGATCTCGCACCGAATAATCGATATCGAGAGGGGTGGGGGTCAGGATTGCGTCTCGTTACGCAAATTTAAAATTCCAAGCCGCACTATTGTCTCAGCGTTCGACGAGGAGAGACCGTCCTCGAGTCGTTGCCGCAGCCACCCATCGAGAAAGCGACGCCACCGCTAATCATCGACGAGCTGGTCTGGAAGATTCGAGGGCTCGATACGAGGAAAACGCCCGTAGGATTGTCGTCTCGCTCTCTTGGAATTTCATGTAATGGGCCCTGTTGTTAGTAAAGCACTGGAAATTAGTCATTGTGTATCGGGTAATTGTCCGATTTAGAGCAATATCGTTGTGGCGGGGCGCCGACGTATTCGAGGAAAACTTCAACGTCTCTTCGCGAAGTAGAGCTTTTCGCGTTATCTCGTTCGTTTTTGTAATTTCGAATCGCCAAGAGGGATTCACCCTGTTTTTTTGCTATACACGAGTTTGAGTCCATAGATTAAGTTGTATAGTCCCGTATGGTGGTATTTTGCATTTTCGGGGGTGTCGCATTCGATCTCCGTCGATTCCCACGGCGCGTATGCCAGACTTGTCGCGTCCTAAAACGAGATTGTGTACGACGGAGATACGTGAAACTACTGTTTTCCCCAGCCGTCGGGGATCGCAATACTTGTGCCCGAGTCACGGGATTATAACGAAATTATTGTGCGCGCGACACCGAAATAAATCTCCACTCGTCCGAACGCCTGACTTTTATTGTGTGACGCTCCAGCCTACGCTCCTCTACCAAACGCGGTAACTGATGCTAGCGGGAGACCATCGTTTGGTATTTTCTCTCAACAAATAAATTTCGTTGCGTTGCCTTCCGCTTCACGACTGACGCCCAAAATCGAGAGAGAAAAGGGTGAGCGTTTTTGTGCGTCCTCGATTGGGAGCGAGGTGCGTTACAATACATAGATGTCGGTTGTAACGGACGAGCTTCTGATGGCGGAGTTTTCGACAATTCGTCTCTGAAAATGCGGTCTGGAAAAAAATGCTATACGATTACCACCGCCGGAACCTTTGCCTGATAGAGAAAGTCCCGTTCCCTATGTGTTCGTTGCAGATGATGCATTTGCCATGAGATCCTAAATTCTAAAACTTTATCATTTCCGCAAGCAACCAGCACCAAATCGAATATTCAATTATAGGCTCTCAAGAGCACGTAGGATTGTCGAAAATGCATTTGGCATTATCGATTTCGAGTTCTACGAAGGCCTATTAATGTTTGCCCGAATACGGTAAAGAATATTGTGCTGGCAATATGTACGTTGCATAATTTCTTATTATCGACGAAAGAATCGCGCTGCTTATTTTTACCCTGGATCTATTGACACTGAAGATACAGAAAATCGGAATATTCGGCCTGGAGATTGGCATAACGAAAACCCAGAAAACTCGTTTCTTTCGTTGCAACAAGGAACGGCACCCAACTATACTACTTCTCAGAAAAATGTATGAGATGAATTTAAAGATTTTTGTCCATCTGGCCCTGGAGAAGTTTCTTGGCAATACAGACACATCTAAGAAATTGCAACAAATGTATTTCATGTTAATGCTAAATATTATTTGTATAAAATCAACTATTAATTAGTCCAGGGATCGAAAATTGAAGTGCAAGGAAGTATAGCCAAGTGCTTTTGTAAACTTCGTCTGTGCCACTTCCACTCTTCTTTTTTTTTAATTTTATAGAGTTCTTGCGAGGTCTAACAATAAATAATTATTCAATTAAATTAGCTTTATTATTATTTTTTTAAACATTTTTTTATTTTATTAAAAAAAATTTTTTATAATAGCTACTATCTGAATTAATATATACAGCAGATATGCACTTACCTGGTTTTGCAAATTATGCAATTTCCGTTAAATTTCTTCTTTCGTACTCTGAAATTGAAGTGCTATTTTCGACAGCACCTGATTCTTCAATTCTCTGTTGCCATACTCCTCGCATTTAATATTCCAAAGCGTTGGATTTTTTTCATAAATTTCAATTAACGCAAAAGTGTCTTCTTTCGTCCACGTGCGTCATGCCATGGTTGTGGCTCTGAGAGTTCTGTCACAATTCGGACTGCGGTTGAATTTGTGCGAGTTGCTATCCGATAGCGTGTTAATGCGTGTTCACTTGAGAGTAAGCTCCCAAGAAAAATCTATCGGCGAGTTGAACGTGACTGCCTGCAAGTTACTCTCAGGAGCGTGTCCACAGGCGTGTGCTGCTCTCGAGAGCGACTCTCGAGAGTATTACTTTCACGTGGACAGGCACCTTAAGGCTCATTTGGTGACGAGGAGGCCATGGGCTGCGCCGCGGAAGTTCTCCCTGGAGGTGGAGTCGGAGGAGAGGCCACGTGGATGAGCGTGTGATGCTTTCCACTGCATTCGACGCAGCTTTGTCACCCGACAATTGACTGCGCTATGCGGCCCGAGGCAGTTGAAGCAGAGCCGTCGCTGCTCAGCGATGCCTCTCTTCTTCTGCGGCGTCTTCTTCCTGAAGTACGGACATTTAGTGTGAAGACCACTCACCCGGAGTGACACGATCTGTGTGACCTCGCCTTTACAGGCATACGCTACTCTAACGATCCATCCACCAAGGAACGCACCGCCCCGAGAACGGGCAATGGAAAAATCCTTTGGCCTTTGCAGGCGGAGTCGCGAGGAGAGCAGTTTCGCCGCGCGGACGTCCACCGGATCGTTTTGTTACCCCGACAAATCCAAGTCCCAACCACCAGGGGACATCCACGCGCTCACGGGAAGGCCTGCTCTTCGTGTCCCACCCGGACACGAGCCCAGAACTTTGTACGGATAAAGGATAGGCGTGGGGTAGATAGGTAGGCAGAGGACATGGGGTTTTCAACGAGCGATTATTTGTGTGCATGTGTGTGTATATTTGCGTGTATTTGTGTATGTATGCATGTATGCGAACCCAGTTCCACTGGGTGTAACGAACGCCTATGACGACACCTCTGCCTATGTTCTGTGGTGTTTGATCAACTTCTCCGAGTCCGATCATCACCACGTCTGTGAGTGTAGTTGCAATCCACTCGAGTGCTAGACACGCCCGAGCTGAACTGCTTCGCCGTGCCCGCCTTCGTCAAGCAGCCTGGTGGTCCGAGAAGTTTTCGGCTCCGGCTACTCATGACCGAGGGAGTCCGACGTCTTCTTGGCTTGACAGCCAGCAGGGAACACGGCCCGCGGCGATTTGGGGATCCCGCGGCATCCATTCATACACCGGGCCAACCAGCCCGAGTGCATCAAAGATCCGAGACCGAAATATCCAACGGGCCAGCTGGTTCGAGAAATGGAACTCAGCTATACCTTCCTCTCATGACCTCTTAGCCAAAGGGACTCCCTGCAAAAGTCGGTGAACTTGGAGCTTGGCTACACAGGTCCAACCAGCCTAAAGCTGCGTAGTTACTACTGGCTAGAAGACGCCCTTATGTATAGCTCTCATTGCTTTACCTCGCAAGCTCCACCCGGCCCTAACTAGCTTACCCATCCGGTCGACAAGTTGCCCGGTTTTTCCCGCTATATATCTACAGTGGGACTTCACTCCCATTTCCTTATCAAGGGGGATGCCGAGATACCTGACACTGTCTTTAAAGCCTATGCTCGTGTCCCCTGAACGAATGACCGGGTATCTGTTTGGCAGGTTCGGTCACCTGGCTGCCCTACGTGCACGGTTGGGGCGGTTTCCGCCGCGTCTGCCAACCGGTATCCTTCTGATCCAATCGCTCTTAACCCTTTCAGCCCTGACTTTTTTTGAGTAGAGCAATTTTCGTCATATTTTGTATTGAGGAGTTTTTAGGTTCGCTGATTACGAATCCGATGTCAGATTTTTAATATTCAAAATGGCGGATCCAATATGGCGGACGCCTTATTCAAAACTTGATCCGATTGGCCTGAAATTTGATACTCGGGAGTTTTTTGGGACGCAGATTATGAATCCGATGTCAGATTTTCAAAATTCAAAATGGCGGATCCAATATAGCGTACGTCTTATTTAAGAATTGATTCAATTAGCCTGAAATTTAATACTCGCGGGTTTTTGAGGTCGCAGATTACGAATTCGATGTCAGATTTTCAAAATTCAACATGGCGGATCCGATGTGGCAGACGATTTATTCAAAAATTCATTCATTTGGCCTGAAACTTGTTACCCGGAGATTTTCGGGGCCGCTGATTACAAATACGATGTTAGTTTTTAGAAATTAAAAACGACAGATCCAACATGGTGGACAAAAATTAAATAAATTCACACTTGCGCTCTAGAAAATTACCACTTAAACTTTTACGGGGTCACTGTTCACCAATCTGGTGTTAACTTTGTGGTTAGTGGAAAGTTGATTATCTGTACCTTTTTTTTTTATAAGCATCTGTATTATTTTGATAATTAATAATAGCGGGAGTCATTCACTCTCTAGTCTGATATTGAACAAAAAAAACGAACAAAAACAACAAAAAAAAACAAAAAAATTGGATCAGTGTTTTGTAACCTCCCCGTGGTTGATCCTGAAATCTACGAATTTGTAGGCAAATTACGGGCAAAGCTGATATAAGATTTGTAATCATCAATAACGAAAACCCTAGAGTGATCATTTTTATTAGCATAGATTGATTTTTTTTCTTCTTTTGTTTGCTATCTAGAATCTACTATTTTGCTATTTAAAAAACGAACATCAAATTCGTAATCTGCGACCATCAAAACCCCTAAAAAAACATATTTAGGCCAATTGAATCAATTTTTAAATAAGTTGGCCGCCATATTGGATCCGCCATTTTGAATTTTGAAAATCTGATATCGAATTCGTAATCTGCGACCCAAAAAACCCCCGAGTACCAAATTTGAGGCCATTTGGATCAAGTTTTGAATAAGTCGTCCGCCATATTGGATCCGCCATTTTGAGTTTTGAAAATCTGACATGGAATTCATAATCAGCGACTTCAAAAACTTCCGAGTAGTCATTTTTATGAGCCTAGCTCCACGTAATTCGACAATACGCAATTTTTTTTAATTCTTACCAAAAACGTTCATTTGATTATATTCTTATAACTACGAAATTGTTATTAACTTTTGGCACTATAAATTTTTGTTGCAAAGTAGAATAAATTTGTGGGCCGTTGGCGTTGGGAAATCAAAAAAATATTGATTTTTGACAAAGTTATGAACGTTTGAACGCAAAAGTGGTTTCGATCGAAACCACCAGGGCTGAAAGGGTTAAGGAGGATGGCGTCCGTCTTCCGGGTGGACAATTCAAGTTTGGCTGCGTGACACCACTCGATGAACCTATCTACTATTCCCTGGCCCTTTCTTGCAGTTCCCTACGGGAGTTGCCACTCACGAGGACGAGGAGGTCGTCGACGTAAGCGACAAACTTGTTTGGGGCTATTTCCTCGAGGACTCTGAGGAGCCCGTCGAACATGAGGTTCCAGCAGGCCGGACCGAGTACGGAGCTTTGAGGACAGCCTCTCGTGGGCCGCTTAGATACATCGTTGATTCCCCAAGAGATGCTAACTTTCCCACCATTGGAATAGCTACGGAATACTTCAAAGATATTTCGTGGGCATTCCCTATCCTTAAGCGCTTTGAGGACCAGGGGCTACCACACAGTGTCAAAAGCTCCAAAGATGTCGGAGAGTATCGCAATCACGTAGGACTCTTCCGAGTCATTAACCATCTTGCGCAGCTCGACGATCGCGTCCTCCACGGGACTTGCCCGGGACGAAGCTGAACTGTCGGATGAAGATTTTGCCCGGAGCCATTGTCGTCCGCGCGATGCGCCCCCTGAGGATTTTTTCGAGGACCTTCCCTATCACCGATAAGAGGCAGATCGGCCTGTAGGATTTCGGATCTTTCTCGTCCTTTCCCTTATCTTTCAGGAGCACTCAGAGCCCTCCTTCCAGGTGGCGGGGAAGGTGCCCGTTCTGATGCACGCATCGAAAAGACGAACGAATTGACCGTGAATAACCGTAAAGGCGTACTTCAGCACCTCAATCTCGATTAGGTTGGGTCCCGGAGCCTTTTCGTTCTTGAGGGACTTGATGGCCATTGCCTCTTCGGCCCGGGAAACCGTAGGAGGGTCATCTGGGGTTTTGGGTGCGAAGAGTGCACCCTCCCTGACCATTCGCTGCTCGGGGGTGTCGTTCTGTTCCCAATCGTCTGGGACGTGAGCGTCAAGGAGATAGCTGGCGGTTTCTCTCATGTTCTCGGTGAACCCGCCGTCATGCCGGATGGTGCTGAGCACCCTCTCAACGCGAAGTTTGTCCCCCTGTTGCTTGTATACGAAGCCCCAGGGCCTCGCGTTGCCGTGCGACGTGATGAAGGTTTTCCAGCTCTCGAGCCTGACCCTCCCCACCTCTCTGTTGTATCCTCGCAATGAGTTGTGGTCCTCCAGTACATGGGCGAGACGAACTGGGCCAGGTTGCTCTGCCTGGATGGCTCTACGTTTTCGATAGATCTCTTTTTTTCGGTTGCTTCAAAGCCATTGTTCACCACGGATTGGACTTTCTTAAGTGTCTTTTCCTCGGCATGGACTCGGTGCAGGCATCCGTTAGGACGCCCGTGAGAGTCACTGCCATGACTTCAACTTCCGCACCGGATGCAAGCGAGAATCCCTCCAGTTTTGCTGCCGACGTATCGGCTAGGATCCCGGGGAACCGATCACAATCAGCCCGCTTGGTATTGAAGCGACTGGTCCCGACATCTCCGTCTTTTCCACGGACCTTTGCAACCCTCACTCTCACGTCCAGAGCATTGTGATTGCTCGACGTCCAGTCTTGTCACACGGGCCAGGACCCGACGAAGCGGGCCATGTCCAGCGATCCCAGGGTCGCGTCGATGAATGACGAGCCCCTGTCGGTCCAATAGGTCGGAGCCTGATTGACGGCGTTAAGGATCACATATCCGAACTCCAGAATGAGCCTCTCCAGCCTGACTCCCCTGGCGTTGGTGCCCTGAGGGCCCCAGAGGGCGGCTCGGGCGTTCACATCGTGTGACACTAAAACTCTCTTCCCCCTCAGCGAGCGAAGCACCATCTCGAATTGTCTGAGGTGTTCCTCGATGTAAAAGTAGTGGGACGCCACTGAAAGTAGTGGGACACGACGTAGAATGAGAAACCGGGTGCCCGCACTTCCACACAGGCGCAGTGGGTCGTGCTGAGTTGCGAGATAAATAAACATTGGAACGCGTGGTTGCAGACAATGACTGCCGTGCACCAGACCCTAGACCGCAGAAGGCGTGGCTCTGGCCCTGCTCCCGAACATATGGCTCCTACAAAAGCGGGATGTCGAGACGCTGTGCGCCGATGAGCTGACGCCCCTCGCCCGTTACCACCGCCGAACGCCTCATGTTCACCTGCAGTAGCCTAATTTCTGTAGCCCCTCCTCCGCCTGGTGCGGCTAATCTCGGGACACGTTCCCGTGGGGGTGGAGAAGATGATGGAGCTGGAGGGTCTATCACGGACGCGATCGCGTTTTGTTTAACCTGCACGCACTCAGCCTCTATAGGTTTGTTAACTTGTTCACTTGCTACCTTCCTGTCACATCTATGGAGCACAGTTTTGACGGCGCGAAGGCCGAACCCCTCACTCACGGAGTTGGCACTAAACTGCCGAACACCCTGAAGGCCGTGCGGAGGCCTTGTGGGTGGCCCTAGCGGAGAACACTAAGCTCGCCACTCTCCCAACATTCGCACAGCCACTCACACGCGCGTCTCTGCTGACGACAGACCTCGCGAAAGGGGCCCCCGCCCAGAGATCCGAATGGGGGGCTCTTTTGTTTCCGGAAGAATTTCCCCTCGAAAGATCTGCCGTCATTACTTTTCGACGGAATTACTACACCCACGGGACCGCCTATCACCGTGGGGTATTTGCAACTTAGGGAAAATAGCTGAAAAGAGAAGATTACTACATTAATTAGCCTGTCTCGCCGGTTCACCGCCGCGAGCGCTCCCCGGCAGGAAGCACGCGCGACGCAGGGCCCGGTCTGAGACATGAATGACACCAATCTCCACTCCCGCCCCGTGGGGCGATGACGGAACGATCACAGTGCCGCCCGAAAGGAGGACGAGAGAGAATTAGGAAGGGTTAGGAGACTGCCGGGGAAAGGGCCGCGCGACGCGCCGCCTAGCGTCGGTCCAGAAGACGGACGAGTGCCCAGCCGAGGTTGGGTGCGAGGCAATCAGTGCCACCACTGGCGCCAGTTCGTCACGCGTGCAGCATTGCTGCACATCCATCAAGGCGTTCGACAGCATATGTCGGAAATACCCGCAACCACGGCTCACATGGCATTCCACAGTCAGTCCAGACCAAGCGGGCGGCCCTTCGCACAGAAGCGCTCCCCACGGCGGGACAGAGGCATTTCTGCGTGTGTAGCCACATTTTGACTAGGGTCATTCGGTCATTGACACCGACCCGTGGCACTGCTGCGCGGGGGCTGAAGTACGGACAGCTCGCCACAAAGGGCTCCTCTGCACAGTAGTGGCAAGTTTGAACCGCCGAACCAGCCGGTCGAAGTGGTCTCATTGCGGCAAGAGCGGCAGCCTGAATAGCCGCTCGAGCGATACGATCCGCTGACGCTCTCTTCGACGACTCGTTCTGCACAGTGTGCACCGTCGCGGTAGCTGGAGGTCGCGTCGTTTTCGAAGGGCCTCAACGCGTGACGGAAGTCAGCCGCGTTGATCCTCTCGAGAGTTTCGAGTGCCCGTGCTCCTGTCACGAGGAAGTCCCGAAGTTGCGGCAAGATTGCCGGTTGCGTGGAAGCGCCCTGCTTCAGCTCCCACTGCTCTCGGAGATGGTCGTCGAGGCGTGAGGAGATGAAGTGTACCAAAATTATATCCCATTGGTTGACTGGGACCTCGAGAGCTCGCAACGTGGTGAGAATCTCCGTCACGTTGTTAATAAGCATGTTAAGCGCTTTGGCGGAGCGAGGTGTGACCGTTGGAAGCCCGAAGAGGCGATCGGGTTGTGCGCTGATGAGGCGACGTATATTTTCATAACGCTCAACGAGCAAATCCCACGTTGACGGGAAAGAATCGGAAGAGAACGGAATGTTTGGGATGAGCTGGGCAGCGTCGCCTCGGAGTGACGTACGAAGATAATGTATCTTCTCGACCCCGATCAACTCGTTATTTTGACCAATCATCGAGACGAAGAGATTGTGGAAGGAGCACCAGGTGTCGATGTCACCGCTGAACGTCGAACGCGATATATCCGGAAGTGTGCGCGGAGAGGTGGTCGAGGTGAGAGCTGAGACATAGGCGGAGCTCGTACCGGTAGGCTCGACTCGGTCGAAGTGCTCCTTCACGGATAGGAGGCGTACCTTCGCGTCCTCGTACCGCTGTTGTCATTGCGCTTCGATGCTATGCGTGAAGTACGAATGGTCGGCGAGCTTATCACAATTCATTTTGAGAAGCGCGTCGTGATCACGTCGAAAACGTAGCCAATTCGTCCCAAGGAGTTCCAGTCGCGTGGTTGCGAGCGTACATGACATATTCAAGGGCGAAGCTTCCGAGCTTTTCTCGGCGAGGCTCTCGATGCACTTGAATGTGCTGAGGAGACCGGCGATACGACGTTTTATTTTCGCGCTGTTACTCGTCATCGTAGCACCGCAAATTATGAATGAAGAGAACTGACACGAAGTGACCGAAGCTTATTGCCCGCACTCGCGTTTGACGTACACGCGCGAGACTGACAGAATTACGAGGAGCTCGACACACGCGCACACTCGTGATAGACGTATGCGAAGCCGAAATCGAAATACGAAGCATCCGAGGTGCACACACGCACAAGCACGAGAGGGACAAAACACAGTACAATGCATCCACGAAATATTCGAGAAGAAAAGAAATTGAGAAATTTGAATGAAAAGTGATGGATCGGACAAGTACACCGGTGCATTAACACTTACACTTGAATCGTGACGTTGAGTCTTCACCTACATATTGAATTAATCACCTGTTTCTGATTACTTTCGTACTTCACATTGATCCACAATTCATTATTCCTAAAAGCAAACATCATTATTTTTTGACTATATTTGGTAATACCTTGCCGCAATCAATATGCGATTTTTGAAGTCGGGATTTTCTCACAAACCTATATAACATATTACGATTGGAGCTATATATTTCTCAATCGTGAAACGTCTTTCATTGATCTCTAGAAGAAAGGATCATCAGATGTCGGCAGAGTGATGAATCTATACAGCCTGTCCCATAATGGTCAACCAACAGCTGAGGAGTAGGTAGGTGGTGAAATTCTGGACCGAAAAGTCCTTTGTCATTTTTTCCTACGACGCCCCCCTAATGAGATATTAATTAATTAAGCCCAGCCAATAGCACGCGTCGAATAAACTGTTGACACGTAAGTAGTATGCGTGAAGGCCTAGAGCGCCTGGAAGTGTGCGTGTAAACGCGGGAGTGAGATTGATAGTGCGCGTGCGGTGGGAGAGATGAGCGTCGAGCGTTCCCGAAACATAAATAAAATGAGATAGCGTTAGTGAAGTAGGAACAATGTAAGGAGGGAACGATTGAATATTAAGAGCGCGTTCTGCGCAATTATTCTTTCAAAAAATTGTAAAAAATCGAAAAAAGATCGGAAGACAACGTTCCTTTGACTATCGTCTTTGTTAGTTAACAATGATAAATTTTCACATTTAAATCGTTACCTGTTAAGTAACCTCGAAACACTACAACGTCCTGAAGCGCGATCATGAGTCGACGAGATTTATGAACTACCATTAATTGAAAATTTAATTAAAAACTTGAGTTGAAAGACAATAACCAATCCTTCTAATTAATTTCAATCAATTTCTATTTCTTGTATGTTTTTGAAATTTTTTAATTAAAAAAATCTTGCGAATCATTACGTTATGTAATCTCTAGTGAGATAAAAATCTGAAAAATCGGCCATGCTATCAACAATGTGCGATATAATAAAAAAGCATCTATCATCGATTTCACGTGATTATCATTAAATTGTGTACTACAATTTTCAAGACACTTTCAAGTTATCAGATTGCCCTTAATTCAAAATACATTCTCCAAATGCAATTTTTTCGTTATTAAATCATACTATTTGAAAAAATTGTTTTTACAATGTATTAAAAAATTCCGATGATTTTAAATTGTAACTGAAAGAAAATACATTTTTTATTTAATTTTTTTGCAGATACATTAAACTAAACTTCTACAAATAATTTGTTGCGGTTTTTGGAAAGCCCAATTTTTGAAAAAAATCTTTATTGCAAATTGCAACTGAAGCAAATTGTTTTTGTCATTGAATTTTTTTGCAATACAACGAAATTGATTCTTGATTTGCTCATTGTAATTTGAATAAAAAAATATTACAATTACACCAAATTCAACTCTTTTTATTTAATTTTCTTGCGATGACAAGAGAAGACATTTTTTGAGTACCATATGGGATGTCATTTGGTCTTTTTTTGTACCCCCTTCTAATTGAGCGGTCACCTATCCGAGTACGGCTGACATCCATATCTAAATAAACATTTTTAGTGTCATTGCAAAAAAATTAAATAAGAAGACTTGACTTCAATGTAATTGCAATATTTTCTTATTCGAAATACAATGAGCGAATCAAAAAATCAATATCGTTGTATTGCAAAAAAATTCAATGAAAAAAACGGTTTGCTTTAGTTGCAATTTGAAAAGCTAAAATTTTTCCATAACGTCCAATAATGAATTTGTTTTTTAATTGGGTTTTCCAAAAACCGCAACAAATTATTTGTAGAAGTATAATTTAATGTATTTGCAAAAAACCTAAATAAAAAATGTATTTTCTTTCAGTTGCAGTTTAAAATCATCGGAATGTTTTAATACATTGCAATAAACATTTTTTTCAAAAAGTTTGATTTGATACCGAAAAAATTGAAATTAGAGAATGTATTTTAAATTAAGAGCAATCTGATAAATTGAAACTATTGAAAATTGCAGTAAACAATTTAATAACAATCGCATGAAATCGATGATAGGTCTTTTTTTTATTATATCGCACATTGTTGATTGCATGGCCGATTTTTAATATTTTTCATCGTCTATCGCTAAAGATTACATAAGGTAATGATACGCAAGATTTTGTTAATTAAAAAATTTCAAACACATACAGGAAATGAAAATTTATTGAAATTTATTAGAAGGATTGTTTATTGTATTTCAACTCAAATTTTTTATTGAATTTTCAATCAATGTTATTTAATGAATATCGTCGACTCATGATCGCGCTTTAAGGCGTTGTAGATCTTCAAGGTTACATCACAGGTCAATGATTTAAATGTGGAATTTCATCATTGTTAATTAACAAGGACGATAGTCAAAGGAACGTTGTCTTCCGACCTTTTTTGACAATTTTCTGAAAAAACAATCGCGCAGAACGCGCTTTTAATTTTCAATCGTTCCCTCCTCACATTGTTCCAACTTCACTAGCGCTATCTCGTTTTATTTATGTTTCAGGAACGCCCAATGTTCATCTCGCACGCACACTATCAATCTCACTCGCGCGTTTATACGCACACTTCTAGGCGCTCTATGCCCTCACGCACACCTCGTATTCACCGTGTCGACCGTTTATTCGGCACGTGCTATTGGTTGGGCTTAATTAATTAATATCTCATCACGGGGGCGTCACAGGAAAAAATGATAGAGGACTTTTCGTTGAAGAATTTCATCACCTACCCACTCCTCAACGGTCGGTTGACCATTATGGGACAGGCTGTACACTTGGCTTATACTAAAAAATATACGATTATTCTGCGACTTTTTTGGAGATAGACCGTAGTCAGGAATATGTCGCAAGTAAATGAACTTGTCTGGAATTTTTGCACACCATTTTTGGTGTTGTTTTATTGAAATTCTGAAAACGTCAAAAAAAACGCTATTTGGCGTATAGAGTGTCACGGTAGCCGTTCGATCAGTGTTGGTAAGGTAGGACGGTGAATGTACTTGTCCTGAGTCGATACCGCGACTCTTAATGAATTTCGAAGTGTCACACTAAAGAGAAAGACAGAGAGAGAAACAGAGACACTTGATAAGCTCGTATAACATCTCTGTAACGACCTCAGGTCTGCTTAGATAGAAACGCATTTTATCTTTGTCCAGTAGCTTTGAAGTATTTTTTAGAAAAAGCAAATATATTAACAAATTATTTACAGACCCATGAAAATTTCTGTTGATATCTAGTTGGCCCTAGTTGGGTGACCCCAATAATTCTATGACCCCAGTTAAGATGCTTTCCAAACGCCTGCAAAGCACCGTCAACCTTCCATAATCGGATCTTGTGTGGAAAAATTAGAGGGGGCCATAACAGATAATATAAATACGCAAAAATGTGAGAAAAACATGTTTTGTCGTCGAAATTAAGTAATGTTATTGTTGTTGCTGGGAACCGTACACAAATAAATTTCACTGAATAAAATTATCATGCCAACATAGAATTTGAACCTATTTTGATCCATAATCTCATAAAACACATTTGTGACATATTACTCAAAATAGCAATATTTTCATAGATATTGATCATTTATCCATTCTCTCGACATGAATCTTTGTTCGGCAGTTACTTTTACTGTATCTCTCAAAATTTAGCACACCTTTAATCTTTTTTGTACATTATACGTTAATTACATATGAGAACGAACAAAAACGATTCAATACTTACCCTATTTGGCCTTCTCTGCTTTTATTCCTACGACGACGGTTGGATATTTGGTGACGTCGACTATCAGAGATGCTCACCGATTATGCGCGATGATAATCGTAATTATCGTTACAGATGATAATATTAAAATATTGTGCGAAGCTTATTAATTTGTGGAGTGTAAAACGGAGTAAATTAGGCTACAGGAATGAATCAACGTATGGCAATAATAAATAAAAGCGATTTTGAAAAGTGCGAAGGGCAAATAAACGGTTCATTCGAATAAACGTGATCGTATCAATTAACATGTTATTAGGACGGACAGGACGAGACTACTGACTGCAATTTTAATAACTCGTTACCTTCTCCTTTTCCCCTGACCAATCTCACCCCTATCCCCACTATATCGTACGACAATGACCTCTCTTATTCATTTGGTTACTACACACTTGCCTGTCGAATTGTCTACACAGCGCCCTTATTTGCACTTGAACTACATAAATAGAACGAACTCTTTTTTTTATGAAGAAAAAAGTTTATTTATTCTTCCTGAAGTCCTGTTTAAGCTGGCGTCAGAATCTGTATTATTTTTCCCGTAACTTTCACCGTGTCTGATCATATCGATGTTTTACTACTTTCACGCCTCAGGAGATCGTTTTTATTGTAGCGTAAGGGAATAAAATGTAAAAGAACCTGTATCTACTTTACAATGGTATAAAGAACTTTCGATTGCGGTCTCGGTGAATCTTCCTTTTTCAAACCCTCCGGGCACACATGGCGTTGTAATCCTATTACGGTTTCCCTACCTTTTCCGTTCGCTCTTGCTTACTTGTATATAGACTCGATCGCAATGTATCCATGACGACAAAGTGGCATGAGAAATGTATTGAATATACCTCTTGCACTTTAGGCCAAATGGAATGAAGGTACGTAGCAGACCATTCCTCTCCAACGGACTGCGAAAAGTGGGCCAATTTTAGGTTCGGTGTACACAGGGTGGGGCATTAACTATTGCCACCGCAAATATCTCTGTAATTATCGACATCACAAAAGAATGTTCCAAACTAAAGTTGTACCGAACGAAAAGGGCCATCAAATGCGACCATTTTTTTCATTTCAGTGGAGGCACTGACGCACAGTGAAGGTCAGCTCCACTTTTTTAAATGGGACGGTCCATTTTTTTTCCTACCATCTTGTAGAGCATTGCAAACCGCATAAAAAACATTAAGGGGTCAAAGGCGTTCAAGGTCATTTTGAGATGAAAAAGTGACATGAACTTTATTTACAGTAGATGTTCAAAATTATTGCCATTAGAATCGATGCAGTATTGCAATCTCCTTATCGCAGATTGTGTAGAATTTTTTATCACTTCGGCACTTATCAAATCACATGCTTATTTTATCTCGTCTATCGTGCAAAATTTAACCGTAGTTCGGCCGTAGTCTTACCATTCTCATTATCATTGTCTTGTAATTGCCGTGTTTACATGTAAACAACGTGTAAATTGCCGTGGTTACATGTAATTGCGTTATTTACATGTAAACAACGGCACCAAACCTGCAAGTACACAGAATATTTACACCATTTACACACATTCACATTACATTAAATCCAAGATAACGACAGTAAGAACAGTAAGACTAGTATTAATCGATCTAGCGAATGTCAATAATGTACAGAATTCTTCGAGCGTTGAAAGATGTGGTCGGTCAAAATGTCCGTCTAAAGGTAAAGGTGACCTCTCGTTAAATATCCTATCTCTGTGTGTAATGCGCGAAGTGATGGGTAGCCCAATGTGAAAACAAAATAAAATGGCATTTTGAGCAAGATTGCGTAACTCGGTGATACAAGGATATATCTGTACATTCAACTCTAGCGAAAGCGTAGTAGAATATGAGATCCATTTAGCATCATGTGTATGCGCGACTTTGAAAACCCTGGGAAAACCCATCATGTAAAGACAGAGTACTCGAAAAGCTTTCAGAGAGCCAAGGCGGGGTTATAACACGCAAAAGAATTTCATCTTCTTCTTTTGCATTATGCACTCTGTCTATTGTAGCATAAAGTCGACGCTCTTCTTTGGTTCTAATGAAATGGAATTACTTAGGTGTGGTCGTGATACGCTGTAAAATGTTAAGGATATACTGTGACGCTTTCCCCTGTTACGTCCCAGCTCTCACGCTCGGAGTTTTTTTAGCCCCCATTAAAAATCACGCGATACCAGCAGTAGGTACATGCAGGGCACGCGTTTATTGGTATTTTCTTTCGGCGAAGTATAGAGTATGTAGTCACTCAGTGCACCCAAATTTATGACAGTCGTAAAACACCCCTCTTTCGAAAACTCACGGCACGTGTAACATCCTACTTTTCACTGTTAGATTCTTCTCAATATTAAAACCACCGCATACAAATTATCTTATAAGCTTAGTAACAAGCCTCCTTTGAGATTGTCAGTGACACTTCTTTGAAAAGTCGTAAAAGTTAGAACAGGGCAAGGGAAAAACTCTTCAAGTGTTTTTCTACAACAACATCTTTTCCTCTTTTTCTAATTATCTTTCGATACACGCACGTGGTACGACATAAACTTTATAATATACCGCCTTTCATTTTTTAACTTTTTATTCCGAATACGGGACACACAAGAAAATTTTGTTTCGGGCATCGCAACAACGAGAGAAATTGTATCAAAAATGCGTATTATTACACCAATTTAAACTTATCTGAACGAAACGATGGAATCGAATGAACAGGGCTGCAGTGTTTTGTCTCGTAGTCTGTTTGTCTTTCGTGCTCAAGTTCACTCCCCCAATATTAATTTTTTATTCCAGTGCAAAATGCCAAAAAGGTTATTCAAGAAATGTCAGGTTATTGAAAAATGTGTCGTCAACAAGCAGATGACGCAAATCACTCTCGTACCGCTCGTTCAATTCCACCGTTTCGGTCAATCAAATACAAATTTATTCGATAATACATTGAGACAGGAATTTCTTATTTCGAGAATTTTGCAATTCCTTTCATCCACCGCGGCCTGGGCCAAGGTCTGGTGGGGCTCTTGCTAAATAAATTCAATTATTATTACTAATAATATATCTTACATTTTTCATTAATTAATCGATTTGTTGGGCGCCAGCTATTTTTAACGAGATTAGCACTTAAGATTCAGGTCGATAGTTTCAATAATTTTTGATATCTTACCCAGCCAAAACTCTCTCCATCATGGTGGGAATTGTTGGAGACCCGAGAGATCGCAAAGCAAAGGAAAGCTCTGTGCGTAGAGTAGGAAAGAAAAGTGGCCTCAAAACTTACTGCTTTTGCTGAGTTTATTTGAATCGACTTCCCAATACTGATTTTCAAAATCGTTCAGACGAAATTCCCATATACAAATATTAAACACTGCGGGTTAATCTCGCCGAAGTGAGTCCGTAGAAATGACAACTCACCCGGCGATGATCCGTCGTACAATATTTGGTCGACATACAATCGTCGAATCACAATCGTCAGAATAATCTCAATTCAATCACCTCGACAGATCGGCCCTTCCCCTCTTTTCCGAGATTTATGGGCTTTGTCGATTGACTCCCGCAAACGTATCGGCCCTTGGTTCCACCCCTGAAGCATGCTATGCTGAAGCTTGCTGTGAAGGCGCTCTAGTGCCTCGAGCAATAAGATCTAGTCCGACAGTCGATAATTATGTAAAGGTGGGCTGAAGTTAATAATGACCATCACGCGGTTATCATAATGCGGAAAATCTTACCTGTTCGCTTATTAAATAGTTTGACCCCCGAGAACAACTCGAGTGACCACGTCGAGAGCGGTTAGACTATAAGTTTTCTGTCTCAACACATTTTTTACATAATTTTTCTCAATGATGCGATACCCCAAAAAAATGTTTGCGTGTGTCCCGTATTCGGAATAAAATGTACTTCATTCCAATAAGAAAAAAAGTGTGTTTTCACATCATTTTCGCAGTAGCCATTTTGGTGCTGCAAAACCTATCCTTTTCCGATGAACGCCGTTTTTTTTATTGAAAAGTTCCGAAAATTTCCTTTGAAAATCACCCGCGACCCGTCTGATTATCTTCACGGGAAGCAAAATAGAAGGGAGTGGCCACCCTTACTTAACATGTCACGCGGAATACTCTTTTGTGCTGAATAAATTAAATAAAACATTGTATTCATTTGCTTAATACGATTAATAATGGGTTTCTATCAGGAAACCTTAAAATATCCAAAACATTCACATTTTTCGTTAGCTTTAGTATTTCTCTGCTAATTTTTACACATAGCTTTTTTAGGGACGCATAAAAACAAAAAAGTATTATACGTACATAATATGTTAATAAGTACTCGTATAATGTTTACCAGGGAATAATGAGTTTTACAAAAAAGGAGTGACCATATTAAGAAAAAAATAAAAAATTCATTTTGTTTATATGAAAGTGAAGATGATTGCATTCCGGTAACGTCTACCAGAATAAAATACTGAAAAAGTAATTAACGATTACTGAAAATGGTAAAAATCATTCGTCGCCATAAAATACTACAATCCGACATATAACAATCCCAATGCTCGATTACTGTGTGCAATTACTTCGAAAATATGCACCTCCATTTGCCTTTTTTTGTCTCACCAATATTTTCCCCGCTAAACTTCGTATAATTTATGGAAGATTTCGTGCGGCCACCTCAGAATTATTATTGTGTATATGTGACGGTCCAGCATTACTAACGTAGACGATCCGAGTGGAAAGAAGTATAGGTGGCCGTAGCGCAGTGCATGGAGAATAGACTAAAGGAGCCCGAACGCAACGTTGGAGAAAGGGTCGTAAAAAGCGATGACGGCGATGACCGACATCGCGTACCGCGTGGCGGCGCCACTACCGCGGAGATATCACCGAAAACGCTGGTAAACGCGGTAATTTGAAATCGTTTGAACGCAACTCGAAGCCGATAAAACTTAAAACAAATGGTAGTGATTTATTTGCATTATGACCAATTACAACATCAATTACATTCGAATTTTGCGACAAAACAAAACAGAAGAGGAATAAGGAAAAGAGATGAGATAATTCGCTTAACATTAGACGGTATCCCCCTTATAAACTTAAAACAAATAATACTAGTTATAGAAGTTGAGAAATTAAGTTATATTTCGTTCGATCCAATAATATAATACTTTTTATGAATGAACACACCATATCGCCCATTATTTCCGCTTTTACAATCTTGGTTTCTCTTTTTCTCGTTGTCCGAGTCGCTGTGGTTACTCGATGACTCGATCCTTCGTCACGATTGCTGCGTCTCTCTCGACTGTTGTCTCTGTAATAGATCCTATGAAGTGTAAGTCGAAAGAAGTTGTAACAATTTTTTGTATCGTACGAAGCGACGTGTCGGAAATTCGTTTCTTCCACCAAGATGTCGGATAGTCCTGAAGAAAAATACAAGTACAATTAATATCACAATCCCAAATCGACTCGACTGTTATTGTCGTTGTTACCTTCAGGAAGTGATGAACCTCGTAAAAGATTGCATCGTATTCGAGATCGCCAGCTCAGTCAGAAATAGTGTTGACAACTTTCCAAAGCCATTTCATAACCACCTCCTCATATTTTGAAGTTTCATTCGACTCGGTACTGCCATCTAGCAATTTGATCAGTACGCTTGAACGAGAATTAATAATAAGAAATATTAGGAGATATTGCATCTATGAGCACGGAGCAAAGGCGGAATTTTTTTCTCAATTTACCATATTATAGTTTGTGACGGATTTTTACTCCCGCGCACAATCTTCTCGGCCTGGAGGCCGATGCGCGGGCCCGGGTCACCCCCGAGGAGGTTGGGCGCCAGGTACCAGGGTACCGCCGACAGAACCGGCTTTCATATTTTCCTCCTCGAAGGCGACCCCGCCCGCCGAGATGGTCCATCATCGGCGTGGCCGAGGCTATGCCGACTAACTCGACTCGAATACATCGGTAGAGGGGCGGGGTGATGGGATAGAGACGGGCGACAGTACCAGACAGGGAAAAGAAGAAAAGAAACACCATGTTCGCAATAATTCGTTTAATCGCATTTTCCTTAACTCGGACGTGTAACCTCGAAATAGCGGCCCCCAAACTTAATAACGAACATAATATAAACCGGCTGCCAAAGTACGACATTCACGACGGTACAGAAATAATACCGGAATTAACAAAGGCCGTATTAGGCGCTAAATACCGAAATAAATGATAATAAAATAGGCGAGGCCGTTCCCTAGCTAAATAAACGATAATCAAATAGTAACGGCATTTACTGAATTAAATAAATGATAATAAAAACAGATAAGGTAGTTCCCTAAATAAACGATAATGAAATAGTACCGGCATTTACTGAATTACATAAATGGTAATAAAAAGAGGTAAGGTAGTTCCCTGGCTAAATAAACGATAATAAAATAATAACGGTATTTACTGAATTAAATAAATGATAATAAAAAGAGGTAAGGCAGTTCCCTGGCTAAATAACGATAATTAATTAGTAACGGCATTGACTGAATTAAATAAATGATAATAACCGAGGTAAGGCAGTTCCCTGGCTAAAAAACGATAATAAAATAATAAAGGCAGTTTTCCTATGAATTTATATGAAATAAGCTTGCAAAGATAATACATAAATGATATGCCCGATCCGTGAATGCCGAGGTAGCAACACGCCCAAGGAATTCGCCGCAAAACTCGAAGACGGCCGCGATGTGACAATAACGTGTTCGGCGAAATAATCGCGATTTTCCAAAATAATACAAGACGATAGGCGCGACGAAAGGTAAGGCAAACACAACGCTCGTCGCCGAGGACCGAGCCGGCGCGTGGCGTAAACACGCGAGAGAGAGACAGACAAACAACAAGACGCGAGCGAGTGCGACCCTGAGCGCGAGAGCAGCGAGTACGAGGCCTTTGTAATAGCCCCAAAAATTTAACACAGCAGAATATTTCGCGATTAATACTTATTTCTCGCGATCCCACACACATTATTTCGACTAATAAAAATCATTTCACACGATCAAATAGTATACCTCACACCGTGCCACGGCACGGGGATTCCAACCATCATACAATAAATCGAATATACGCGAGAAGGCATGGCAAATCTCCGGAAGACAGTTTATATAGGCCAGGGATAAGGGACGAGACGCGAGGCTTCAACTCGATGTTTTATTACTGATCGGGGCTGTTACTAAACAAAAAAACTAATACATCCCGTGATGCAACCAAAAGAACCCAGCCCTCGATCAGTCCTAATTATACGAAGGCCCTTCGCATCTCGGCCCGAATCTCCTTCCGCCGTCGTAATAGAGAAAAAGGACTTACCCCATCGATCGTACGAAGCACACTCACTGAGGTTCGGCTCGCCGACAGCAAGCGCGCGGACCCCAGCGCGCCCCACCACCTGTCGCCGGCCAGCGGCGCACCGCATTTTCGGCCGTGCCCGCGCGAATTTTGGGGAAAACAGCGTGCCCCCCGGACCCCGTCCGGTGGCAAGGCAATCGCTACTGTAATTTCCGATAGGTCGCGCCACGTCGGGCGAGTTTCGCGCCTCACCATGTGGCCGTCCCGTTGACTCTTTCCCCGAGGATACTGCCGGTAATTCCGGACGATGGGTGGAGGCCTCCCTCACCCTGCGAGGAGCGACCTCGACCAGGGTGGTGGGCCCACCAAAATATCTCCACATCGCCCCGGAATACCCGTATCCCACGATAGGGGCGCCGTTATTAAACGAACCTCGAGTCCGGGAAGGCGGCGTTGGGAACGATGATAATCCCGAGGCGTCGAAAACTCGCCCAAAGCCACGCAGGACCATTCATGACGTGGCGACGACTCCCCAAACATTCTCATGCACCTCGCCGGCATGCAAGGCAAGGTACAAAACACACGGCTGATAGTAAAGGCACGTTGAGCGCACAGAGTGGCAGGCGACACCGGGAATACACGCTCCCACGCGACACTCGTCGAAAACTCCCTCAAACGGGCGTAGAGATCGAATTTTCCCGATTATTCCTTTCCCAAAACTCAACGACAAATTGATGGTCGAATCCCGACCGCGGCAAGGTGGCCTCACAATCATACCTAACCTTCTCACGATTAAGAAAAATAGATAAAACAATTACGCTTAACTCGCGTCTCCCGCCTCTCGCGATCCTCGCAACAATCTCCACGCGCTCTCTCTCTCTCTCATCCACCGCCACCATCACCGACAGCTCGCCTACTCACGGCCAAGCCGTAATTTTCCGCGACTGTTGGGACCGCGCGTCGTCCCAGGGTCGTCGATCCGACCCTCTCGTCGACACTCATTCGTCCAGGTGACGGGGGACGAAATGTCACGTCACAAGTCGTGTGATTCGAGTGCTCGAGTATTTTAATAACTGTGTTGTTCATGATCCGCATATATGCATCGGGGTGGTACGCTTGAACGAGAATTAATAATAAGAAATATTAGGAGATATTGCATCTATGAGCACGGAGCAAAAGCGGAATTTTTTTCTCAATTTACCATATTATAGTCGTGTGATTCGAGTGATCGAGTATTTTAATAACTATGTTGTTCATGATCCGCATATATGCATCGGGGTGGTCCAGGCAAGTACGTTCTTAAAACCTTTTTCGATACTCAATAACAATTGATTGGAATCATATTTCAATTTCAATTTGTTATCAGCAAGCAGCGTTCACGTTCAGGCCGAATACTCCACAATTGTGTATAGTGGGCAAGGAACGCCTGAAGAACGATAAACACACGCGAGTTAAAAATATTAATATGAAAAATCTTAAGCAATCTGCAAAAATTAATAAATTGAATATTACAAATATTAGATAACTTGTGAGATAATATTTTTTTATTGTAATTTGCAGGCTGAATAAATTGAGGCTACGGCGCCAACTGGGGTCACTTTCCACGCTGCAAGCCAGCGTAATAGTTAAAATTGAAAAAATAAATGATATTTATTAAATTTTGTT
Source organism: Heteropelma amictum (assembly GCA_959613375.1). Lineage (NCBI taxonomy): Eukaryota > Metazoa > Arthropoda > Insecta > Hymenoptera > Ichneumonidae > Heteropelma > Heteropelma amictum. The sequence continues at coordinate 11,413,995 of OY390723.1, forward strand.
TATATTTCAACTAACAATATGGACATTAATCCCTCACCATAAAAAAAATTACGCCGGCTTGGAGCGTGGAAAGTAAACGCCACAATAGCGGCAAAACCTCAATTAATTTAACCGGCAAATTATAATTACAAAATATTACCCCAAATAAATGTTATCTACTATGTAAAAAAATACCTTTCTCTTACCAGTTCGTTATCGTTATTATTTTTTCACTTTTGACACACTTTTACGCAACTTTTTTTACACACTTCACGAAATATATGACTAACGCGAACTTCACATTAATATTTCTGGAACACGAGAGCTACCATGACCGAATTTCGAACTAGAAAATGTCACTTTTTCTGCGATTCCATCATATGCATTCGAGCTCCTTTACTCTATTCTCCATGACGCAGTGGTTAGCGCTCATCGCTCTCATCGCGAGGACCCGGGTTCGAGACCATCCAGCGGCTCACCATTCTTTTCACTCATCGTCACTGGACCGTCCCCACCACTGCAAGACCGTTCGAGTCATCACAACTGGTGTCAGAAGTGGGATACGATATACACACGTCAACGCATCATGCAAAGCTCACACAGCTACAAAAACGCGCAACTACAAAGCTCGCACAGCTACAAAACGCGCAACGACAATTAAAAACATATCTACACTTCACATCGATGAGGACATCGATTCTGAAAGGCGGGATGTGTGACGGTCCAGCATTACTAACGTAGACGATATGAGTGGAAAGAAGTATAGGTGGCCGTAGCGCAGTGGTTAGCGCTCATCGCTCTCATCGCGAGGACCCGGGTTCGAGACCATCCAGCGGCTCATCATTCTTTTCACTCATCGTCACTGGACCGTCCCCCACCACTGCAAGACCGTTCGAGTCATCACAGTATATTAGGGTGACCGTTATTTTGGCTTCGGTAAAATTTTTTTACGTCTAGCAAAAAAGTAATCACGATATGATCAAAAAAATCTGTGTAAAATATGGACGCGCGGGGATAAGGAGAACAAGCGCCACCGAGCAGTTTTATTTTCGAAAATACATGAATTTATTTAATCGCGGCATTGAAATGTTCATTAGTCTTATAATAATAATTAAAAAATCTGGAATTAGGTACATTGAGTGTACATATTAAGAGGTACAAAATCTGTTATTTACTGTTTTTTCCATCAATTATGTACAGTCGTGAGTAGATTCAAAAATAAATAGAAAACTTGAAAACGGACGTGGCGGTTTGGCGACATTGTGGCAGGAAATCGAAGCAGTACATTAATTTTCGACGCACCTGCGTAACGTTTGTACCGGTGTTCCAGTTTTTTCCCAAAAAATCCATACCTCTTTCAGAACCAACGTAATAGTACTATGGCGAAAAGAATACTCCAATCGACGGATGTTGAAAAAAAGTACTCGCAAAACTTGTTATTCTGTTGGCAATTTATTCCCAACCATTTGGGATCTTACGTCACCAATTAAAAAAATGTGGGCCATAATTGCTAGCACATCTGTTGTCCCAGTATTATAAGTAATTAAAATACTCGCATCGTAAAATCGAAATAAATCTGTAGAAACGTAAAGATTTCACGCGTTACATTTTTTTCCTATGTCCAACAATGGCAAACCAACTCGGTCGGTAATGCTCGGTCACTAAAAATGAGCGACCGAAGCATCACGATCAAAGTTTGAACCATTTGTCTGCACTATATTTGGTATTATCGCCACTACTGTTGGAAAATTTTCTCGCAGGTTCAAGAAAAAATATATAATTTTGAAGCATTTAATACCGGATTATTATATTATCATTTGGATAAAGAATCCGCACCGATAATTAATTCACTGCTTCGATTTTCTGCCGCAATGTGGCCAAACCGCCACGTCCGTTTTCAAGTTTTCGATTAGTTTTCCAATCTACTCATGACTGTACATAATTCATGGAACAAAATCAGTAAATAATATATTTTGTACCTCTTAATATGTATAATCAATTAACCCTATTCCAGATTTTTTAATTAGTATTGTGAAACTAATGAATATTTCAGCGCGGCGATTAAAAAAAGCACATCGACTGTGCGACATTGCCTTTGGGTATGCGCAAGCCACGCGGTCACATCGACGCCATATTTTTGGCAGTTTTATTACGGTAGCCACACGCGCGACATTGTATCAATTTCTCCCGGTCTTAACTGCGCAATCTATTGCTCATATCGATCAAGTCCCTTTTCAATCATTATCGTCATCTCAGTATAAGCGTACACTTACTCAGTCAAGTCGCGAATTGTCAATTTGACCCCGACACACGGGATTTGCGACTACACAAGGTGAATTGACGGCGATCGCCTCGGCCATATCACCACACGCACGCGACTCTTTACAATAGAGCTTTTTCGTTTCTCCCTCATCAATCTATCTTTCTATTTTGTCACATCACTCGAATTGCTACCTGGACACTCTTCCAAAAAAAACAATTGAATAAGACAATCTTGTAAGAACATGATTTACAGTTGAGTGCAGTGAGAAGAAAAAATAAAGTTACAATATTTTATGGGAATTCCCTGGTTGTGACTTTTTCTCTCAATCAACTGGTTCAACATCCCTGCCAGCCTTCGTTATCTCGTTGCTAAAATCTCCCCGTGGTTTTGAACACATGTATTTTCGAAAATAAAACTGCTCGGTGGCACGTGTTCTCCTTATTCCAGCGCGTCCAAATTTTACACAGATTTTTTTTATCATGTCTTGATTAGTTTTTTTGCTAGACGTAAAAAAAATTTTACCGAAGCCAAAATAACGGTCAACCTAGTATATATGTATTGGGTACATATCATGCTAGGATATTTCCATCATTTCGTGATCATTTACTTGTAGCATTCCATGTTGACGTAATCGCAATATAAGTGCACACAATATGGTACAATTCAACATGTCATATGTAAACATGAAAATATGTATAGTTCTGTTGTGAATCTTTTTTAACAAAGGAGGACAGAAAAATATGCGCAGTTATTTCTGCCATGGAATATGGTAAATATTAATACGTATAATGTAACTGAGACTTTCTATACGGCTCGTACAAACGTGCCCCCCCCCCCCCCACTACTCTCTACTGACAGGAACCAACAAGTTTCGGTTTATACTGACTCGCACGCGTCGTGGCTCGTGGCACGTTGCGTAAATGCGCAGGACATCAGTCTTTCACGAACGATCTCAACGAAAACGTGTCAATCAAAGTGTCGCGCAAAATATCAAGAAACAATGACTGTGGCCGAAACCGATAGTGATTTCGTGGCAAGCATGCTGCAACTCTGGGGATTGTCGCAGTATGCTGCTTTGTTCAAAGGTAAGCGTGTATTTTACAATTAATAATTTTTTTAACTTCAAACCTCCTCTTCATATCTATATTAGGTGAACATTGTTTCCAATTCCAATTCCACTGTACATAGTTAATTCATTTAATAGTGCTGAAGTTTGCGTTATTCCACTTAATAGAAATACGATGTTTTTTATATTTATTTTAAATCTTCATAAAATTCTTTATACCTTGATTTTTGAAGATTCCGTTGGTAAAACTGTTAAAATTTGTACGAAAATATAGCGTACTTTTGGTGGGCCCCATAAATGCAAACTTCATCAGTATTTTATTTCTTGCATCAATGCTGACTACGTTTTTAATTCTGTTGTTATGGCATGAAATATCGTTCCAAATAATTAATACACCTTTATTGATGAATAACAAGAAAATAACATGGCAACAACAAAAACTGATGTTCTTGTATTCAAAAATAGAAAGAAAAATATTGTATTGGAAATTTCAATATCCTGTAAATAATTTTCTACAATATTTACTGAAAAGATCAGTAAATTTTACGTGATTTCATAGTACAAGTGTTTTCTGTGTACCTGTTCCTATACACAAATACATTTTATAAGGAGGTCCTGTTACTTTTTTTCACTGTAGAGCATGAGATCGATGAAAAAACCTTCCTAACAATGGATACAGGTATATTAAAAAAATTAATCCCGATTATCGGACATCGGGTGAAATTTTTAGATAATCGAGCAGCTTTTAAGGCGTGCAATACTTGCGGAGACGTGGTAAAATTAATTTCATTTAAATCAAATTATCCAAAAAAGGGTTTTATATCGGGGGCTTCCTTTTTTGAATAGAATGAAAACGACTTTGATCCGGCCGATATACTTTTGGTGAATACTTTCTGTAAAAGTAATAGCACATCTATCCAGTCTAGTAACAGTTCGATTTCCGACGCATTAGAACTGAAAGAAAATTATAAAAGTGGCGAGGTTTGCATGTTTAATTGTCATCTAGAACTATTAAACTGGTCATTATTTTGTGTTAATTAATGTCATAATCAATTTTTAAAGCAAATGAAAAATCTTCTTCAACAACACCCAAGAGGTAATTCAATATTAAGCTCGATTCGGCTCACGTCTTGCGACCGCAGAATATTAAGCGACATAATCATGGACAGGCTACTGCTTGAAAAAAAACCGTAAGTTAATGAACGCTGGTTGCATTCATTTGTAAGTAATTTGAAGAAATAATATAAAAAATATATGCACATACCGTAACATTTTGTATATACAGCCTGTCCCATAATGGTCAACCGACCTCTGAGGGGTGGGTAGATGGGGTGATTTTGGACCGAAAAGTCCTTTTCCATTTTTTCCTCCGACGCCCCCCTGATTAGATATTAATTAATTAAGTTCAGCCAATAGCACGCGTCGAATAAGCGGACTACACGGCGAGTAGTGGTGTGCGTGCAAGCGTAGCAGCCTTGGGAGCGTGCGTGTAAAGCGCGAAGGAGGTCGATAATGTGCGTGCGTTGGTGTGAGAGAGTGTGGAACGTCGAACGTTTGCGAAAACATGAATAGAGCGAGGTAGTGTTGGTGAGGGCACACAATGTAAGGAGGAACGATAAAAATTGCGTTTGCAATCAGTTTTCGAATTAATCGTTAAATGCAATTAAAAAAAAGTCGATGATTTTGAATTGCGACTGGACGAAGATACAATTTTCGATTAATTTTTTGCAATTACGATTTACGAAGCTTCTAAAATCATTTATTGCTGTTTTTGAAAAAAACATTTTGGGAAAAAATCTTCATTGCAATTTAGAGAAAAATGTTCATTCTTCAATTTGTATGAAAATCGAATGCTATTTCCGATTGGATATTTTCGCAATACAGTGAAATTGAACTTTTCGAATTGCTCATTGCAATTAGAACAAAAATATTGCGATTCCATTCAATAAAAAAGTTCAATATTTCAAATCGTTTAGATTTTAAGAAAAAAAAGCATTATTAACACCGTTTAATAACAGCGGCATGAAGTTAAAAAAAAAGTTGATGATTCGAGCGTCGCGCGAGTATTGCATGCGGACACTACTCGGATGGGTGACGGCTCGATTCGAGGGGGGGGGGGGGGGGATTAATAAAGAAAGTCAATATTTTAAATCGTTTATATTATTTTAAGAAAAAATGCATTATTTTCACTGTTTAATAACAATGGCATCAAGGTATTAAAAAAAATTGATAATGACTCGGGTATCGCGCGAGTTTATCGTGTTGCACGCAGACACTATTCGGATGGATGACCGCTCGATTCCATGGGGGGGGATTAATAAAAAAAGTCGATATTTCAAATCATTTATGTTAATTTATGAAAAAAAACACTATTTGCACTGTTTAATAACAGTGACATGAAGTTAAAAAAAGTTGAGGATGACTCGAGCATCGCGCGAGTATTGCTTGCGAACACTACTCGGATGGTTGACCGCTCGAAAATTTGAAAAAAAATTATGAATTAAAAAATACAATTCTTCATGTTGTTTACGAGAAGTTATTGAAAAAAGTACTCATAAGTACTGTTTAAATGACAGATATATGCTATGAAAAAAATTAAATAAGAAAATTGCGATTTTCAGAAAGTACAGTAAGCATTTTCAAATATTATTTGAATGCAATTGCAAAAAAATTGGGTCGAACGAATTTTATTTTGTATTATTACAATTAATATTCGTTTAGAGTTGAGATTACAACCCGGCATTAGTCGAATTGGTAGCGTCTCAAGTTGTCACCTGGGCGATCGAGACCTAATAACTTTTTTATTTTTTTGTTGTTTCACAGCATATAACTGTCATTTAAAGAGTACTTATCAGTGCTCTTTTCAATCACTTCACGTGAACAACGTGAAGAATTGTATTTTTAAATTCACAATTTTTTTTTTAATTTCCAAGCGGTTACGAATCCGAGTAGTGTCCGCATGCAATACGATGAGCTCGCGCGACGCTCGAGTCACCATTAACGTTTTTTTTAACTTTATGCCACTGTTATTAAACAGTGCAAATAGTGTTTTTTCCATAAATAAATATAAACGATTTGAAATATTTACTTTTGTTATTTATCCCCCCCCCCCCCCCCTGGAATCGAGCGGTCGCCCATCCGAGTAGTGTCTGCATGCAACACGATGAACTCGCGCGATGCCAGAGTCATCATCAACTTTTTATTCAACTTCATGCCACTGTTATTAAACAAGTGTTAATGATGCTTTTTTTCTTAAAATCTAAATTATTTGAAATATTGATTTTTTTATTGAATGTAATCGCAATATATTTGTTTTAATTGCAATGAACAATTCGGAAAGTTTAATTTCATTGTATTGCGCAAATATTCAATCGGAAATAGCATTTGATTTTCATACAAATTGAAGAATCAACAATTTTCTCTAAATTGCAGTAAAGATTATTACTAAAAATGTTTTTTTTTTAAACAGCAATACATTATTTTAGAAGCTTCGTAAATCGACATTGCAAATAATTAATCAAAAATTGTATTTTCGTGCAGTCGCAACTCAAAATCATCGACATTTTTTTTTTGTTGCCTTTAACAATTAATTCGAAAGCTGATAGCTAACGCAATCAGTTTTTATCGTTCCTTCTTACATTGTTACGCCCTCACTAACACTACCTCGCTCTATTCATGTTTTCGGGAACGTTCGACGTTCCACACTCTCTCACACCAACGCACGCACACTATCGACCTCTTTCACACCACTACTCGCCGTGTAGCCTGCTTATTCGACGCGTCCTATTGGCTGAACTTAATTAACCCTTTCAGCCCTGGTGGTTTCGATCGAAACCACTTTTGCGTTCAAACGTTCTTAACTTTGTCAAAAATCAATATTTTTTTGATTTCCCAACGCCAACGGCCCACAAATTTATTCTACTTTGCAACAAAAATGTATAGTGCCAAAAGTTAATAACAATTTCATAGTTATAACAATATAATCAAATGAACGTTTTTGGTAAGAATTTAAAAAAAATTGCGTATTGTCGAATTACGTGGAGATAGGCTCATAAAAATGACTGCTCGGGGGTTTTTGAAGTCGCTGATTACGAATTCCATGTCAGATTTTCAAAACTCAAAGTGGCGGATCCAATATGGCGGACGACTTATTCAAAACTTGATCCAATTGGCCTGAAATTTGGTACTCGGGGGTTTTTTGAGTCGCAGATTACGAATCCGATATCAGATTTTCAAAATTCAAAATGGCGGTTTCAATATGGCGGCCGATTTATTTAAAAATTGATTCAATTGGCCTGAATATGTTTTTTTAGGGGTTTTGATGGTCGCAGATTACGAATTTGATGTTAGTTTTTTGAATTGCAAAATAGTAGATCCAAGATAGCAAACAAAAAAAGAAAAAAAAATCAATCTATGCTAATAAAAATGATCACTCTAGGGTTTTCGTTATTGATGATTACAAATCTTATATCAGCTTTGCCTGTAATTTGCCTACAAATTCGTAGTTACCAGGATCAACCACGGGGAGGTTACAAAACACTGATCCAATTTTTTTGTTTTTTTTTGTTGTTTTTGTTCGTTTTTTTTGTTCAATATCAGACTAGAGAGTGAATGACTCCCGCTATTATTAATTATCAAAATAATGCAAATGCTTATAAAAAAAAAGGTACAGATAATCAACTTTCCACTATCCTGAATAAGCCATTTTGTATTTTGAAAAGTTAACACCAGATTGGTGAACAGTGACTCCGTAAAAGTTTAAGTGGTCATTTTCTAGAGCGCAAGTGTGAACTTATTTAATTTTTGTCCACCATGTTGGATCGGTCGATTTTAATTTCTAAAAACTAACGTCGCATTTGTAATCAGCGGCCCCGAAAATCTCCGGGTAACAAGTTTCAGGCCAAATGGATGAATTTTTGAATAAATCGTCTGCCATATTGGATCCGCCATTTTGAATTTTGAAAATCTGACATCGAATTCGTAATCTGCGACCCCAAAAACCCGCGAGTATCAAATTTCAGGCTAATTGAATCAATTTTTATATAAGTCGGCCGCTATATTGGATCCGCCATTTTGAATTTAGAAAATCTGACATCGGATTCATAATCTGCGTCCCAAAAAACCCCCGAGTATCAAATTTCAGGCCAATCGGATCAAGTTTTGAATAAGGCGTCCGCCATATTGGATCCGCCATTTTGAATATTGAAAATCTGACATCGGATTCGTAATCAGCGACCCCAAAAACTCCTCAATACAAAATGTGACGAAAATTGCTCTACTCAAAAAAAGTCAGGGCTGAAAGGGTTAGTTAATATCTAATCAGGGGGGCGTCGGAGGAAAAAATGGAAGAGGACTTTTCGGTCCAGAATCACCCCATCTACCCACCCCTCAAAGGTCGGTTGACCATTATGGGACAGGCTGTATACAGCGTGTTCCACGCAACTTGACCACTTTAAATATCTCGATAATTATCGACGTCACCAAAAAATGTTTCAGACAAAACTTGTACGGTACGATGGGGGTCATCAAATGCGACTAATTTTTTTTATTTCGGTGGAGGCACTGACGCACAGTGAAGGTCACCTCCACTTTTTTAAATGGAATGGTACATTTTGTTTCCAACCATCTTGTAGAACATCGCAAACTGCATAAAAAACATTGAAGCGCCAAAGTCATTCAAGGTCATTCAAGGTCATTATCGATGAAAATCGATACTGACCGAATCCATACCGAAAATAGATATTTCCCAATTTACATTTTATTTTATTTTCAATTCAATTAGAATACATCCCAAACGGATAAAAGTATGCAGTTTTTTTAAGAAACGAATTACCCATATTACTGGAAGAGGTTCCATTAGAATATCGGTCGAGGATGTGGTACCAGCATGACGGCTGTCCAGCCCATAATACACTCATTGCACGCACCGTATTAAACAGAAATTTTCCTGCTCGTTGGATAGGACGTGATGCAAGAATTTCTTGACACTTAAAAAATAAACTTTACAGTGATGTTCCCACAACACGAGAAAATATGCGACAAAAGATTATACGTGAATGTCAATCAATTAATGCCGAACAACTTGAAAATGTACAACGAGAAGTTATTTACCGCTTCCAAAAATGTATCGAGGTATTGATGAAAATCGATACGGACTTGAACGTATCGGTCTTGAACGGCCTTGAACGACGTTGGCGCTTTAATGTTTTTATGTAGTTTGCAATGCTCTACAAGAAGGTTGGAAACAAAATGTACCATTCCATTTAAAAAAGTGGAGGTGACATTCATTGTTCGTCAGCGCCTCCACCGAAATAAAAAAAATTAGTCGCATTTGATGACCTCCTTCGTACCGTACAACTTTTGTCTGAAACATTTTTTTGTGACGTCGATAATTACCGAGATATTTAAGGTGGTCAAGTTGCGTGGAACACGCTGTATATTGTGATGTTGCCTCACGAGTCGGACCGACTTGCTTGTCGCAAGTCCACCACGCACGCATCCCCCCCCCCCCCCATTCCCTTCCCTCGCGCTATTTCCTTATTGAGACCCTCGGTGTCGCGTTATTTAGTTTTAAGCCGCCCTATAATGTCGGTAAATCGTGCTAGTAGAATTGTAAGTAGCTTCAGTTAATTTTAAGTTTCGTTTAACTGCACTATTTGCCGAAACGACACGGCCACTATCGCAACCATACGTAAGATCATCTCGTTCTCGCATTTCCTCCGCACCCCCCCCCCCCCCCCCTTCACCATTTCTGATGGACACCTGGACCCGTGCTAGATCATCGCCCGGAGAGAGGAAGTATCCCGTCACCGCAACCCCGGGGGGGCAATACTTTTAACGCGGAGGAGGAAGTTCACCTCCCCGCAAAACATCACCATCGTAACACGGAGGAGACGGCCCCACTCCCCGTGGATCTCGAGAATTGGGAAAATCGATCAGCCGCCGAGCAATCCCATCCCGAAAAATCGACCAAAAATGCATAAACCCCCGGGGAGGACTATCTTGCGACACCTCGTCTCCGCTTCACATAACCACAAGGATCTACGATCGATGCATTGTAGTGCTGGGTGGGAAAGGTTCCAAAATACTAGCTACTACTCAGTTGTACGAAATTCACTAAATAGTCCAGGAGCTGAATACATTTGACGTGACACCGGCCCAGATCGATTATAACCGACGAATTCGTGTCGGGCCGAATCCCCTGATGAAGGCCTGATACTTTCCAACCACAGATTTTGGGAGGCTTTTTTTTGGGACGCGGTCAAAGTTGCCAAAACCATGTTTTTGAGAGATAGCATCAAAACTATTGATTCCAGGAAAAAAAAGTCATGTAACTATTTGTAGGTATTAGAAAAACGAACAATTAGGCGGGTTGTAAACTGAAATCGGTTGATTAGTTCGCTCGCAATAAATTAAAAACCAACCAAAATGGCAATTTCTATTATACTCCATTATTAATTGAAAAATGCGTGTACAGCCTCTTAAATCTCAGAATATATGCCCTGAACAAGAGTGCAAAACTGGAATATATGCACTGAACAAGAGTGCAAAACCGGAGCTCGATCGGATGAATAGTTTTTGAGCAAAGCTATTTGTTATAAAAAAAACCTACCTTTTTCGCGAGGAATTTGCAGAGCCGGAGAATGTCGCAGCGTAATGAAACAAAAACGAAATTAATCCGAAAGAGTCGTACAATCATGTACACTTGTGTATTGTATATGTATTGCAGCACTTGTTATTACGTTTTATAATTTTCATTGAAAAAAAAATATTCTTCAAATTTAAGAACATTTGGTGTTTTTTGTAGTTGGAATGGCCTTAATTAGGTAATTTTTTTTTATAATGGAATGCCAAGTGCTGCATAACAAAACATTTTTCATTGGATTTTTTTTTCATTCGTACAGTAGTTGTAGAACATTATAACGATGATATTCGAATCCAATTTTACCCAAAAGTCGAGTAAAAATCAGTGTAACAAAAATAAGTAAAAAATAATCATTGAATTCGGAGGTGAATTTTCAATTTTTCAAAATGTTTAATAACAAAATCGCGATCAGCGGAAAAAGTTAGCCCAGATTAAAAAAAAAATCAACCGGATAAGTTAATTAGTTTCGTAAATATTCCATGTTCGTGAAATTTGGACGCGCAGATTCACTTTTTGCGTGAGCGCGCGCGAGCCAGAGACGGCCGCCCTACTCTGGTGCCGAACGTGGCGTCACATTTGGCCTCTCAATGAAACGCTGTAATGAACAATAAATTTATATGGGATTTTTCCGCCAATTTTCCTTCAGTTAGCATAAACCTTAATCTGTACGCTGTCCAATTTTTAGCTCTCTATGTTAAAAAGAACAACTGCAATAATTTTTTTAAACCTAATTTTGTTATCTCCCCCTAATTAACTTTTTGCAAATTTTTTTTTTTTCAAAGTCGTAGAAAAACGACCGCTTTCGGAAAATGCCGGTCCTGACTCTGTCACTTGAAAATTTGCGATGGAATTCCATTTGTTTATGAGTAAAAAACGTACCCTTTTTTTGGAGTCGTTTTTCACCCCTTTAATTATGAAAAATTGATTTGCTCCAAAGTGTACATGATTGTCCGACTCTTTCGGATTAACTTCGTTTTTGTTTCATTACGCTGCGACATTTTCCCGCTCTGCAAATTCCTCGCGAAAAAGGTCGGTTTTTTTATAACAAATAGCTTTGCTCGAAAACTATTCATCCGATCGAGCTCCGGTTTTGCACACTTGTTCAGTGTACCGAGGGGCATATATTCTGGGATTTAAGAGGCTGTACACGCACTTTTCAATTAATAAGTGAGTATAATAGAAATTGCCATTTTGGCTAGTTTTTAATTTTTCGCGAGCGAACTAACCAACCGATTTCAGTTTGCGACTCGCCAAATTGTTCGTTTTTTTAATACCTACAATTAGTTACTGAACATTTTTTTCCACGAATCAATAGTTTCGACGCTGTTTCTCAAAAACATGGTATTGCCAACTTTGACCGCGTGTCAAAAAAAAGCCTCCCAAAATCTGTGGTTGGAAAGTATCAGGCCTTCATCAGGAACATCGGCCCTACACCTGCACCTCCTGGACTATAAAATACTTTATATAACGCAACCACGTTTTCCTCCCTGTTTCGGGCGTGTTTACAGTACCTAAAGTAGGTGTTTTGGCAACTATCGTAGTGGATTAGTGGTGGGGGATACGAGGAGCAGCACTTTTAGTGACTAGGAGTTAAAAGTGCGCTTTTACGTACTATGCGCATGCGCTCTGCTCACGCAGCCGTTCATTATTGTACGCTGTTGTGGAGCATAACTGCTGCCATCACTTGCTTGTACATTTAATATCTACTTTTGTTTTCTATGGGGCGGCTTCGCCCCCCCAACCCCCCAGGGGTGGCTTCACCCCCTCCCCGTCAGCCCACGCGTTCCGCGTTACATGCCTTCAACGTGCAATTGGTGCGATACGTATTGAACGCTAATATCATTCCGAAACGATATTTTATTTTACCAGGTATTCTCCATTGAAAACTTGTATCTTACAAAACTCGGAAACGTGGTTTTCTTATATAAAGTATCGTGTGTACCTCGGAGGCAGGGCCTTTTAACGCCTCGCGCGATGTTGTCAGTACTCGTCTTTGCCTCGCGCGCTCGGCTACGACTCGTACTGAAAACATCGCGTTCGGCGTTAAAAGACCCACTTTGCCTTCTTGATACACAATGTACTATTATTTAAGTTTAATGGACAGTAAAAAGAAGACAGGAAAAACGTTATCACGTTGCTAGAAGATTCGAAGAAGAAGTTAAACCCACGACCATAGCTGTGGCAGTCGTGGTAGTGTTACGTCCCAGCTCTCACGCTCGAAGTTTTTTTTAGCCCCCATTAAAAAAAATATATATATAAAACACGCAATACCGGCAGTAGGTATATGCAGGACACACACTCATCAGTATCTCCTTTCGACGAGACGTAGAACACGTAGTCCCTAAGCACACCCAAATTTATGATAACCATAAATCACCCCTCTGTCGAAAACCAGATGCATACGCACCTTTTCTTTTCCTACCTCCACTATCTTTTCAACAAATTATAAACCACCGCATATAGGAGATTCCACGGACTTTGTAACAAACCTCTTCTAATATTTATACTAGACGTCCTATGGAAAAACGGTGAAAGATAAAAACAGCGTAAGGGAAAGACCCGATAGGAGTTTTCCCACACAGATATTTTCGTCTTCCATCTTTTTCTAGTAAATCTTTGGAATGTAATCCTGCATACCGCCTCTATATTAAAACCACGGTATTTCTTATCCAAAGCAAGCAAAAGATACGAAGTCGCCCAAACTTCGACGCAGCGACGCGTCGCCTATCACATCAATGTTCAAATTTAAACAACTTTTCGGGAACCGAGACGCTCATGCCTAAACTCTGTCGCGTCTAAGCGTTATCCTAATCTCTTATGCACAAGACGCAGCCAAATAATCTTGATGCTGCATCTCTTTCTTATAATATCCAAAAACAAGGGGAGTAATCCCTCCCACATTTAAAAATTAACCAATGTCTAACGAGAAGAAAATTTCTTTATCAAACTATAACATATGGGAGGCGTTTACCAACTCCCACCGTATTTTCAGAAAGTATTATATAAACTCCGCACAAGTCACAAAGGCTCTCTTCGATAAAAAGTCTAACTCTGTTCACGTCGTCGTAACGTCCGTTAAAAATTCGTACAAAATTAACTTAGAAATTATCCGGACTCCGACCGAATTATTAAAGCTTGATTAATGGGACTGTGATCTCACAATCTGCGATAATCCGAATTATTATCAAGAAATAACAACTGTACCAGACTTGTAATACAATAGTGATGAAAATATTAAATAAAAACTCTGTTAATTTGTTAAATCGACAAATACTTAATTCGGGAAATCACTCCAAGATTTGTCCGATCCAAAAACTCCGAAACATCTCCGAAGAGTATCGGGCGTAAAAACCCACATTGATAATAAACTCTTCCCCGAAAGATATTTAAATCTTCGCGCTCCAAATCCGGTGGCCACGAGACTCGTACTCGATCCCTCTCTCGGGACGTAACAGTAGAGAGAAAACAATGCAGAGGCGATTTCCGTAAGCTCTCGACAGGGTAGAGGTGTCGCGATCGCTGTTACCGAATTTAAAGTGCGTTTAGTCCGGTCACCCTCCAGATTTGAGTAAAATGCAAAAAACCCAAAAAAAAAGCAAAAAATTGCGAAGAACTGCAGTCACAGCGATGAAAAAATTTTTGTGGACCCGGATGAAGTATGATTTTTATGTATTTCAATTTACTGAATCTGAATCTGAACGGTAATTAGCCCGTTGAGCCGTCAACATTTGAAAAAATTGCTAAAAACCCAAAAAAATTGCAATAAATCATAGAAAATCGAAATTATCGGGATGAAAAAAATTTGTTGGATTGAGATTGAGTATGATTTGGATATATTTTGTTCTACTGAATTTGAATCTGAAGTGTTCTTGTCTCATAAACGTTTTAAAATTTTAAAAAATCTCAAAAAACCAAAAAAATTGGGAAAATTGCAGTTATACACGGTGACATGTTAAGCGTGGCCACCCCCTTTTATTTCGCCCCCCGTAAAGATAATCGGATGGGTCGCGGCTGATTTTTGAAGGAAATTTTCTGAACTTTCCGATAAAAAATACGGCGTTCATCGGAAAATGATAGGTTTTGCAGCACAAAAGTGGCCACTACGAAAATAATGTGAAAACACATTTTTTTCTGATAGGAATAAAGTAGACTTTATTCCGAATACGGGACATACGCGAAACATTTTTTTGAGTATTGCATCATTGAGAAAAGTTATATAAAAAATGCGCGTTATCGAATAAATTTGCATTTGGCTGAACGAAACAACGGAATTGAACGAGCGGTACGAGAGGGATTTGCTGCGTCGTCTGCTCGTTGACGGCTTATTTTTCAATAACCTGACATTTCTTAAATAACCTTTTTGGCATTTCACACTGACAGATACAAAATTAACATTGGGAGAGTGAACTTGAGCGCAAAAGACAAACCGACTTTGAGACAAAACACTACAGCCCTGTTCATTCGATTCCATCGTTTCGTTCAGATAAGTTTAAATTGGTATTTTAACACCTAATTTTGACATAACTTTTATTAATGATGCGATACTCAAAAAATAATTTTCGCATGTGTCCCGTATTCGGAATAAAGTCTCCTTTATTCCTATCAGAAAAAAATATGTTTTCACATTATTTTCGTCGTGGCATGTCACCCTGTATGTAAATATGAGAAAAAATCTATAAAACATGATTAAATACTATTCTTGTATTTTTTCACGCATAAAATACAAGTTTAGAATCTGAAAATATGAAAAATTGTAATACCTATAAAAAATGACGTATAACTAGAATGAAGAGAACGATTTTCTCGAATTTTAAACGTTCTTCGTTGGTATTGTTGTGTGCTGGAATCTTCCATCACACAAGGGTTAATAAACTGTTCAGGCCGTTCAACTGCAGAGGCCGTTCAACTGCCTTAGGTAGCCAAAATAAGTAGGCAATATTGAGCAATTACATTGCATTGTTCAATATTGCAAAAGGCTAATACGAATCGCTAAAATAAAGTAGGCAATATTGGGCAATTACACTGTCAGCGTGATTGCATTACCCAATATTGCAAAAGCCGACACAAATTATTCACCGGAGCAGCCAAAAGATCCATCGAGGATCAGGCAGTCCGGGTTTGGGCGTCGACGAGTTTGGTCCTAAGGCAAAACCAACTTGTACTAATCATTTTAGACCAACCTAGTCGAATAAATCTAAGTTATTTTTGGTAAAGATTGAGTTGGAGTTTCACTCGTTTGGTAAAATCCCAGAACCTTGATCCCCTTTTTGCGATAAATTCTTTATCACGGAATCTCGGGACACAACATTGGTGGCAGCGGTGGGATTGCCACAGCTCAATTTCGCCGAAATTAACAAAACTATCGGGCACCCGAGAACGCGTAGTGAGTGACCGAGTCGCCGTACGTGAGGCGTGCACCGATTGCGACCGAGTCGCACCAAGTAGACAACCCGAGGATCCCGAGGATCAACGGAAGGCCCAGCTGTCAAGGACTCACCTCCAGAGAGAACGAGATTCTGAGCGAAATTCAACTGTAAAACAACATGCAACTTGCGATCATCTTTCTGTAAGTGACAGAACATTTTTCTTGTTAAAACCCTCCAAAGCCAGAGAATTCGTTTATGTCGGACGACGAACGGTATAACCGTTTATGTTTGCGAGGTAACCGTCATTTATCGCGGTCCTTAGATTCATTTTTCGAGTCACGGGTAGAATACGAGCTCTCAGACGACGAAGAGCAACCCAAAAAACGCAGACGCGAAACTAGCAACGCGGAAAGTTTGTATTTATCACCGGAAACTCTCGCGAAACTCAAATTTCCGAAGCGAGTACGTTTTTCCAGTCCGCACGAATCTCACTCGGACGAAGACGAATCTTTCGATCCGGTAGAAACCGAGCGTGCGCGAGAAATAGATCCGAACGAGTTCTCCTTATTGAACATTGATAGGGACAGAATGCCGCGCGAAAGGGCACGAATGTCCATGAAGGACGCGAGAGACAGTCTTCCTGTCTTCGATGCTTCAGCACCGGAGCTTGTAGTCGATTTCATACAGTCAATCGAGTACGCCGCTGCGGCGGTAGATCCCGAGGATCAACAGGAACTACTCGTCGCGATACGAAAATTAAAACTAAAAGGTCGCGCAGCAGCAGCCTTGCGACACAGAGCGATAGACTCAATAGACGACTTGAAACGTGAATTGCGAGTTTTATTCGAAAAACAACGCACAATACCAGCCTTACAAGTAGAATTACACACTTGCCGTCAAAAAGGCGACGAAACAGTGCAAACCTATGCACAACGTATAGAAACAATTATGATGGAGTTAATTGCGAGCTGTACCGCGGAAGTAGACGATCGAATGACCGGCAAAGCAGCAGTCGAGCAATTACTGCGACAATTCACTCTAAATAATTTCGAACGAGGTCTACGTAAAGAGTACCAATTGCTAGTAAGGTCGCGTGGATACACGAATCTCTACGACGCCGTAAGAGGAGCCGTAGAAGAGGAAAAGGGAGTCGAAGGCACACAGACCATCGCCAGAAAATTTTTACATGGCGGGGGACACAAAACACACCTTAATCACAGTTATCAACACAGCCAGCGTAGTCAAGGAACCTTTGAAGGAAGGAAATCGTGGGGAGGATATCAGCCCTCACACGCACAACAAGGGCATACGTCAGCGCACGGACGACAAAGTCTACCCGCACAGACTAGAACCGTCTATCAAACGGATATCACGTGCAATTACTGCAAAAAGAAAGGACACCGATTCAAGGATTGTCGAAAACGACAAAGGGAGCAACACGAGCCCCCACAAGGGCAACAACAGTCGAGTCAAGCTGGTCGAACCAGCCAGAGACCTTCGCAAGACAAGGGCACAAATTCCGCAACCAAACGAACCATTAGTTCCCTCGCGGTGGGAATGCTTACCGCGGCCGAGGTCAAAGGGCCTCGGGAAACCGTCGAAAAAATACAGGATTCTTCACGACGTAAAACAATTGGGGACCTACTGTATGGCAAAACGGAAGCACGGAGTGTGAATGCACCGGCAAGAATCTGCCAAGTCAGCACTCCTGGCCCAGCCGTTCACGCCAGTGACCTACATCTGCAGACGGCTCAAGCGCGCGCGGGCCTGCTCACTTTACGCTGCGACACTGGGGCACAATGCAGCATCGTACGGGTCAGCGAACTACGCGACGACACTCCGATCGAGGATGAAGTAATAGAACTCCTCGGTGTAGGAGGGGCGCCGTTACGCACATTATGCAAAGCGGAACTGCAGATAAAAACTCCAGCAGCCCTCCTGACACACGAATTCCATGTGGTCAACAAAGACGTACCTTTAGGAGTAGATGGACTGCTAGGAATGGATTTCATAGTGAAACACAAAGCCAACATACTGGGTGGCAAAGTATTCGAAATTAGTGGGAAAAAATTGCCTTTCGTACATGGTGCAAGGCAAGTCGAATTACCTTCACGATCCGAATTCTTACTATGGGCAAGAACGCCGGGAGAAGGCACCGGATATATGGAAAAACAAGAAATCCAGCCCGGAATAATAATCGGAGAAGGAGTCGTATCAATCGAGGCACACACCTGCCCAATAATGATTGTAAATACGCTCGACGAGGCGCAAGTCATTACGCGACCTACGATCGAGTTGGAAAAGCTCGACTTATACGAGGTTAAGTCGAATGAGAAAAGCACGCAAAAAGAGATTTTCAAAATCTCACGCGAAGTCGAGAAAGAACGTTTGGAGAAAATCTGACTGGAGGTCAGAGGGGACTCGCATTTAAATCCGGAAGAGGAAAAAAGTCTCCGCGAAATTTGCGAGGAATTCCCCGACGTCTTCCACCTAGAAGGCGAAAAACTGGGTTGTACCGACGCAGTCGAGCATCGGATCTCCTTAAAAACGGGAACCAAGCCAATCAAGATGCGTCCGTACAGGTTACCAGAGGACCACCGGAAAGAGGTTCAAAAACAAGCGCAACAAATGTTAGAGGATGGAATTATCCGTCCCAGCGCGAGCCAATGGAACGCTCCGTTGCTCGTCGTGCCAAAAAAGGCAGATTCCGACGGCACAATTCGGAAAAGAGTCGTTGTCGATTTTCGCAAATTAAATCTAGCGACCGAAGGCGACTCTTATCCACTGCCTAATATCAACGAGATATTGGACCAGTTGGGAAAAACCAAATACTTTACAACCTTGGACCTCGCCTCAGGATTTCATCAAATCCCGATGGCAGAGGAGGACAAGGCGAAAACTGCTTTTTCCACACCAATGGGTCATTACGAGTATAACCGAATGCCATTTGGATTAAAAAATGCGCCTCCAACGTTTCAACGACTAATGGATGCAGTATTAACAGGAATACAAGGCATTAGGTGTTACGTATATCTCGACGACATCGTTATATACGGAGCATCGCTCACCGAGCACAACGAACGTCTGAAAGAAGTACTGACAAAATTAAGATCAGCTAACCTTCGAATCCAGCCGCGAAAATGCAAATTTATGCGTAAAGAAACGCAGTATCTCGGTCATATTATAACCGAAGTGGGAGTAAAACCGGATGAAAACAAAATATCAGCCGTAAAAAATTTTCCCGTGCCCAAAAAGGTAAAAGATATTCAGTCATTCCTAGGATTGGCAGGATATTACCGTCGATTTATCAAAGATTTTGCAAAAATAGCAAGACCCTTGACAGATTGCACAAAAAAGGACATCAAATTCGAATGGACCAAGCAATGCGATCTCGCATTTGAGCGATTGAAGGAAGCACTAATTACAGCACCCATACTTCAATATCCAGATTTTACTAAAACATTCATCGTGACAACAGACGCTTCAGATAAAGCAATTGGCGCGATATTGTCACAAGGGAAAATCGGAGAAGATTTACCAATCTGTTACGCAAGCAGAACGCTAAACAAAGCTGAAATAAATTATTCAACTACAGAAAAGGAATTATTAGCCATTGTATGGGCAGTTAACCAATTTCGACCATATATATACGGAACAAAATTCATAATCGTAACCGATCATAAACCATTGACCTGGTTATTTGGGGTCAAGGACCCAGGATCGAGGTTAATGAGGTGGAGAATAAAGTTGGAAGAATACGATTACGACATACAATATAAAGCAGGAAAAATGAATACCAACGCAGATGCTTTGAGTCGCATTTATGCACTGACGCGAGCGAGAGCGCGCGAGAAAGAAAGAGAAGAAAAAGACAGCATACAAAAACCACAGGAGGAAAAAGGACAGAGAGAACGCTCTCGCGCGGCCAGCGAGGCCCCTCGGGCCACAGAAGCGGCCTGGGGAAGCGCGGCGCCGGGGGAGAATCTCCATGCTACGCGCGAGCCGAGCGGCAATGCCTGCCATGAGAGCGAGGCAGATGGCTGCAGCATAGGCGCAACATGCCTCGAGAAACTCGAACGCGCCGAGCTTATGCATGAATATCATGATGCCCCCTTAGGTGGACACCAGGGCATTGTACGAACGATGCATCGGCTGAAAGAAAAATATGAGTGGCCAGGAATGAAGGAGGACGTCACCGCCCACATACGGCGTTGTGACAAATGCCAGAAAAATAAGGCGGGGAAAAACGCAAAGGCCCCGATGGTTAAGACAGACACACCAACACATGCATTTGAAAAATGTGCTGTCGATATCGTAGGACCTCTACCGATAACGGATAAAGGTAATAAATACATACTTACCTTCCAGGATTTATTATCAAAATACAGCCTCGCTATACCTTTGCCAAATCAAGAAGCAAATACGGTAGCGAAGGCCCTTGCGACTGAAATAATATGCAAATTTGGCGCACCATCAGTAATCCTTTCGGACCAAGGCACAAATTTTCTGAGTGCAACTTTTAAAGGAGTATGCGAGTTATTTCGCATAGAAAAAATTCAAACTACAGCGTATCATCCTCAATCAAACGGAGCATTAGAGAGATCACACAGAACTCTCGCCGAATATCTGAAAAATTTCATCAGAGAGGATCAAAAGGATTGGGATGAGTGGTTACCATATGCGATGTTCACGTATAACACCACGCCCCACACAGTGACCAAAATCACACCGCATGAAATGATCTTCGGGGAGAAGGCGGAGCTACCAACGGCTCTAAAACAGGCCCCGCGGTTGACATATTCGCATGAGGATTATGCGGCAGAGTTAAGGGAACGCCTGCGGGCAGTATGGCAACAAGCCCGCGAGCGAGTGGAAGGGGCAAAAGACAGAGCGAAAGAACAATACGATCGCAAGACGACGGCGAAAGAATACCGTCCAGGCGATAGAGTCCTTCTCCAAGACGAAACATTAAGGAGGGGACGATCGGCCAAACTCACACCCAAGTGGGTGGGGCCTTATACGATCAAAAGCAAGGAAGAGAAGGAAACCTATATTATCGGACGAGGAAGGAAAAACACACGGGTACATGCAAATAGGATCAAACCCTACATTACCCACTAAAAGAAACTGAGGATAATGTAGAGCAAAAAAAAAAAAATTTTATATATATATATATTGTTTTATATATATATATTTGCATTTGATTATATATATATATACATTTGTTTTCCATAAATATTCATAAACCAATAAATAAATAATATATGAAAAAAAAAAAAAAATAAAATAAAATAAATAAAATAAAATAAAATTTTTAATAATTTCTTTTCAACTAACGGTGACCGGCAGATAACGGCTGCCGGCCGAACGCACGCGCCCTGAAAAAGGAGAGAAAAATAGGAGAAAGGGAAAGGAAAAAAATAAAAACTTTTAAATACAAAATTCTTTTGTTTCCCATATATTGTTACAAACAATACTTCGGTAATGTATCGATAATAAACGCTAGAAAAAACGCTTCGCTAAACGGTGTCGTTAATACAACCACGGAGCCGGCTGATTCCACCCCCGGAAGAGGGCGGCCAGCCACCACATCCGCGGCCGGCTCAGCCACCACCCTTCCTCCGGGGTAACGTCTCCGTAAAAAAGGGAGCAGAGTCCGAAAATATCAGCCGGCTCGTAACCCCAAACTTCCTCCTCCCGCGCTACAGGCGTATCGCGCCACAATTCATCCACGGCTGCACGCAGCCGCGCTCGCCGGCGGCGAACCGCCACCGCGTGATGAATAAACTCCTTCATCCGCCATCGCAGGAGGGGAAGACGCGGCCGTGTACGCTTCCGCAATCGGGGAGTCTGAAACAAAAAGAGAACAACAACAAAAGTTAAATAGAGCAAGAAATAAAAAACAAAAACGATAAATCAAAAATAGCCAAAAAAAAAAAAAAAAAAAATAATAATAATAATAATAATAATAATAATATGTATTCATATTTACGACTCCTACCAAAACAAATTCCACCTCCGCATCCTCGGTGCCAAAAACCACCGCACCCTGCTCAAAATGCCAGTCTTCCATTTTGTGTCTGGAAAAAATAAAACAAAATAAAAATAAATAAACAAATAAATAAATATGAACATTATATACAAAAAAAAAAAAAAAAAAAAAAACACAAAATAAAATTTATACTTACAAAAATTTTTGAAAAACCGCGATGACACAAATGCCTCGACGTCTCAAGCAAGACTGATCGCCGTTAGCAACGACGACGACGAAGCCAGGAATCGGACATTGAAATCCGACCTAAAACTGCAGAAAAGTGGGACAATCCCGCAAACTCAGCGAGAAGTTTGCACGAACGCGAACGAAAACGAAAGAATTAAGAACGAAAAAATTTTAACACAAGATATAAAAATTATATACACGAAAATAAACTAGGGATGAAATAGGCTAACCCTGAGACATATGTCAACAGGTACCTGCCCTTACTGTGGCAGCCGAGCCATTGCGAGCAGAAAAAAGGAAAACCCTACAACATCGAGAAATTTGCGGTTTCTCCAGGACTATATTACGAGGAAATCGGAACATTGTCAATAACAAACGACATTTGGAAATTAGTTATCAAAATAGATCTCAATACCTTGAAAGAACAAGAAAAAAGTATAAAAAAGACTTTAATAAAGTTAAACGAACTCTGTCGAGGACGGCAGAAAAACGATGCGCTATGCAATTCGATCACCAGCAGTGCGACAAGGATGCTCAATCAGGTGAACGAAGAGATACAAGCCGTGTACGATATTACAGGCACAAAAACGCTACGTCATCGTAGAGGACTGATTAATGGCCTGGGGTCAATTATCAAAGTCATCACGGGCAATATGGATGCTCAGGATGCTGCAAAAATAAACGAGAGACTCGATAAAATAACTTCGAAACAGGAAACAGCAGAGGATGCGATGAAAGAAAACATCCAAATCCTCGATGCAACTATTCACCTATTCAACAAGTCAACATCACGATTAGAGGCAAATCAACAAACGCTCAACAAACTCATCTCGAAGGTGGAGCAAGGATTATCAGCACGCTTAGATGCTCTCGACGAACGTCAACAATTAGACGAGAAATTAACAACTTTGGGACTAATAGTCGAATCCCTTTTAGGCGATGTCAGACAATTAGTACAATTCCTCGTGGAACTGTCAAAGGGACTCGTCAATCCGAGTGTATTATCCCCGCGACAGCTCTCCGAATATTTAAACAGCGCAGTTACACATCTTCCGAGAGGCCTCATGTTTCCAACAAAAATAAAACGCGAAGAAATGCCAAAATTATTAGAGGTAAGCGAAGTAGGCTCTTATTGCAGCAATACTGATCTCGTCCTCGTAGTAAAAATACCACTCGTGGGACCCGAGGAATACATCGTAAACAAAGTATACCCTTTACCAGCAAAAATCGATGCACGCAACTATCAATTCATTGAAATAGTAAACACTCTTGTCATAGTCGAAAAAACGCGAAAATCATGTCTTCCTATAACAGAAACCGAATTAGGAACATGTAAACATCTAAATTCACATTTTTATTGCGCACCTAAACACGCCGCACTCGCAGCACACACGTGCACAGCCTGCGAAACAGGGATGTATTTAACGCATAATACAAAATACGAAAATTGTAAACGAAGAATTGCCGTAATAAACAACACGCTCGTAATCGCGCTCGAACACCGGGGGAGATGGCTATACGTAGCACCAGAGTCAGAAACACTACTCATACATTGCGGTCAACGACCTGTAGAGTACGTAGCACTTAAGGGTGTAGGGACTCTGGCCTTGGACGGAAAATGTTCTGTCACCACTCCTAGTTTTAGACTTGAAACTCTGGGGGAAACAACCCAAGATATATTTCAAGAATTTATACCTAAAATAAATTTAACATTTTTGGAAGAGGATGCGCAAATACTGAAGCACACCTCATTGATTTCAGAATTACCACATAAATTAATTACCGATCCAGGAGAAATAAACAAATTAGGAGAAAGACTGGAAACACTAAAAACAAAAGTAAATAACGCAAAACATGCAGAAACGATTCATCAATTTGCGATTGGTGGTTGTTCATTAGGCGCGCTTGTACCGATAATACTCGGAGCGACCTGTATATACTTGTACATGCGGAAGCAAAGACAGCCACCCGCAATCGCGATATACAGCGAGCCAACGACCGCCAACGGGATGGCTCAAGACAGAGAAGCTGCGTCATCAAAACGCAAGCTACCTCTACCAATACTTAAAGGGAAATTCATACAAAAGAAACAACGTACGAATTCAACGTAAAAAATAAAAGCATATTTAATGGAGATTATACGAGGTATAACTTACCTCATAATGGGAAACTTTGGGAAATATATAATAAAGAAAAAAAAAAAAAAAAAAAAAACATTATATCAGAATTATATATAATATTCTTATATATAATAACGAAAAAACAAACATGTAAACAAACAAACAAAATTGTAAGCTGAAGGACCAAACACCCGTCAAAATGTAAATCTCAGGAGAGATTTATTCTTCCCAGGGGGGAGGAATGTTGTGTGCTGGAATCTTCCATCACACAAGGGTTAATAAACTGTTCAGGCCGTTCAACTGCAGAGGCCGTTCAACTGCCTTAGGTAGCCAAAATAAGTAGGCAATATTGAGCAATTACATTGCATTGTTCAATATTGCAAAAGGCTAATACGAATCGCTAAAATAAAGTAGGCAATATTGGGCAATTACACTGTCAGCGTGATTGCATTACCCAATATTGCAAAAGCCGACACAAATTATTCACCGGAGCAGCCAAAAGATCCATCGAGGATCAGGCAGTCCGGGTTTGGGCGTCGACGAGTTTGGTCCTAAGGCAAAACCAACTTGTACTAATCATTTTAGACCAACCTAGTCGAATAAATCTAAGTTATTTTTGGTAAAGATTGAGTTGGAGTTTCACTCGTTTGGTAAAATCCCAGAACCTTGATCCCCTTTTTGCGATAAATTCTTTATCACGGAATCTCGGGACACAACAGTATCGAACTCTTTTGTTCTCAAACGATCTACGCAGTGGATTTTTCTGATCTACGCAGTGCCCTGGCTGCAGGCACAAGGGATCGTAAGGAATTTTTAATGGACCCCAAATTCGAACTTTATTTTAGGATGCAAATTTTATAGAAAAAATGAACGAGATGGAGAGAGCAGCTTGGATAAGTTTCAAAAATGTGTCTCAAAACTTTTTAGGAAATAAAAAAAGCGAAAACTACAGCACGTTAATAGAAGAATTGGTGACAAATTACAAAAATTTAAGTTGCTTAATGAACCTCAAACTACACTTCATGGATTCTCCCGTCGACCACTTTCCTGAAAATCTTGGAGACTACAGCGAAGAACAAGGAAAACGATTTCATCAAGACATAAGTGAAATGAAGGGTAGGTATCGAATAAATTAGAATGTCAAGATTTTTGCTGGATGCTAACAAGAGAAATACCAGAAGAAAACAGAAAACGTAAAAGGAACCCTGCGTAGGTCATTTGAAGATAAAAGAGTTCGATACAAACGAACGACAGTCTGAAATTCGAAAATATGGTTTCGTACCTTCTCCTTACATGCTATTTTTTACAGATTTTAAAATTTTGTGAATTTTCCAATTCTTCCATCATATTCTTCGATCATATTCCATCCATGAAACTACACCCAAGTCATTAACAATCATGTTTAATAGATTTTTTCTCATATTTACAACTGCAATTTTCCCGATTTTTTTGGTTTTTCAAGATTTTTAAGATTTTTTTAAATTTTGAATCGTTGATGGGGCAAAAAAACTTTAGATTCAAATTCAGTGGAACAAAATACATAAAAATCATACTCAATCTGAATCTAAGAAATTTTTTTCATCTTAATGATTTCGATTTTTTATGATTTATTGCAATTTTTTTCGATTTTTCGCAATTTTTTCAATGTTTAACGGCTCAACGGGCTAATTAACGTTTAGATTCAGATTCAGTGAATTAAAAGACATAAAAATCATACTTGATCCGGGTCCACAAAAATTTTTTCATCGCTGTGACTGCAGTTTTACTCAAATCTGGAGGGTGACCGGGCCAAACGGACTTCAAATTCGGATTCAGCGGGTCGAAATACATGTCCGTAGGTGGGTCCGGTCAAAAGTACAAACAACTTTTTTTTGTGTGAAGGTGTAATTATCGCAAATTGATCATTAAAAATTAACTACGTTGTAGCATTTGGTTAAAAGCTGTGTCACTTATATCATGTTGTTTCGAAAGGACAAAAACGATGATAAAAAAATAAAAAATTTGAAAAACAAACGCTGACGAATACATTTTCATGACTAGCTGCATTGGAATTTCTTCAATCATTCAATTGCAATAATTATCATTATCGACAATGATAATTATTACGATTTCATTATTAAAAAAAAACCACGGTGCAACATAATAAAACCACAATTTTTCAATCATATGCTATGAAGTTTTTTAATTTTTTCGGAAAAAACGTGGAATATTTCAAAGTTGACTAATTTTCATTTTTAATTTTTTCTAAAGGAACGTTAGTTTACTCTTTTTGAAAAGTTTATCAAGATCAGTTTACCCTACAGAGTAAAGTGCAGAGTCCTTGTCCTTGTAACATTAACCATATGCTTTTTCGATTTTGTGATGCTTGCGAAGATCGTCGAGGACTGGTTATTTTACTCTATAGCGGATAATATATATTTATACCGATGCTACAAAAAATAGAAATAAATAAAATCCATAAAAATACTTCATCCAGTTTATTTATTTTTATTCAATATCTCTTGTCATGGCCAGTAATTTTAAATCTTCGCAAAAAGTTGTCAAATAACCGCAAAAACACCAAAAATGGTGTGCAAAAATTCCAGACAAGTACATTCACATGCAACATATGCCTAGATAGACTATGGTCTATCTCTAAAAAAAGTCGCAAAATAATAGTATATTTTGTAGTATGAGCCAAGTATACAGCCTGTCCGAAAAGGGTCGAAGGATCTCTGAAGGGGTGGTAGATCTCGAAATTCTGAATCGAAAAGTCCTCAGCGGTTTTTCGATCCGATGCACCCCTGATGAGTTATTAATAATTAATGACAGCCAATAATACGCGTGGGCTGGGCGGCGCGTGGTGGTGTGCGTGTGACGACCTCAAAAA
Source organism: Heteropelma amictum (assembly GCA_959613375.1). Lineage (NCBI taxonomy): Eukaryota > Metazoa > Arthropoda > Insecta > Hymenoptera > Ichneumonidae > Heteropelma > Heteropelma amictum. Next base: position 11,441,523 of record OY390723.1, read on the forward strand.
TCGCATCCGCAATCTCTATTCTTCCCTTAACCGACTCCTTCGAATCACTACAATCTGCCAGCGAGCTGCAGCAAGACTTCGGAAGCTTCCACTTTCTCCATTGGCCACACCACTTACACCGGGAGACCTGGAGCAATCTAAACTTCTTTGGATTCGCCTTATTCAAACTGCATACTTCAACGTTGAGCTTAAACTAATTGCCTGCGGAGCGGTACTGCCTCGGAACGACCCTCTCGCCGCCCTCACGCCGTGCGTCGACGAACTCGGTATTCTTCGTGTGGACGGGCGTCTGAAGCATTCAAATCTTCACTCCGAGGCAAAACATCCACCCATTTTGCCTCGAACTTCACGATTAACGGCTCTTGTTATTTCAGACGCGCACCTCAGAACTCTTCATGGTGGTACTCAACCTACACTAAGCTTTCTACGCAGATCCTTCATTCTTCGCTATACCACGTGTACACGGTTTCACAGACTTCGAGCTCAGCAGATGATGAGGCAGCTTTTCTCGCCAAGGGTTATACCTTCTTAGCCCTGTTTCCACACAGACGTGGAATATGCGGGACCCTTCACGCTGAAAACTTGACGAGCACAGGCGGCGAAAACGTACAAAGGTTACCTCGCGATTTTCGTCTGTTTTTCCACGTCAGCGGTGCACCTCGAATTAGTGACGGATTATTCCACGGAAGCCTTCATCGCCACATATTGGTGGTTCTCAGGTTGACGTGGGGTCTGCCACACCATCTACAGTGATTGTGGAACCAACTTCATCGGGGCAGACAAGGAACTTCGGGCTCTCTTCAAGGCTGGGTCAGCAGAAATGAACTCTACCATCTCTTCGCTGACTAACCTGGGGACGCAGTTGTCGTTCAACCCTCTAGCCACACCTTACATGGGTGGAAAGTGGGAGGCTACGGTTAAATCGGCAAAACATCACCTTCTGAGGGTCATCGCTGAGACTGTACTCACGTACGAAGAATTTACAACTTTTCTCACGCAAATTGAGGCAGTTCTCCATTCTCGGCCACTGTGTTCCCTGTCGGACGACCCTGAGGACGGATGAGTTCTCACTCCAGCTCACTTCCTCATCGGTCAGGCACTAACTACCGTGCCTGAACCATCTTTACTTCAAACGGTGGAATCTCGGTTGTCTCGCTGGCAACTTCTACAGGAACAACTTCGGTACTTCTGGCAGAGATGGTCTGAGTATCTTCAACGAAGTCTCTCAATCTCAAAATGGCGAGACCCTTCCCACGAGATACGCGTGGGTTTGGTGGTTCTCCTCACGGACGAGAGACTTCCACCGACGAAATGGCCGCTCGCTCGAGTGGTCGAACTTCATCCTGGTGCTGACGGCTTAACTCGAGTCGTCACACTTCGTACGGCTTCATCTACCTTCAAATGGCCTACTTCAAGACTTTGTGTGCTTCCGGTGGACCCTTCGTCAACAAAAGTTGCCGAATGCGGGCAGTGTGTTTCGAAAAACGTTAGCTTTCCCGAGGATACGTAAGGGGACAGGAACTCACGGCTGGCCGCAAGCGCGCCTCGGTGATTAGCGCGCGACGGTCGCCTCAGCTCCACTTTCGTCTCCTTCGGATTAATTCGGACTCTTCTTCTCTTACTTTTCGTGTGGATTTTCAATTCTCGGACGCTTCTTCGTAAATTTCGGGACACTGCGTCACACTCGCACGCGAGCGTCTCGACGTCCTACGCGCGTGATCGGGAGTTCTCTCTTCACCGCCTTTTTCTCGACTTCGCTCGCTTTTGCGTTATTATTACTGCGTAATTTTCAAAGGCCTGAATAACTCTTCGGCGCATAGTATTCTATTTGGTTTATTTTTATACAAAGTGTATTTTGTTACAATTTGTTGTTACGTGAATAAATTTTCGTTAAAGAAAATTGTGCATCGGCTTTCATTCTTTTCGGTTTTTCTCACCTCTCTTTTCCCAACCAGTACTCTCGGCTTCCTCGATACAGTGGTATTTTTTAAATGTTTACGGTGGATTTCCCGTTACCGCGTCATTTGATCTTATTCTAATATGACACCTTCAGAAATCTGTAAGTTCAACTATTCGCTAGTTACAGTAGCTGAAAGTCCGATATTGAGTCAAAATCGCGTTCAACCCTTTATCACGGCTGAACTTTGTGGAATACTTAAATTGCGTAAATGACAGTTTTTTGAAGGATTTCACCCTAAATACAATGGTTTTGATGCAGTATTCGTAAGTTTTTTGAAAGCTCAACGCGATAATATTTTCATTATACATTCATAACCCTTTATAACCTCGGAACAGTTGAAGCTATAAGAAGAGTTTTTTTTAGAGTAACCATAAGAAACGATTTTTAGAGAATTTGATAATGTACACAACAGAATTCTTGAAAAAAGAAGTTGAGCCGTAATAAATGATTAAACATGATTTTAACTAAATATCGGGCTTTCGGCCGTTGAAACCAGCGAACAGTTGACCTTGCAGACTTAGCTCTAGGGAGTTTTTTTGAGGGTTTGATGCCCAACACGATAGAATCTTTGAAAAAAAACAAAAGAAAAGTCATACAGAAAACCACCAGAATCCTTCATGGCATTTTGTCTATGTTAATCAAATGAAAAACTTGACCTTCAATGCGTTAGTTCCAGAATGAATGTAGAGCAAAACGCTCTTGAGAGGATTTTTTTAGTACGTAAATCTAATATTCTTAGGAGAGGAGAAAACATTTTTTTTTATCTGCCCTACTGTAACTAGCGTATCTTGTACTGTTCTTCCGAGGCCGTACTGTAACATAATATTTCTTATACATAGTCGATAAAATATTTATCTATTGATTTGATATCCCGAAGCTAAAAATTGCAGATTTCATTGCATTGGCAAAAAGTAATTGGCATTTTCACTTAAAAACATGTAAATATTACGCATAAAAAATTACATATTTGTATTCACTTTCATAATTGTTATTCATTATATCATACATGATTGAATAATATTTATTTTAGTAACATAGTATACCATTTAGTGACAAACGGGTTTATATTTTGCGCTACTGAAATATAACGCTATGAACGATTTTGCTTGTATTGAATAATTGATAGGCCATTACCGTATCTTCAAACGTCAGACTTTTTTGAGAATCTCGCGTGGTTTAATCCTACATCAATTAAGTACATCGAATTTTTAACTCGCGACTTGCCCTTTTATTATTACGTATAAAAGTACACCAAAAATGTCCATAGTATCCAAATGAATTCTCATCACGTGTTGAATCTTGCTAATGGAATGTTGTTTACTCTTCCTTTCTTTCAGGAATGTTTGCTATGGACGGTCAGCACGTGCCCGGCACTATGTGCGACCATCAATTTATCAGTTCACAAGCGATGCCTCAGCATGGCCGATTTTACTCGCCCGAATATCCATCTTCATATCCGAAAAACATCAGGTGCTCGTACCTCTTCCGGGCAAGGTAAATACGTATCTTCATTCTTTTCCATATTAACAAAACTTACTCAATAACATAAACTTTCATTTTTTTTCTCTTTACGGTATTGAGATTATTATTCGTTTAGAAAATTCCCCCAATTTGGCCAGCACATGCGATGATAATTTCAATGCTTATTTAATGTATTGGGACATTAAGGGTCTCATCGCGTGCCCTCCCTAAACTGAATTCCCCACTACGGTACGTGGGCATTGAACTCGAACACCTGAAAAGTAAAATGGAAATATTGATAATAATATCAATAACATCTGGTCATAACAGGTAACGGATCAACCCGCACAAAAACAAAACAAAAATACACACGCATACACAAATACGGAGAAGCGATGAGAATTCACGAAAAATACAAAAAAAAATTAGGTACGTGGAACGCTACGCGTTAGAAGTAAACTTCTGAGGTTAGAGATAAAGTTCCTTTTATGCATTGCATGCTGTATTTGTAATCGAACAACGTTTATTTTTAGGATTGGGATATGGTTATGTGGGATTCAATTAATGAAAAGCGCTTTTGATTATATTCCACTTTTTGTTATTTTATTACTCAATTTCCATTAACCCTTTTCGGACCAAAACGCCACTTTCCATACACCGTTGTTTAGCGGTCTATAACTTATACTATTCGCGTCTGAAAAAAATCGGGAAGTACATATTTTTGTAGTTTGAAATGTGCCCTTTCGAATGGTGTGTATTAAATTGTTCCAAAATAATTGTCATTATGAAAAAAAACCGTTTAACGCTAAAAAAACACAAATTTTTCGCACCTATTTTTTTTTCAAATCGAATTTTGAGCAGTTTTCTGGTCTGCAATGGTCCTGGAACCTTACTAACCGGTGGAATAAATGTCTGAACAAAAATAAACGGGGGTTGTAAAGTAGATTTGAAACCCTATTATGTTCAAAATGACGCCTAGACCGTAAAATTTTCACGAAAACATTCATGAATTTTTTATGGAAAAATGATGCACTTTTTCCAAAAGTTGTCAAGAACAAAAACTTCTTGAAATTACTAAAAAAATGCACCTGATTTTTTTCAAAATGTTTGAGCATTTTTTCTATTTTGAGAATGGTCAATTTTGACAAAATTTAAAAAAATGCTCGAAAAATTCTGAAAAAATTAAAGTACATTTCTTAAGCAATTTCAAAAACTTTTTATTCTTGACAATTTTCCAAAAAAGTGCATCATTTTCAAGAAAAAAAATGCCAAAACTCAAAGTGCTATCAGATTGTCACTTACACCAGAACAGCAGCAGTCGAAAATCATTGTAATCATTTCACTCTGCGTAATCAATTCACTATTCAGTTTTTAACATTTTAATGTAGACTTTGAAATAATAGTTCCTTGAAATAGTAATCAGATTTATTCAAGTTCGTATTGCGCAACTGATCTCGTGTACATAGTATAGGTGAACGTCTTCTCACCTCCTGCCTCACGCAAGTACTCGACGGAAGTACTATTAATAGTTGCTATTTTTCAAGGAACTATTATTTCAGAGTCTACATTAAAACGTCAAAAACTGAATAGTGAATTGATTACGCAGAGTGAAATGATTGCAATGATTTTCGACTGCCGCTGTTCTGGTGTAAGTGACGATCTGATAACACTTTGAGTTTTGGAATTTTTTTTCTTGAAAATAATGCACTTTTTTGGAAAATTGTCAAGAATAGAAAGTTCTTGAAATCGCTTAAAAAATGTACTCTAATTTTTTCAGAATTTTTTGAGCATTTTTTTAAATTTTGGCAAAATTGACTATTCTCAAAATAAAAAAAATGCTCAAAACATTTTGAAAAAAAATCAGGTGCATTTTTTGAGTGATTTCAAGAACTTTTTGTTCTTGACAACTTTTCGAAAGAGTGCATCATTTTTCCATAAAAAATTCATGAATGTTTTCGTGAAAATTTTACGGTCTAGGCGCCATTTTGAACCCAATAGAGGTTCAAATCGACTTTACAACCCCCGTTTATTTTTGTTCAGACATTTATTCCACTGGTTAGTGAGGTTCCAGGACCATTGCAGACCAGAAACCTGCTCAAAATTCGATTTGAAAAAAAAATAGGTGCGAAAAATTTGTGTTGTTTTAGCGTTAAACGGCTTTTTTCCATAATAAAAATTATTTTGGAAAAATTTAATACATACCATTCGAAAGAGCACATTTCAAATTACAAAAATATGTACTTCCCGATTTTTTTCAGACGCGAATAGTATAAGTTATAGGCCGCTAAACAACGATGTATGGAAAGTGGCGTTTTGGTCCGAAAAGGGTTAAATCACAATCTAATACAGAAATAATAGGTTTATGATAGCTGAAGTTATATTGTATTATTATTTATGAACATTAATAATTGTTAAATATTATCAAGAATAAAATATTATTTATTTGTATTATTATTTAATTTATAATTGCTAAATATTTTTAAGAATAAAAATTTATTTATTAAGGTCATTATTTAATTTATAATTATTAAATATTGTTAAGGATAACATTTTATTTATCTAAATTATTGTTTAATTTATAATTGTTAAATAATTACGTGGGGCGGCGTAGAATAGAATAATGAATGAGTGACTCCGTGAGGGGTAGCTCTTCCCCACTAACCGGCAGTTGTGAGGGAAGAATAGAAGCGGTAATTACGTGGAAGATGTCATAAACCCATTATTTCTGTATTAGATTCTGATTTAATGGAAATTGAGTAATAAAACAACAAAAAAATGGAATATAATCAAAAGCGTTTTCCATTAATTGAATCCCACATAACGATAAGTAGATATATGGGGCCGGTTCTAATCCAAGGTCTCTGCACCGACATTTACCGACACTTAGCCTAGACACGAACCCCCTGGAGGGGAGGGGGGCGTGTCTGGGGGGTGGTGGGTAGGCGGGTGGTAGAGGTCGCGGTGGGGGGTGGGAGTGGGTGGAGGGGGTGGGGTGGGGGGTATTTTTGCCTGGATATGAGCCCTCGAGAGGGTAGAGTGGGAGGTGGGAGGGGGTGGAGTGGGTGGTATTTGGAGGTGGGTGGGGGTGGGGCGGGCGTGGTTCAAAGGTTGGAGGGGGGGGATGTGTCGCCATCTAGCGGCCTCACGATCAAGCGTTGATCTTTTTTATCGGCGCGATAAGCGATCTTCTTTATCGGTGTGCGCGATTTTGGGCATTCAGCGAGGTCTGCGTGCGTGCGCGTGTGTGTGTGTGTGTGTGTGTGGGAAAATGGAGGGGCGAGGCCTTCGAAATTTCACGGCGCGTGTCGCCCGATTCCGTCGAACGTTATATATCCAAGCGCAAAAGAAACAGAGACCAAGTATTCGAGGGCATCATATTTCTCGATGAAAGACTGAAGTACCAGGCGCAAGAGAGAGGGAGCGACAAACGATGCGAGCGTCGAACATTTGAGACCTCCGAAGAGTCGACCGCGCCGAGACACGGAGGAAGAGAGAAAACGAATGCCTAGTTTTTATTTTTCAAAGAGAGACCTGATCGACCAAACCGTCAACGAAAGAGCCGAAGCATGTGAGTGCAAAAGGAAGAGAGAAAACGAACGCTGACGGACCGACCGACCACTACGAAAGAATTTCCCGATGAAAGGCCAAACCATGAAGCGTGAGAGAGATGCCCAACGTAAGAGACCTCTGAAAAGCGGTCCGTACTGGGATTAAAATTTTTTTTCTTTTTTTCTTTTTTACAATGGGCTTGAACTCGTCTCATCGGGCACAGCCCCCCTTTAGAAATCCCCCAAAATTTCAGCCGTTTTCGCGTATCTCGCACCGTTCTCGAGATATCGCGATATTTCGCAGGGGTGTTATTAATAATTATTATCTTTACCTTCAACGACCTGTTGACGCATCCTGTTGACTCGTGAGGGGGAGCTGAAAAAACGACGTAAAAACGTTCGTTTTCCACACGCACATGCACAAACAAACACACACACACACACACACACGCACACACACGCACGCGCACGCGCGCGCAAACGACGTTGTAAAAACGTTCGTTTTACGCACACACACTTCGCGCACAAAAACCCTATTCCCAATTATCGTCATGCGCGTCCCAATTTTCGTCGATTTCCAACCACCGACGCACCCACGTAACAGCACTCTCGGCCCGTGCCGTTGTAGCGAGCTCAACGACCGGAGGGAAATCGACGACGGCGACGGCGGGCCGGTGAACAATTTTTCGGCACGTGACCTTTTCGCGAGAAAGGGCCCACAACGCTTCCTCTGTTTGGTGGCTTTCGCGATACCAGAGGCCGCGAATTACGATCTCGATGCCTAAAGCCGGTACCACGGTGGCCAGAGGTGGTGGGCTCCTCAAATCGTTCAGCCAAAAAAAATCGTTGTCACCGGTGTCCACTAAATACACCTCGAAATAATCAGGGCTATCGTCGCAGCTAATGATTTCGCCGCGCATAACCGCACCATGGCGGTACACTACGCACAATGCACCGGCGATAGCGGCTTCTCGCTGCAAAAACTGACCCGTCAGCTCCCCCTCATAATGCGCCCTTAGCAGCTCCTGGAGAGCCTGATGGGCAGCCTCCACGGCCGTTGTGCGTAGAAAAACGGCGCATCCACTCAAAACATTCACGATGCGATAAAACTGATTCACCTCCGAAAGATTATTGAATCGCGGATACATTTTGAAGCGCGTGATTGTGCTCGCTCGGGACGCTGAAAACTACTGAGGAAAATTCTGTGCTCTGTAGCGACAGACTAAAAGGAGCTGCTTCACAAAGCGTAAAAACACTTGAACATATGATGCAGTCAAAGGTTGGCTGGACGCATGGCGTATTGGTAGAAAAATATATACAAAGGTTCGAGAACGTCTAAGATAAAAAAAAGGATATAGAGAAATGGTTTACGTTGGCCGGTTTATGCCGGTCTCTCTAAATATGTTATAGACGTTTTACCCTGCCTCCTCTCCGATCGTCTATACTTTGAGACTTTCGAGGCCAAGCGACATGTGCCGAACAGCTTGTATGAAATTTCAAAACGTACAAGAGTATTTTCTTGAGCGATTGAAATGTGCATTAGCTGTAATAAAGTTTATGGTATGCAATAAATATGCTTTTTTCGGGATTAATGTACAATCTTTCTTTTTATAAAAATGTACACTCTCTAAAGGTGATAGCAACGATGAATTTCATGCGTAGAAATTACATCACCCTTTTGTTTATACGAAGCGGAGGAGGAGGAGGAGGAGGAGGAGGACAGCGGTGAAGCAATAAGGGCTCTTTTAAGATGCCGCTATGCCGAAAATCGACACACGTGCGATTGATCTATTGAGCGAATAGCTTGCATTCACGATGGACGCTGATGAATATCGTAAAATTATCGACGAGTTGGAAAGAGCGTATGCGGCGCTCAAAAGTAACGTCTCCCGAATTAAAGTTGAAAAAATGTTAAAGCTCTGCGATGCTAGCATTAAAGAACTAACGATAAATTTTCGAACGTTTCATCTCGAGACGGGTGAAAAATTACGAATTCAGGCTAGTGTAGCCAAGTTGCTATCATTGAAGGAAAAAATTGCGCGTATCATCCCGCGAAAAAGTGGTGCTAGTTTGAGTGTCGCGAACGGTGCGGTGAAATGGGTTGATATAGAATCAGCATTTCAAGGTCGAATAAAGACGGGTGCTATAATCAATTTGAGCCACAAAGATGTGTCAAATTTCCTCGAAGATGCGAAGAAAGTGGTGGTGCCGAAATGAAGAACAATCGTGAGAGAAGAAACAACATCAAGGTCAACGTTACGCTAGTGTGCAAATTTCATCTTTCGAAGATAGACGAGATCGTTGAGGAGAAAAAATCATTCCAAACGAGGAACGCGAGCATTTCCTTATCAACGAATATTGATGAATGGTTCATGGAATACATGCAATCAAAATTGCTCGTAAAAATCGAAGATTTTCAGGAAAAAGAATCGGGCTGGTCTTTGCATGAAATCGATCATCTCCTCGTTAGCATCAATTCGTACACACCGCTGCTCGGCGGCTCATCCACATACACGCCTATGCCTCGAGATATTCAACTGAAGCGGGCGGTTGTCAACATTGTGAACGCGGATGCGTATTGCTTTTTATGGGCTATAACTGCAGCCTTGTCACCCTCACCAAATTCACATACCGAGAGGACGACGTCTTATCCACACTTTAGCGAAGTGCTTAATTATCAAGGATTCGATTTTCCGATGCGTCTATTGCATGTTGAAAAATTCGAAAAAATTAATGAATTATCGATTCATGTGTACGGTATAGAACGTGTGAATGGACGGAGCGAAATTGTGCCAGTACATCTTAGTAAACAGATATCTAAAAGACCTACGATACATTTGCTTATGATAGAAGCGATTGATTCGATCGACGATGATGATGATGATGATATTGAGAAAGCGTATCATCATTTCGCGTGGATAAAAAACATCTTAAGATTGGTGAGCGCGCAAATATCAAAGACTGATCATCAAGAATGGTTATGGGACCGATGTTTGTGTCACTTCAAAAAACAAGATACTCTGAATAAACATCAAATAGACTGTGCAACCGTTAATCATTGTCGTGTTGTTTTTCCAAAAGATGAGGCGACCATTTTAAAATTCAAAAACTATAAATACAAAGAAGCTGTGCCGTTCACGATATACGCAGATTTGGAATGTCTTCTCGAGCCGGTAACAAGCCCACAAAGAAATACAATGAATTATCAGAAGCATACGCCGCACAGTATCGCCTATTACGTACACTGTAGTTTCGATGATTCGACGTCGAAATATGAATTTCATCGAGGGAAAGATTGCGTGGAGTGGTTTATGCGTAAATTGCAAGAAATAGCGGTGTCTTTCAACACGCTTTTCCAGACAATAGTGCTGATGAATCCGTTGAACTCGCATGAAAGTGACAATTTTCGTTCGGCTAAAAAGTGTCACATCTGTGAAAAACCGTTCGTCATCACCGAGACAAAAGTACGAGATCATTGTCATTTCACGGGAAAATATCGAGGTGCTGCTCATCAGAGCTGTAATTTAAATTACAAAAATTCTCACGTTGTTCCCATCGTTTTTTATAATTTGTCGGGATATGATTCACATTTTTTGATAAAAGCTTTGGCGAAAAACTTTGAAGGATCGATGAAGCTTTTGCCGGTGAATAAGGAAAAATAAATTTCATTCATCAAAACCGTCAAAGGAACACGTGTACAATATCGATTTATCGATTCGTTCAGATTCATGGCAAGCAGCATCGACAAATTAGCATCGTATCTGAAACACGAGCAAAAAACGATAACACGACGATTTTGCGATACTGATGCGAAATTTCAATTACTAACGCGAAAAGGTGTTTTTCCGTATGATTACGTTGATAATTGGAGGAGACTCGACGAAACCGAATTACCAGAGAAAAAAGACTTTTTTGCAGAACTTCAAAATTCAAACATCTCGGACGATGATTATGCGCATGCTCGCGACGTGTGGACAACGTTCAATGTGCGAACATTGGGTGAATATTCGGATTTGTACCTGAAAACAGATGAACTGCTTTTGACGGACATTTTCGAAAATTTTCGACGAAATTGCATCGAAACGTACGCTCTCGATCCTCTGCATTATTATACGGCACCGGGTCTCTCGTTCGACGCGATGCTAAAGTGCACCGGTATCGAACTCGAACTTTTGACATGTTGACATGTTAATGTTCATCGAGAAGGGAATCCGCGGTGGTGTGGCACAGTGTTCGAATAGATACGCGAAAGCTAACAATCGCTACATGAAAGATGAATATGATTCAAAAAAAGAAGAATCATATTTGATGTATTTCGACGTTAATAATCTTTATGGTGCGGCTATGAGCGAGGCATTACCTTGCGGCTCTTTCGCTTGGGTGGAAAATTTCCAAGAGGACATTGAAAATATTCCAGATGATTCTCCGGTCGGTTATATTTTCGAAGTCGATCTCGAGTATCCTCGCGAGTTACATGAAAATCACAAAGACCTACCGTTGTGTCCCCAACATTTTGCTTCTGAGGCTCGAGGTTTGAAAAAATTAATGACAACATTGTTGATGAAAGAGAAATACGTTATTCACTACAGAAATTTGAAACAGTGTACAAAATTGGGTCTTCGTGTAACACACATCCATCGCGTGCTGAAATTCCGACAGATGCCCTGGCTCAAAAAATACATCGACGTCAACACGGAACTGAAAAAAAAATCGAACAACGAGTTTGAAAAAAATTTTTACAAATTAATGAATAATGCCGTATTTGGGAAAACAATGGAAAATGTGCGAAAGCATAAAGAAGTGAGGCTTGTGACAGAATGGCGTGGACGGTGGGGGGCAAAAGCACAGATCGCTAAACCAACCTTCCACAGTTGCACTATATTCGATCGTGATATGGTGATAATAGAACTCAACAAGGCCCGCGTTTTATTCAACAAACCCATATACGTCGGATACTCGATCCTCGACATCTCCAAACTTTGGCTCTACGACTTTCACTATTATTATATGAAGAAAACTTTTGGACAAAAAGCGAAATTATTATATACAGACACCGACAGCCTCATCTATCACATCAAAGTACCCGACGTTTACCAAATTATAAAAGGAGATATACACAAATTTGACACTTCGGATTATCCGGTTGGCAATCCGTATGGTATTCCACAAGCTAATAAAAAAGTATTGGGTCTGATGAAGGACGAAAACAACGGTAATATCATGGAGGAGTTTATCGGATTGAGGGCAAAATTGTATGCTTACAACATTTTTGGTGGCAATGGTGAAAAAAAGCGGGCAAAAGGCATCAAGGGTTCAACGCTTAAAACTATTACGCTTGATGACTACAAAATGTGTCTGTTTGAACATAAAAATGTAGTCAAACCTCAAAATTTAATTCAAAGTAAAAAACACATTGTTCATACTGCGACACAGAAAAAAATTGCTCTAAGCTGGAGAGATGATAAGAGAATGTTGATATATGACTCAACCGATACACTACCATGGGGTTACTCGTTAGTATAACCCGATATTTCGTGCGCGCTAATAATTTCGGACGTGACTTCTCGCATGCCGACAAAAGCGAGAGCCGTATATATCGAATATAAACAATTTTAAGAGCAAACGGTCTTTTTACGTGCCGGAAATCAGAAACTATTATATACACGGCGGCCATCAATAACATCAAAGATGTCAACGTTGGTCATTCGAGCAATATTCGGCGGGTCATTTGGAGCCAAGTATTCATCGGGTACGTATTATAAAATTTTCGCTCCGCTCCGCTATCTCGAATAAAGAAAAAAAATTTCATAAACTCATTACTATTTCAGTTTTCGAAAAGAATGAGACAGCGACGTGACATCGATAGAGTCTATACTCTTTTGATTTTCCTGTTGAATCGAAATCCGTATGTGACAAACATATCGCCAAATTTGCGAGCTGTCGACATACGCCTACTCCCAGAATCAGCGGTCTACCGGAGACTACGGAGAGTATTGTCTTTGGTGCCGCGTGCGGATATCAGGAAAGCGCATGACAAGGGGTTATTGTGCAACTACGAGCTATTGGACTCCGCAGTTACAATCATTTATAAATTTGGCTGGGCGGAATTGTACATGTTTGAGCCTATATTGGAGGAGCATGGTAAGAGCATATTTTAATTTTTTTATAAGCTTATCATTATCAAACAACTCTAAAAACCATCTAATGTTGTTTATTTTAGCGAAAATTCGACTTCTCCAAAGTTCGAGCGATGAATCATCTTCGTCAGCATCCTCATCGACACACCATATTGATGAGCAATCAGGATTGCAGAAGGATGAAAATAGCTTGATCAATGATGCATCGCGACGGGAAAGCATTGAAGAACACGTTCGATGGATGGATCAAAACCAATATTCACGCGAGTTCGAGCAAGCTGATGGGGCTGTAGCTGGACCATCTGGTGGTGGGAATCAAGCATCTCCACCACCACTAACACCATCGCAAGAGTCTCTTAATGTGTGCGATATGTGTCAAAGCCCGCCATCCCCACCAGTTGAGGAGGCACCGGTGTAAGACGATGTTGCGGACAACTGGGTGCACCATGAATACGATGCCGCTCGTGTAAACTATGCCAATCAAGAGTATGGTAGCGATGATGATGATGATGATGCATCAACATGGATTCCATCATCACCAGCAGATTCTGGTAATTTTGATATCACTTTTAAAACTCTACATAATTGAAATGCCGTTCAGATTCTTACGCTTTTGAAATATCTCTGTTGCAGGGTATGAATCGTGCGAATTCGAAAATCTGGCATGGCGAGAGCGGTGCGCTGCAATGTTGAGTGAGAGGGAAAATGAGGAATGAAAAAAAAAAAAATTGTACACAAGTTTTAAATAAATCAATTTCATACAGCAGATTTATTTACCCAACTATTGTGAGTATTGTCAAAATCAAGCCATTTTGCAAATATTTTATTTCCACGTTTCTTCAATACTTTCTCAACGAGATAAACATCGGGATATTTCACTTTGAGGAGCTCTTGTTCGTAGAAACCGCCACCGATGGGTTGATCTCGATGATCCTTCAGCTGGTACATCGTTGGATTCGTATTTTTCACTCGATCAATCGTAAATATTTCCGTTGTCCAATTCGGAGTGTAACCTTTCTCGAATGCGTTCTTCAATTTGCTGATTCTCACTTTGTCGCCGATTTTGTATTTTGCCGGTTTCTTCGTAGGAGACGTGATTTTCTTGTAAATATCGCGTAAAATTTGTTTCTCATTAGCCGTATTAACATTTTTTGGTTTCATCTTAATTGTACGATGTACAGTATTGTTGTATTCGGAAATCATATCATCGAGAATGTCTATCCACTTGTAATTTCCGCGAAGACTGAATCGTATCCACATTTTATTTTTTAGTGTACGATTGAAACGTTCGCAGATCGAAGCTTTTAAATTGCTGTATGTCGAGTACATGTGAATGTTGAATTTTTCCATAAGCGCCTGAAACTCGGCATTGTAAAACTCTTTTCCTCGATCGACTTGCAAGTTTTTCGGTGTTCGACTCTGAACTAGTATGGATTTCATAGCCGATGTCGTATCTCTCCCCGTCTTACTCTTGATCGGTACAGCCCAGGCATACTTTGAGAATACATCGATAACGGTGAGGAGGAACTTTTGCTTAGAGTTTCGGTGAGCGTAAGATGACATATCGACGAGGTCGGCTTGCCACGTCTCATCGAGACTGCGTATATCAACACGTCGACGGATGTAATTTCTTCGCGCCGGCTTATGTAGCTCTCTCACCACGGTCTCTTTCTCGCTCATGTTCGAGTGCGTGCAAGCGGTTGTCCAGTAGCGCGAGCACTAGGGAATTTTTCACTGATAACGCGTGTACAGCTTCTTGGTCCGCTTTAAACTGGCTCTTGACACTATCGATCATTAACATATAATCACCGCTACTACTACTACTTTGCTCCAATGTTTTCAGCTCGTTTTCCAAATGCATAATGAGCTCGGAATTGCGTTTCGCCAGATTTTCAAGATTTTCATGATTGATTTTTTGATGTCTTATATGCTCCGTGAGTTGGGACTCGAGTGCACGGATCATCATGTCATGATTATTAATGTCCTCCTGTAGAGAAGATGTACCGTGACGTATCTGACGTACTTCTTGTTGCATTGCGCTTCGCATCACTCGCACTGCAATCGCATCATTCTCGTCTATCGGATCAGCCAAATTACACAAACTTTTTTTATCAATATCGTATTGTCCATCGCGAGTAATCTTGAATCCTTTGCCTCGAGGTCCGCGGACATTTTCACTTCCACTTTTTGGCTGCAATTGGCGTCCAAACACGTCAACGCTCATCTTGCGAATGTGCAACAAGATCTTGGTGAGAATCGTTTTAATGAATAATTCCAGCCTCGCGTAATTCTTCAATGATTGATACAATTTCGTTGGAATGAGACAAGTTGCCGGCTGCTTGAGATGCTACGAGTAAACGTAAACGATCGACCAATTCGTTAGGATCATCCCAATAAACATAATCGAATTTGGTATTTTTTTCAACCACTTTATGGATACCTCCGCCAATATGTTTTCTCGATGCGATTTTTGCAATATATGTTTTGAATTTATAAGTATTATCCCTTCGTATCGCTTCACCGGCTTTGTAAAACTTTTTATGAGCGTTCGTTGTAATTACGATATCTTCATAATTTTTTACATCATCCTCCGTGATAGTCTCGATATCGGGAACTTTTTTGAACAATAGCTCGATTAATCCGACAGTTTTTGCATACTCTCGATCTCCCACGCGAATCTTCGGTGAATCAAAGTTTATCGATGAATCGCCAATTTTCAGTTTGTCATTGGCGAGAAGCCGAACACCGTAAAAAACATCGAAATTCGTTTTTCGATTTGTTTGTAATAACACGATATATTCGTTGATTAATTGGTCAACGTTGCGGGCTGATTTGTCATCATTATCACTCTCATCCATACTGGTATCATATGTTGATTTGAAGGAGACATCATCATCATAAGACGTATCAGTTTTTTTAACATCCTCCTTTCCAAACGAATCATCGTGTTCTTCCTTAACGTTTTTTTCTTCTTTTTTTACTTCCTCCTTGATTGGATGGTCCACATTCCGTATTAACGTTTCCAGCGGTGTGACTATAGGTTTGAAAACTTCCCGCCTCATGAGTTCGACATCATCCTTGCTGCTTTTCATCATACGATGTTTTTTTCTAATCGCTTCGCTCGCTCGAACAAGCTGATGCAACACATCTCGATCTTTTTTATGCTCCATGTTGTCGCTATAGCGACGCTGATGATACTGCTGTTTGTTGGATACAACAAAGTCATTTAATGGTGAGAAAAGTATCAAAACCCTGTCGGTATCTACCCTTGTCCACTTCGCTATCCTTGTCAATCGTGATAAATCCGTATTTATCAGAATTCCAACATTCCGAACAAATGCTCTTGAATTGCGAATAAGTCATATCCGTGTTAACATGATCGTTGTACACATGTTTCAAATTCATATCATCCTGCTTTCATAGAACAAGAAAGTTCGTATTATCTCTTAGGAGATGCTTAGGAATGCGAGCATACGTCTGACAAAGATAGAAGCAGTCGACAATTTCGTGTCTTCCCATGGAGAAAAAGGCTCTCATATTGTCTTGTTTATCGCACGCAACATCGTCAAAGATGATTATCGAGTGAGGTCGCGCGTCGCTAGGTGACACCACTTGTTCGTGCTCGTTGAACGGATGATATCCGACCTCGTTCACCGGTTCGAGCAATCGTTCGAGCAATTTATACTTTGGTTGTTTCAACGATTTTGAATAGAGGTAAATGTTCTCAAATCTCAGTCCATTGGGATGTATTATGAGCGAGAGCAAAGCATTGGTTTTGCCACAATTTGATGGACCGCAAAACACAGCACGAATAGTATCAGGCAGCAAATCACCATGACGTTTTTGTCTCTTGTCCGCTCGCGTAAATTCATCGAAATTTATTACAGGCAATAGTCCCATCTGTGAACTCATCTTGACCGTGACTGATGGAAATAGGTATAAGTAGTATGCTTATAACGATTGATGTCTCAGTTGCGAATGTTTTCCCGTCTGATGAACATATGTGGAAAATGCCTAAACAAGACGATCCGAAAAATCCTATAACCGACAGTTTGAAGAAATTTGCCAATCGTCACTATTCCAATCCTAACATTAGAGGAAGTACACCATTTACGGGTGAAGTTGATTCGGGACGATACGGTGCAGTTGGTGATAAGAAGAAACAGTGTAAATAGGGATATCGCGAGCATCGAAAACTGTCACGCGGAGCATGATCGTTGGCGCGAAAAACAAAAAACGTGGAAAAGGAGCCGTCAACGATTTGATTAATAAACTTCCATTCGAGTTACACATACCGGGATATCAATATTGCGGGCCTGGCACGAAATTGTCTAAGCGGCTTGCGCGAGGCGATCCTGGCGTTAATTCGCTTGACGCGGCTTGCAAAGAACACGACATCGCGTATTCGAAAAATCGGGAGAATATTGCGGCGCGACACGCGGCCGACAAGGTGTTGACCGAGGAAGCGTGGAAACGAGTATTCGCCAGAGACGCCAGCTTAGGCGAGAAAGCGAGTGCCCTGAGTATTGCTAATATCATGAAGGTTAAAAGGAAATTCGGTATGGGGGTCAAGCCAAGTTTCAAAAGAGTTGTCGCAGCAGCACGAGCAACGATGATTCGCAGCGGTGATTCGAGAGCACTCATCAGATCCGCTCTCAAGGGTGCTCGGAGCGTGACGAAAAGAGCAGCAGGATGTAAAATGCGCGCTCCTCGTGTTATACGCGTGCCGAAAAAGATCGGTGGTTTCTTGCCGTTTCTCGTGCCGATTTTCGCGGGGCTCAGCGCTACCGGGGCATTGGCCGGTGGTGCGGCGAGTATAGCGAAAGCCGTTAACGCTGCTCAGGCAGCTAAACGAGAATTGGACGAACACAAACGACACAATCGAACGATCGAGGCTATTGCATTGGGCAAAGGCTTACATCTTAAACCATACAAGCAGGGATTGGGTCTTCATATAGCTCCAAAAAACGTGAATTGAAGCTACCGCATCGACCGCTCACCGACGCGGATCTCCGTAAATACGCACGAATCATGAACATTCGACATTTTCGAGGCGTTTACATGCGGGATAAACTGCCGAAGAGCGGACCGCTGAAATACGAAACAGCAATTGTGAATTTGGATGAGAATATCGGTCGTGGTACACACTGGGTTGCGTACAAAAAATTTGAAAAAAGGATCGATTATTTCGATGGTTTTGGCGACCTTCGACCACCATCCGAACTCATGAAATATTTCGGTGTCGGTAGCGTGAATTACAACTACGAGAGATACCAAGACTATGATACAATCGAGTGCGGTCATTTGTGCTTGAAGTTTCTCTGCGATCAATTGGATTTTGGTGAAAAGTATGCGTTATATATAAGTACAGGGTAAAACAGGGAGGTCAGTCGTAAATTAACCATCATGGATGATAGTTTCACATTAACGATATCGGGAACTTCGTCCATACTCGAGCCGCAATACTTTCCACCGATCGAGCTTTCACCTCACAAAAATTATAGCCTCGGTCTCATCGAATTGCTAACCTTCAATTCCATTCCTAACATCGACTTTCAAAGTAATACATTTTACGTTGGAGATGAGATATTGACGATACCTACGGGCAGCTACGAGATTGAAGATATTGAGAAATACGTACAGTCGGAGTTGTCGCGTAAAGATATTATTCTCAATATAAAGCCCAATAATAATACTTTGCGTAGTGAAATTAAGTGTAATCGCGAAATAAATTTTATACCTAATGATTCTATCGGACGCTTGTTGGGATTCACACCGCGTATTCTGAGTGCCGATAAAAGACACAAATCCGATCTACCGGTAGCCATTCTCAAAGTGAACGCCCTGCGAGTTGAGTGTAACATCACCACGGGAGCTTACATCAACGAGCGAAAAGTACACACGATTCACGAGTTTTTTCCGACAGTCCCACCTGGTTACAAAATCATCGAAGTACCGGCACATGTGATTTATCTGCCGATCACCAGCAGAACGATAGATTGCATCAGACTTCAGATAGTCGATCAGGACG
Organism: Heteropelma amictum; assembly: GCA_959613375.1. Classification (NCBI taxonomy): domain Eukaryota; kingdom Metazoa; phylum Arthropoda; class Insecta; order Hymenoptera; family Ichneumonidae; genus Heteropelma; species Heteropelma amictum. Next base: position 11,460,660 of record OY390723.1, read on the forward strand.
GTGATATAGTCAATTTTTGCGGTGAAGTTATTACGATTCATTTGCATATAAAATCGCAATGGGCATAGTTTACAACAGAATTCTTAATAAACCGACATGGCTTTCGGTGGACAGTCGTCGATCAACGCGCAGAGCTTTAACACTTCAAAACGTGCTGTTCCTGCAGAGTCTAGACCTAAAAATTCGCGAAAAAAACGCGTGAGACATAAATTTTTGTTCTGCGCTTTGGCCATATGCTGTGTACAATGGAGGAGGAAATAGTTAATATTCAGAACCCCGTCATCTTCGATGAATCTATCACACATTGTGAGATTCATGCTCATCAGCCGTATGCATCTGCAACCTTCAACAACAGCGATGAAATCCGCATCTCCATTCAGCATCAAGATCTCTGCATACTACCGAGTCACAGCTCCTTACATGTATGCGGAAAATTGACGAAAAACGATGGCACACCGACCCTTGCCACGAGCCTCGTCAATAACGCCATTTGCTATTTGTTCGAGGAAATACGTTATGAGCTCAATGCCATCGAGATCGATCGAAGCAAAAACGTTGGTCTCACGAGTCTGATTAAGGGCTACTCGTCGATGAGCCCGAGTAAAAGCAGCATGCTGGAGAACACCGGATGGCTCGACATCGAGGAAACGAAGCAAATCGTAGATGCTGCGGGTAATTTCGACATATGCATACCGCTGAGCATGCTGCTGGGCTTCGCTGAGGATTATCGAAAAATCGTGATAAATGCTAAACACGAGCTCATCCTATCGCGATCAAAGACCGACAATGATGCCGTTGTACAGACAGCCGATGAGGATTTCAAATTCGTTCTACAAAAGATTGAATGGCTCGTGCCATACGTGACAGTTTCGGATGAGCGGAAAATTCAACTCTTGAAGTATACATAGTATACTGAATGAAGTGTACATAGCTCACAAAGTATACGTCAAGGGACTCGAAAAAACACAATGGGTGAAAAAGTTCACGACCGCTGAGATTATCGATCTCGAGATTCTGGACTGCCTATCGTTGAAGAAATTGCCGAAAATTCCGCCGGGATGTTCGCATCATTCCGCCCAAACGAAATACAATTGTGCCAGCGCGAATGTGGAATCGCTGAAAATTTGGCTAAAGGCCTATCAAGTTTTGTGTAATCGTGATATTCTTTGAAATAAAAAACACACACATGTACATGACATTTGTTTTTTTTTTTTTTTTATTCAAATTTCCCTACAACAGAATAAATTCTAGTTTATTATATTTTCCGCCGATGTAATTCAGATATAATTTCCCATCGTCAGTCGCAGTCTGGAATTTGTCTAACGTCGTTGGCTCCTCATCGATGGCTTTCGTGATTCTGGCAGGCAGGAAGACGGAAAATTCGTCATTAATATCGACGATGTACCGTCGTCCAAATTTCGTATGGACAGCTCTCACGTTTGATATACGTTGATTCGCCAGCACTGGTAGTTCCGACAATTTTTTGGTCGGTAGAAAATCGTCCATCTTGCCGATTTTGTTGATAGCCTCGAGATCCATTGTTGTTGCTGCTCGGTACTTTGTTCACGGTGTAAGATTTGTGTGGCGACAACGTTGCTTCGGATATTGAAAGATTTTTCACACTTTGGTTGATCTCTCGAACCACCGACACTCTTTGCAACACGACTTTCACTTCTCTGATATTTTTCAAGTGTAACAATAATCCCTGTTTCAGCACGACTCGTCTGTCTCACATTTGATCGTTCTCTAATGAAGCCGCTCACGAAATTGCGGGTTATATATCCTTACCCTCCCCACCCGAAAAAAATTACTCATTCATTTTCTCCACCCGCGTATTTGGAAAACATTTTTCACACACTCGACGTTGGGGTGGGGTGCCATCGAAATGATCCATATTCACAGAAGTATTATGGTGCTCTCTACACGGAAGATACGACAATACTTCAGGATCAATTTGATAACGTCTCGGAAGGAGATGCAAGAGCAAATGTATATGATCGCCCAAATACTTTAAAAGCAATGTTTTCGGAATATATTCCAGCTCGTTCCGAGTTAACGTTCGCGGATCCGCGCAGGGAAAAACCAAGTATTTGTTACACGCGCCCATTTTTCGGAGAAAAAAATTCAATAGTGCCGACACACACGCGTGCGATCGAAGATATTGCGTCAGACTGAGCTAAATGATCCCTTTCATTTGGTCACCTCCTTCCTTTGATGATTGACCACAGCGATGTCGTTTCAAAGAAATCACCCCGCGCCATAGCGGCGCCATTCTCGATGTGCATGTTTACGCAAAAGTTTATAATCAACGTTTGATAAGTGCCGACCTGCAACGACACGCACCACTTCCAAGAAATTTCGCGTCTCCAAAAGTTTACAATAAATCAACGCTTGATATATATATATATATATATATATATATACAACGATCGGCGGAATCGAACGACACGCGTTGATAAGTACCGTCCTGCAAACGACACACACCACTTCCGAGAAATTTCGAGTCTCGAAAAGTTTATAATAAATCAGCGCTCGATATATACAACGTTCGACGGAATCGGGCGACACGCACCGTGAAAGTTCAAAGGCCTCCCCCCTCCATTTTCCCATCCACACACGCGGCGGACCTCGCTGAATGCCCAAAATCGCGCACACCGATAAAGAAGATCGCTCATCGCGCCGATAAAAAAGATCAACACTTGATCGTGAGGCCGCTAGATGGCAACACATCACCCCCCCTCCCACCTTTGAACCACGCCCCCACCCCTACCCACCTCCAAATACCACCCACTCCACCCCCTCCCACCTCCCACTCTACCCTCTCGAGGGCTCATATCCAGGCAAAAATGCCCCCCACCCCACCCCCGCCACCCACTCCCATCCCCACCACCCCCCAGACACGCCCCCCTCCCCTCCAGGGGGTTCGTGTCTAGGCTAAGTGTCGGTAAATGTCGGTGCAGAGACCTTGGATTAGAACCGGCCCCATATATCTACTACCATATCCCAATCCTAAAAATAAACGATGATCGATTACAAATACAGCAAGAAATGCATAAAAAGAACTTTAAGTCTAACCTAAGAAGTTTCACTTCTAACGCGTGGCGTTCCATGCACTTCATTTTTTTTAAATCTTTTTTCCTGGATACGTCAAGCCTGCCTATCTCTCCTCTTCCATCATCCCCCTGCAGTTCTTCCTCGCTCTTTCCTCCGTCTTCATCCCCCCGTATCCGCACGTTTCATAGCCTTATGAAATAATCATGGAATTATTAGCCCGAAGCACTTGGGCGTTTTTCCCTTCCCGGTCCTTCTCCAGCCTCTTTTTTCCTTCCTCTCTCTCTCTTTCTCTTATCTTCTCTTCACAATATTGTATCTCCTGTGTTTGGATTCTCCCTCTTTTTCTCTGGACCGAGGTGCGTTGATGGGTGCACGTGTATATCCGTAGATGGCAACGTTTCGGAATAATCTCTCTGGCCTCTCCGCGTTTCATCTGCCAGTTGCTCTCTGTGAATCTCGTTTATCCTTTCGGAAAGATACGTACGTTCCAGAGGCTTACACCCCGCATGATTAACGTAATAAAATGAAATATTTCACGTGTCTTGTCAGTATAATGACGTTCTTCGATGGCTAATGACGATGCTGTATAATGACAAAACTATCGAAGCGGGGGAGAGAGAGAGTAGGAGCGACGCTCTCACTCTTCCCTCACAACTGCCTGTTAGAGAGGAAGAGCTTCCCCTCACGGGGTCATTCATTTTCGTCGGCTGGCTCGAACGAATTGACAGCCCTATCGCGCCTAAAGAAGTTTCACTTTAAAAATTAAACATTTATCTATATCAGTAACGAACAAAACACAGACACCACACACTTTAACTGAAACCTACTAAAACAACACACTCATACACACAACGACAAAATTTGGGGAAATAAAAAATTGACAATATTAATTTAAACATTTATGTAGAGGGAAAGAGAAAAATCTAACAATCAAGATGAGTATAAAAAGAGGACCTCTGGGGTCCGAAATCAGACTCGGTCCTGAGATCTCGAACAGAGCATTGAATGGTATATACATTATATAACAATCACAAGACACAGAGTCCCTTGAACAGGCATAAACGTGTGATAAATTCCTGAACTACGGGAAGTTGTGTACTGACGAGGACAATCTGGCCCCGATTGTGAGACGGTCTCCCGGTATGCAAACGAACGGAAAATGCAACGTATTAAGGATAATTAATTTGGAAAAAACGATACGGTATTAATCAGCTCAAGTGCTTTCGTAATTCTAGCCCTGGTAGTAAGCAAGGCGAAAACAAGAGAAAAACGAGTATATTTTTTAGAAATGATTTATAATCCTTTTCTGCTATTTGTATTATTTTATTATTATGCTTAGAAAAAAGCATAATAATTAAGCCTGCCGGCTCGTTCGGCAGGCTTAATGCCTCTCGATTTTTTCTTGTTGGGATACTTGAAAGATATTGTGTACAAAGAACGTCTACGTCTGATGATATGCGAGAGAGAATCGTTAGAGCGTGTGATGCGACAAGTGCTGAAGTGTTAAGAAACTCTACACAATCCGTGATACGGAAATTGCAATACTGCATTAATTCGAATGGCAATCACTTTAAACACCTTCTGTGAGTTAAATTAATTTCACATAAATTTACAGTTCATGTTATTTTTTGACCTTGAATACCCTTGAACGACTTTAACCCCTTCATTTTTTTTATGCGGCTTGAGGTGCTGTATAAGATGGTTGAAAAAAAATGCCATTCCATTTGAAAAAGTGGAGGTGACCTTCACTGTGCGTGAGTGCCTCCACCGGATTAAAAAAATGGCTGCATTCGTTGGCCCTTCATACCGTACAATTCTTATTTAGAACATTTTTTTGTGACGTCGATAATCACCAAGATATTTGAGGTGGCAAGAGCTAGTGCCTCACCTTGTACATGCTTCTGCTGCCTTGTGTCGCAAACGAAAAAAAAAATTCCGAAAAACAAAAAAGTTATGAACAAAATATCCGTTTTTTTCCCAAGTTTTTTTTTCAGAACTTTTTTTTTCATTTGCGGCACAAGGCAGCACAAGCCTAGCATAACGCAGCGCAATTTTTACTTTTCCGAAAAAAACAATTAGGAAAAAAACGGATATTTTGATCATAACTTTTCTTTTTTTCGGAATTTTTTTTTTGTTCGCGGCACAAGGCAGCACAAGCCTAGCACAACGCGGCAAAATTTTGGTTTTTTCGAAAATCGGGAAAGGCTGGGCTAACTATTTTTGAATTTTTATTAATGTCCATAACTTTTTCAATTATCAACATTTTTTATTTTTTCGTTTGCGGCACAACGCAGCACAAGTCGAGCACAACGCAGCACAACTTTCATTTTTTTGAAAATAAAAAAACGCTGGGCTATCTTCACCTACATGACAATAGCCTTTCTTGTCACGAGAAATTTTGCATCTTCCGGCTTGGTACAACTTTTCTCGTCCCTCATGCCACCTCCTTGTTACGATGCTTGTAAAAGTTTTCCTTTCAGAGACACCGCGTCCGCGACAGCAAATTTAGTCTGAACAAAAAAACTGTGAAACGAGAAGGAAGAAAAAGAAAGTTCGCGCGCGAGAAAAATTGAACAATGAAACGACGTTTACAAACAAGACTAAAGTATAAGTGCATATGAAAAATCTCGCATTAATTTTCATCAATTTCAAAGCTTCTTTAATAATGAAGAGTTTAATTTTTATGAATTAATTGATTACGCGACTTAAAATTCGGTAAGCCAAGTTAAAACTTCATACACATTCTAAAGAAGGGCTAACTGGACAGCAAACTTTAATGCTCCGCATCCGACTGCATTCATTAAAGATTGAGCGTGTTGTTGATTGACGTTTGTCGTTTATGTCGAATTATACGTATATTTATAATAGCATATTGCAATTTTTCAACACCATAATTTTTTCATGAAAGCAGTACATATAAGTATTCATGAATGAAACCATTGCAGGCCAAGTAAAACATTGTTTTTTAAAACGAAAAAATGCAAAATCGTAATGATACTCCTATATTACTCCCAGGACGATTCATGTTTCGGGGGTTTTCTTTTCCTGTAAAGTTGATTTTTCATGTTCTATCCTGTCCTTATTGCAGCATGTATACAGGCTATACCAAAAGAGTTGTCTGACCTCTGAAGGGGTGGTAGATCTCGATATTCTGGATCGAAAAGTCCCCAATGATTTTTCGATCTGATGCACGCCTGATGAGTTATTAATAATTAATTACAGCCAATAATACGCGACCGCTGGGCGGCAAGTAGTAGTGCGCGTGTGACGGTGTACTCGGCCGCACAGTGAGAGGCAGGGTTACGCCGTGGACGTGTGTGTGTATGGGTGTGGGGGGCTCAAGCTAGGCAGCACGCGTTGATTGTATTGAAGGAGAACGCAGAAAAAAATAAGTTGCGCTTCGTGATGAAACATTTTTATAATAAATAGATGATAAATGGATGAAATGAATTTATGTGTAATTGTAGGTCCTTTATGAAAAACGAAATCTCTACTGATCAAGTAAAAATTTCGTTTATTTATTTACTCAAGTTAAAAATAAAATTAAAAAATAAAGATCAGCTAGGCGTTTTCTCAAATGATATTTTTTCGTTATTTATTGAAAAGCATAAAAAATTATACGCATCAATAGTTAAATTTTACGCATGCTAATTAATTTATTTACATATGATTGTCCGATTAAGTTAAGAACGTTGTATGGTGATGGTCAAATCGTAATTTTCGTTTTCAGTTTTTCTTACACTCAAAATGGTTTTGAGTGTAAGAAGCTTAAGATCATTAAGAAAAGTTGTTATAAATTGACTAAAAAAATGAATAAAATTTGGAGTATGTTGTACTCTAAAATTTAGATCGTTAGAGGTAATGTGCGTTAGTTATATAGTAACCAAAATTTCAAAAAAATTTCACAACAGATTTTTTTGGACAACTAAATAAAGCTTTTTCGATGTTACATAAAAGTTTTTAGCTACACGGCAAGTTTTTAGAGGCTTCACCATTTAGGAATCGAAATATTTAATGTTGAAAACTGGAACTTTCAACTCGCGCTCTTATAAAAAACTACTAAATATGATGATTTTTATTAACAAATATCTCGACTTCTACGTGATGAAACTTCTTCAAATGGCGCAAGCTATTAGATATCACTATTTTCTTTGTGTGGTGCAAATTTAAAGGAATTCTATCGATAGAAAATTTTGCATACCACGTCCTTAATTGATGAGTCATATAATTAACACGATAAATGTGTTTTCTCCTTACTTTTCGAACGAATCGTCCCAAAAAAATGGAATTTAGGGTGCTTTTCAAGACGCAAATGGCGAATATCCTTTGAATCAAACATTTTCAAAACTCTCGATACGAAGAAATAGAAATTTGAACATTTCAGTTTGTGAATATTTCACAGAATATTTTTAGTTTCAACAAAAATAATTTGCACCCATTTTCTGGGTTGTTAATTTTGCGAATTAAGAAATTGAATAATCTTAAAAAATGATGAATGAAAGGGACAAATTGACAAAAAGATGAATTCCTTAACATTAAAGAAAGAAAACGAGTAGAATACAATCCTGTCCTCAAAAATTCAAGCATCCCTTCAAACGGTCAGTATGTGCGAGTAAAAAATGTTGCAAGTATATTTTTTAGGAATGGTTTATAATCATTTTCTGCTATTTGTATTATTCAATTATTATTCATAATTTATTAACAAAAGTTAGCCCACTCCTTTCCAGTATTCTGTACTACCATAAAAAAAGGCAATCAAATTGGAAAAAAAATTCAAAAATCGATGAATTCATTTCTTACTAAATTTCTTAATAAATAAATAAAGTAGGTTAACAGTGCGGGTTCTACCCCGGGTCCTCTGAGGGGGGTACGGGGCGCGGGGAAGCGAGCGCGGGCGGGTATGCGGTCCGAGGGCTAGTGTGATGGGTCAGTGTTGGAGGGGATGGAACGTGCACTGAATGGAATGTTGGAGGGTCTGGGAGCAGGGTGTTGGAAAGAGATGGAGCGAGTAGATGGTGAGATAAACCTGCATCTCAATTTTTGTGGATGTTTTTTTTTTTTTTTATTTTTTTTACGAGTGGTACAGGTTATGCGTGGTTGAGCCCACGTTAACAACACTGGAGGATTTTCAAGATCGTGACAGTGGATGGTCATTGGTGAAAATTTGCAATTTGATGATAAATGTAAATAAATATAATCCAATGCGCGCTGGGTGTCACATCAAAATTCCTCGAAAAATTGCGTTGAGAAAAGCTGTTGTGAATGTGCAATCGATGGACAATGCATGCTTTGCATGGGCAGTGGTTGCTGCACTGTACCCCACGGATAACCATGCAGACCGCGAATCATCATACCCGCATTGGTCAACCGTTTTAAACCTCCGAGGGATTGAGTTCCCTGTGTGTGTAAATAATATTAAAAAAATTGAGTCTCAAAATGAGTTTTCAATTAATGTGTACACAATTGGTGAGAAAGACAGTATTTATCCGGTTCATCTCACGGACTGCAAGAAAGATCGTCATGTTAACTTATTGCATATTCCATCAAATGATAATATCGGTCATTTTGCATGGATCAAAGATTTATCAAGATTAGTCGGCTCCCAACTCACAAACGGCAAGCGTCATTTGTTCATCTGCGATCGGTAAGATTTTTCAAATTTGAAAAAAATATTCCACACAAAAGAGAGGAATAATGTGGAAAAACACTGCATAATGCTTCTTTTTTATCTTCCACAGCTGTTTACATTACTTCAGGAGTAATGATAAACTCTTGATACACATGATCGATTGCAGCAAAATGAACAATTGCGCAATTGTATTGCCGAGTCAAGAGGACAAATGGCTCAAATTCAAGAATGTGGCCAATAAAGAGCGGCTGCCATTCATTGTCTATGCCGATCTTGAATGTGTCTTGGCGAAGACTGATCAACAAGCGGTTGAGAAAAATTTGTATGAGCGACATGAGGTATTCAGCGTAGCGTTTTTTGTAAAGTGTACCTACGATCATGCTCAATCAGCATATTATTCTTATCGCGGTGCTGATAGCGTGAAATGGTTTATTGAAGAATTAAAAAAATTAGCTTTTCGTGTTAATGATGTATTGTCAAAAAATGTCCCCATGACAAAGTTAACACCCGATCAATGGGAGAATTTCCGAACCTTCCCTACCTGCCATATATGTGAAAAACCATTTCAGCCTCTTGAAGTACGCGTACGCGATCATTGTCATCTGACTGGAAATTACAGAGGCCCAGCACATTCCGATTGTAACCTTAATTACAAGCAATCATTTTTTATTCCAATAGTTTTTCATAATTTATCAGGCTATGATGCACATTTCATTATCAAGGATATTGCTACAGCGTTTGAAGGGAAAACTAACGTACTACCAATAACAAAGGAAAAATATATTTCCTTTACGAAAACAGTTCACACATCGAATGATTTCCGACATCAGATAAAATTGCGCTTCATAGATTCATATAAATTTTTAAATACTAGTCTTGATAAATTATCATCATTTTTAACGATTGATAAGCTAAAAATTTTAAAATCACAATTTGATAACTTACCAGCCAATGGCTTTGCATTGTTAACTCGAAAAGGTGTCTTCCCATATGAGTATATCGATAGTATTAGCAAGTTGGATGACACCTGCCTTCCTCCACTAGAATCTTTCTATAGTTCATTGACTGGTAGCATGATAAGCGAGAGTGAGTATGCTCACGCTGAAAACGTCTGGCAACGGTTTACCATTCAAACGCTTGGGGAATATAGTGATTTGTATCTGAAAACGGATGTCTTGTTATTAGCAGACGTTTTTGAAAACTTTCGTGATACCTGTATAAAAAGTTATGGACTTGACCCCGCGTATTACTATACACTTCCAGGATATACATGGGATGCTATGTTAAAACATACAAATATTCAATTTGAATTATTGACTGACATTGACATGGTTTTATTTGTGGAACGTGGTATACGCGGTGGTTTAAGTCAATGCTCCAGCAGGTATGCGCAGGCTAATAACAAGTACATGGAAACATTTGATGCATCGAAAAAGTCATCATACTTGATGTACTTTGATGTGAATAATTTGTATGGATGGGCAATGTGTCAACCATTGCCATACTCAAGTTTTCACTGGGTCGAGAATGTTTCCAACTTTGATGTAATGACAATTTCGCTAGATTCCCCCACGGGCTATATTCTTGAAGTTGACATTGATTATCCGCAACATTTACATGATTCTCACATGGATTTACCGTTTTGTCCAACACATGAAAAACCCCCCACCAAGCGTCAAACAAAACTACTTGCGACTCTATGTGGGAAAAAGCGTTACGTAATACATTATCGTAACTTGCAGCAATGTATACGACATGGTCTTCGAGTAACAAAAATTCATAGAATATTACAATTTAAACAATCTTCTTGGTTAAAATCATACATTGAATTGAATACGCAGTTTCGTACAAATGCAAATAATGATTTTGAAAAAACTTTATTTAAATTAATGAATAATGCAGTCTTTGGCAAAACGATGGAAGATGTGAGAAATCATGTAGACGTTAGACTTTTAACAGACTGGGATGGTCGTTATGGGGCAGAGGCAATGATTTCGAAACCGAATTTCCATAGCTGTAGTGTTTTTTCGGAAAATCTCGTGGCTATCGAACTACGTAAGCTCGAAGTGAAATTCAACAAACCAATATATGTCGGTATGAGCATACTTGACATATCGAAGACGTGTTTGTATGAATTTCATCATGAGTTCATGACTCCTCTATATGGGAATAAGGCAAAAGTTATGTACACCGACACTGACAGTCTCATATATTACATCGAGTGTGACGATGCATATGAGGACATGAAATGTAACATACGTAGATTCGATACCAGCGATTATTCGGTGGATAACTTGTATGGTATACCGCTAGTCAACAAGAAAGTACCAGGTCTCATGAAAGATGAGAATAATGGTGCAATAATGACCGAGTTCGTTGGACTGAGAGCAAAAATGTATGCTCTACGTGTTGATAATAAAAAAGATGTAAAAAAGATCAAGGGTGTCAAAAGTAATGTCGTTGCACGAACAATAACGTTTGATGACTATGTGCAATGTTTAAAGGAGGAAATTGAAATAACGTGTCAACAGTCATGCATACGATCAAAATTACATGAAGTGTATACGATTAGAGAGACAAAAATTGCTCTTAGTCCACATGACGACAAGCGGTATATCATACCTGAAACTACAAACACTTTGCCATGGGGACATTACAGGATATCTTTGTAATTATTTTTATGAAAGAATTATATCATTTCATGTGTAAAAAATAGATGTATACATACTTTGTTTAGTAATATTGTATAAGTGTATAAAATAATTTGTAAATAATTTTTGTATATCATTGTGAATAATGATTTTTCTTGTATAATGAATAAAAAAAAAAAAAAAAGAAATCTTGAATAAAATGGACTACATCTTGGAAAAAAATCCCAACCTTTGTTTTTGAATCCTTCATTTTACCTTTATAGCTTTCTCGAAAAAGAAGAAGAAGAAGAATGATATTACAATACCCATCGCCATGGATTGGTGGAAGGAAAAGAATGAGAGAGAAAAAGTTGATTTTTTTTTTAAATTTTTTTTATTGATCGTTTATCCAACTATTGTGGGTGTTGTCAAAACCTAACCATTTAACAAGTAGTCGATTGCCACGTCTCTTTAAAACTTTTTCAATCAAATAAACATCTGGATATTTGGCACTTGATAATTCCTGTTCATAGAATCCTCCAGCTATAGGCTCATCTCGATGATCTTTCAGATGATACATCACAGGAGTGGTTTTCCTTACTTTGAATATCGTAAATATCTCAGTTGTCCAGTTTGGTGTATAACCTTTCTCAAAGAAATTCTTGAATTTGCTAATCCGTACTTTGTCGCCAATTCTAAATTTTGGCAGCATTTTTTTCGCTCTATTCGTCGCTTTATCATAAATTTCGTGGAATATTTGTTTTTCATTTGTAGTATTGACGTCCTTCGGTTTTAATTTGATGGTAAGATGTATAGTATTCTTGTATTCAGCTATCAAAGTGTCGAGAAGGTCAACCCACTTGTAATTGCCACGAAGACTAAATTTAATCCACATTTTGTTCTTTAATGTACGATTAAAGCGTTCACAAATAGATGCTTTTAAATTACTATACGTCGAATACATGTGAATATTGAAATTTCTCATCATCGATTTAAAGTCTGCATTGTAAAATTCTTTTCCCTGATCTACATGTAAATTTTTCGGGATGCGTCCTTTAGCAAGTATGGACTTCATTGCAATTGTTGTATGTTTGCCAGATTTGCTTTTAATGGGTATGGCCCAGGCAAACTTTGAAAATGTATCGATGACGGTGAGTAGAAACTTGTGGTTGAAGTTTTGTCGCGCATATGATGACATATCTACAAGGTCAGCTTGCCAGGTCTCATCCAAACCATAGATATCAACACGTCGACGTGGGTAATTCCTTCGAGCTGGTTTATGTAGCTCATGAACTAGAACCTCCTTTGTTTTCTCGTCCATCATCTTTCTCCAGAGCGTTTAGTCGTTCTTCCAAAAGGCCAATTATTTTGGAATTTTGCACAATCAGTTCTTGCACCGCTTTAAAATCTATTTGAATCTGTTTAAACTGCTCTTTCACGCGTGATTCTAGACTGACGATCATCAATTTATCATTTTCACTTCTATTTCTCTCGAATGCTCTCAGTCTCTCGTCCTGATGTACAATGAGCTGAGAATTACGAGACGAGAGATCTTCAAGTACTTCATCAATATCAATTTGATGTTTCATATGAGTCTCGAGATTTTTTTCAAGAGCCTGAATCATTATAGCATTATTATCGATATCATTGCGCAGGGATGATGTAACATTGTATACAAGACGAACTTCTTGTTCTATAGCACTTTGCATAACTTTTACAGATGCTGCATCGTTTTTTTCAACTGGATCAGCGATATTGCACAATCGTTTATTATTCATGTCATATTGACCATCGAGGGTCAATTTAAATCCTTGACCGGGAGGACCACGACTCCCAGAAATGCTACTTCTAATTGCACTTCTTCTCGCCAACTGTCGTCCAAACACGTCAACACTCATCTTGCAAATGTACACAGTCACTGTGATGATGATGTTGATAAATGATTTCAGACGTGATCCATCCACCACAACCGCCATATTTCAAATGCATAAAATTGTTTCGATGATGGCGTTAATAAATGATTTCAGCTTCACGTAATTCCTCAATAATTGCGATAATTTCATTCGAATGTGAGAGATTTCCAGCGGACTGTGATGCTATAAGTAGACGTAAACGATCCACCAGTTCATTAGGATCATCCCAATAAACGTAATCAAATTTCATATTTTTCTCAGCAGTCTTGTACATGCCTTGACCACTATGAAAAGAGTCCATCTTTGCAATATAGGTCTTGTATTTGAAGCTAGTATCTTTTCGTATCGCACCACTTGCTTCATAATATTTTTTATGTGCATTCGTCGAGATCACGATATTCCCATAATATTTCAAATCGTCTTTCGTAAGGGTATCAGCATCAGGCTTCTTTTTAAATAATAGCTCTACCAAACCAATGGTTTTCGGGTATTTTTTGTCCTTTACACAAATCTCATGAGTATTAAACACTATAGGAGAATCGCCAATCATTATTTTCTTACTTGCAAGCTGACGTACACCATATGAGACATCCAAACCTGCTTTTCTGTTTGTTTGCAACAAAACGAGATATTCATTTATTAAATCATCTACATTGCTATCCATATCATTTTCAGTATTATCATCATTATGATGAATTGATTTTTCACCAATATCATTGTTATCATCATCATCAAAATTATCATGGTCATCGACAGCATCTTCATACATTGATTTGAAAGAGACGTCTCCCAATGGAAAGTCATTCTCCATTTTTTTCTTCCCATAATCATCAGCTGCTTCCTCTTCTTTTTCTTCGGCCTCTGCATCTTCTTTCTCTTCTTTTTTAATTCTTTCATCTACAGTCTCATCTTTAATTCCATCCTTCAACATGTCTCTACTTGATATCAGCTTCTCCAATGGTGCTACTATTGGTTTAAAGACTTCACGTCTTGTACGTTCAATATCATCTTTGCCCGTTTTTAGCATTCTATGTTTTCGTCTGATTACATCACTTACTTTAACAAGTTGATGTAAGACATTCTTTTCCTTCAACAACTGTGCGTGCTTCATCTTGTGTCACATACGATACTGCCTCTCTTTGCATGAAACATGATTATTTAATGCTGAGAAAAACATCAAAACCTTTCCTATATCGACCATCAGTAATATCGCTATCCTTGTCAATTGTAATAAATCCATACTTGTCAGAATTCCAACATTCCGAGCACAAATTCTTGAATTTTGTATATGTCATATCTGTATTGACATGATCATTATACACATGCTTAAGGTTCATTTCATCCTGTTTAAACAATACCACGAAATTTGCATTATCACGTATGAGATGTTTAGGAATACGTGCATAGGTTTGACACAGGTAAAAACTGTCGACCATCTCGTGTCGTCCCATGGCAAAGAAAGATCTCATATTATCCTGTTTTTCACAAGCCACATCGTCGAAAATCATTATGGAATGAGATCGTGCATCACTTGGCGACACCACCTGTTCATGCTCATTAAATGTGTGATATTGAACCTCACTCACTGGTTCGAGAAGACGCTCCAGCAACTTATATTTTGGCTGTCCCGATGATTTAGAATAAAGATAAATGTTTTCAAATCTCAGCCCATTGGGATGTATTATGAGAGTGAGCAATGCATTTGTCTTGCCACAGTTTGATGGACCACAGAATATAGCACGAATGGTATTAGGCAATAATTCGCCATGACGTTTTCTTTTTTCCCTCCCATCACCACGCGTAAATTCATCGAAATTCATAACAGGCAGTTGGCCTACTCTCGACCTCTGCTTCATCGTAACTAACATCCTTACTGTATAAGATCCTGTTTTTATAATATTTATCCATTAGTCGAGTACTAGACTTTGTGCGAGCATGAGCAAACGCGGAAAAGGTCTGATCAACAATTTAATTAATAGACTTCCGATTGAGCTACATTTGCCCGGTTATCAATACTGTGGGCCTGGCACAAAACTGGGTAAACGTCTAGCACGCGGTGACCCCGGAATTAATCCTCTGGATAAAGCTTGCAAGGAACATGACATTGCATATTCGAAACATCCTAACGATCTCGAAGCAAGACATCTAGCTGATAAAATATTAAGTGAACAAGCTTGGCGGAGAGTCAACGCTAAAGACGCAAGTATCGGTGAGAAAACGAGTGCCTGGGCGGTGACAAACATTATGAAGACCAAAAGGAAAATTGGTATGGGGCACGAGAAAGTGGACTGGAAAAACGTTGTCAATGCTGCGAAGAAGACAATGGTACGCAGCAATGATCCAATGAAAATTATTAAAAGTGCTCTTAAAGGTGCAAGAACAATTGTCAAGAGATCAATTATCATGAAACGTAAATTACGTACACCTCGTGTTTTGCCTGTACCTAAGAAGATTGGAGGTTTTTTGCCATTTCTCATACCGATATTTGCCGGACTCAGTGCTGCTGGCGCATTGACTGGTGGTGTAGCTAGTATAGCTAAAGCTGTTGGAGCCGCTCAAGCTGCCAAAAGAGAATTGGATGAGACTAAGCGACATAATCGAACGATTGAGGCTATAGCATTGGGCAAGGGATTGCATTTAAAACCATATAAGCGAGGGCTTGGTCTTTATATCACGCCGTCAAAAAACGTGAAGTGACGCTACCTCATCAACCACTATCCGACATGGATTTACTGAAATATGCAAAGATCATGAAGATTCCACATTTTGGCGGAGTGTTTATGCGCGATAGACTACCATCAAGTGGACCTCTCAAATGTGAATCAGCCATTGTGAATCTAGACAAATATGTTGGACCTGGTACACACTGGGTCGCATACAAAAAGTCGGGCAAAAAAGTAATTTATTTTGACAGTTTCGGCAATATTCAACCACCGCCAGAACTTTTGAAATATTTCGATGTTGGTAGCGTTAGATACAATTATAATAGATATCAAGATTATGATGGTATTGAATGTGGTCATTGGTGTCTGAAATTTCTCTGTAAGCAGTTACATCGTAAAAATAAGTACGCTCTATATATGTAGGATACAGTGATACTATGCGATCAGTTGTCAATTTGCCATCATGGATGATAGTTTTACACTGACAATATCTGGAACATCTTCCATACTTGATGCTCAATATTTTCCAGCAATCGAATTATCACCAAGTAAAAACTATACTCTTGGGCTGATTGAATTATTGACCTTTAATTCCATACCAAATATAGATGATGGAAATAATAAGTTTTATGTGGGAAATGACGTATTAACGATACCTACTGGTAGTTATGAAATAGAGGATATTGAGGCGTATGTACAATCCGAATTGTTGGATAAGAAAATTTCCATCAAACCCAATAATAATACTTTGTGCAGTGAAATTGAATGTGATTGCGAAATAAATTTCATTCCCGATGATTCGATTGGACGTTTGTTAGGATTTACAAAACGTAAACTGGAAGCGAATAAAAAACACAAGTCTGATCTTCCAGTCGCCATTCTCAAAGTAAACGCCCTGCGTGTCGAGTGTAGCATTACGAGTGGTGCATACGTCAATGAGCAAAGAGTACATACAATCCATGAATTTTTTCCTACTGTACCGCCTGGTTATAAAATTGTCGAAGTGCCATCGCATATTATTTATCTGCCAATCACAAGTCGAATAATAGACAATATACAGCTTCGAATTGTGGATCAGGACGGTGATTTGGTAAATTTTCGTGGTGAAGTCATCACTATTCGTCTGCATATAAAAAGCAATGGGAATCGTTTTTAACAGGAGTAATAAAAATCCAAATAAGTCAACATTGATAGCCAGTCGGGAATCGACGCGCAAAGCGATAACACCTCAAAACATTCAATTTCTGAAGAATTTGGGCCTGAAAGTGCGTGGAAAAGGTGTTTAAGAGATTATTCGATCTGCATTGTCTGCATCTGCTGTATACGAGAAAATGGAGGAAGAGATAGTGAATATTAACACGCCCATCGTGTTTGATGAATCTATAACACACTGCGAGATTCATGCTCATCAGCCATATGGATCAACATCATTCAATAATAGCGATGAAATACGTATTTCCGTGCGAAATCAAGATCAATGCATACTTCCCAGCCAGAGCTCGTTACATATATCGGGAAAACTGACGAAAAATAATGGTGAACCGACAACTGCTACAAGCCTAGTCAACAATGCCATTTGTCATTTGTTTGAAGAGGTGCGTTATGAGCTCAATGCTGTAGAAATTGATCGAAACAAAAATGTTGGTCTTACAAGTCTATTGAAGGGTTATTCTTCATTGAGTCCAAATAAAAGTTCCATGCTTGAGAATACAGGCTGGCTCGATATTGAAGAAACGAAGCAAATTATAGATGTGTCTGGTAACTTTGACATATGTATACCGCTGAGCATGCTACTTGGTTTTGCTGAAGATTATCGAAAAGTTGTGGTAAATGCGAAGCATGAATTAATTCTATCGAGATCAAAAACTGATGATAATGCGATTGTACAAACAGCCAATGAAGACTTCAAACTTGTTTTGCAAAAAATAGAATGGCTTGTGCCATATGTAACCGTGTCGGATCAACGAAAAATTCAGCTTTTGAAATTTATTGCTAAGGATACGCCAATTCCTATGAGTTATCGTACATGGGAATTATATGAATATCCATTACTTCCCGCCACCTCCAAACATGTGTGGTCTGTGAAAACATCTACTCAGTTGGAGAAACCGCGATACGTCATTCTCGGCTTTCAGACCAATCGAAAAAATAAGAAAGACAAAAATGCGAGTAAATTCGATCATTGTAACCTGACAGACATAAAATTATATCTAAACTCTCAATGTTATCCATATGGGAATTTAAATCTGAATATTGATCGAAATCAGTATGCATTGCTCTATCAGATGTATGCCAACTTCCAATGTACGTATTATAGTAAGGAGCCAGAACCGTGGCTAAGCAAATCTGAATTTTTGAAGTATGCTCCGCTAGTTGTAATTGACTGTGCAAAGCAAAATGATTCTCTGAAATCTGGACCAGTGGATGTTCGCATTGAATTTGAAATGAAAAATAATATTCCATCGCAGACATCAGCATACTGTTTGATTCTGCATGATCGAATCGTTGAGTACAATCCAATCAGTGGTGGAGTAAGAAAATTAGTATAAGATCTGAATGACGAGTGAAAAGCGGCTCGCTCAAAATGGATGTCATCGTTGATCTACGAGGTTTCAATTGCATGAATGTCAAGCTCATTTGAAAAAAAACCGTTTAAATGTATATCAAGCAACATGGAATCGAGGGATTTTCGAATGAAAAAAAATAAATACACAATTTGTTTCAAAATATACATCTTTTCGTTTTTATTCACATACTTCCTCCTCCTCCTCCTCCTCCTCCTATACATCCTTCGTAATAATAATACATTGATTACATGTGAAATAAGAAAATTATATTTCTTTGAATTCGATGCTGTTGAATCTTCCTCCAAAGTAATTCATATAGAGTTTTCCGCTGAGAGCTGAAGCCAAAATGCTCTCAAACATTGTGAGATCCGTGTCAAAGGCTGTTCCGATCCTAGCTGGCAGGAATATGGAAAATTCCCGAGCGATATCCGCGACATACCTCCTTCCAAATTTAGTTTGAACCGCTCTCAGGTTCGATATAGGATAATCAGCTTGGACTGGTAGATCAGCCAATTTTTTCGTTGGCAGAAACTCAGTCATAAGACTCACTTTGTTGATATTTGAAAGATCCATTCCAGTATAGTGTATATGAAACTTTTTTGTACTTCTCACGCGATCGTTGCAAGATGATTTTATGAGAGTGCCCACGTAACTTTTTAGTAAAATTTGTAGGAGGAAAAAAAAGACTGATTTTTTTTTCCTCTCAAAGTTTCTATATTGTAATTCTTTGCGTCGCTCGTCGTGTTGTAATGTCATAGGGGTTCTTCGCATCGCCAGGTTTTATATTTTCATACCCCACTCTATTCCGAAAAAAAATACATCAAGCGATGTTTCTATTCGTCATGGCTAAGCAACATTTATAACAAGCCCGACGCGCTGGTGGGGTTCCATCAATGTGATCCACGGTTTCAGGCGTATTGTAATGCTCATAGCATGGAAGATACGACCTTATTTCACTGTCCATTTGATAGCGTTCGGGTAAACGATGCCACACTCTATGAATCTCACGCCACCAATACTTTAACAGCATAGCCTTTGGAATAGAATCTAACTCGCTCTCTGTCATGTCCAGCACGTTTTTAACAGGATGAATTGCATACATCTTGACGTCTGGATATCAACTAACAGTCACCACGAATTTCCTACCATAAAATTCGTCTCAACACGTCTAGAATGCATTCTATGCATTTTTACAACTGTTTTGTTTTCTGTGTATGGACCAGCATGAAATTTTCCCTATTGTCACTCACACAATTCTTATAATCTCAGGCAATAAATTATGCTCGTTTTATGACTATTCGGGAAAACTCACCAAAGAGTCATAAAAAAAAAAACATTCAGAAAAAATTAAGATGCAGGTGCATAGCACTTTATCTCACCATCTACTCGCTCCATCTCTTTCCAACACCCTGCTCCCAGACCCCTCACTATTCCATTCAGCACACGTTCCATCCCCTCCAACACTGACCCATCACACTAGCCCTCGGACCGCATACCCGCCCGCGCTCGCTTCCCCGCGCCCCGTACCCCCCTCAGAGGACCCGGGGTAGAACCCGCACTGTTAACCTACTAAATAAATTTCTTTCTTAATAAATTGCATTACACATAAAATCATTTCATTTATTAATCATCCATTTAATATAAAAATGTTTCATCACGAAGCGCTACTTATTTTTTTCTGCGTTTTCCTTCAATACAAGCAACGCGTGCTGCCGGCTTGGGCCCTCACACCCATGCACACACACACGTCCACGTCGCGAGGCGTACCCCTGCCTCTCACGGTGCGGCCGGGTATACCATCATACGCACACCGCTACTCGCCGCCCAGCCCACGCGTACTATTGGCTGTAATTAATTATTAATAACTCATCGGGGGTGCAGAATTTCGAGATTTAGCACGCCTTCAGAAGTCAAGCGACCTTTTTGGGATAGCCTGTATAGTAATTACTGAATACACAAACGAAACGGAGGCTGCGGAAACGATTGAACTTCAACATTTAGTGAAATGAAATAAGCGCTCAACTCAGAATGGTCTCTATTAGGGCACGAATGAGAAAGTTTTCACATTCAATGAGACAGCCCTAGGCTCACGAAATACATTCGCAGATAATGTACCTATACTCCTATTTTGTCTGCGTATAATATCACATACATGAAGCTCTCCATTCTCAACGTCCAACTTTTTTTAACCTTGTATTTTCTTCATTGGATAAAATTTGCGTTTATTGTATCACTTTCAAAAAAAGCTTTCTCAATTTGTGATCAAAATTTTTTCCCAACCAATCCTCGTAAATGGTAAAAAAAATCCAAAAATTACCCAATAGATTTTCTCAAAAAACGAACGAAGAAAATGGCCTTTTGTAGTGTTGCTTTTCCATCGTTTTTTTCAATCAAACTGACAAATATTAATTCATAATTCACTATTATGTTTGTTTGAAAAGAAAAGTTGGATTTATAAGGATCACCATTTTTTATTGATTTTTCAATTCTCAACAAAGCTTTATCTAATTGAACGATTTTCGAATCTTGTCTCATTATGGTAAGGTTTTGTTAATTATTTTTCATGTAGTCAAGAAATAAAATATTTTCTCCGAAATTCAGTTTCACTTCTATGGAAAATTCTTTATTATATGTTAATTATTAAGTAACTCCCTACTCAGTCAGGAATATCATGAAAGGACACATAAAAATATTGTCTTACAAAACCAGAATATACTACAAACTTTGACAAAGCATAATCAAATTGTCATTTACTATTATTTTTGTACCGTATACAAATATAACTGAATTAAAAAAAAAAAGAACCACACTAAAGGAGAAAAAAAATTTGTTTAAAGTCTTATCATGATGGGAGGGACCGCTATCGCAAATCATTTCATTAATTGATCGAAGTTGATCATATTCTACATTTTTCATACTGCGATCTTTTTTATGCATTACGTTTAAACGTAAAATAATATTAATCATCTTATAATAATTAATTAATAATCACCTATAACTCGCTCCTTTGTCCGCGTGATAGAATAGAAATTTTTTATTTTATTTGATCAGACTTGCACATGCGAAGCACATGAAAGGAAAACAAAAAATATTAATACGAAAAATAATTTTCATAAGGCAGACTGTATCCCCCCTTGAGATGCAAGCTATCTCCCTGCCGAATACCATCAATATTCGCTCAGCGATTTAGTCGCGAAGAGATACCAAACATCAGAGACTAATAAAAAAAAGTTTATTGAATCGAATCGAATGTTGTTTTATAATGACAAATTTTACAGTACTGATGATCTATGATCATCTTGATTTAGAATAAACATTGTCATGTATCACCGTTTGTCACATGTGTCACATGCCTAATACACATGCCCAATATCCCTTCTGACAGATTGATGGTTTTTTTCCGATGTTTCAGAACGCAGGAACGAATCCGTGTCGTATTCGAAGAGATGTCGTTACAGAAAGGGGATCTCAGGTAAACGCTGTTAAAAATGTTTTAAAAAATGCTCCAGATATGTTATTTATATATGTCAGTCTCGAAACGCGATCTATTCTATTTGCATATAATCATCTATGAAGCAAAGGAAAATTGCACTTGCAGTGCACTGTCGATGCCTGCACATGTCTGCACTTCTGCAGACGTTCGAAATGTCTATCAGGTTTTCAAAAAGCACTGGCGATGAATGATTAAACGATCGAACGTGATTTTGTATAAGAGGAAGGATTTGAAACTCCCTCATCTAGCTGAGAGCCATACATTTAAATCCTCCGAACTTTTTTCCCGCATCATCTTACCCTGGAGATTTTTTCTTCTATTCAATTCCCATCAATACTAGTTCGTCGTTGAGAAAGAAATTTGTATCCTTTTTTTTGTTTCCTTACTTTCTTATACTCCAGCCGATTTATTTTTCGTGGCCTTCCGAAATCTTTTCTCATCGTCGTTGTACTTGGTGAAAAAGAGCTGAAAAACAGGAAAAGAGCCCATTAAGATTCGAATATACTCCAGGTTCATCGATTTAAAACTAACACCTGCGCTCAACTTTCTAGTTCGGCTTTTGTCATCGTTGCACGACCTTTCGTAGAGAAATTTACGTCGACGATGTGGGGGTGCTAGAAATGAAGGGTAAAAACGGCATAAACGAGAAGAGCACAAAAAATGCGGAGTATCATAATCCTTTAAAGTTTTGTCTCGTCGATTAAAATTCTATTCGCAACTACTATTTTAAGATGGCACATTTTTATTCTTGATACAGCTATAAATATATCAATATAATATGATGATAGATTGAATTAATTCATAAAGAATAATAATACTCAGCAAACACAACTATAGGAGGTTTTTCATATTGCTTATGGAACGTTTAATTGTATCAGTTATAATACTCATTTTTCATTACAGAGCCTACATATTTTCATGACTGCCATAAATAGGATAGATTTGATACATTTTATTGATACATATTTGTCACAGTTATGAAAGTATATCTCAAACTTCGAAGACTTTGTTCAGATATTTTAGTCGAGATATAAACGGCATGTACTATTTTTTAGGAATTAACTTGAGGAAAACTCTTGGATTTACCGGTAGATTTCATGATCGGATTCCGACAGGTTTTATGCTGATGTGGAATGTTTTCAAAGTATTTTATCCAAAACTGTACGTGGTATAGGAATGTCGCGCATCACGCAACAAGCTTTCATATCATAAACATTTTTTATCGTTGAGCGTTATAACGCAGCCGTACTTCTTACCTGAAAAAAGTATCACCACATCTAATGAAGATGTTATGAAAAATTTAGAGTACTATTTTTAGAATAAAATGTTCACCTCCCGTTAACCAAAAACATAGTTATTCTAGTGCAATTCTATAATTCCTCCTCCTCTACCAACTCCACCTCCTCTATTACTTCTCCACCTCTATAGGTGGAGGAGTAAACGGTCGGCACATACGGAATATTTCACATATACATATGGGTGATTCCATCAATTCTGTGTCAAAGTCTTATCGGGTGGTCTGAATTTAGCAAAACTAAGAAAGTTATCTGAAAGGTCATATTAAAACAAGCATCCATTATTTTTTTCCGAATTTTTTTTGTTAATAGTTTTTGAGTAATGGTGGGTCACAGTTTTCAAATTTTGTAAAACACCAGATTTTCAAATGGCCTTAACTTCTTTCATTGGGAAAAATTTTTATTTAATTTTTCTGAGGCTGATGTTTTAGAGATCCCATCTCGTTTAAAATCTATTTCGATGTGAAAAACTCTGCATTTTTCGAAAAAAATACTTTCAAAACTGGGAAAAATGGGACAAGCTTCGAAAAATATATTTTTATACTTTGAACGTGGTTTTCGTAATTTTTAAAACAACCCAGAATTATAACATTTTTTTTTTCAAAAAGTTCATGTTTTTTTCTAAAAAATCGGTTTAAAATAATTTTCTAGCTATAATTGGAAGGCATATAAGGCAATTTGAAAATTTGGTGTTTTACAAAATTTGACAACTGTGAGGCGCCATTGCTCAAATACTATTGAATAAAAAATCTCGAAACAAATCATGGATGCTTGTTTTAATATGACTTTTCAAATGATCTTCTTAGTTTTGCTAAATTCAGACCACCCGGTAAAACTTTGACACAGAATTAGTGGAATTACCCATACATACTTGAAATATTTCCCAAAAAGCTATCTACCGTTGGAAAAGATTCAATCGGATTGGGAATTGTGGAATTTGTATTTATGTTCTCTTAATTTCAATGTCATGCCTGTTCCGCCAACATTTTTCATGCCATCGTAAGGTTTATTGTCTACCGTGTTCCCTACAATATAAAAAGTGGACGTCGCTATCCTGCACGGCGATAACGCGATGATTAACGTATTATCTCTTGCAACTGGATTTAGAGCCTGTGTTCCGGATTGACGATAAACGGAGCAAGTGCATAGTATGAACTATTGATTTCGTATACATATTAGGGTGACCGTTATTTTGGCTTCGGTAACATTTTTTTTACGTCTAGCAAAAAAAGTAATCAAGGTATGATAAAAAAAATCTGTGTAAAATTTGGACGCGCTGAGATAAGGAGAACACGTGCCACCGAACAGTTTTATTTTCGAAAATACACGAATTTCTTTAATCGCCGCACTAAAATATTTATTAATCGCATAATACTAATTAAAATATCTGGAATTGAGTTCATTGATTATACATATTAAGAGGTACAAAATATATTATTTACTGATTTTTGTCCATCAATTATATACAGTCATGAGTAGATTGAAAAATGAATAGAAAACTTGAAAACGGACGTGGCGGGTTGGCCACATTGCGGCAGGAAATCGAAGCAGTGAATTAATTTTCGACGCACCTACATAACGTTTGCACGTTACCGTTACTGAAGCCAAAATAACGGTCACCCTAATACATAGTGACAATGATTTTTTGAATAATATGTTTAAACAAATGAAATCAGCAAAAGCAATGTCAAATTCGTGACGAGCGACCCAAAAAACATCGGAAACCATATGCAACATACATAGTGACATTGACTGGTCAAGCAATTTGTTTAAACAAATTAAATTTGCAAAAGTCATGTCAAATTCTTTATCAGCCACCCGAAAAACCCCCGAAAACGAGAACCAATTTACATGTGACCGTAAAAGACTCTTTCCGATCATAATATTTGAGAACTCCAAAACAGAATAAATTTGTTAGTCTATTTGTTGTTATTTTGCGGGTATAACGTCAGAGACATTTTTTTTTTGCATATTTTGAAAGTACAACCATCGAGGACAACTTTAAAGCACTTTATGGTTCGAAAATAATCCGATAAGACTTCCGAAATTCAAAATGAAAAAAAAATGTCACTCAAAAATTCGTGTCTTTGCAACTTATTTTGCAAAAATATGATATAAAAAAAAATGTTATTGAAATTTGAGTTGCACCATTCGAAAGAGCGACTTTGAAAATAGTTGACAAGGTTCTTTAGGAATTTTTTCGATGACATTTTCATGGTAAATAATCACGTCGAAAAGAAGACTTCGGAAAAGTGTCTTTGTGACGTTAAAGGGTTAAATCATACTCGAGCTAAACTGAATCATGGATTCGAGCAAGTTTCAGATATGTATGTCATTAAAGGCCCAATCGGATGAATTAACGTATGAAATTTTGCCAGTTACGCCGTTATGTTTTTCATCCCCGAAATATATTGAGAGATGTATATTCGTGTGCAAACGAACGACACTGAGAACAGAGCTTTGCTGCAAGTTTCAGCAAGTGCGCTTGTACGAACGTCAGGACAAAGTCTCAAGACGACAAAGCCACACGAGGGGTAGAACCCAACCTTTAGTGAACGCTGGAAAGTTATCCATAGTCTCGGGAGCCGCTCGCAGGCTTAAGTTTCACCGCTATTGATGCAACTCAGTCATGATATCGAGGATGTAGAGGAACCAGTCAGAGAATACATTATTAGATATAAAATTGTGAATGCTGGATGTTCAAATTGACAGCCTCGCCAACTTTGGTAATATTCTCTCGTTTTCATAATTCTCGTTATTACCTTGTAGCGTGTGTTTGGAATTTAGGAATTTTTTCGATGACATTTTCATGGTAAATAATCACGTCGAAAAGAAGACTTCGGAAAAGTGTCTTTGTGACGTTAAAGGGTTAAATCATACTCGAGCTAAACTGAATCATGGATTCGAGCAAGTTTCAGATATGTATGTCATTAAAGGCCCAATCGGATGAATTAACGTATGAAATTTTGCCAGTTACGCCGTTATGTTTTTCATCCCCGAAATATATTGAGAGATGTATATTCGTGTGCAAACGAACGACACTGAGAACAGAGCTTTGCTGCAAGTTTCAGCAAGTGCGCTTGTACGAACGTCAGGACAAAGTCTCAAGACGACAAAGCCACACGAGGGGTAGAACCCAACCTTTAGTGAACGCTGGAAAGTTATCCATAGTCTCGGGAGCCGCTCGCAGGCTTAAGTTTCACCGCTATTGATGCAACTCAGTCATGATATCGAGGATGTAGAGGAACCAGTCAGAGAATACATTATTAGATATAAAATTGTGAATGCTGGATGTTCAAATTGACAGCCTCGCCAACTTTGGTAATATTCTCTCGTTTTCATAATTCTCGTTATTACCTTGTAGCGTGTGTTTGGCAATGTAGCCAATTGATAGATTTATATGTCGATAAATAATTACCATTGTATTTTATAACAGGTTTTTTCATATGTTGATCCATCCATAAAAAGTTGATTGGAAGTTGATTCTTAATCGAAAAAATATCGCACGATTGTTATTGTTATATTCGTCTCTTGATTAGTCACTAGAAGAAGAATGAATTTCACTGTTTTTACTTGAATTTGACAGTTACGGACTTTTAATAGATGAAATTAAATAAATATTGAGGTGCTGCAGCGCAATCGTGCAACTGATTGCGCATGTGGGTCTACCTATAAAAAGTTGATGGGGTCCGGAAGTTTATTCTTCATTGCAAAAATATTATACGATTGTTGCTATTTTATTTGTTCCGAGATTGGTCGGTAAACGAAAAATGAATTTCGTGATAAAATTCCGTTCACTTTCTCATGCGCGTGTTAGTTTTGTTTTTGCTCTAATTTGACCGTTACTGACTTTTGACAGATTAAATAAGATAAAAAATTGAAGCACTGCAGCGTGAACATGCAGCTGATCGCACACGTGAGCACAACCATCCGACCCCAGTCTGCATCGATGAAGAAAAGGATTAAAGAGATCTACAGTGATTAAAGAGAATGAAGGAAATGGACATGGACAAAGAAAACATCAAATTTGCCTCGTAGTTTTCCACTATTTTGACATAGACAGTTAAAGCTTTTGGAATAAGCAGACCAATTTTTTGTCTTTCCTATATTGGAATGATTCTGCCAGATTTGCAGATATTTAATTTTTCTATCGTCCTCCGTTTTTCTCATGAGTATCTATTGTCTTTATTATTTTAGGAGTTGGAAGTAAGCTGAACGATGCTCGCATAGCTAACAGACACTCGGCAGATTTGTTATTAACAGGTAAACTCAATTTCAGCCTTGGTACAGAATATTCCAAAAAGACAATATCGGAGCAGACCACTTTGATGAGTATGAAATTTATCGTGGATCTAGAGTAGGAACAAAGCAGTGATTGTGCGTGTGAGTGGAAAAGCGAGAGAGAGAGAACACCACTGGTGCTGAACCGAATGAAGCATTAAACTAATCAAACGAACTTGTTTCAAAGTTTGTTGAATAAACTTCTTGTACTTTGATGGCACCCAAAATCTTACGATTAACAGCATACAATGAACGTTTGCCCGTCATGGCATATCATTTTTTTCATCGGTTATCCTACTGGTATCAAATTCCACCATCATCTTGCCGTATATTTTAGTTTCACTTCCAGTATGTTAGTTTAACCAATAAGAAAATAAAATGTATAATTTACTGTTATCCTTTACTTTTCGCTACTTCGCAACAGCATACAAAAAGTATTGATTCGATAGAATTATTTGTATACCACGAGATGAGTAATGAAAAACTGTCCGCACAGATTAATCACATCAACCAAAAGTTTTCTGTGAAATTACTTTTCTAGAACTAAGAGCAGTTCAAATAGAAAATTGTTTGTGATAACCAAATTATTTTTAAAAATTCCACAAAATCGCCATTGACTGCTAAGGCTATTAATCGCCGATATGTGCTCCACGTATCGGTGATTAATAGCAGTTTAACTAGAGCGTTCTTGCTCTCTGTGGCTCGTTCTAACTTGGTTAGTGGACGTATACCCGATTCCAGTAGGCTAGGCAACGGCGATAACACGCGTGCCACATATTCAATAGAGTATGGGAGACGATCGAGAGAGTTTAGCGATGCTCAACTTCCGGAAGATCGAGATAATAATGTGATAGTGTTATGTAGAATATTGCAGGCTTCTCTACATGCGCATGTTTATGTATGCAAGTATACTGTATGTTAAAGTCGTATGGATATGTGGTTTATATATGGATGGCAGACTAGAGAATTCTCCATTTCTATTCACGAATTGCTCGAGCAGCCGAATGAATATTGCAGACTGCATAGTCAAAGCATTGCACCAAGTTGAAATTCGCTAGAGCGTTGGTAATCGTCTACGGAGATGGGGAAAGAGAGAAAGATATAAAATTGAGAGACTCACTAATTGTCCTGCGATATTCGGAAATTTTTTCTAGTTCGAAATGTTAACCTAATTTTATCCGGATGTATGTGGTGTATATGTTCTGTATAATATGTACGCATATTTTGTGCATATGTATGGACATATATATGATCGTTGGGTATGACCGTGTTTTTCTCTATAAAAGTTGCTTCGCGAAATCGTGAAAGAGAGAGTGCGGGAGAGAGAGAGATGGGAAGGAAAGAGAGATTTTGATTTGATTTAAATGATTTATTATGCCCTAATAACACTATGGGGCAATACAAATTTTAGTAATCAATCAGTGTTTGATATTAATACAAAATAATGAAACATGCAAGTGAATAATTTTTCGAAGCGAGTGTAACTTACAGGAGAAATATTTAGCGAGATTAAAAGCATAATTAGAGAAATAACACGCATCGATACTGCGCAGCAATATATCCTATAATATGATATAGATGTACATATAAAAGCACACATGCAAAATGTAATCATAATCGTATTACAAAAGAAATTCTATACTTTACTTTATCATTTTCAAATAGATAATCATATAAGCGCTCCTTAAATAAAATTATTTACCTAAATAATTACAGTCGACGACGACTATGAAATCAGGCAGAGATTCAGGCAGACGTCCGATGCAATGGTACAGCGAAAGTAAGGGCTCTATGACCACGTGGAAGTCTAAATGACGCCGGAGCCCTAGGGAACACACCAAGAATGTACGAGGGAGCCGAACCTCTCGAGATATTGTACATCGATAATCCAATAAAATACAGTCATCTACTTTTTACAGTTAGAAAATCTAACTCTCTACGGAATGAGGTTATATGCATATCACGCCGTAGATCATAAATAAATCTAATTAACATATTTTGCAGCTTTTGCAATCGATGGTTAAGCTCATCCGTAAGGTCATAATATACAACACAACAATAATCTAAGTGCGGAAAAGCTAGAAAATTCACGAGCTCTATTCGAAGTTGCCGTGGTAGAGAATTACGATGATACTTCATTTTATAGAGAACATTATTTATCTTTTTATCAATTAGAGCTACATGTTTAGTCCATGAGAAGTCAGATGACATTACAACACACAAGTTTCGCACATGATCAACGAACGGCAATAAAGAGCCGTCAATCATTACTGAAGGTAAACTATTGACATCAATTTTTGTGCATCATCAGCATAACAAAGGTAGCTGTGGTGTTTTGAGTTTCGCCCGATGTCATTAATATACAATGAAAATAAAAGAGGTCCCAGTACAGAACCCTGTGGAACTCCACAATTAATCGGCAACCAATCTGAGTGGGAACCAGTGCCATCACTGACCGCCTGAAATCGATTACTCGAATAGGACGCTAACCAGAAGAGTATCGATCTCGAGAGGCCAAAATGTTGTAATTTTAGGAGCAGCTTATCATGCGGAATCAGCTCAAATGCCTTAGAGAAGTCGAAAAGGAGTAAGATTGTAATATTCTTCTCATCAACAGCCCTTCGCGTATCATGACACAATTTTAGTAATGCAGTTTGAGTATTGTAGCCGCGTCGAAAACCAGACTGAAACTCACACAATAGACCATTTCTACGAATAAATGCAAATCGTTGATTAGAAACGATTCTCTCGATCAATTTCATCAAGAGTCAACGGGATATTCAAAAAACAAAGAACACACAGTGTTACGAGTGAATCGCGATTACTGATCGTCACTTCCAAGTACTGAACGCATAGTAAGGAAAGGAAGGACGTAAGGGAAGTAAGATTGCTCAGGTGGAAGAGTGTGAGGTCGGAGAGTATCCCAAGTACTGGTCGCTGTTCCCGAGTACTGGACGCACAGTAAGGGAAGGGAAGGCGTAAGGAAAACGGTCTTTTCGGAGAAGTGAAAGAGAGAAAAGAAGTAAGAGAGTGAATGAAAGACAGATACAGACAGTTGACGAGGCAAACAACGTGATAAAGGGGGTCGTGCAGGGTAAGCCGAGCGAGCGCGGCAGCCGCGGAAGAAACATAAACAGATCAAGCCAGATAACAATTGCGAAATAATTTAATTAGGCGTTCTCCGAAATTAAAATAGGCCAAACATTTAAAGCGCCAATCAGTATCTGTATTCAATACACAAACACATAGTACACTTACACACACATACACACTTGTAGATTTAAAGAGATTATGTAAAGGAGGAATATAGAATAAAACTGGGTCATATTATCTACCGTGTGTCCACAAATTAATCTGATCTCTGATTGAGTCTCGAATCCTTATAAATTTAAATGTGACGAAAACATACACGTTACATTTTGGCGCCCGAACAGGGACTCGATCAAATCAGAGAAAGCGCACATAGATAAACATAACCCAGAAAGAAGATGTCTCAAGAACGACATAATTCCCTCCAATGGGAGTCGGCAACAGCGGATGGGCTGTTGCAAGAGGCACGAACACGTGATCGGGAAAGAATCGGCCGAATGTCGGAAATCGCACCTCCACCGGAGAAAACCAGCCTCACGGAAACCTCATTGGAGGAAAGCCATAACGAAAATGACCACCAGAGACAACAAATAATCAACGAGACCCCGGATGCAACATACGATATAAATTCACAGCCATTGGAACCGCCAACGACACAGCAAGAAATCGATGAAACATTACAAGCTGTTATAAGGGCATTAAACAAGATTAATGCGAAAAGGAAGGAAGAATGGCAACGACTGAAAGTAAACATCAATAAACAAGAAGAAAAATGCATCTCACGCACAGCAACAGGAAAGGAAGAAATAAGGACGGAGTTAACAGTCAAATTAAAAGAAATGGAAGAAGAATAGAAAGAAGAATCGTGATCTCACACGACCTTTGCAAAGACCATCGTAAACGAAGACAGGAAGAGACCCATAGGAAACTTGCCGAAATAAATATGACATTCAAGAAAGTCTCGGAGAGTTTAAAAAACTTGACAGACTCATCCGTCGGCTTAGGAGAAATTGTAAAAAATAACTCCTCCACGATAGAGAAATGTGAGGAAATCCTCACACAACGAGAACCCATCCAAAATCACTCAACATTACAGAATAGCCTGAACGCGACACAGATGTATGCGAGTAAGCTAAGACTTCCAACTTTCAATGGAGATGGACGAGAGCATCCCATGAGATTTCTCCGAGATTTGGAAGAATTCGTAGAGATCACCGGGGGAGCAGACCTGAAGTATATGATTGGACAATCGTTACGAGATGCAGCAAAAGATTGGTGGTGCGTAATGGAGGGACCCATACATGTGTTCGAGGAGTTCGGCACAAAATTCAAGGCAAGATACTGGAGTTACGAAATCCAGGACAAAATAAGAAGAAACTCGGAATTCGGAACAAACGAGGACGAGGGCCATCGAGCAACACGGGCGGACTATGCAACACGAATCTACGGCAACGCCAAAGATTTAAGCCCAGGATATACAAATGAAGAAATTATCCGGAAGCTCGCGAATCATTTTGACGATACGATTAAAGTTGCCGTCCGCGTAAGCGGAATAAAAACGATAGAAGGGCTTCTGGATCTACTTGAGAGCTTAGACGGTATTGGAACAAAAAATCACTTGGAAGCATTCCGATAGTTGGGCAAGGTGGGGGGCGACAATATTACAGCAACAACAACAACAACAATAATAATCGGTGACAGTTCGGCCAACCATGGAGGACTGAGGCTCCCCCAAAAGCATGGCAGAACCCAGGGCAACAAACTCTGAACCCTGGAGCTCCAATATGGCAGCCGAAGGAAAAAGAACCATTGAACCTGGGACAAGGGCAATCCACAGAATGGAACAACGGCCAGAGACAAGCAACAACAACGAAGGCACAGAACCAGGGAAACGCATAAACGTTGCGCCCGGATCAATGGGTTTGACGACGCAACCTACCCGAGGCGCAATGGAAAACACGTCAATTGAGGCACTCGCCATGGAAGAAGCAAGGGCACGAGCAAAACGTGAGTAGAGAGCACCATAATAAGTGTCCGACCCTCATACCAAATTTTGAAGATGTAAATGTAGAGGCCCTGCTTGACAGCGGCAGCGAGGTCACATGCATTTCTGAGGAAGTTTTTTTGAAGAATAAAGAACTCCAAAAATGCCCCACATTTCTGGTCACCGGTATGGAAATTATCGGAGCATTTGGAGGAAACGCCGGAAGAATCAAACAACAAATTCTGGCCAAATCCAGACTGTACACCACGAAGGGAGACATCAATGTTCTCATCGTCCCAAAATTGAGAAGAGAAGCAATTTTAGGAGTAGATGGAATGACGACGCTACAAGTCGCTGTAAATTTACACAAGGGCATTTTCCAGGTAGCTGGGGAGACTGTCAGCGTTTTGACACAAGGAAATTGGAGAAATACAAACAACCCTGACCCACCAGAAACGAAAGAGAAAGAAAAGAGCGTAATGTAAATCGCAAGAGACGAAACCAGCGCGTTGACTGAAAGCGAAGTCGACGAGAGAATTAAGAGCTGTCCACTACTAACAAATTATTTGGGACCACGGTTCAAGGCTCTCATCTCGAAGTATCGACACATCTTTAGTAAGATCCCGGGGCGAATGAGCGCATACGTACACGAACTAAAACTAAACACACCACAACCATATGTGCATCGCTCTTATCCAGTACCAATACAATATCGAGAAAGAGTTGAAGAAGAGATACAAAGAATGATGCACTATGGAGTGATCGAGCGCGCAACCAGCCAATACATTAACCCAATCGTTACAGTAATAAAAAAGGACGGGTCGGTACGACTATGCCTCGACGCACGACAACTCAATAAATATCTCATAAATGACCACGACAACGCACCACCAATCGAGGAGATATTTCAAAAATGTGGTGGGAAAACAGTCATGTCCAGTCTGGACATAACTAGCAGTTTCTGGCAGATACCACTACATAGAGAATCGCGCCAATACACCGCTTTTCAGCATGAGGGAAAATGCTACGACCAATGCTATGACCAATGCTATGACCAATTTACGGTCACACCCTTTGGATTAAAAACAAGTACAGCCAGCCTGATTCGGGGTCTCGATGTCGTGTTACGAGATCTCGGAAATCACGTCTTGGACTGGGTTGACGACCTTCTGTATTTATCCAAAACCTCGGAAGAACACCTGAAGCATCTTGAGAAACTATTTCAACGAATAAGCAATCATAAAATAACGTTAAACTTTAAAAAATCCAAATTTTTCCGTCAAGAGATATCCTTCCTCGGTCACACACTCACAACACAAGGAATTCAACCGCAGCAGGATAAAATACAGGCGATATCAAATTTCCCAAGGCCAAAGAACCTCAAGCAACTTAGAGGATTCCTGGGATTAATAAATTTCTACTCAAGATTCACAAAACAGCATGCATCAGCTACGGTCCCATTACTTGAACTATTACGAAAAGGCAAACCGTGAATATGGGATGAGAAAATAAACGAAGCATTCGTGAAAACGAAAAAACTTTTTACAGACACCATGGTTTTAGGTCACCCTACAAACAACGGTGAATATATCCTCACGACAGACGTAAGCGATTACGCATTGGGAACTATCTTATCACAACAGGGAAATGACAAAGAAGAACGAATTGTTTCATACGCAAGTCGAACCCTGAAAGGTGCCGAAGTCGGATACACCACAACCGAAAAAGAGTTACTAGCAGTGGTCTGGGCCATCCAAAAATTTCGAACATATTTGCTGGGTGCTGGCACAAGTCAGGACGGACTATCGAGCGATAACATTCCTCCGAACATGTCGATTTGTGAATGATAGGTTATTGAGGTGGGCATTGCTCTTGCAAGACTACGACCTCACTATTGAATACTACCCGGGAAAGAAGAACGTAGTTGCCGACATCCTTAGCCGCACAACAAGTGACGAAGGAGCGGATGATTGGCAAAACAAGGGGCAGATGGTTACAGCGACGCTGCTTGCAAGAAAACCCTCGAAGGAATTCATCAAGAAAATCAAGGACATTGAAAAGCTGCAAAGAGAGCAGGAGAATTTAAAACAAATAACAGAACAGATAAGCAACAAACAAACACAGAAGTACCGGATATATGAGGATGCTATCCAGAAGAAAACACCACAAAATCGATGGAAAACGATTGTCCCAGAATCACTATTAGAAGAACTGACGAAAGAATGCCACGAGCTATACGGACATCCGGGAGCACGCAAGGTTTTCCCTATGCTTGATGAAGACTTTATATGCCCACACTTGGCGAAACGGATTCGACAGATCCTTGCAATGTGCGACACCTGCCAACGCAATAAAGTGGCAACACAGATCAATTATGCACAGATGCAAACAATCGTACCGAAAGGCCCTGGAGATTTTATCTCCATCGATTTTTATGGACCATTACCTGCATCAACTGGGAGGTGAAACATATCCTGGTTACAATCGACGCTTTCACAAAATTTGTGGTTTTATATCCACTAAAAAAGGCGAATGCAGCATCGGTCATTCGAAAGATGCGACAGGATTATTTTCCGAAATACTGAAAGCCACAAAGGATCCAATTCGATCACGGGACTCAATTCACATAAAAAATATGGATCGACTATCTAAAAGAAAATGAAGTCATCGGGGTTTTCTCGTCGATACGTCATCCACAGGGAAACATCGTAGAGCGTGTGAATCGAGAACTCAGCCGATTCTTCAGAACGTTTCTCGAGGAAAAATACAACAGCTGGCATCGATGGATACCAATAATACAAGAATGTATTAACGATACGCCTCATGAAACGACCGAATTCACACCTCGAGAACTGCAAACAAAAAAGAAGCCACATCGAGTATGGAAAAGATGGATCCTCGCCCTAAAAAACGACCCGAATGATCCTCTATCATACGAGGACAAAATAAAACTCGTCAAAGGAAGAATAATCCACAAAACAAAGCGAAGAGCTGAGAGATTCAATCAAAACCACTATACGACAACATTTGAAGAAGGCGAGATGGTGTTGGTAAAGGCATTGTCTCAGACCCAAGTAAACAAAGAATTGCCAAATTTATGCCGCTATATGAAGGACCATACAGGATAAAGAAATGTGTCGGGTTAGCAACGTACCTCTTCGAGGATCCAAAAATGAAAATGGAACGGGGAAAATTACACGCGAGCCTATTAAAAAATTACGTTCAGGAAAAAGATGACCATAAGCAAGAAGTACATTTAAAATCTCGGGAGAACCCGACAATGAAATGAGGAATATATAAGAACCGATATTATCAATCAAAACAACAATAGAAAGAAAGTACATAAGAACGTACCACAGCTAGACGACCAAGGCAATAAAATCGAACAAAGGCAATCATATAAAGGGAAACTAAAATAAAATAAAATCAGGTAAATTCGAGCGAGAGATGTAACACCGAAAGGGACAGTTACAATTCAGAAATATGGGAGCTTGGTGGGTGCTAGAGAGTGATGAAGAGGAGAGTAGAGATACATCACAGCAACAATGGAGATTAATACTGATAGAGATCCCACGAATTAAATCAAATCAAAGGAGATGGAAAAGGAGAATTCGGAAAGCTAGAAAGAGACAAGAAATAGGAGAAATCGAGCAAAGGAAGGAGAAAGACAATACGGTCAACGAAACACCCATCAAGGAACTCACCGACGAAGAAATCCAAAATTGGTATCCGGGAAAATCATTGGGCCTCTAACGATTAGTATAAATCGAAACGCGTCTCAGCAAACACAAAATTAAAACCGAACAAGTTAAAATGACGAAACCAGCTACACAGAAAAGGAAAACGATTGGAATAACGAATAACAACGACGAACAGCACACATCCACGGAAAAACGAGCGAATCAAACAAGACAAGGTGACGACAAAAGCAAAACACCCACGGAAAAACGATTGGAGACACGGAAAATAGAACGACGCAACATCGACATCTTGGCAAATCTCCGGATAAACCCAACGCCCCATTTCAAGAATTATCCGATGCACCAGCTGCGGGACGAGGCACGTTTGAGACTGGTGGCTCTCTTTGACCCTTCGCACTTCTACATCCAAGTTCTGGAGAGACCCGCAGTAAGTGTATTGCAGTGGTGCAATCAAGCCCGAACAAATTACCAAGGAGTGCACCCCATCATCGAGGAAGAAACATTCCCGGGACATGCCATCTTGTGCCTCGTGGAAGGGCAATTTTTGCGAGGGACGATCATAGAGGTCAAAGAAGGAAAACCCGTGGAGTGGTTCGGGGACTGGGGACGTCAAGGCACGGTTGAGGCGGACCAATGCTATACAGCGCCAGAAAATTTGTTAAACATCCCGTATTTTGCGGTTGCTTGCGGGCTCCATGAAACGGGGCCGACAAATTCATGTGAGTGGGACGGGGACGTTGTCGAGGCGATTCGGCAGAAGTTAAGGGAGACCCCATTTACCATCCAAATTAAACAGCAACAAGAAAACCCTGATGGATGCTGAGTGGAGCTACTGTTCCAAGGAATCAAAAACGTAGGAGCAAGACTGAAACGACACGGGCTCGCACAGAAACGACCAAAACCCCATCGAGCCTGAATGGGAAACCGAAGGAGGCAATTGGGGCTGCCACGAATGGTTAACCGCAAAATAGGAAAGTATGCCCCAGACCTCCGCAGAAGACAGCACCCCGATTAACAGTTCCCAGATGAACGAGGACGAGGACGCGGATTATGACGACATCTACGAAGACGATGAGGAAGACTATGCCACAACCATGCTGAATGAAGAAATCGACGAGGACGCATTTGTAGATGAGGTGGCGGGGGAGGAACGAACGTTGCCCCAACACTACCTCATATTACCAGAAGATGAGGAGGGGAGTGACAGCGATGACAATTTATCAATCGCATCATTGTAACAATATATGAACAAAAAGAATTATCGGTGTGAAATTTTCTTTCCCTTATATACACTACCGTCCATAAGTTCGGAAATACTCGCGCCAATTCCAAGCCAGACAAAAAGTTTTATTACTCTTTGAAAAATGACGATATTTGAATTCGGCAAGTGGCGTTTCAAAAAAGACATATTGAGCCCCATTTCCCTTTTTTGGAAATATTTATAGCATTTTTTTTTAACTCGGCACACACTTTGAAACATGGTCGTTTTTTTGGAATTTTTGGGAGGGTTGAAATTTTAGCGCGTGACTTGTGAAAAATATTTTTATCCGCTCTCCCATGAGAAACTTGAAACGGAAGGTAAGAGCTTCAATTTGGTTTTTAAGAAAGTTTCGTGCGATTTTTTTTCGCATGAATATTGATGTTTTTTGCAAAAAACGACTATAATCATAAAATGTAGCCTTACTCGGAAACTGTTAGGTTCTCGTGAATTCACCAAGAGGGTCAAAAGTTGTACACAAACATTTTGGGTTCACCCAATTTTTTTCAGACTTTTTAACGAAAAAAAAATGTCGAACATTTTTTTATTTTCAATTTTTTTTTTTAAATCGACTGAACATTTTTTAAGTATAAAAATCGGGTTTTCTTACCTTATCTACACGGTCTTTTCATCGAAAAAGCCGCCTCTCACTCCGATGACCGCTTTTACGATCCGCGGCATCCGCTCGATCAATTTATCAATTTGACCCCGCTCCAGATTGATCCACTCTTCTTTTAATTTTTCCCATAAATCTGCGGTTGATGTGGGACAACTTTGGCGTATTTTTCAATCAAGCTCGTCCTAGAGGGCTCAACCGGGTTTAAATCTGGCGATTAGGGTGGCCATACCATGTTTACCATACCATTTAGTCGATTTAAAAAAAAAAATTGGAAACAGAAACATTTTCAAAATTTTTTTTTTGAAAAAAATTCTGAAAAAAATTGGGTGAACTCAAAATGTTTGTGTACAACTTTTGACCCTCTTGGTCAATTCACGAGAAGCTAACAGTTTCCGAGTTAGGCTACATTTGATGATTTTAGTCGTTTTTTGCAAAAAACATCAATATTCATGCGAAAAAAAATTGCACGAAACTTTCTCAAAAACCAAATTGAAGCTCTTACCTTCCGTTTTAAGTTGCTCATGGGAGAGCAGATGAAAATTTTTTTCACGAGTCACGCGCTAAAATTTCGACCCCCTCAAAAATGCCAAAAAAACGACCATGTTTCAAAGTGTGTGCCGAGTTAAAAAAAAATGCTACAAATTTTTCCAAAAAAGGGAAATGGGGCTCAATATGTCTCTTTTGAAACGCCGCTTGCGGAATTCAAATATCGTCATTTTTCAAAGAGTAATAAAACTTTTTGTCTGGCTTTGATTTGGCGGGAGTGTTTCCAAACTTATGGATGGTAGGGTATATCAAGCGAAACATATATTATATAAATCCAATCGACACATAGTAATCAGCGAGAGCGAAAAGCAAAACGAAACAGACACACAACGCGAAACAAAGCAACACACACGGAATACAAGCAGCGAAAGCCAGACATAAAACCAGCACATATATGCAAAGCAAAACATATACAGGGTGACATGTTAAGGGTGGCCACCCCCTTTTATTTCGCCCCCCGTAAATATCATTGGACGGGTCGCGGGTAATTTTTTAAGGAAATTTTCTGAACTTTTCGATAAAAAATACGGCGTTCATTGGAAAATGATAGGTTTTGCTTCACAAAAGTGACCACTACGAAAATAATGTGAAAACATATTTTTTTCTGATAGGAATAAAGTAGACTTTATTTCGAATACGGGACACACGCGAAAATTTTTTTTTTGAGTATCGCATCATTGAGAAAAGTTATATCAAAAATGCGCATTATCGAATAAATTTGAATTTGACTGAACGAAACAACGGAATTGAACCAGCGGTACGAGAGTGATTTGCTGCATCGTCTGCTCGTTGACGACATATTTTTCAATAACCTGACATTTCTTAAATAACCTTTTTGGCATTTCACACTGACAGATACAAAATTAACATTGGGAGAATGAACTTGAGCGCAAAAGACAAACCGACTTTAAGACAAAACACTACAGCCCTGTTTATTCGATTCCATCGTTGCGTTCAGATAAGTTTAAATTAGTATTATAACACCCAATTTTGACATGACTTTTCTCAATGATGCGATACTCAAAAAAAAATGTTCGCGTGTGTCTCGTATTCGGAATAAAGTCTACTTTATTCCTATCAGAAAAAAATATGTTTTCACATTATTTTTGTTGTGGTCACTTTTGTGCTGCAAAACCTATCATTTTCCGATGAACGCCGTATTTTCTATCGGAAAGTTCAGAAAATTTCCTTCAAAAATCACCTGCGACCCATCCGATTATCTTTACGGGGGGCGAAATAAAAGGGGGTGGCCACCCTTAACATGTCACCCTGTATAAGATAAGATGCATGAATTAAATAGATAAACAACGCGAAACGGAGCAAATCACACACAGAATACAACTAGTGAAAACAAGACATAAAAGCGGCCAACATAGACACACAGCGAAACATATATACAAACGAAAAACATATAGAGGCGAGAAAAATAAAAGACATGAATAATTCCATAGTCACCGGACTCATGAAATTCGATCCGTGACACAGGAATTAGGGGGGGGGGGGGGTAATGAGACATAACCGATTACGGACCGATCACAGCGCCTTTCCCTATCAAACGGACGACCACCAAAGCATAAGATGCGACGACCCAGACGAACTAATATCACGAAAATACATAGATAAACACACACTAACGGAATTCCGAAAAAACAAAACACGGACACACACTGAGGGAATTTCATCGAAAACAATAATTTTATTTAACATTTAAGACAAATACATACGAAATGTCACACAGGCAAGGGTGGAAGGGGAAATTTAAACATCGAAAACCAGGTATAAATACCGGGTGTCTGTAAGGGAAAAGGCACTTGTTTCACAGCATTAACAAGCGTAACTTCATGCTAATTGATGCGAAAACGAGTCGATCGAAAAAGACACGCCGTGTTACCGAGTACATACGCCCTTTGTAAAGGTGGAAGTAGCGACCGAGACACTCAACTGGCCCTGGTAGTAAGAAGAATGTCAAGGAAGCGAACAAACCCGAATAAAGGCGGAGGTATTCAGGAGAGTTTGATGAATATCCCGAAAATCATTAGTACAAGCGCTCTTGAGATTCTGGCCTTGGTAGTAAGAAGGCAAGGACGTGAGGAAAAAAAGGCAACGGGATATTCAAAAAACAGAGAACACACAGTGTTACGAGCGAATCGCGATTACTGATCGTCACTTCCAAGTACTGAACGCATAGTACGGAAAGGAAGGACGTAAGGGAAGTAAGATTGCTCAGGTGGAAGAGTGTGAGGTCGGAGAGTATCGCAAGTACTGGTCGCTGTTCCCGAATACTGGACGCACAGTAAGGAAAGGGAAGGCGTAAGGAAAACGGTCTTTTCGGAGAAGTGAAAGAGAGAAAAGAAGTAAGAGAGTGAATGAAAGACAGATACAGACAGTTGACGAGACGAACAACGTGATAAAGGGGGTCGTGCAGGGTAAGCCGAGCGAGCGCGGCAGCGGCGGAAGAAACATAAACAGATCAAGCAAGATAACAATTGCGAAATAATTTAATTAGGCGTTCTCCGAAATTAAAATAAGCCAAACATTTGAAGCGCCAATCAGTATCTGTATTCAGTACACAAACACATATTACACTTACACACACATACACACTTGTAGATTTAAAGAGATTATGTAAAGGAGGAATATAGAATAAAACTGGGTCATATTATCTACCGTGTGTCCACAAATTAATCTGATCCCTGATTGAGTCTCGGATCCTTATAAATTTAAATGTGACGAAAACATACACGTTACACGGTATATCCGATTTATGATACGAGAAAACTTTAGTCTTATCATCCACAATGAAAATATCAAGCCAGAAGTTTGATGTGGTCGTATGATAGGTTGGCTCAGAGTCAACAATATTCAAAGAATTCCTTGCAACAAAATCCCTTAAATGCTGCCCTTCTAACAGATCCTTAGAAAGGTCACATTTACGATCTCCACCAAGAATAATATTCCGATAAGCAAATAAGTGTCTAGAGATAACATCACTGAAAGCATTGGAAAGTAATCCTTTAGGACGTCGATTTATGCAAGCAAAAAGAAGAGGTTCTGTCACATGCGATTGTATGTCTAGGATTAAATATTCAGGCGCATTGAGCACAATATATTCCGATAAATTCAGTATTTTGAATTGCACCTAACAAGCAACACCTCCTCCTTTGCAAAGCAGCCGATCATGTCGAATGAGAGAGTGATGATCCAGAGGAATGAGGTTACTCGCCCTTATGCAGCTATCTCTCCGAGACGGAAATAATGTGAAACACATGTGATCTCACATGGTCTCTCAGTAGTTCAATGTGTGCATGCAATGAGTTAATGTTTAGCTGTAGGACACCAAGTTCCCATGAAATTCCAGGTCGTATCGGAAGAGATCTGTTAAGCTTCAGTGTAACCAGCTTCGAATCCCCATGAAACAGTCAGTCCAGGTTATGCAAGTTCTCAAGGGAATTTATACGAAGAGCTGGTAGGCCATTCGATTTACGAATGTGGATTATGTCCGAACGGATCCAAACATACGAATAGCGGTTTAACTTGGCAAGTTTCTGACCATTTTAATAGCTGGTAATTCTCCTTTGTAAGAAACTCGTTTAAATAGATATACCCGCCACACAATCATCAAAGACATCAGCTAGCTTGAGCGTTTTATATTTTCTCTTTTTTTTAGAATATAATCACGAACTTGCGTGGTTTTAAGCTTCACAATCATACTGAGCTTTAGCAAGGCTCGAGATGTTGAATTGGCAGAGTTGTCAGTCATGGATGGACTTCTAGACGGAAGAACCAAAACTTCAAAAATATCAGAACAAAATTCTCGTGCTCCCAGCTTTCAAAAGATTTTTCCCACAATATTCCGCGGAGTATCAATAAGATCCTTGGGAATGCCAGCAATGATGAAACCCGCCGATAAATCCTGGGCTTTGGCACCACCTGCATTGGTATTAATTTTGCTAGATAATTCAGCGACTTGTGTTTTCACCGACATTGTTTCCACGGACAGATTACGGAAATCAGATTTCGATTTATCCAATCCAGTTTCAAGAGAAACAACACGCTCTGTTGAAGCACGATCCGAGCGAAAGAGAGCTGAAAGTTCTTCACGAATATCAGAAAGAGAACTTTGAATACTAGCCAGCTTATCATTCATATTTGCATTATGAATTTCGGAGGAGGATGACAAGGCCTCTAAGTGAGAAATCACATCACGAAGCGTTGGAAGTGAAGAATCACGTGTAGAACGTACTGGCAATGTTTCTGGTGTTCGAGAGATGACCATAGATCGTTGCATCATACAGTTGTCACATTTGAACGGTAACGATTGACTGTCATTAGGCACATAATTAAATGTTGCTACTACACAATCAATATGAAAACAACGCCCACAATCTCCATTGCATAAAATGTTTTTCTTAGAGATCCTACTTAACGGTTTGTTGCAAATATCGCAGCTTGACATATCAACCGTGATTTAATGAGCTTGTAGATTCGATTCAATACGTGATCAATGTATAAACACCAGCGGTATTTACAGACAGCTGGGATATATGTACACGCAGTCCTTTATTATCGACCGCCGACCACACTCATGGATAGCAAATGAATTCCTAAACGCAGACGTTCGATGTACAGGAATACAGAAAGTCGGTGCTCGTTGCGCGCGTTAAGGTCTAGAGGCCTGTGGAGCTCTCGAAAACATATTAATTAAGTATCTAATTAGGCGCTAGACCCCTCGTAACATTAAACATCATAAGCCCTATGAAGTATAAGCGTCGCGATCGTACCGTTAGGAAACCAAGCTCCCTGCAATAAGGTGTTATACAGGGTGAGGCATTAACTATTGCCACCGTAAATACCTCTGTAATTATCGACATCACAAAAAAATGTTCCAAACAAAAGTTGTAGCATACAAAAGAGGCCATCGAATGCGACCATTTTTTTTCATTTCAGCGGAGGCGCTGACGCACAGTGAAGGTCACCTCCACTTTTTTAAACCGGGGGGTACATTTTTTTTCCTACCATCTTGTAGAGCATTGCAAACTGCATAAAAAACATTAAGGGGTCAAAGTCGTTCAAGGTCATTTTAAGATGAAAAAGTGACATGAACTTTATTTTTATGTGAAATGAACTTTTTATTTACAGTAAATGTTCAAAATGATTGCCATTCGAATCAATGCAGTATTGCAATCTCCTTATCGCAGATTGTGTAGAATTTTTTATCACTTCGGCACTTATCGAATCACATGCTCGAAGAATTCTATTGCGCATATCAACCGGCGTAGTTGGACGTTCTTTTGAAACGAGATGTTTCAAGTATCCCCACAAAAAAAATCAAGAGGCGTCAAGTCTGGTGAGCGAGCTGGCCACGATACAGCGCCTCCATGTCCAATCCAACGGTTCGGAAATCTCTGATGCAATTCATATCTAGCTATCAGCGAAAAATGTGCCGGACACTCATCGTGTTGATATCACATTCTGTTTCTCGTTACTAAAGGTATTTCTTCTAATAACGGACCTAATATTTGTTGGACGAATGTGGTGTACTTGCGGCCATTGAGATTCCCTTCGATGAAATAGGGGCCTACGATTCTATC
This sequence comes from Heteropelma amictum, assembly GCA_959613375.1. Classification (NCBI taxonomy): domain Eukaryota; kingdom Metazoa; phylum Arthropoda; class Insecta; order Hymenoptera; family Ichneumonidae; genus Heteropelma; species Heteropelma amictum. Next base: position 11,504,974 of record OY390723.1, read on the forward strand.
CCCAATAATCCCACACCAAACGTTAACTGACCACGGTTTTTGGTGTGCAACTTTCCGCAGCCAATGTGGATATTCAGTCGACCACAAATGCATGTTATGCAAGTTAATATTGCCATGATTAGTAAATGTTGCTTCATCAGTAAATAAAATCCCATTGATAAATGAGTCATCTCTCTGAATCTGGCGTTGAGCCCATCGGCAAAATTCGATGCGATTAATGAAATCTGTACCCGTTAGTTTCTGGTGGAGACTGATGTGGTAAGGATGGTATCGATGACAATGGAGAACACGTAGAACACTTCTTTGGCTTACGCCAGATTCCCTCGCAATTTGACGCGAACTCACATGAGGATCTCGATGAACGGCGGCAAGAACACCGATTTCCGTTTCTTGATTGGTAACTCGCTTTTGTCGATCAGTTTTCTGATGGGTTAAGGATCCAGTTGTCCTCTATTTATTATACAAATTTTTAAATGTATGGCGTGTAGGATGAGAACGTTCGGGATATCTTTCAGTGTATAATTCTCTGGCTCTCACTGCATTTTTCTGACATTCTCAGTAAATTAGGATCATATCAGTTTGCTCTTCGAAGGAATATTCCTTGTACATCATTTACATTCGCTAGATTGATTAATACTAGTCTTACTGTTCTTACTATCTTACTGTCGTTGACTTGGATTTAATATAATGTGAATGTGTGTAAATGGTGTAATGTGTATAAATGTTCTGTGTACTTGTAGGTTTGGTGCCATTGTTTACATGTAAACACGGCAATTTACACGTTGTTTACATTTAAACACGGCAATTACAAGACAATGATAATAAGAATGATAAGACTACGCCCAAACTATGGTTAAATTTTGCACGATAGACGAGATAAAATAAGCATGTGATTCGATAAGTGCCGAAGTGATAAAAAATCTTACACAATCTGCGATAAGGAGATTGCAATACTGCATCGATTCGAATGGTAATCATTTTGAACATCTACTGTAAATAAAAAGTTCATTTCACATAAAAATAAAGTTCATGCCACTTTTTCATCTTAAAATGACCTTGAACGACTTTGACCCCTGAATGTTTTTTATGCAGTTTGCGATGCTCTACAAGATGGTAGAAAAAAAAATGTACCGTCCCATTTAAAAAAGTGGAGGTGACCTTCACTGTGCGTCAGCGCCTCCGCTGAAATGAAAAAAAATGGTCGCATTCGATGGCCCCTTTCGTACGCTACAACTATTGTTTGGAACATTTTTTTGTGATGTCGTTAATTACAGAGATATTTACGGTAGCAATAGTTAATGCCTCACCCTGTATACACGTCATGCCGTAGATCATAACTGAAGCGGATCAGCATATTCTGCAGCCTATGCAGTCGAAGATTGAACTCGTCTGTAAGGTCGTTGTATATAATGGAGCAGTAATCTAGGTGTGGAAAGGCCAGAGAACGTACAAGACTAATCCGAAGTTGCCGAGGCAGAGAATTCCGATGGTACACCAGGTTATAGAGCACATGATTGATTTTAGTGGAAATGAGAGCAACATGTTTATTCCATGACAGATCGGAGGTCATAATTACGCCCAAATTACGAACGTGGTCTATATAAGATACAGGAGAGCCTTCTATCATTCCCCTAGGTAGTACGTTAAGCTCAATTTTCGAAATGTACGCTCGACTACCCTCTGGTATCACTTTAGTCGTATTAAGATTTAACATGAGTCTATAGTCACGAGCATATAATGATATCGCTACAGCATCTTGGGATACTCTGCCGATGTCATCAGCAAGTTGGTCTACCGGGCGGCTAAAATAAATTTGTGTGTCATTCGCGTAGCAAAGATGATTACAATACTTAAGATGCTGTCCAATGTCGTTTACGTACACTGAAAAAACAGCATAGTGCTGTCAACGAAGGCGTAGTTGGCTCAACTACGCCCGGATGTTGGATACGGTGAAAGCCATGGCGTAGTTGAGCTAACCTCCGCGCGTAGTTGGAAGTATTCCGTTGAGCCAACTACGCTTGTGATTTGAAATAAAGTAAAGTTAGTAAGTTGGAGCAACTATGCTCATGGCTTGCCATAAAATAGTGATTTGGGCGAACCAACACGCTCGTGATTTAGAATTGAGTTTTAAATATTTGCTGGAAATAGAATAAAAGTATTCGAATCAACTGACCGCTTTACGTATTTCAATATTAATTCCATTTGATTGAAAATTGAAGTTGATGCTAGCGCAACCACATAATCAGGTTTCCATGACTTAATTTCGATATTTGATCGTATAATTATTATTGAAACCAAATTGGTGAATTATCGAGCATATTAGGCTATATGAAAATTACATGTTAGGTACCTAGGTACACATATATTTGTATATATATGTACAGATCTATATATATAATATACACAAATGGGTATATACATATACACATATGTATTGTAACGCACCTCGCTCCCAATTGAGGTCGTACAGAGAAAAGTGGACGCTCGTGCGCCTCTCGGTCGGGCGCCAGTCGTGAGGTGGAGGACCTCGCGACGAAATTTATTTTGCCGAGAAAGAGCACGGCTACGCGATCTCCCGCTAGCCACAGCCACCTCGCGTGGTAGAGGGGCGGAGTTCATATGTGGTGCGCAATTTAAATTTAACTCTGTTACGCGGGACGGCCTCAGGGTGTTCCCTTTTGTATGACACTTTCCGAAAACACAACAATTGCTACTACAGGACGATACGACTAAACTACTGACTCAGACTCGCGTAAGAAAAAAGAAGAAAAATGAATCCCTCTCGGCGATTCGAAATTATGAAACAAACGAGGTACTGCGGAAAACTCGACTCCGCGATGAGACGGGCACGTTATCCTCGAATGCGTCGGCGCCCCGCCACAGCGATATCGCTCTAGTTCGGGCGATTTCCCCGACACTCAATAACCGAAG